>CM066034.1:111664692-112864692 GCA_033557465.1 Ichthyophis bannanicus
ACTGAAATCTAAATACACCAAATCAGGGCTCTCCCTTGGTCCAACTCCCTGGTCACCCAGTCAAAGAAATCTATCAGATTTGTCTGACAAGACCTGCCTCTGGTGACTCCATGCTGCCTCAGATCCGGTAATCCTTTGGACTCCAGAAACCTCACTATTTTCTCTTTAAGCAGCACTTCCACTGAAGTTAAACTAACCAGTCAGTAGTTTTTAACCACATCTTTACTTCTGCTTTTGTATAAAGGGACCACATATGCCTCTCTCCAGTCCTCTGGCACCATTTCTGACTCCGACGAGGCACTGAAAAGGTCAGTCAGTGGAGATGCTAGAACGTCCCCAAGTTCTCTCAGTATTCTTGAGTGTATCCCATCCAGTCACCGCTTCGTCAGCTTTTAGTATAGCTAGTTCCTCATGAACACAGTCTTCTGAAAATCATTTGAGATGCCCCTCTCTTCTTTTCCTGTTTCTGAGGTCCTGCTCCTGGTCCTTCATCTGTGAACACAGAACAGAAACATTTGTTAAGCAATTCCTCTTTATCCTCATCAGCTTCTACATATTCCTCCCCTTCACCTTTGAGTCTGACAATACCACTTGTGCTCTTCCTCCTCTCACTAACATATTTGAAAAATGTCTTATCCCCCATTTTATTGCATTGGTTATTTCATCTTCTTTTTGAATCTTTGCTTTCTTGACTACTTTGCCAGTCTCTAAGATTTTCCTAATATAGATGCCTGTCTTTCTCTGTGATCTCTTGTATTTCATCAAGGCCTCCCTCTTTTTCTTCACCTTTTCAGCTACTTCTTTTGAGAACCATAGTGGCCTCCTTTTCTTTTTACCTTTATGTACCATTCTAAGAAAAGGTTGGTTGACCTTAAAATATTTCCTTTCCGTTTTGCCCACTGTTTTTCTACATCCCCCAGCTGTTCCCATGCAGCTAATGACTCCTTGAGATATTGGCAAAGTTAGATTTCCTAAAGTCGAAGACCCTCACATTTTAATGGATTTTCAGTCCTAGTCCTAATACTGAACCACTCCATCTGGTGATCACTTGATGCAAGATGATCGCCCACTCTAACATCAGAAACACTTTCATCATTGCTAATCACAAAGTCCAGTATGGCCCCTTCACATATGAGTTCTGTTAAGAGTTGCCTGAATAGCTCTTCCTGTAAAGAATCCATGATTTCCTTACTTCTAGATGACACTGCAGCAGAGATGCACCAATCAACATCAAGCATATTGAAATCCCCTATCAGTAGCACTTCCCCTTTCCTAGCAATTCTGAAAATGTCTTCTATTACATCTTCATACACCACTTCTCCTTGTGAGGGAGGTATGTATATCATGCCAATGTAAATGGATTTCTCTTTACCTCTTTCTAGTGCCTCTTCTCTCCTTTTCAAATCCTGTCTTTCCATAGCTTTAATATTATTTTTTACATATAGTGTCACTTCTCCTTCCCTTATTCCTACCCTGCCCTTTCTGAATTAAGTATAGCCTGGTATAGTTACATCCTAGTTATGGTTGTCCGTGAACCATGACTCTGTAACAGACACTAAATCTGATTCAGCCTTTCCCATTAAAGCCTCAACATCTGGGATCTTATTTCCCATTTTATGTGCATTTATACACACCTCTTTCCAGATGTTGCCTCTTTTACCCATTTCCATAAAGGTTTTTAATGTTTCACTTACCTGGGTGTTTTCACTAACCTGGAGGCTTTATTCATCCATCCCCAACAAATCTAATTGAAAGCCCTCTTCGGTAGGTTAGCCAGTCTGCTACTGAAGACACATTGACCCTTCTTGGACAGATGATCACCATTTGTGCTCTGTAGCCTTGGAACAGCATCCCATGATCCATGAAACCAAAACACTCATGATGACACCATCCATGCAGCCATGTATTTATCCCCAGGATGAGAGATTCTCTGCCTTGGCCTTTACCTTCAACCAGGAGAATTGAAAAGAACACCACCTGCACCCATATCTGCTTCACCCTCTGTCCAAAAGCCATGAAGTCACTTTTGATATGCTCAGAGGGATACCTGACAGTATCATTTGTGCTGACATGGATGAGCAACATCGGGTGATAGTCAGTGGGCTTGATGAGTCTCGGCAAACTCTCTGTAACCTCGGATTTTGGCACCTGGTAGACAGCATACCTCTCTTGACATCAAGTCTGGTGAGCAGATGGATGCCTCAGCTCCCCTTTGCTTCCTTGTGGTATCTGGTTCTGTGACTTTAGGGTGTTAGAGATCTGGTTCTTCCCTTTCCTGTGATGCTTTCACCTCCTCCAATTCCAGGGCTGCATAATGGTTCTTCAATTCAAGGGCTGGAGCAGTTGAATTTGTGATTTTGCAGGCTTTGGTGACTCATGTCTATCCTTCATCATTCTGTAGGCTGCAATCTTCACCTTTACTGGACAGCTTGGATGTTTCAAGAAGCATCTCATCAATGTACTTCTCACTGTCTTGAATGCTCCTCAGCCTCTTCTCTGAGAATTTCAGCACGCAGGAATCTTGCACATGGAACTGGTGTTTCAACTGGCATTGGGATCTCTGTCTGGACAGAGGTAGAAGCTGTAATGGGGGCAACAGCTTTGGTAATATGATTTTTTTCCAGCCATTGTTCAGTTGGTGGAGCTCTGATACCTGTTGAAGCAAAAAAAGAGACCTACCAAAGTACCAGCCTATTTCTCAGCTGTCCTTTCAGAGAAAAAACAGTGAACCTCTTTGAAGTGTTTTTTAAACCTGCTGGGAAAGAGAGGCTAAAAGCAGAGTTTAAAACCTATACCACTAAAGAAAATAGTTCCCCTTTTGAAATAAAGCACCAAAAAGAATGTAACTTTGTTTTAAAAATGTACCAAAACCTTTTTAAGAGCTCTCAGGCAGAGAGCTAGTAATTAAAAGCCACACACTCTTACCTTTGCTTGAAATGTAGAGCCCCTCTTAGGAATGCCTGTGATTTGTGATTTGAAGGAGAAGTGTTGATCCATAGTGATTCCTAGGTAATTGATTTTGGATGGCGTCCAGTGGGGTGAAGGTGTTGTCTTTTTGTGATGAAGATGGCTTCAGTATTTTTGTAGTTGATTATTATGTTGTTGTTTGTTAGCCATTGTGAGACATCTGTGAAGCACTGAATAAGGTTTGTGTTTGTGGGGTGACTAGGGATGAATGGTCCGTAGAGCATAATGTCATCTGTGTATATGTGGAAGTTGATGTTTTTGGCTCTGATGATTTTTCAGAGTGGCTGTAGGTAGATGTTGAAGAGCGAAGGGGATAAGATGGATCCTTGTGGTATGCCTTGCATTGGTATGGGGTGGATACATTGTGTCAGATTTGTATTTGTTTTTGCCTGTTGATGATGTAGTATTTGAATCAGTGTAGCATGGTGGTCTGAATTACAGTGGATTGTAGGCATTGATGGAGAATGTCATGGTTTATCATATCAAATGCTGCGGATATGACTAGGAATATCATGATGTATCCCTGTGTCTTGTCCTGGCTTCCCTTTATTTGTGTGTTTATGAATGAGACCATCAGTGTTTCTACACTGTGGTGTGGATGAAAACCATTGCTGGTGGTTCAGCAGGGTATTTCTGTCAATGTGTTCTTGGAGCTGCTGTTGGACTGCTTTCTCAATGATTTTTGTTATGAATGGGAGACTGGCAATTGGTCTATAGGATGCTCGGATCATCAAGTTGAGGTTAGGTTTCTTAAAGGTGGGACATATGGAGGACAGTTTCAATCATTCTGACATTTTTCCTTGTTGTAGTATGGATTGGGTAAGTTTTGTGATTATGTGGTTGAGTTCTTGTTTTGGATGGATCAAGTGGAGAAGTTGTGGATTTGAGTGATGTAATTATGGTTTTGATGTTATCCTCGCTGATGGAGTCAAAAGTGGACCATGAGGTATAGGGGAGGGGGTTGGTTTGGTGGGGAGGTGGGGTGGGGTTGAGCTGGGGGTGGAATTGCTTGTAGTGGCTTGCTAGTGTCTAATAGTTTATATTGAGGTTGGAGAAGGTGCTGAAGGGGAGTTTGGTGAGTTGCTTAATGATATCAAATATTTCTCAAGGCCTATTTATTGAGTTAGGATTAGTTTAGTGTGATAGGCATGCATTATGGTAGTTGTTCATTAGGACCATGTAGAGGTTTCTGTCAGATTTGAGAGTGGATTTTCACCATTTCCAATCAACAGAGTTGAGTTTTAAGTTTTCAGAGGTTGGAGGTGTACCATTGGGCCCTGGGTTTCTTGTTTGTTGAGGAGGTTGTTTTCATGATTGTAGTTGCAGTCCTTTCAATGATGGAGTTCCAGTTAGTTATGATGGTGTGGGAATATATTTCCTTAGTTTCTAGCTGAGGGAGGATGCTCCCGAGGAAGGATTCTTTGTGGAAGCGTTTGAATTGTCTGTTTCATTGTGGATGGGTGGTGTGGTTTGTTGTGATGTTGATGGGAAGAGAGAAGGTATTCAAGCTGTGGTCTAACCAAGGTACATGGTGGAAATGTATTCTGTGTGGTGTGCTAGTATGTATTCTTTGAGTGTTGGTGAAGATCAGGTCCAGTGTGTTGCCCTTGTTGTGCATGGGGGATTGAATGATCTGCCCCTGACTGTTAAAATGATGTCGCATCTAATGCCCCATAGTTTTAGCACTATTGGTGTGTTATATGCAACACCTTAGCACCTATTAGTTAAACCCCCCTAAAAAAAAGATGAAAAATGTTATAAAACCCAATGGCTTGTTTGTGTAGCTCCTTATAACTCCCCTCTAGGAATTATTTCCTTTTCAAGCACTTAGTGGCTTAAGAATATTTGTGAGGCAGGCCAGCAGCTTTTTGAGAAGTGAGTATATCCTCTTTTTTTTTTCTCTGCACAAGTTTCCAAACATGAAGTTTATATTTTTTTTCTGTGTAGTCTGAATCTGTAGAGAACTTGTTTGAAAATAGTATTCTTATTCACTTTTATGTTTCCCTAGTGAAACCCTTACAAGGAGGGTGGAGGGGTTTTTGTCTGTCATATAGGAGGTGGAGGGTTGTTGTTTTTTTTATTATTATTTACTCTTTATTGACATTTATGAATACACTCAAGTAATTACATAAATGAATAGAAATACAGGAATTACAAAATAGACTTCAAAGAAATTCAACAACACATACAAATTTACATCATCCCAACCTTAGCCCCCATCAAGGGGGGGGGGGGGGGTGGCTGCAGGAATTAACAATACCAAAAGAAAAAATATAAATATCGGCAGGATTAAGACTTATACGTCAGCTGTAATGGGAGCAACCCCTGCACCAGCCTCGTCTCTTACACTAACAAAATCTAAGAGCTGTTTAGGGTCAAAAAATATGAAATTCTTGCCCTGATAGGAAACAAAACATCTAGATGGATATTTTAACACAAAAGAAGCCCCCAAGGAGACAGTCCTGGAACGAAGTACCGGAAACGCCTTCCTCCTTCATTGGGTAGCACGTGATAAATCAGGGTTGTTTTTTTTGTAGGTCATGATTAGCCTGTGGTCTACCATTTTCACCAAGTCCATACCAACCACAACCCAGGGGAACCTAAGTATCAGAGAGCCATGCATATGAAGTCTAAGGTCTAGAGCTCAATATCTATTTTATGGGGTACAGGGAGCACCTACTGCATACTGTAGTTAAAGAACAATGCAGCGGGAAGGTTATGACAGGGCTCAATAAATCCCAGGTGCCAGGTTGCCATGGCAACTAGATATTTTCATCTGGCATGTGAGATTTTTGTGGTCCTCTAAAATGAAAAAGTGGTGGTGTTCTCTTGCAGCCACTGCCGCAATGCTGTTGGAGCGGGAGCTTCTTCTCTTCCTGTATCATGCAGCTCAGTGAGTTTCAGCCACAATGTGTAAGAACTCGAGATCAACACGGGAGTTCCCTCATCACGTGACTGAAACTCACACAGAGCCATTCCATAGGAGGTAGAACCTCCTGCTCCAGCGGCATTGCAGCAATGGCTGCAAGAGAAAAACACCCTCTTTTTAGGGGAGGAGGAAGTGTGTCCAGGGTAAGGATCAAGGCTGCCATGGGAAGAGGGGAGGCTGACTGGCTTTCAGGGGTGGGGAAAGAAGCTAGGGGGGGACTGTTTGGCTAGCTGATGAGGGGTACCTGAATGGTTTGCAGAGGTAGGGGCTGACTCGCTGGCAAGGCTAGGGGATGAGGGGGGCTGACTGACTTGCAGGGGAAAGGGTAAGGGCTAGCATACCAACTGTCTTACAAGGGTAGGGTTGGGGTCTGCTGTCTGTCTTGATTTTGTTGTACATTTTGTGTTATTTTGTTTTTGTCTATTACAGTATATGTTTTAGCATCGATGCTGCACTACCAGTGATTGAAAGGGCAGACTAAAAGTACTGAAATTAACTTAAATGAAAGATAAATTGTAGGAGCATGGATTGCAGGTGCTTACTGGCTTTCTGTAGTGGGGGAGAGACTGGAGAATTGCTAACTAGCTGGAAGAGTTTCTAACTGGCTTGCAAGGGTGGGGGAGAAGCTGATGGGCTGACTGGCTATTTGGGGGAGAAGCTCACTGGCTTGCAAAGGTAGGGGAGTCTGGGGGCTGACTGGCTTGCTGGGCCATGAGGGTTGGTTGGGGGTGGCTGACTGGTTTCTTGAGTGATGTAGACTGACTGGAGGGGTGACTCACTAGCATGCTGAGTAATGAGAGCTTGCTGTAATAAGGGCTGTGGGTGCCAATTTTAAAGGACAAAAGTGAGCAGGAGAGAACAAGCATGAGATCGAGTGATGATAGAGTGTGTGGGGGGGAAGCGTAAGGTTACCAGATGTCTGCAATTTTTGGGGACTATTCCCAATTTTAGAGATGGGTCCCCAACTCCCATCTGCTTGGCATCCTTCTGTCCTCAATTCGAGCAATGGGGACAGAGGAGGGAGAAAAAACAATATTTTCAATTTAATGATTTGAATATGTCAGTTTTTAGAATTTGCAACCATTATCTTTAGATTTTTCACATTACGAAAGAAATACATCAGTGTTTTTATTTCTCTGCCAATTTTTCTGCTTTTAAGTGATATTGTTGCTGTCATAGGATGGACGGGGATTCAAGGTAATGACTCTTCTCCTCCATACCTTGTTACTGAAACCTAAAACTAAGGTGACCCCCCCCCCCTCCCACACATGCACGCACACACCTTTGTAGAGATCTCAACCTTCCCCCCTCCAATGTTTAACTTCAGTGGAGGTAGGGTGGGAGGCACTCACCTTCTGATAGCTAAGTTTCTGGACTGGTTTGTACATCTAAAAACAATTGTCAAGGTCTTTATTATGATGCTTACTTGCTGAATGACTGCATTTTGTGTACCTTCTGTCAGCAACTGGCAGGAGATGCCTGTGGTATGTTGTTCTTGAATGTTTTCTGTTATATAGGTTTTAATATGTTCTGCCTCACCTGTTTTACCATTGTCTTCTGCGCTCATACAATATTTGCAATAGTGTTGCTGTAGAGTTTCCCAATGGAGCAGCATAGTCACAGGAGGATCAAAGGTACTAATTTCCAGAGCAAGATACAATCATACAACCCAAGAGCAGAAGAAGACCATGGATAACCAACAGTGTTTATTTGGTGAAAATGCCAACTTGGCCAGGATTTGGCTGCAGGAGCCTTCAACAGGGGTCTAAAATTCAACATATAAATAAAATAGCTCATAAATACAAACAGAAATTATATATAAAATAATTTTATTTTTAAAATTTCATTAAAATGTACCAGACTTGAAAATCCAGCAGTTCTTGCAAAACAGTAATCAAAACCTGTCAAAGGCAACGTGCAGTACATAAAGAATAAAAATAATTATATAAGAATATATAAACACATAATAAACAATGAAGTACAAAGAACAGGATATTTATAAAATAAATAATAAAACAAACTGTAGCCAGAATAAACTTATACAAACATAAATAAAAAAGCTAATGAATAACATAAATAGCACATATATCATATTAATATCTAGTCACATAAAAAATGGTTCCACAAGAATTATAACAAATGTGATACCATACAACCACATAAAGAGTGGAGGAGTAGCCTAATGGTTAGAACAACTGCCTAGCCCCAGAAGGTCAAGGGTTTGATTCCCACTGGCACTCCTTGTGACCTTGTGCAAGTCACTTTATCCTTCATTGCCTCAGAAGAATCCAGGTTATCAATGTCCCTGCTTAATGTACATTACCAAGTTTAAGTTACAATGTAAGCTGCTTTGACTAAATGATAAAGTGATATAAAAAGTCTGTTAAATAAATTTGATCACCAAGGAGATGGTGAACCCTCCTAGAGGTACAGTTTCTTCTTCCTCTCTCCTTCTAGGGGCATCTTTGAGTTCTCCAGATTGCACTCTACCTCCTCCCCTGTCATTAGTGACTCCATCAGACCTGACTGACCAAAGCCAGCCAGTAAAACAGAGTACCCTTCTACATTTTTTGGATTCCTATAAAGCTGTTTCTTGGTCCCCACCTAAGATCGACTCCGGGACAGTCTCGGATTCTCAGATCTCCCTGGAAGATGTCTGGCAGGTAGTGACCTGAACAGAGAGAACTTTGATTATTACGGTATCTCAACTCTGCAAGTTTTCCCAGGAAACTGATGCAAGGCTGGGGAGAGTTGAGGAACAGGCAGATTTTTTATCTTGTCAAATCTTAAAATGTAAAAACCAATCTCTTTCTCTTCAGGCAGTTAGTGCCTCTACTATGAAGGGCAGTTTAATAATCCATCGGAAGTTGGAATCCTATGAAAATGTTTTGAGGGCAAAAAATGTCCGTTTTTATAATTTTCCTGTGTGTCAGTTGCTATCATCTGAGATTTGACTGAAAAAGTTTTTAAAAGTTATTTTAAAAATAAAGACGCACTGTTTTGTGAAGCAAACATTCAAATGTTTCAAGATGTCACTAGAGCCATGCAGCTCTGCAGAAGAGCCTTTCTGGCTCTCAAGACAAGGGTGCTATCCTTCTATGTGTCTAGTTACATTTCAAGGATCCAAGTTTGTGTTTGATGATTCTTTGCAGCTGGAGGCCTTTTGGACTGAAAGAGAGAGGGTAGAGTCTGATGGGTAAGTTTATTGGTGGATTAGTATTATAGCTGCTATTATTTGGAGGGATTCTCCTTATTTATTAGGTATTTATTTATTTAGCTATATTTATATTCCACTTTTCACCAGGTCAAAGCAGTCAATTGGAGGATACATTTAACACAAGGGGATATGAGACACATATGCTAATACTTACAGGGAACATGGGCAATGGAGGGTTAAGTGGCTTGCCCAAGACCACAAGGAGTGCCTATAGGACTAGAAATCCCAGTCCCTCCAGCCTGAGATTGCTGTCCCCAGGTGGGACTTGAACCCCAGCCAGGACTTGAACCCCCAGCCCTTTAGCCAGAAGTATCTTGTCCTAACTACTAGACCACTCCTGTGATGAGGACTAATGGATTTGCTTTATATATTTCTAATGTTTGTTTGTTTTTTCATTGTAAACTGATTTATGATCAGTTCCTGTGTATGCTTGCTTTGTACGTATATTTTGAAAATTCAAATAAAAAAAAGAAACCAAATCAGGCATGCAAAAGCTTATACTTGTTTTTTGAAACCAATACATGCTATGGAAGTATCTTTTGTTGATGTTGATCATTACTGTAGAGAATTGTTGATTGTTCCCTAAGAGTAGACACCACTTAATGATACTTTTCAGTGCTTTTCAGTTGATTATACAATATGTTTTCCTTTTAGATAATAATTTATATAATGTGCTGTTCTTTGTGTGTTTGTGAGGACTCCAGCTGCTGTATTTTTCTAGAGCTGCAAACTACGACAAGATGATTTGGGTAGGCCATAGTATAGTGAACTGCAGTAGCCTAATCAACTTAGAATGAGTGTAATGAACAATAAGATCTTACTGCTTGGATTTGCCTACTGGCAAAGTAGGATGGTTTCAATATTGCAGATAATTGTGGATCTAATGCTAAATGTGAGTTGATTTTACAGCCTAGAACTGTAATACTATCATAAATGGCTGCTGACTGACCTTTAAGCATTGATGCTTGGCTTGGCACTGGGGTGAAACAAGAAATCTATCTAGTTTTTGATTTTACAGGCTTTTCAGTCTTGCATTGATCTGCAAGCTAAGTGGCAATCTTTTCCAGATATGCATTTAGGTAATGGATGCTGAGATGATTCCTTTGTATAAAATATACTATTTGTATATCATCAGCACAAATGTAGATATTAAGTCTGAGAATTTGGATTATTGTAGCCAAGAGATCCAGAAAACGTTTATAAAGAAATGGAGCTAAGATGGTACTTTGGGGAACTTCAAGAGACTTTTGTATCTATTTTGACAGTAAAACTGTGGTTATGTAGGTAAGTGGACAACCATGTCCAAACTTTCACATGGATGCTTAGGTCTGTGAGATAACTCAGTAGGATTGTAGAATGTACTGCATTGAATATGGTGTTTAAGTCTAGGAACAAAGAAACCAACAAGTGGAAGGAGACTATGAAAAAACAAAAGACTTTATTTCAGGGCCCAACTCAGCCATGTTTCAGCAGATAAGCCTTCATCAGGGAGGGGCCTTAAGCCTTGCAAATAACAGCGCTTGTATTTCTGTTTGACCCAACTCTGTCCTACATCTTAGCTCATTGAGGATGAAGGGAAGGAAAGTTTTCTCTTGAGTGACCAGTGTGGAGCCCTTCCTGCACAGAGTGCTTTGTTTATTTTCCAGGATATTTCCTAATGAAAAATGATCTGCTTTTTCCAGTATTTTTGTAAGATTTGAAATCGGTTGGTAATTTTGTAAGACTTTAGGATCAAGCGAATGCTTTTCTTGTTGTTAAGTGCCGTGGAGTTGGTGTCGACTCATGGCAATCCCCTGGATAGTTGTCCGAAACTATGTTCGTTCTTCAGTCAGGCGGCTCATTGTTGATAGAGTGGCATCGACAGCTGCTGTTATTGTATCGAGCCATCTCATTGCTAACCTTTCTCTTTTGCATTGACCTTCATTCTTGCCAAGCATGATGTCTTTCTCTGTTGATTTCTTTCTTCGCATGATGTCTCCAAAGTATGAAAGTCAAAGTCTTGTCATCTGAGCTTCTAAAGAAAGATTAGGTTTGATCTCCTCTAGTACTGACTGGTTTGTTCTTTGGGCAATACATATTATTCTTTGCCAGCACCATAATTCAATGGCATCAATTTTCTTCCTGTCTATCTTTTCCACTGTCCAACTTTAGTATCCATATGACGTTACTGAAAATACTATGGCTTGGACAAGTTGAATCTTCGTATGGAAAGAGGCATCTCTGTTCTCGAGAATCTTGTCTAGGTTCTTCATAGCTGAGAACTGCCTGAAGTTAAGGGTTAAGGAAAGGGCGAGAAATGAGAGATATCATCACAGATATGAGATGGATCATCAAAAAGACAGAGAATACCAAAAGGATATCTATATGTGTTTTATTGATCAAGAAGCAACAGTTCGAATAGAGCAAGGAAAGACAGAATGGCTTAAAATCAGCAAGGGTATACGACAAGGCTGCAGACTTTCCCCCTACCTGTTTAATTTAATTTATATGGTTCTCTTAAATAGGATTTCTTTGTGTGTTTGTATTTTATCAATTACGGATGTACATGAAGAGTTACATTTGCTTACAAGTAGGCATAAATGTCCATGACTGCAGTCTAGCCTTGGATTCTGCCTGTTTACCCCTCATAATTTATAAAGACATATGGGGGTCATTCTGAGCCATGAATAATGGGGATTTATGCCCTGCCTGGACATACATCACTGCCATTCGTCCCCCTGCCAATCCTGCACAAAAGCTCCCATACAAACAGCAGAGTTGTAGGGGGAGCCTTTGTGTGGGATCAGCAGGGGGCAAGCAGAAGGTGGAGCGAGTGTGGGGCATGGGCAAGACATACAGGGTGATTCTGAGGTCAGCCCTGTATGTCCAAGGTATGCTGGGTAGATGGAGGACTTATTCCACCTCAGAGGCCGGCGGAGACAGGAGAGGTAGATGTGCAGAAAGTTACCCACAGCTGAACCCTGGCCATGGGAGGCTGGATTGAGAGCCCAGCTGTGGGGAAAGGAATATTTTGGCAATGGCTGGCATTTACAGCTCCTGAATGGAGCCACAATGCCATTGCAAGGGGACACCATTTATTTTTTTGTTTGATTTAACAGGTTTTTTATACTGCTTTATTATTTCAGTCAAAGCGGTTTACATTGCAGCTTAAACTCAGTAATGTACATTAAACAGGGATATTGATAACCTGGACTTTTCTGAAGCAATGGAGAGTTAAGTGACTTGCCCAAGGGCACAAGGAATGCTAGTGGGAATCAAACCCTGGTATCCTGGTTCCCAAGCCAGTGATCTAACCATTAGGCTACTCCTCTATTCCATGGCTCTGACTGAGCTAGTTGGGTTATGGTTGGGTGTGCAGCCAGTCAGACTCGGGGCTCAGCCTGCACTTCCAGAAGCTAGAGCTGATTCTGATCCCGTGGGGGCTACGGGATCAGAATCGGGTTCATCTTTGCATGGCATGATTCTGCCCAGCCGTACAGCTGAATAGAATAAGCCTCACAGTCACCTAGATGCTAAAAATAGGCATCTATGTGGATGTCACATAATGGTGACGTATCAAAAAATTGTCCTCTACATGTATAACTACTTTTCTGACCAATAAATTACTCCATCTTACTGTTTCTTACAGAGTACAATAGAATGAAAAATCCTCATAATTCTTATTAATAGCAGTTTCTATGGATTGTACTAGCAAAATCTGCTACCAGTATTACTTAACCTACAATAGTAAACATTCAATTATTTTTTCTTATACTATTTGTTGCCAAGGACATATTTGATAAAAATATGCATTTTTCATCAAAGCAAAATATTTAAAAATCCTCATTATTAAATTTTATACGTTACTATAAACCATCAAGATAACATATTCGTAGTGTTCCTTAGTACTTTCATAATTGCCTCACCTTGACTAGTGTTAAAAAGATATGAGAGAGGCTGAGAGAGAGAGCGTGCGCATCTTTTTTATATGTCTCAGGCTATATTGTTTAACTTGTGATGAAAGCCCCCGAGCATTATGGATTTATGCATAAATGGATACAGTCATCACAGTTAAGGGTTACCTTCAAAAGTGAGCATGTATATGCCAATTGAAACCCATTATAATAGTAGCCTAATGGTTAGAGCAGCAGGCTGTGATCCAGGGAAGCAAGGTTTCATATTCCACTGCTGCTTCTTGTGATCTTACGCAAGTCACATAAACCTCCATCGCCTCAGACACAATCTTAGATTGTAAGCTCTCTGAAGACAGGAAAATATCTACTGTATCTGAATATAACTCCTCTTGAACGACTACTGAAAAGGTGTGAGCTCAATCCAAAAATCTACTCTGAAGCAGGCATTCCCTTGTGTTTCTCAGACTTCATCCACCTGGAAAATTAACGGGCCTTTTGATCTGGTTCATAATAGGTGTAATAATGACTTGACTATTTGTTTAAATATCTCTTCACACCTAAAAAAGCAGACAATAGAAGATCAAATGTCTTACATATTTTGTTTCCATAAGACTTGCATTATCTTTGCACATAGCATTATTACCTGCTGGAATTTTCTACCAGCGGTCACACAGTATGTGCTGCTCTCTAATGATATGTCCTATACTCATTTACCATTGCATTTTGAAGTTTATTATACTGTATGGGAAATGTTTCTCTCTTTAAAATTTCAAATTTAAATGTAATTCTTTTTGCACAGTACATAATTGAGTCAACTAAAAAGTAGTTCAGCTGAAAGTGCAGCCATTTTTATACATGGATTTTCTTTTTATAGATTAAAGACTTCTGCAAGTTTATCTAAGTCTTTAATGTTTTCTGAATTATATTGTATAAATGATGGTAAAATTAATTTAATGATATGCATTTGGCACGATATACAGCAAGTGAAAATGATGAACATGGTGCATTGGAAATGTCAAGTATTATTTTCTTACAAACACACATTTCTTCCATCAGCCTCGCTATGCTCACATAACCCCTCTCTTCAAGTGATTTCATTGGCTCCCTACCATTTCCACATCCAGTTCAAACTTCTCCTACTGACCTATAAGTGTATTCATTCTGTGGCCCCTCACTACCTTTTCTTTCTTATCTCCCCCTATACCCTCCTCCAGAACTCCACACTTCAGGCAGATCCCTTTTAGCTGTACCCTTCTCTGCAATTGCCAATTCCAGACTTTGTTCTTTCCAACCTGAGGCTTCTTATGCTGGAACAAACTACTAGAGTCAGAGCGTCAGTCTCCATCTCTGGCCCTATTCAAATCCAGGCTCTAGTCCCCAGTTGTTGTGTTGTCTGTCTTGATTTGAGAGAGGGCTCTGATGAGTAGGGACTTTCTTACATGTATCTATCTTTCAGAGCTTCATATGTCTTGTGTGCTTTTCTAATGACAAGTAGTAGTAGTTCTAAAATAATGCATTGATTTTCACGAAGAGGGACTGTTGCTAAGCATTTTACTGCAGCTCAATTTATTACAGGAACCACTAACCTGTGGTAATTTAGTACCACATGATCAATGACCCCAGTGGTAAATAAATAATGCAACTTGCGATCAACCTCACAAGCTGTGTTACTCTACTCCCCAAGAGCATCCAGCCTTTAACATGGGGCTGGATGCTACTGGGGAACCTTCTTAAAGGGGCTGGAGGGAAAGTTTCCTATACCTCCTCCACCAATTATTCTAACAGCATCTCCTTACTTTTTCCACAGGATTCCCAACCCCCAATAAGATCCCTGACCCCCCTGAAGGCATCACCAAGCCCCCAGAAGACATCCCCAGTCCCTCAAAGGCACCCTGGATCCCTATATATAGACTCCACCCTCCCTGAAGATCTCCACCCCTCATAGGTCCTGCCAAGCCTACCTCAGAAATCTTGGTGCTCTAGAGGTATTGGGCAAGAAAGATCCCCATCACTCCTGCAACATCTGGCTCTGGTTGAGAAGGGCCATTTTGAACACAGAGCCAGATGAGGCAGGGGTGACTGGGAATTTCTCCTGCCCCATACCCCTACGTAGATCACCAGAGATTTCAGAGGTATCCTAGGGAGGAAATAAAGGGGGTGGGGGACAGGAGCATAAATTCCACCCAAGCAGTCCCCACAATGGGGAGGGACCCAGGCAGAAAGGGGGCCCACACAGCAGCAGTAAAGCAGAGTGGCAAACATGCTTTTTTCATTTGCTGCACTATGTCCACTCTTGTAAGTTTGGCACGGGCCTGGCAGTGTTTCCCGTCAGGCCAAAGTCTTGCAATAACAGCCACACCATGAGACTTTGGCCTGGTGGAGAACAGATGCTGGGCCTTTGACAAACTCACAAGAGCAGAGGCAACAACAACAACAAGAGCTCGATACAACAACGTGTCAAAGATTTAACCACTAAAGCATTACAGGACCATCTGATATCTAAGAAGGAATGGAGTTATCTTAATGTAATGAATCCAACACTAGCCAAGTTGTATTTGGTGCCCAAGGTGCATAAACGTTTGAATAACCCACCAGGCCATCCAATAGTGTCCACTAGAGGGACACTATTGGAGCCTCTTTCAACCTATTTGGATTCTTTCTTGAGACCTTTACTCCCATCCATTCCTTCCTACATAAAAGACACCACTAACTTTCTACAGTTACTAGCACAGCATTCTCGATTAGCTAATGATAAGGATGTTTTTTTAGTTACGTTGGATGTAACCTCACTTTACACGAGCATCCCACAATCAGCTGCCTTCCAGAGCACTATGTCAGCATTGAGGAGACGGATGGAGTTAACAGATTCTCATTTAGATTTTTTGGCTGAATTAACGAAGTTGGTAATTTTTGAGAATTTTTTCATTTTTGGGGATACACTATATCAGCAAATTTCAGGTGTAGCAATGGGGGCTACTTGCGCCCCCTCAATAGCTAACCTGTATATGGGAGAATTCGAACAGAAATGGCTGACATCATCTCCTTTTCAGCACAATATTTCACTGTGGGGACGGTACATAGATGATATTTTTATGATATGGTCGGGCTCAGAGACCTTGCTTGTTACATTTTTTGGCTGGCTCAATCAAGAAGATGTGTATATACAATTCACTTATTGTTATCATAAAGAACGGATTACGTATTTGGATGTGGCAGTGACTAGACAGGAGAACCATTGGGCCACCTCGATTTACCGGAAGGAGGTTGAGAAGAATGCTATGCTTCATTATCATAGCGCTCACCCAATACAGTTGAAAAACAGTCTCCCCTTTTCGCAATTTTTGAGGTATCGACGCAACTGCTCTGATGAGACTGTCTTTAAGGAACAATCGAAGATTCTACAACGGAATTTTATGGCGAGAGGATATCCAAGGCCAATAATAAAACGGGCGTACACACGAACAAAATTTAATAATCGGGAACTGCTGTTGGGGTCAGCCACACCAAGGGGAGATTTTGATGAGACATCAGTGAATTTGATAACTAAATATTCACCTTTTAGTGGCCAAATGAAGAAAATTTTGAAACGTCATAGCAATATCCTTAAAAGTGTTCCAGGTTTGGAGACTAGATCTATCCGTTGCGTTTGGCAAGGCCACAAAAATTTGAAGGAACTGTTGAGTCCGGCGGCGTTGTGACCTTTGATATCAGCTTTAACTACATATAAGGGCCATGTACCCTGTGGCCAATGCAATATCTGTTCGGTTTCGCTGGAGCTGACAGAGTTTAGCTATCATGACACAAAGTATGTTTTAAAACGACAGACCACATGTGATTCCAGTGGAGTGGAGTATGCAATCCAGTGCCCGTGTCATCTTCTTTACATCGGCAAAACCATCCGTTCATTTCGGATTCGGATGAATGAACATCGTAGTCGTCTCCGATGCAAAAAGTTAGAGGCACCTATAGTGTCCCACTGTTTAGAACGTGATCATCAATTTGAACAATTACGGGCATTTTGTATAGATCAAGTGACAACTGGTTCCTTCAATAAAACTAGAGATCAAAGCCTTCTTCTGTGTGAATAGCGATGGATTTACACTTTACGAACAGTGTATCCAGAAGGGCTAAATGCCCAAATTGATTGGTCAGTGTGTCTTTGAAAATTTTAAATGTGAGAAGACTTTTTCTATCACACTAAGTTTTGTTTTTTTTTTTAAAATAAGATTTTTTCAAAACAAGATGTTAAATCTATTAGTTCTCCATTAAAATTACTGAAGGCACTGACGTCTTCTGTAGTAAGGAAGAGGCTGGGGGAGCATGAGCCTTTTAAACTTTTTTGCTCTCCTCAAGTATATGGAACTGACGTCACAATCGTGTTCGAGGATAAAAGCCACTACTGTTCTTTACCACGCATGCGCTGGCATCTTTTGGATGTGAGACGGGTCTGGTGAGAATGATGTATAAGGTATAGTTACCAACTGCAGAAAGTAACCTCCGTGAGATTGACACAGTTGAATAATTCCATTTGATATTGAAGTATTGATTGCACCTTGTTGTCTTTTTAGAACTCACTGGGTCAAGCGGTTTGAAAGCTAATCTCATGCAATACTCCCCCGATGAAACCGCGTAAGCGGTGAAACGCACAGGCGCTGTCAACTTGCGTTGGGATGCGATCACAGGGATGAGATTACAGTCCTCATGGACTTCACAGATAAGCATTCAGCTTTGTTTTGAAATTATTTATTACTTGAAGATTTAAGCGCATTGAACGTTGAGTTAAACTTATTTTATAACATAAAGAAAATATATACATATAAAAAAAAGGGAAATAAGGGGAAACAATTGGGTCGTTGATGCAATAGAGGGGTTAGTTGGTTATTGAGGCAAAGCTCCTCTCCGACGTTTTCCCCGATCAAGTCTGAGACTCATTTCCCGCAAAAAATAGTGATACTTCTTTTTTGGTTAGAGAGTGGAACAAACTTTTTGTGATACTGTATGGCTTAATGGGAGACAGCCAACATGGCTTTAGCCAAGGAAGGCCTTGTCTTACTAATCTGTTATGTTTTTTTGAAGGTGTGAATAAACAGGTAGACAAAAGTGAGTCAGTTGATATAGTGTATCTGGATTTTCAGAAAGTCTTTGACAAGGTCCTTCATGAGAGACTTTTGGATAAATTAAAAAGTCATGGGATAGGAGGCAGTGTACTATTGTGGATCAGGAACTGGTTAAAAGATAGAAAGCAGAGAGAAGGGCTAAACAGTCAATTTTCCCATTGGAGAAAGGTGAATAGTGGAGTACCCCAGGTATCTGTGCTGGGTCTGCTTCTTTTTAACATATTTATAAATGACCTGGAAATGGAAATAATGAGTGAGATAATCAAATTTGCAGATAACACAAAATTGAAGTTGTTAAAACCCAAGAGGATTGTGGAAAATTGCAAGAGGACCTTGATAAACTGGAAGACTGGGCATCCAAATGGCAGATGAAGTTTAATGTGGACAAGTGCAAAGTTATGCACCTAGGAAAGAACAACCCAAACTATGGTTACACGAATCAAGGTTCCACATTAGGAATGACTACCCTGGAAAAAGATTTAGGCATCATTATGGATAACCTGTTGAAACCCTCCACCCAGTGTGCAGCGGCAGCTAAGATAGCAAATAGAATGTTAAGTATCATAATGAAAGGAATGGAGAATAAAAACAAAATATATTATAATGCCTCTGTATCATTCCATGGTGCAAACGCACCTTGAATATTGTATTCAATTCTAGTCGCTGTATCTTAAAAAGGATATAGCATTATTAGAAAAGGTACAGAGAAGAGCTACCAAAATGGTAAAGGGGATGGAAGGATACCACTATGAAGAAATGCTACAAAGGTTAGGGCTCTTCAATCTGGAAAGAGCCAGCTGAGGGGAGATATGATAGAGGTCTATAAATTAATGAATGTAGTGGAACGAGTAAACATACATCGATTGTTTATGCCATCAAAATATAGAAAGACTAGGGGACATGCAATGAAGGGTAACCTATTTAAGACTAATAAGAGAAAATATTTTTTCACTTAACGTGCAATCAAACTCTGGAATTAGTAACTGGAGGATGTAGTAAAAGCTGTTAGTGTAGCTGGGTTTAAAAAAGGTTTGGGCAAGTTCCTGGAGGAAAGGACCATAGACCATTATTAAAGGGGGTCCGGGATATCCACTGGTTGCCCCAGTACAAGCAGTGTGGAACCTGTGTCTTTTGTGTGATCTGACCTAGTTTATGACCTAGATTGGCCACTGTTGGAAACAGGATGCTGGACTTGATGCACCTAGGTCTGACCCAGTATGGCATATCTTATGTTCTTAACCAGACAACGGCTCAATATTGCCCCTTCTCAGTTAACTCTCACGGGTAAAGATAGGCCAGCTTTTGCTGCACCTATCTTTAACCTGTGGGTGCTAATCAGGCAGTGGTGCAATATTGCTGCTGCCCGGTTAGTGACTGATGCTGCTCCCAAACGCCCATTGGGGTGCATCGGGGTGTGTAGTGGAGATAATCAAGGATATTCATCGACACTAACCATAAATATCCCTTTAAGTGGCATATGTAAATGCCTTTGAATATTGGGCCCTCTAAACATAATCCTGCTATCCACATTTCTGGGTAATCACACTTCTGTCAATTATGACACTATGGAGTTTGTCCTTACAGTAGTTTTCTTCCATTCCTTTGAATACTGGGATCTGGACAACTCCTAAAGAGGGCTGGCAGAAGGATTGGCGGAGCCCTAGATGGGCCCTCCATCCTGCTGCATCCCCAATGGGCCCCACACCCCACTGTGCCATTTCTGCCCCCTCCCCTTCCGATGCTGCTTCTGGTATTGGAGGGGGATGTAACTAGCATTGTGCACTGGAGGAAACCACAATACAGGGCCAGAGTGTTAATAAGTGCTGCATTACAGTTTGAGGGCTATTGACACTGCTATGGGTCCCAGAGAGAGGCAGCAGTGGCAGCAATGGGTGCCTGCTGAGGGCTGGAACCCTAAGTGACCACCTAATTTGCCTAGTGGTTGTGCCAGCCCTTCTGCTAAAGAGACAGAAGCATGGGATCTGCTCCTCTCATAGAGAAATGCTACCAAGATTCTCCCAAGGTCAATGTCTCCAAACGGGATCGTTTTACACATATCATGACAGTGATGAATCTCACTTCTAACTCAAGGTGCGTGGAATAGGATTTGAGTATCTCAAATTTAATAACCTCTGTTGCCCCTACTCTGGCATAACAGCTTTCTGTTTGGAAAGTCCAAAGTCCCCTAGTTACTGATGCTGTGTTTGGCAAAATGTTGGTCTGGTCACCATTCCTCTGCACTGTAATACTTGAATGTGCTTGACAGCATCCTTCCAAAGTTTATAGGATCAGGGCCGGATTTACCTATACGCCATGTACGCCATGGCGTAAGGCCCACAGCTGGCAGGGGCCACAAAAAAAGAACAAGTTAATTTTTTTTAAAAATAAAATTAAAAAAAAACCCTGTTGGCTGCCACCGCGGGGCCCCCTCTGCTGCCGCGGCAGCACCGACTGACCCGCGGGGGCCCCCTCTACAAGCTGAAGCCGTCGGTTCGTTCCTTCCTCCCTCCCTCCCTCCGTGCAGGGTGCAGGCTGTGAGAGACGCGAAAGGAGAGTGTCTCCTCGCGTCTCTGTTAAGCCCGCAGGGGCTGATGGGAAATTTCCCATCAGCCCCTGCGGGCTTAACAGAGACGCGAGGGAGACACTCTTCCTTCGCGCCTCTCACAGCGTGCACGGAGGGAGGGAGGGATCGACGGACCGACGGAGTCAGCTTGCAGAGGGGGCCCCCGCGGGTCAGTCCGTGCTGCCGCGGCAGCAGAGGGGGCCCCGCGGCGGCAGCCAGCAGGTTTTTTTTTTAAATTAAATTTTACTTTAGGCCGACGGCGGGGGGGGGGGGGTAGGACTGGTAATGGGCTATTGGGGGGGCTGGGGCTGGAAATGGGCTGGGGGGGTTAAGGCTAGAGGTGGGCTGATGGGGTTAAGTCTGGTAATGGACTGTGGGCTGTTGGGGGGGTTTAGAACTGGTAATGGGCGTTTGGGGGGGGTTAAGACGGGTAATGGGCTGTGGGCTGATGGGGGTTGTCTGGTAACGGGCTATGGGGGGGCTAGGACTGGAAATGGGCTGGGGGGGTTAAAACTGGAAGTGGGCTGATGGGGTTAGGACTGGTAATGGGCTGTGGGCTGATGGGGGGGGGTTAGGACTGGCAATGGGCTATGGGGGGCTGACTGGAAATGGGTTGATGGGGTTAGGACTGGAAGTGGGCTGATGGGGGGTTAGGACTGGTAATGGGCTATAGGGGGGCTTAAACTGAAAATGGGGTGATGGGGGGTTAGGACTGTAAGTGGGTTGATGGGGGGCTAGGACTGGTATTGGGTTGGGGGGTTGCTAGGGCTGGAAATGGGCTGATGGGTGGCTAGGACTGGAAATGGGCTGATGCAGGGACTAGAAGGGAATGGATGCTGGGTGGGGCTGGAACTAGAAGGGAGCTGATGTTGGGGGAGGATTAGAATGGGATGGGACTGGAAGAGTAAAATGGAGAAGGGAAAAATATTTTGTGTGGGAGGGATAAAAAATCTACAATTGGCCGGGTATTGGGAGAGTAAGTGGGGATTGAGGATGGAGGGGTAAAATTTGAGTGGATGAAATAGGAATGAGGAAAGAGCAAAAGGAGAAAGATTAGCATGTTAAAGCAGATGTAGAGAGAGAATGGAAAAAAATCTAGAAGAGAGAAGAAAGGACAAATGGACAGCAGACGATGGAGAGTTAGCAGAAGACACGAAGAAACCAGAAGAAAGTGGCTGGAGCAATTGCAGCTGAAAAAAATGCACAAAAGGTAGAAAAATATCTCTTTATTTTGAATTTATTAATTGGAGTATGTCAGCTCTGGTAAATGTGCATCATTAACGTCTGCGCTTTGTTTAGTACAAGAGCAAATTAATGTATAGTTTTATTTCTACAGTGTTGTACATTCCAAGTTTGGCTTTTGGGATTCCCAGTTTAATTATTGTCTTCCTGTTTCTAAATTGTGATTACTTGTTTGGTGATGGTCTATGTTCTGCATGTGTAACTGAGCTGAGGTGTTCTGTTTATATAATTCCTATTTGACATTGCCACTTGTTCTCTTTCCCCAGTAGGTCATGTATTGTTGTTCTCTGAAATGTATTGGTTTAATATTTGCAGTGTTGCCTTTTGATTGGTAGAGTATGGTGCTTTGTGAGTCCTGGTAGTGCTGTTAGGATACGGCGGGTTTACTATGGGTTCTAAATGGGCAGTGTTTGTAGTAGTTCCTAATGTGTCTGGCAGTTGGCACTGGATTATAGTAATGTAGAAATCTTTTAGTCTTTCTTTATCCATACACTCATTAAGAGGCACGTTTACTAAAAGTTAGTATATGGTAACATCATGCAAATATTTATGCAAATGAGGCCCCTTATGCAAATGAGGCCCCGCACCCCCCTTGGGCCGCCCCTGCTGGGGGCCCACAATTTTTGTTGGCGTAGGGCCTCACTCAAGGTAAATCCGGCCCTGCATAGGATATCAATATGTGATTAGAAGTTGGTTTTAATCATATCTGTGGCACTTAAAAGAATGGAAAATATAACTGTTATCTTTAAGCCATACAGTTTAATTATAACTCATGGCTTTCCAGTAGTGGTTCAAGGTGAGTTGCATTCAGCTACTGCAGGTATCTCCCCATCCTTTGAAGGCCTGCAATCTAATTTTGTAACCAAAGCACTGGAGGGTTAAGTGACTTGCTCAAGATCACATGAAGCTGAAGCAGAATTTGAGTTCTATCTTCCCTGTTTCCAGCCCACCGCTTTAACCACAAAACTACCCTTCTGCCCCTCCAGGCTTGCTTGATCTCCAATTGCATTTCTTGGTACCTGAAGATGTTCTCTGTCTGCACATGATTTGCAGAATAATTTCTTGGCATGGCACTTCTGTTAATCAATGCTCTCTAGTGGTTTTCTCCTTTACCACTATGTCCAGTTTTTTTGTATCAAGCTTTTTGTCACTTGAAGTGGGAATGTCTCAGGTGATCATAACTTCTTTGTTCTTCATAATTTTCATAGGGTAGTCATCCAAGTGCTTTACCCATACAGCAATATTGTAGTGTTTACAAAGTTTCCAATGGATGAGACATTATTATGTCTTTCTGTCTAGAAATGTTCTCCTTCAGATCTTTGCAATCATGTTATGATGATTAACCATTTCTAGCTGTTTCTTACAGAACTTCCACATATCTGTTTTACCGATTTTTTTCTATGCATTCTGTGAATCATTTTATCTGTAATCCACTGTTCTAGGCTGTGCTTAGAAATCTCTCAGGCCACCTTTCCTTAAACATTCCATATCTGGTAACGATGAACATATGGCTCCTGAAGTAAGTTTACTATTTCCCCATTGTATTTATGCTTTTACCATTTGTTTTCTGATCTGAATATTTAAAGAGTCATTTTCATTGTTGTGTGAATTTTGGTGAATTCTCATCCATTTATTCTGCTTGCCAGAACACTTGTCAAAGTTTGAAAATGGAGCCAGCTTTTGCATATTTATTTTCAGCACTTTTTTATATTTGGATCTGTTGATGCTGTGATAAGTCTAAGAAGGAAGCTCTAGGGGAGCAATTTTATAACAGGTTGAGAGGGCAAGAAGATGTCTCTGTTTAGTTTAGGCTATTTTATTTATTATCAATTTATTAAGATTCTTAAAAAATACCAGGGCTAAACGCAGGGCAGGCTGAACCACCAGGCAAACTAGGAAGGTGCTCAGGGTTGGAGAAGAGGCAGCAAAGAGCAGGGAATTCAAAGCTAAACAATAGATTCTAACAGCCAGAGATGGGGGTGGGGCATAATGCTTCAGGTTTGCCTAGGATGCCAACACCTTCAACTAACTCTGGGCCGGCCCTGGCTAAACCAGCAGAAATTGCATCCAGATTGAAGTCACACTTACTTCAGCTTGGGAGCTAGTCTAAAAGTGGGTGTGTTCAATCTGCATGGCTGCTTATATTTTATAAACAATATGTGAACTTTGCAACTCTCTCCAGGCTTCTTCCAAACTCTGCCCTAGAACCAATCTACACACAGGAGTACTTCATGCTAAGGGCAGTCAAGAGAAATACATGAACAGAAACATAAATTAAGACATTAGAAAGATGCAATGTGGGTCTTTGAGTCAATGCTGACTTGTGGTAACCCAGCAGCTCCTGGGCTTTCATGGCAATGTGACCAGAAGTAGATTGCCAGGCCTTTCTTCTAAGGTAATGGAGGGTTAAGTGACTTCACAAGGCATGCTAGTGGAAACTGAACGCTGGCCTTGGTTACTAAATAGTGTGCTAACCGTTAGACTGCTCATGAAAAGGCAGGAGTACAGAGGTAACAAGACACAAAGAAAGTAATTTTATAATGGGCTGCCTAGATGTACATATGAACAATGCATGCAAATCTAGATATTTTAATCATATATAAGCATTGGTAGTCACTTGTGCATGTAAATGACACGGTCACAATTCTGTAAGTACATTTGCACATCTGATGACGTGTACTTATAGTAAACTGTGGTCATGAAGAAGGATGGAGTTTGAGTGGAGCATGGGTGGCATACAAAGTTACACAGGTAAATTATAAAATATTATCAATCATGCATATTTCTGGAAAATCTTGCCCTTGGGCTTGCCCTAGGGCTTGTGTAAGTTATCACATCTTCAATGAATGCACATTTGTGACTATTTGTGCCAGCATTTTATAAAATACACATTTACTTGACATTATAAAATAGATATGAAATACATGCAAAACAATGAATGTTAATTATGTGGGACTTGATAACATTGTCTTCAGTGGGAATAATTTTGAAAGGGATTTCCATGGGTAAATGGGCATCTTGTCTTTCAAATTGCTCTTCCACCTCCAAGAGGAAAATAATTCATGCTGTCAGGAATCTGGGTCTTTTTTCCATGGAGAAAGTGAAGGGACAGGAAATGGCAGGGGCAGGTTATTGTGCAAGGACTTTATTTTGTATTTTTGTTTTTACATGATATGGTTTACTCCAGGAGTGCCGATACTCATCCATTTTTTAGAGCACCACCGATAGCAAGAGGCATTCTAGACTAGAAGGCATTATGTTAGCCAATCTGTATTGCGGCTATGTTGTTGAAAGTGGCGGGGCACTTTCAGGAGTGCGATACATGAAGTTAGAATTCCTTCCCTTATAGCATGACTGATGAGGATGCAAGTAGAGATTCAGTGATGGAGCCCTCATGTGTGATAGATGCAGCTCCATGATCAGTATCCTTAGCCTTGTTGAATGGTTTGCATAAGAGATTATGAGATAATGAAGCCATAGCAACAATGCTGAGGATTATATGGGGTATGCAAGGAAAATGTATGTGAATATTTAGCCCTTGAGTAAGGCCGTGTGACTGCTGAAACACCATATACGTCATGGAATGTTGAGTTTGACTTCAGGACAATTTTAAAGATAAGCGACAGCAATATGATTACTGGAAGACATTTTGGGAAGTAAATAAAGTTTGGTCATTGCCACAAGTTAAGAAGTGATTATAAAGAAGTGAGCTATGAAGCCCGGTTGGGATCTGGAACTGTTAAAGTACTGGAGCTCATTCGTATGATACCTTCTTACACATCCACAGTTTTCTTTCTTTTTTTTAAAGTGAACACATATTGAGCTTGCCAGTCAGCAGTTCCTCATGTTCTTCACATGTTAAGACACTGGCAGTTTGCTTTTTACCATGATATTCATTTTTCTGAATACTGGTTGATTCCAATGGATCCAGGTTTAATAAGTATTTCAGAGAGTATACGGCTGAGATGCTAATAAATGTGTGAGTATATGATTTTGGTATCAAAGTAATAAATTTCATGCAAAATTCATGTTCTCCCTATTGGACCTTACTTGGCCTCTTGTGTAGACTTATCTCAACTTTGATTAGCAAAGGCTTTAATTTGCTAGCCTCCTCAAATAGATATTTTCAAATTTGGGCTAGAAGGAAGATGATGCTGGGTCTAAGGCAGGGCTGGGTTTGAAGGTCCTGGGGCCAATGGGATGGGTGCTGTGTCTGGAAATAGGCTGATGTTGGGGCTGGAAGGGGGTTGATACTGGGTCTAGAAGGAGTCTGATGCTGGCCTTAAAATAAGCAAATAAATAGATTTGATTTTTATACTTTTGCCATTATTTATGTACAGTAGAGCTTATTTAAAGGTTGCAATGTGCATTTTTCTTGACAGAAATATGACGTGCAAAATAAATGCAGTTGGAATGGACCGTCTGACCGCTTAGGTAGCTATTAATAGGAAAAAAACAACAATCTGATGAGATGGAAAACTAAACAGCTCTTAGCTGAATGAAATTTATCATATATCTAGCCAATGCAAGCCTGAAATCTAAGGTAATATTGTCAATATTTTTATGTGTTTTCATTCTGCACGCTCATAGCTGAAGACTACAATGCCTAAAGCTGTCCTGTGAAATTGGAACTCATTTTTCTGTCTGATTTTTTAATCATAATAAGTTGTCATCTATACCAGTAAATCAATAATGAAAATGACAGAGCATCACTTATGGTAAAGAAATATAGTTTACCTGTCGGCACACCACTGTCGGCATGTCTTTACCAATCTCATTTGTTGCCCATCACTAAAATAAAGAAGCCTTTGTCAGCAATGTAAGGAATATCCTTTCTCTAGTAAATTTGTGGTGTTGTAACTCTCTAAATGTCTTCTTTAGATAACGTGTTTCTAGTTTGTTCCAATTTACAGTACGTTTGGCAAATGTTAGATACATCAGACTCATAAACAACATGGTATAAAAAACAGTGCTCAACAATTTCTGCTTTTATTCATCCTTTAAACAATCATTTATTTACAGTAGCGGGTCAATTTTCAAGTCAGCAGTGGGTGTTGGCTATTTTTTTTTCACAACTTTCAGGCACGGACAAGCCATATGTTTTGGCCATAGAAGTCTCCACATGGATAAAAGTCATGCAGTCAATATGCTCTCCATATAACTTGTGCATTCAAATCTGGCTGCAGAAATTTTAGGTCTAACTGGAAAACACTAGACTTCCAACACCTTTTTTTCTAGTCTCAAATATTTAAAAAAAAAAGGTAGTCATAGTAGAGAGGTCCCTTCTTCCTGACCAATATTGAAAAAATTCTAGTAATGAACATTTCTCTTACAGATCACAATTAAAAAAACCTCCCACCTAGGGCCAGCTTAAAAGGTGAGCCAGTAAGGCACTAGCTCAGTACCCTGAAGCTTAAGGGTGCCTGAAGGCTACCTTACTAGTTCTTCCCTTCACAGCAGCACAATCTTTCCCTTTGCCCTCATCACTATCTTCTTCTTCAATCTTTACTTGCATCTGGATGCCTGTTTCTCATGTTAAAAGCTGCAGAGGTGCCAGCAGCCAGATATAAGGATGGGCTGAAGAAGAACATAGTGATAGGAGCAAAGAAGGGAGCTCCTGCTGTTGTATAAAGGGGTAACTGAGGAACAGGCAGTGGTGCTGGAAGGGGATGGTTTATGTTTATGCAATTTATTGATATACCGCCCAGGTTGAAGGGCATCACAGTGGTTTACAATCACTATAAGCAGGTACAGGATACATTCCTTTGTCCCCAAAGGGCTCACAATCTATGTGTACCTGAGGCAATGAAGGGCAATGGTGGTAAGGAGCTGATTGGGTGGGACCAGAAGGTATCTTGGGATAGAAGGGTGATAATGCTAAGAGTCTACTAGGGATGATGCTGGGGCTGGGGGGACTGGGCTGATGTTTAGGGATGGGGCTGGGATGGGAATGATGCCAAGGGGCTGATGACGGGCTTGGAACAAAAGAGAATGATGCTAAGGGTCTGAGGGGATGGGGTATGAATTCTGAATGGGTCTGAGGCTGGAAGGGGAATGATGCTAAGGGACTAAGGATGGAGCTGGAGGTGTTGGGGTAGATGACACTGATTCTAGGGCTGGAAAAGGGCTGGGCTAGAAGGAGGATGATGCTGGGTCTAGGGGGACTGGGGCCAATGGGATGGGTATTGGGTCTGTAAAAGGACCGATGTTGGGGTCGGAAGGGGAGTGATGCTAGGTCCAGAAGGAGGCTGATGCTAGGGCAGGTAATAAGGTGGTTGATACTGGGGTACCAATGCTAGGGATGGAAGGTGACATGCAAAGAGGCCAATGCCTGATAATGTTGAGGGAGCTGGCATTTTAAAACAACTGAAGCTAAGGGGCTGATACTGGGGCTGGAAGAGGCTGATATTGGAGTTGGGAGAAGGGAGTTGATACTGGAAGATGCTGAAGGGAGGGTGGGAGAAAGGGCTAGATACTGAGGTGTGAGAGAGGACAGGAGGACAAATACTAGTGTGGGGAAAGAAGAAGAATGAACATATGAAGGGAAAGGTGAAGAGTGGGATGCAAATGGATGGATGCTGGGGTAAGGATAAATTAATACTGAAGAAGCAGTAGATGCGTAGTCATTAGGGAAAATTGTAAAAGGAGGTAGAAGGGCAGATACTGGTAACATGGAAATGCAATAGAACAGGGACACAGACTTTGAGTGAGAAGCCAGAAGACAGACTGACTGGGTAATGGGAGTTGATGTAAAGACTCAGCGCTTACATGAGATTTTGAATGAGGACTCAGGGATTGGGTAGGGTGGAAAAGTGGAGATTTGGCAATTAGCTGGGGGTATAGGAATGAAGAAAAAATTGAGCAGGGATAAAGAGGACAGCAAGGGCTAGGTGACTATGTGAGGGGTATGAGAAGGGCTGTGAAGCTTGAGTGCAGAAGGAATTGGAGGGAAGACAGTTTGGAGGACTTAGGGGATTTGAAGTGGAGTTGGAAGGCAGTAGAAAATGGCATGGAGATGGTGTGAGACAAAGAAAGGGAGTGAGATCTTTGAAGGAAGTGAAAAAAGGGAGAAATTGGGGAAGTAAAAGGGTTAATGGAAGCCTGGAAAGGAAGTAAGACATAAAAAAGATACTGAAGGTGGCTAAGGAATGAGTGATGGGGAAGGAGCCAGAAGAAGGAAGCATAGGCTGAAGAAAGGATGAATACAGAGGGAGGGAGAGAAGGACTATAAAAGAGGTGAAAGAAGAGGGGTCAATAGGAGGCTGGAGAAGGAATGAGAGAGATGGGGAACAGGAGGACTACAGAAGTAAGGAGTAGGACATGGAAAGCTGATAAGTAAGTGAAAATGGGAGACAAAAGGCTGGAGGGGTAGAAGGAACAAAGAAAATTAGCTATAGCCAGATAAAAGACAAATGAGCAAAATGGAGAAAAAAAGATGAAACTGAAGGATCAATGTCAGACAGAGAGATGTAGGGGAGGAAGGGGAGAAGACGGAGAGTGAAGAAACAGAAATGTGATACTGTTAAAAGACTTAGGAGAACATCGACGAGAAGAAGAGGTAAAGAGACCAGAATAACCCAACTGGAAAAATAAAGTGATCAGACAATAAATGAACCCAAAAATTATTTTCAGTTTTTAGAGAATGAAATATATCATCTTTCAAAATGTGCATTTCTTATATTTTTTCAAGACAGGAGGAAATGCATTTGTTTCTTTCTGCTCATTGCTCCACTGCCAATAGAGTCTGGCTTCCTGAGTTGTCCATTTAACTTTTTCTATCTGCATATTTGTTTTTAATTTGTAGTGTTTTATTTTTTTTACTCAGTGATGGTCTCTTTTTTTCTATGTGTATCCAAACAGAAGTATTTTTAATTTGTTGGACAGGATACTACAAAACACATAGAGGTGCAGCAGGAAAGGGCTATTAGCAAGAACCTGGAACCCCTAGGATGGGCCATAGGGACAGAGAGAAGCAGTATATGGGGGCTAACCAGGTCAGTGTGCACATATGTGATAGATAGTGTTTATAATAATAATGATGAGGGAGGAGTGGCTCAGTGGTTGGGACAGGTTACAGAAGGCCAGGGGTTCAATTCCCACATGGAGACAAGCAGCCTCAGGCCAGAGGGACTGGGGTCCCTAGTCCCATGGCCACTCCTTGTGGCCTTGGGAAAGCCACTTAACCCTCCATTGCCTAAGATTGTGAGTCCTTCAGGGACAAGGGAATAAAAAGTACCTGTTAGTATACATGTAAACCGTACTTTATCTCTATCTTTCTTTATTTACAGAATTTGATGAACCGCCCAGGCCGAAGTATCAGGGCGGTGTACAATACAACAACAGGCTACTGGAAACAAAGTCAGAAAAGAACGCCAAAAACTGATAGGAAAGGAGGGGACAGATTAAAGACAGAAAGGGGGAAGAATCCAGTAGGGGCAAGAGGGACAGTAGGGCGGGAAGGGGAGAAAAGGAAGGGGAAGGGGAGCGGACTATCAAGGGGATGGTCATGGGGGGTGGGGGGCACGGCCAGGGGACAAGGCACCATCGTCAGGGGGGGGTAGGTCGAAGGCTTGGCAGAAGAGATGCGTCTTGAGGAGATTCTTAAAGCGGGGGTAGGAAAGTTCTAGACGAAGGAATAAAGGGAGTGAGTTCCAAAGAGCAGGGCCCAAGAAAAAGAAGGCGGAGTGGCGGGTCAGTTCTAAGTGGGCCTGGGAGGGGGAAGGGAGAAAGAGGCGGTTACCGAAGGCGGATCGGAGAAGACGTGGGGAGGGCTGGAGATGAATAAGAGCACAGTATAAAAAATAAATAATAATAATAGCAATGCCATGAGAAGTTGGAACACAGGTGCACTGCACAGATGCTGCTATCTACACCTACAACTAGCCACTAAGTAAAAATTAACTATTTTGCTATCTCCAATCAAAAGATAACTGGCTCCGAATCTAGCCCATCCAATATGACCCTTTTTTCTTTATTAGTGCTCTATCATTTAAAAAATACCCTTCCTTAGTCAAGATTTCCAATATTTACACTTGCTAAACTCTCACGCTGTCCAGTACTGCTACCATTCAACTCAATAAGCTTTATCCTATCTGTTTCACTGACACAACATTGTGTTTCGAACAGTCAATCATTCTAACATGTTCAGCTTCAAAGTGCAATTCTTATGAAAAATAGCGTGCCTAATAATATTCCTCATGCCAAACACCTTCGCATGGTCCTGATCTATCCTTCCAAGTTGATTTATGTTGTTGGCTACTAATCTAAAGGTGACCATAGGGTCTTTTGAACACTCAATGACATCATCTCCTTTATAGCTCAAGGAACAATGTTCATAACAATAAGTTCCATTCTGTTTTTTTGTTTAACCTTGTTGATTCCACAGTTTTAAGGAAAAATATCCAGAATTGTTCCTGTTAATTTAACTTCACCATTTTATCAGCCCTCCCCAGTCAGGGGGCACATGATAGATTATCGTCCATGTCAGGTCATTGAACCGATGACCTTTAGTAAGACTGCTCTACAATTGGTGTTCCTTGGTTTTGAGTATGCAGTCTCAATTGATGTACCTGTAACCTCATCTTCATAGTGCATTTTTTATCCTATGCAAATTAATGAGCATGGACAAGTTATCACAAATATTATAAAGATTCATAGACATGTTATACTGTATTGTGCTTTTATTAAATGATTTGCTCGAGAAGTACTCCATGATTCACCTTCAATTGTCTGATTGAAGAAATCACAACTTTAGCAGCCATAATATCCTATTATGGGCGGTTGCTCTCATTTACAGAATAACAACTCATGGTTTTAAACTATCATATCTGATATATTTTTCCCATTTATACGCAGTAATTGGGTGCTTTTTGAAGCACACATGAGTCTCTAGGATATTCCAATGATTATGTAAAATCACTGCCACTCTCTGGTTTTAACCAAATTAGGAAGTATACAAATTAGTTTAGATGTGTCTTCCTGTGGTTGATAACACAGGTACACTAAAAAAAATTTTTTTAAACTACCTCTAATGTTTCGATTGATTTTTATGTTTTTTGGTGCGCTGAATCCAAATCTGGTAACCAATTTGCTCCATCACGTACAGATTTTTTGCTACATTGGGTTAGCAGTTTGAGGTGAACGTTTCAGATTGAGTGCGATCGAGATAAAAGTTTCTTGGATGAATTCTTTATACTAATTGTTTAGGAGTTATTCAAATAAGAAAAAAGAAAATTGTAACAAGGCAGCACATAAGAATAGAGTAATGTCAACAAAACACACTGTGATGGTAGCAAAATTGTCTGCACTTAAAACAGCCACATACATGTGCACAAACATTGAGCATATAAGAGCGAGGTTAGACACAAAGCAAAGCAAAGAAATGTGCAAAAAATGTTGTACAGGTATGTATGTAAGAATAGAAAACGCAAACCGCACCATTGCAATACATGAAGACAAACACCCGATGGTGTGAAAATAAAATTCTAATAAATGAGATCCGACACTGTGGTAATAACTAGCAAATTTTTATTTCAAAGTTTAGTAAAAACACGATATTTGTCAACACAGTTTAGATTTTAAAGTCATTCTTGGGTCAATCAATCTCCTGGTGGGCCCGTTTCTTCTTCCCCCGAATGCTTCTCTTGGTGCGCTGCTTGGCGTATTTTTCATCTGGGGTTTCCCGCAGCAGCAACCAGCAGAAATCAGCCATCATAGTGGTGTTCCATCTTCCTTGGTACCTTCTCTCTGCGTCCTTGATGTCCTGGTGAAACCTTTCACCTTGTTCTTCACTGTACGCCCCCAAGTTTTCGGGAAAGTAGTTCACATGGGAGTGCAAGAAATGGACTTTCAGGCTCATGTTACAGCATTGTTCTTTGAAGGCATTGAGCATCCTGGCAACAATATCCTTATAGTTCTCATCCCGCCTGTTCCCCAAGAATTTGAGAACAACATCCTTGAAGGAATCCCAGGCTTCTTTTTCCTTCTCAGACATCGTTTCAGCGAATGCTCCATCTGAAATGAGTTTCCTTATATCAGGGCCAACAAACACTCCTTCCTTTAGCTTTGCTTCAGAAAGTCGGGGGAACTTTGAGCAAAGGTACCGAAAGCACTCACCATCTTTTGGAAGAGACTTGATGAATTGCTTAATGAGACCCAACTTAATGTGGAGAGGTGGTAATAGAATTTTATCACGAGGTACCAAGCTCTCATGAAGAAGATTTTTCTCACCGGGTCTCAAATACTCCCGAATTGACCAGTCTTTTTCCCCCCCATGTAGGTCGCGGGCCCGGCTATCCCACAAGCAAAGGAAGCAGGGATATTTGGTGAAACCGGATTGCTGCCGTAATAGCATGGATAGAATTTTAAAGTCTCCACAAATCATCCACTTATGCTCATCATAACGAATCTTCTGAAGAATCAGGGCCAAATTCTCATATTTTTCTTGGAGAATAACAGAGTGAGCAATAGGAACTGAAGCGAATGTGTTGCCATTATGAAGAAGAACACCTTTTATGCTGTCTTTTGACGAATCAATGAACAGCCGCCATTCAGCAGGATCATACTTGAGTTTAAACTTTTCCATCACTTCGTATATATCGTTGCAAAATACCAAATCTTCCTCTTTGCTGAAATACTTCAAAAATTGTGTCTCGCGGTTGCGGTACCAATAAAAAGTTGTTCCTGGTGACAATAGATTTTTCTGTTTAAGCCGAGAACCTAGCAGTTGGGCAGCATCTTTTGGGAGTCCTAAATCCCGGACTAAATCATTCAATTCAGCTTGAGAGAAAAGTTCAGGTTTCGGATCTGGTTCAGTTTCAAACTCGGAAGTACTGGACTCATCGGGAAAAGCCATCTGATGAGCCTCATCATGATCAGAACCGTCCACACAAATATGATCCAAAGATTTTGGTGGTTCAGGCACAGGTACTTCGTTGCTATGAGGCATAGGCCTAATTGCTGAGGGAAGGTTGGGGTAACTTATTACGTTCTTATTTTTTAAGTTGTATCCCTTCACAATGCAAGAGCAAAAATAGCAGTCACTGCTGTGGTCTCTTTGTTCACGCCACATCATAGGTATTCCGAAACAAAATGCTTGTTTTTTACCTTTCATCCATAAGCGTAGATCTTCCTCACATGTCTTGCACACTTTGTGAGGAGCCCACGGTTTGTCTTGATCGCCTAACTTCAAACCGAAATAGGCAAAATATACTTTTTTAATAAATGCAGAAATGTTCCTCTGCCGCTTTTTCACGGTATATTCCCCACAAATAAAACAAAACTGTCCGGAGAGTTGACGCAACCTCTGGCTCTGTGAGCCATCACAAATACACAGCACTGCAAACTACAACTGTAGTGAACCACTTCGGAATAAAGCTGGATTACGACTGAGCAAACAAAAGGTAATAATGAACTTGCAAGAAACTGAAATTTAACAGGAACGTTCATGTCGCAACCACCGTGTTTGAGCGAGCGAACGAGGCGAGGCGAACAGGAAAGAACATGCGCCAGCGCGAGTACTGGATTTAGCCCCCCGCCTCCCAATTGTCCTGTTAATGTATAAAATGAATACAAAACACTCTAAAATATCATGAGGGAGTGTTTCTAGTTAGTTAACCATTACAACCTCTATTTTGGGCCAAGAAAATAAACTGCAGTCGGCTAAAAAGAAATTATGTGAACATTCCTTATATGGGTAAGAAATCTAATTTTGCAAGAAAACGTGACGTGATGGAACATTTTGGCTATTTTTCCTGGATTCAGCACCCCAAAATCTATAGGAATCAGTTGCAAAACTGGAGGCAGTTTTTTGGTAGTGTACCTGTGTAATTAAGTAGCAATTTTTACTGAGATAAAAGAGCTTTCAGAGCTTGTGTTATTACTACTCTTGGGCACCCGCACTCTTGAAATCTAAGCATAAGATGATATGCTGCTCATTAAAAGTCTCATTTGAATAGCATATTCTCTGTATTCTTAAAACATAAGAACATAAGATATGCCGTACTGGGTCAGACCAAGGTCCATCAAGCCCAGTATTCTTTTTCCAACAGTGGCAAATCTAGGTCATACGTATCTAGCAGTTTCCCCAAAAGACACAGGTTCTGCAATGCTTGTACTGGGTCAAGCATTGATATACTGGGTCCCTTCTTAATAATGGTTTATGGACCTTTCCTCCAGAAACTTGTCCAAACCTTTTTTAAACCCAGCTACACTAACAGCCTTTACTACATCCCCCGGTAACAAATTCCAGAGTTTGATTACACATTGAGTGAAAAAATATTTTCTTTTATTAGTCTTAAATAGTTTACCCTGTAGCTTCATTGCATGTCCCCTAGTCTTTCTATATTCTGATAATGTAAACATTCGATCTACGTTTACCCATTCCACCCCGTTCATTAATTTATAGACTTCTATCATATCTCCCCTCAGCCGTCTCTTTTCCAGGTTAAAGAGCCCTATCCTTTTTAACCTTTCTTCATAGGAGTATCCTTCCATCCCTTTTACCATTTTGGTGGCTCTTCTCTGAACCTTTTCTAATAACGCTATATCCTTTTTAAGATACGGCGACCAGAATTGCACACAATATTCAAGGTGCGGTCTCACCATGGAACGGTATAGAGGCATTATAATATATTTTGTTTTATTTTCCATTCCTTTCCTTATGATACCTAGCATTCTATTTGTTCTCTTGGCTGCCACTGCATACTGAGCCTAAATCTTTTTCCTGGGTGGTGGTTCCTAATGTGGAACCTTGCATTGTGTAACCATAGTTTGGGTTGTTCTTCCCTAGGTGCATAACTTTGCACTTGTCCACATTAAATTTCATCTGCCATTTTGATGCCCAGTCTTTCAATTTATCAAGATCCTCTTGCAATTTTCCACAATCCTCTTGGGTTTTAACAACTTTAAATAGTTTTTTGTCATCTGCAAATTTGATAACCTCACTCGTTATTCCACTTTCCAGGTCATTTATGAATATGTCAAAAAGCAGCGGACCCAGCACAGATCCCTTGGGTACACCACTATTCACCTTTCTCCTTTGGGATAATTGGCCATTTAGGCCATCTCTCTGCTTTCTATCTTTTAACCAGTTCCTGATACACAGTAGTACACTGCCTCCTATCCCATGACTCTTTAGTTTTGCAAAAAGTCTCTGATGAGGGACCTTGTCAAAGGCTTTCTGAAAGTCCAGATACACTATATCAACCGACTCACCTTTGTCCACCTGTTTATTCACACTTTCAAAAAAACATAACAGATTAATAAGACAAGATCTTCCTTGTCTAAGCCATGTTGGCTGTCTCCCATTAGGCCATGACTATCTACATGCTGAGTAATTTTATTCTTTATGATGGTTTCTACCATTTTTCCCGGTACTGACGTGAGGCTCACCGGTCTGTAGTTTCCCGGATCACCCCTCGAACCCTTTTTAAAAATTGGTGTTACATTGGCGATCCGCCAATCTTCAGGTATTAGAGATGATTTTAATGATAGTTCACAGATTACTAATAGCAGGTCTGCAATCTCATATTTCAGTTCTTTCAACACCCTTGGATGTATACCATCTGGCCCAGGTGATTTGCTACTCTTCAGCTTATCTAATAGTTGTAATACATCTTTATTTATTTATTTATTTTATTTAACAGTCACTTATATACCGCTACCTTCGTATTTCCTTCAATTCTTCCACACCTTTAAATACCACTTCAGTCATTGGTAACATCCCTACATCTTCCTCAGTAAAGACTGAAGCAAAGAATTCATTCAGTCTCTCCACTATCGCCTTGTCGCCTCTTAGTGCCCCTTTAACTCCTCTATCATCTAATGGTCCAACTGACTCTCTCACAGGTTTTTTGCTATGAATGTACTTGAAAAAATCTTTATTTCACGTTTTTGCTTCCGCAGCAAGCTTCTTCTCAAATTCTCCCTTTGCCTTCTTTATCAATGCCTTGCATTTGACCTGCCAGTGCTTGTGCTGTTTCCAGGTTTAATCGCTTGGCTTTTTTTTCCATTTCCTGAAAAATGCTTTTTTTGGCAACAACAGCCTCTCTGACCTCACCTTTAAACCATGCTTGCAGTTTTTTGGACTTCCTTCCACTTTTCTTAAAGTGTGGAATACAGCTGGTCTGGGCTTCCAAGATAGTATTTTTCAACAACACCCAAGCTTGATGTAAGTCTTTAACCTTTGCAACTGCTCCTTTTAGTTTTTTCTTAACTATTTTCCTCATTTTATCATAGTCTCCTTTTCGAAAGTTAAAAGGTAGTACTGTGGATTTCCTTACTATCCCTCCTCCACTAATTAAATCAAAGGCGATCGTGCTATGATCACTATTGCCAAGTGGCCCCAACACCCTTATCTCTTGCACTAGATCTGGTGTTCCACTAAGGACTAGATCTAATATGGCTTCCCCTTTGGTCGGTTCGTGAACCAGCTGCTCCAAGAAGCAGTCATTTATGTCATCTAGGAACTTTATCTCCCTAGCATGTCCTGCCGTGACACTGACCCAGTCAATACCGGGGTAATTGAAATCACCCATTATTATTACCGCGCTGTAACTTTTGTTAACTTCCTTGATTTCTTTGAGCATTTCATCATCCATTTGTTCATTCTGGCCAGGCGGTCGATAGTACACCCCCACCGCCATCGCCTTCCCCTTTTTACATGGAATTTCAATCCATAGAGATTCTACAGCAAATTTTGTTTCCTGCAAAACTTTAATCCTTTCTGACTCAATGCCCTCTCTAACATAGAGTGCAACCCCTCCACCAATTTGATCAGCTCTATCATTACGATATAGTTTGTACCCAGGTATCACAGTGTCCCACTGGTTGTCCTCCTTCCACCATGTCTCTGATATTCCATTCACATCTAACCTCTCATTTAGTGCTATAGATTCTATCTCTCCAATCTTATTTTTTAGACTTCTAGCATTTGCATACAAGCATTTTAGAGACTGTATTTTATTCATATTAATTTGGCTATTGGTAGAAATGGGTAATTTGGGATCTTTAAGCTGTGTCTGCTCCATACTCGAGGGCATTTGGGCTACTTTACTCTGTTTTGGAACCTCTCAGCTTTTGGTAGTATCCTTCAAGGATACATTCTTCCGAACCATCCGCTCTTGGGCGACTGTCAGCTTTCCTCTATTATCTAGTTTAAAAGCTGATTAAAAATTGATTTACAGGAATACTAACTTTCAAACGATATGGGTGATGATTCCTATACACTTCTTATTTATATAGGGAAGTCTGAACATGGGAAAATTGCTTACTCTTCAGTGTAGGTTAGTAGGGCCCTCTGGAATTGAGAGATGAAATCTAATATAGCTGACTGGCTGAAATCCACTTTGGTGGCCAAGATAGAATGGAAACTGCCAATAGCTAAGAATGTGAAGGCCATGGTGACCTCATGGTGGATGGGCATAGGCTAACTACTGTGTTTTAGTGGATTAGAGAAGGAGCTTTAGTTCTTGGCAAAGAGGGTGGATGGCTGTCTTATCAAAATAGAGCATGGTCAGGCACTGCTCATCCATGAGGTCAAGGAATTGGGTCCTGGGCATCTAGATCCTCTGATATGGGTGCCTCCTGATGTATATCAGTGGCCCCTGTTGGTTTCATGGAGCATGGCCAGTGCAAACTATGTATTCATATCATCCATGGCTCTTGCCTCTCACACTAGCACCCAGTGCTACATCCACCAACCCCTAGAACCCAATTCAAGGATGGGGATGTCTGGGCCTTCCAGATGTCCCCAAGGAAGACGGGCCAGTTAGGACCAGGTTCTGGACCGTGGGAACAAAACGTTCCCATGGTGCACAGAATCGTGGCCATGGTTGGTCTGGTGTCCCCCTGCCGCCTGTAGGGACGTCCTCCCTGCAGGCACCCCCGACTCCTGTGTCTTTGGCCCCCCTCATCCCTGCTTCCCAACCCATGGCTGGCCTGCCAGGGCCTGGATCAGGCAGTTGGGACACCCCACACCCGTTCCTGGCCCCGGGGGGGGGGGAGGGGCTCCAAGGGCCTGATCGCCAGGTTGGTGCTGCTTATTCCACCTTTGAGGTGGAATAAGCAGCATGTTCCCTTTGATCCATGTAGGACATACAGGTCCGTGACCTGAATCAGCCCTGTATGTTCTGCCAGGCTGGCCCACCCCCATCCTTCAAGATCCTGCCCCCTTCTGCCCCCCCACCGGCTCTCCCTGTCCTGCTGCTCAGGGGAGAGCAGAGGGAGAATTGGGCCTGGACAGCTTGCAGGCTGCACATCCTGCCAGGATGTGCATCCCTGCAACCCGTGTTACAGAATCGGGTCCCTAGTGTCTCCCACCACCAACACCCACAGCACTGCACATGCACCTCCACACAACCACATGCATACACACACAGTCAGTCAGGAAGCAGGGAACCACACAAAGATACAGAGGCTGAAGGGAATACTAAAGCACACACAGAGAGTAGGCATCAAACAGCAGGGAACAGGAAAACTGACACACAAAGTCAAAGGGAGTGGGATATAGGGAGTATGGGAATGGCGCAACTAGGGGAGGGGGGATTAAAGAGTGGGAATATGCAAGGATCTTGGAAAGGAGAAGAGGATAAGTTTGAGAAAAGCACAAGATAGACTGAAGGGAAACAAATGGTATCTCAAAAGATACCTACATAGACACAGACAGCAATCAAGCTAAAAACTCAAAAGCCAAGCTCCTGCAACCACTGATGCCACAGGCAGTCCCAAAAGACAACATCTCATGCTTATTTGAGATTTATAGCAGGTGCAAATTGACAGGTTCAAAAAAATCCACTCTGCATGTTGCCAGCCTACATGAAATAAGCCAAAGACATACAGGTGCCAGCACCACCCAGACAATGCTCTAAAATGCCTCACAACACCTCCCACAGAGATGTGCAAAGATCGGCGTGCTCGGCATGGAAACATATATCGGATCCTTTCTGAAATTGCATTTTAGATGTGGACATGGCTTTCACATTTTTATGATTAAATCTTTTTATTGAGTTTAACATATACTTATAATGTAAAACAACATAGATGCAGTATACATATAAAACACTGCAAACAGAGTGAAATATTATAACAGAATAGAATAATATAATAGCAGTAGACATATTAAACCATAGTGGACACTAGGAAGATGGGAGAAAACATGACTTAGGCCAGTGGAGCACCTTGGAGAAATGAGTCCTAGAACAGCAGTCCTGTTAAAACATGATAAGGTGAAAGAACATATGGAAACATTTTAAGTGACACCCTCAGTGCCACACCGTAAGCAGCAAAGAAGCTATTACATAGGGAATGGCCTACTACTAAGCACACAACTCCTAGATGTGAGGAACCAACCAACCCTGAGCCACCCCGCTGTTGGCGAAGATACTATGCATAAAGCCTATCGCTATGCATCCATACCAGTTACCTAGGAACATTAAAGACATTGCACTACAGATAGACAGTAGCGGACATATCAAGTGGAGTTGTTCGCACCCAGGCAGGCCGACGTCCCCCTGGGCCATATCATCTTATGAGCAAGAATCCCCAAGAATGAGGAAGAAGAGACAGAGGCTGAAGCAGAAAAAGATATTTCAGGGAGTTGTAGAACAGAAATAAAGAGGCATTAGGCGTCCACCAAACCCGAATAAGTCCCCCCTCCAAGCCCCCAAGGCACCTGTGATTGGCGCCCACCATAGTGCCGCCCAACCAGAGATCTTCCACCCCATGAACTCTCCCGCCCTCCCCTCCCCTCCCACCCCAAACTCCCCCAATTACCAGGTCCTAGATGAGTCCACCCTCCCCACTCACTCCCCAGTCCAGTCCGTCTAAAAGATCATCACCAGCAGCCCCGAGGTTAGATCTTCTCTCGAGCCCGCTGCTTCTACCATTGAGTACTGGGCCGAAGAACTCACCAAGGCCACTATCTTACCTACCTTCCCCCCCTTACCCCCTTCCCCCCCCTCCCATAAGCGCCGAGCAAGGGATGAACAACTAGAGAGAGCCGACCGTGTCGTCAGGAATGAACACTGCCAGGGCAAATCTACCGCCCCCGCAGCGGGGCAACCCTGGGAGGGAGTCAAGGCTCCCCCATCAGGCGTCGGCGCACCCCGGCTGGTAGCAGCAATATATGAGGTCCCCACATCTGTAAAAAGGCAGTCCAGCGCCGTCCCCCCCCAGCAGCATGCAACCGGTCCACTAGCAGGACTTTATGCAAGCGTAGTCTCCAAAGCCTATAACTAGGCCCCCGCCCATCCATCCACTGTTGCAACACCGTCATACATGCAGTCATCAGCACCAGTCGCATCCATCGCAATCCCATGGCCTCCATCGTTCCTCCCCATTCGTCCTCCCAGACATCCAACACCACATTCCTCGCCTTAAGCGGCCCCAATTGCAAGAAGCAACACCGAAGGTGTCCAAACACCCGGTTCCAAAAAGCCTGTGCCTGGGGACAGCTCCAAAACATATGGCCCAGCGTCGCCCGAGCTACTCCACAGCGAGGACAGCAATGACTCGGACTAACCCCGGCCCTCCACGCCCTCACCGGAGCAAAGTACAAGCGACGCATGATCCGATACTGGGTGTCACGATGAATTACTTGAACACTCAATGTTGGGATCGCTGCCACCCCACCCAGAAACTGCTCTACTCCGATCTCCTCCCCCAGCTCCGCAGACCACACTGTCGCCAAAGCCTCAATCCCCAGAGGTGACACTTGCTCCCAGAGCATTTTATGAAGTCCAGACACCCGAACACCCACATCCCCCCCCAGCAGGGCCATCTCAATCTCCGTACATACCTCTCCCCGTAACGTGCCCAAAGGTATCGACAAGAAATAGCTCCGTAGTTGAGCATACTGAAAGCCCTCCCGGTCCCCTAAAGGGTACTGACGACACAGCTCGGAAAAAGGCAGCATCGCCCCCTCCGCGGTCAGCACATGTTCCATATTCACCACTCCGAGAGTCGCCCAGCGCTGAAAGTGTGAGCGCCCCAGACCCGGTAAGAAGTCGGCGTTCCCCCTAATAGGGAGATATGGCGTATAAGACGCTGAAATCCGTCGTCCCGCACAAAAGACCCGCCACGCCTGCCGCATGGGGTGAAAAAGAAATTGCCGAATGCCCTCGGGTACAGCTTGAACCATCTTAGCATGCAGCAGGTACCTCAAGCTGTAAGGAGCCAGCAGAGCCTCCCACATTGCCATTGGAGAATAGTCGGTCGAATCCCACAACCAGTCCCGGACATACCGCAATAAGCACGCCACATTATATCGCTTAATGTCCGGGAAACCCATTCCTCCCAGGCTCCATGGTTGCCGCAGTATCCCCAAACGTACCCTGGGCCGTTTCCCTCGCCAAAGAAACCGATTGAACAAACGCTCCAGCTGCCGAAGGTCTACGCGCCGTAACAGCAACGGGAGAATCTGAAGCGGATATAATATTTTAGGAAAGATTGCCATCTTGCTGAGAGCTACTCGGCCCCCCAAGGACAATGGTAAATCCCGCCATCTATCCACGCAGGCCGAAACTTCCTTTAATATCTTAGAGACGTTGAGAGAATACAGGTCATCCAACCGTGCGGGCAGGTAAATCCCCAGATATTTAAAATGCCCACTCGCCCACTTTAAAGGAAAGGGGCCCGGCCACCCCGGATGCCCCTCTGGGGCTAGGAACAGCGCTTCCGACTTGTCAAGATTAAGACGAAGTCCGGAAGGGTTCCCGTAGTCGGTAATAAGCTGCAACAAACGGGGCAGGCCTGCCACAGGGTCCCCCAGATGAACTAGCAAGTCATCTGCAAATGCAGCAAGATGAAACTCCTCCTGCCCCATCTGAATCCCCCGAAATTGAGAAGAGGCCCGAATAAGTGACAGAAGAGGCTCCAACGATAGAACAAATAAAAGAGGCGATAGCAGGCAGCCCTGCCTGGTGCCCTTCTGAATGTCGAAATCCGCCGACATAGTCCCATTAACCATAACCGCCCCTATGGGGTGCGCATATAGCAAGTGGATCACATCGACAAAGAACCCTACAAACCCCATCGCTTCCAGAACCTGGTACATAAAACCCCAATTGACCCGATCAAAAGCCTTCTTGGCATCAAAACTAATTAGTAAGGAGGGTTCTCCTGTCAAGCGCCCCGCTCCGAGCGACAACAAAATCCGCTGCAAACTGTACGCCACTTGGCGGCCATGCACAAACCCCACCTGATCCCTATGAATCAAAAAGGGTAGGTAACTGGCTAACCGATCCGCCATGATTTTCGCGAGAAGCTTAATATCTACATTGAGCAGGGATATGGGGCGATAGGAGCTCGGCAGCAGAGGGTCCCTCCCAGGCTTGGGTAGAATAGTAATCAGAGCCTTATTCGCTTCAAACGGGAAGCCGCCTCGCTGCACCAGATCCTCAAAGTACCCCACCAAGGGGGACACCACCGCATCACCCAAGGCTTTATAAAACTCGCTGCGGTACCCATCGACCCCCGGAGCCTTCCCATTCTTCAAGTTCTTTATGGCGAATTGGACCTCCTGTCCGGTGAGAGGTTGGTTAAGGGCCTCTAGGTGCTCTGCCGCAAGCCGTGGTAGCCGGCAGCGATCCAAAAAGAGACGCCCCGCCTGTTCTTTGTCACCATCGTTGGCATAAAGGTCTTTAAAAAAGCCCGCGAAGACCCTCTCTATTGCCGCCGAATCCCGTGTGATGGCCCCATCGGCCTGTCGGATGGCCCCGATCAATCGGGACCCCCAGCCGGTTGCAACAGCGAGGACATCAGCCGGCCAGCTTTATTGCCAAACCGATAAAGCCTATATCTATAATACAACAGCGATTTCTGGGCCCGCCTATGAAGCAGCAGCTCCAGCTCAGCTTGCACCTCACGGAGCCTTCGCAGATTAGCCGCCGTCTTAGCACCAGCCACCACTCGGCGCGCTCTACCTAAATCTCGTTCTAGCTGAAGTATTTGGTGATTCAACCTCTTACGCCGCTGACACTGATAGCTGATTATGTCCCCGCGGAGCACAGCCTTCCCAGCCTCCCAAAAGAGGGCCGAAGAGATTCCGGGAGTCGCATTCAGGGTCTCGTAGTCCTTCCATCTCTCCCGCAAAAATGCCTCGAAAGAAGCATCCCCACATAATTCCAAAGGATATCTCCACGGGATGCCCCGGGTAATCCACTCCCTCTCAACTCCAAGAGGACTAACGCGTGGTCAGATATAACAAGGGACCCAATATCCGCCCTCGAGACCCAACTGAATACCGATTCTGTAACTAGAAAGTAGTCTATGCGAGACCAAGTCCCATGGGCTCGGGACAAATGCGTGTAATCCCTGTCTCCAGGATGCAACACCCGCCAGATGTCCAGCAGCCCAAAAGCTTCCCTTAACCCCCACAAACGTTGTCTCGCCCGGCGACCTCCCCGCCCCGTGGGTCCCGATCTATCCAGGGCAATGTCCAGGACTTCATTGAAATCACCTCCGAGTATAACCTGATACCCGCCAGCATCAGCTAGCAGTTGGGAAATATTCTGGAAGAAACGGGCCTCATAGACATTCGGCCCATAGACCGAGCACAACACCACTTTCCTCCCAGCGAGTTTCCCCCAAACACCAACATATCTACCCTCAACGTCTGAAATAACCTTTTCTTCAACCCAACTGACCGACTTAGCCACTAGGATAGCCACTCCACGCTTTTTCCCCACCGCAGGGGCGCCATACACATGTACCCAACTTCATATGTTCCGCCCCCGACTGATGTGTCTCCTGCAACATTATCACGTCCGCCTGCTGGCGCTTCAAATGCTGCATGATTTTATAACGCTTTACCGGGGAGCCTAACCCGCAGACGTTCCAAGAGACGATGCGCAAATTCTTAGCCCCCACCGATGATGAAACCAAGACACATCAGACTAAGATTCCAACACATACAAGAGCAGCAGCCCCCCCAGCCAAGGGCCCCCCTCCCTAGCCTCCGAACCCGAACACGCCAACCAAAGCATACCCCCAGCTCTCTCGAATCAACACCACACCTACAATCAACCACATTCATCCCCCCCTGCCCGACTGATTACATTTATCCCCCCCTCCCCTTTCACCCCTAAACTACCAAACCTTCCCTCCCCCCCATCCCCTTCCCCCCCCTACTTCCCCATCCGCCCCCCCACTCCCTTCATCCACCAACGCACTGCCAGCCCACCCTGGCCCCAACCCTCCTTCCTAGGCATGCAGCCCCCCCTGCTCTCCCCCCTCAGAGCTCTCCCTTCCCTCCCCCCCAAGCATCAAGCTAAGCTGGAGGAAGGACCAGAAGGATTGACAAGAGTCAGAGGGTAGTAGAGTAAGACCCCCCCTATCCAGGCAACCCCTACACATCCTAACAAGGTACCACCCCATCTGTACCCCCAAACCATGGCCTCTCTTCCAATATCACCCAAGGTCAAGGGCTCCCCCCGATGTCCCCCCACCCCCCTGGGGACAGCCATAGAGGTGTAGCCGCGCGCACATTTCCAGGACTAGTAATCAAGAGCCCCCCACGGCTAAGCTCCCCATATTACCTGAAGGCTAGCTGTAGAGTGGGCCCCCTCCACAGATATAACCGTGGAAATCAGCCTCCAAGTTTCCCCTTTCCTACCACTAGCACCCCCACCTCACCTTCAAGCCTCCCAAATTAGATGGGGAAGGAACAAGAAAATAGGCACCCCGCCCCCCCGAAGGCCAACCAGATTGCCAACAGCAGACAATTGTCCACCGGAGTAAGAGATCATGACGCCCAGCTAGACAGAGGTACCGTGCCTACACCCAGCTGGTCACCCATACGGAAGACAGCAAACTGAAGCCATATAACAGCCCAGGGGCGCGTGAGAATACAGAGACACACTCAGGGAAAACAGAGATATCAGGGAGAGAAAAACCGGGAGAATCAGTACAAGTGAGAGTTCAATTGGAAGTGAGTCGGGAAATAAGATCCCATATGCAGTAAAAGCTGTGCAGCGAGAGGCCCCCCTTCCAAAAGAATCTGAGAGAGGAGAACAGTAAGCTAGGAGATCTGAAAAGAGACAAAAGTGAGAAAATCCCAGAGATCTGCCCTCCCCTGAGAATGCTAACCGGTTCCCGCTCCCCGCCCGCCAGAGCGGCCCCACTCACATGGGACCCTCGTGGCTGCAAAGGAGAGGGAAAATGAAAAAAAGGAGAGACTGTATGCAGAAAAAGAGAAAGATAAAACTGGCATGGCAGACACTGCAACGCTGAGCCTCAGCCCGCCAGAAACCCCAAGACACCCACCCCAACATTTAAACGCAGTACAAAGCTCAATTATAACTAACCAGATTAGGTGATAAACTAATTAGTAAACAGAGTCAATACACTGCAACGAGGCAACGGCCATCTGTGCGCAGAGAGCGGCCGGGACCTCCCGGCCTCCTAGCCAACCTTCGCAGCAAAGATGACAGGAAACCCAGGCTGTCAGCAGGACGTGCCAAGAGACAAGGCCAGGCCCAGCATTCCCCACCCCAAGGTGTACAAACCGGAGGGCTCCAGCCGCCCATGTCCAGCCTGACCTCGGGACTCCGGAGAACCCCAGCACATCAGTCAGTGTCTCCACAATTCACTGTTTTAGCCGAGCCCATTGCAGAAGTCCTTCGCCTCTTCAGGGGAAGAGAACACTCGATTCCGCCCATCGCTAAATATACGCAAAGTCGCTGGGTATGCCAGGGTGAAGCGGACACCCCGCTCGATCAGCTTCTTACATGTGTCCTGAAAGGCCTTACGCTGCAGGGACACCCCAGCTGAGTAATCTTGAAAGATGAGAACCTTACACGCGGCAGCTCCAGAGCGTTTTAGCTGTCTCGACGCCCGCAGCACTCCATCCTTCTGGGCGGCGTTGAGAAATCGGGCGATGACTGCCCTGGGTCACTGCTCTCCCGACCGATAGGGCCCCAGCCGGTGCGCCCGTTCTATCACCACTTCCCCCACATCGGCAGCCAGAGGTAAGTGAGCCGGCAGCCATTGCTCCAGGTGCCGCCGCAGATCCTTTTCAGGCACCGACTCTTCAATCCCGATGAATCGCAGATTGTTCCTCCTGCTGCGGTTCTCGATATCCTCCAGCTTTTCATGGTGCCGGCGAAGGGCAGCCTCCAGACTCTCAATCCGAGCAGCATCACTCACTCGCTGGTCTTCCAAGGAGCTGATACGGCTCTCCGCCTGTTCCACCCGCCGGTTAAAATCGGAGACAGCTTGAACCACCTCATGCATCTGGGTGGACAGTCCCCCTAGCCGATCCTCCAAGGCCGTCACCACCGCTTTAGACACTTCAGCTACTAGCGCCGAGGCCTCCAACGATCCCGGGGTCGCCTGCACGCTGTCAGCCATTTTTGTCTCGCCCCCTCGTGCTCGATCTCGGCGGGTGTTTCTCGTGGCCATACACCTTCTTCCCCAGGGGTAGGGATCTGGGAGAGGACCAGCAGGTATACTCTCGTTTGCCCCCTTTTTTAACGATACAATTGCAGATTTAAGTTATTAGTGTCGGCAGGGGGGGAGAGCAGGCTCCGGAGCCGAGACACCCACGTCCACTCAGCTCACCATGCCACCGGAAACCCCTTTCACATTTTTATAGAGCTGCATGCACATTTAAAACATGACTGGGGCTTCTAAAATAACCCCCTTAATGTATGCATTCCCATCCATGTATTTTCAGTGGCACTAAATGGATAGTGGCACTGTCAATTCTCTCTAAACACTCTGAGCCCAATTTTCAAAGGTATTTACATGGTTAACAGTCCATGTTAACTGTGTAAATGCCTTAATTCAGTGTTTTCAAAGGCACCTACAAGTCTAATGCCTTTGAAAATCCCAGATTAATTACCCTATGAACCTTGATGCTATCTGGTTAGTACTGGGGTGTGTTGGAGACATTCTTCAGCAGAGTGGAGGTAAGGAATGGACTAACTGGGTAGCAGCAATTTTGGATGCTCCCCAGTTAGCGCTCTGAGCCTTAAAGTTGGCGAGGAAAGCCCTTACCTATCTTTAAGGTGTAGAGCGCTAACCGGGCAGCATTCAAAATTGCTGCTGTCTGGTTAGGCTTGGTGGCTTTCCAGCTGTTCAGCGAACCCCGGATTTTCACTTCCGTCACCATGGAAGTGAAAATCCAGGGTTAAAGGGTCACAGGCAGAGCTATGCGGCTATAGCACTTAACCCTGCCCAACTGAAAATCGGGCCCGCTAATACTATCTGTATAATGCTGGGAAGGAGTTAGGACAGAGTGAATCTATATCTAAGTATGCTATTATGAATGGAATTTCCGACACAAGAACATGTCAAAAGAAAACTATTTTAAATATATCTCAATAGGTACCAAAGCTCCATCAACTAAACAATGGTTGGGAAAAATCATATTGCTAAAATTGTTGACCCCATTAGAGCTTCTGCCTCTGTCCAGACAGAGATCCCAATGCCAGTTGAAGGACCAGTTCCATATGCAGGATGCCTGCATGCTGAGGCTCTCAGGAAAGAAGTGGAGGAGCTCAGGGAAGAGGTGGTGAGGCTGAGAAGCATTCGAGACAGTGAGAAGTACATTGATGAGATGTTTCTTGAAACATTCAAGTTGTCCAACAGAGGTGAAGATGGGAGGCTACAGAAGGAAGTAGGTTGGACAAGAGTCAACAGAGTCTGCAGTATCAACACTCCAACTCCTCCAGCCCTTGAACTGAAGAACCAGTATGCAGCCCTGGAAGTGGAGGAAGTAGAAGCATCCGAGGAAAGAGAAGAACCACAGCTCGAGCACCCCAAAGTTGCAGAATCAATCACCACAAGGAAGCAAAGGGTAGTTGTGGTTGGTGACCCTCTTCTGAGGGATACTGAGACATCTATCTGCCAACCAGATTTGATGTCCAGAGAGGTGTGCTGTCTACCAGGTGCTAAAATCCGAGATGTTACAGAGAGTTTGCCGAAACTCATCAAGCTTACTATTATCCGATGTTGCTCATCCATATCGGCACAAATGATACTGCTAGCTATCCCTCCAAGCATATCAAAAATTACTTTATGGCTCTGGGACAGAGGGTGAAGCAGATAGGTGCACAGGTGGTGTTCTCTTCAATCCTCTCTGTTGAGGGTAAAGGTCAAGGCAAAGAAGCTTGCATCCTGGAAATGAATGCATGGCTGCTTGGATGGTGTCATTGAGAGTTTTTTTGTTTCCTGGACCATGGGATGATGTTCAAAGAGCTGCAGAGCAGAAATGGTGTCCATCTGTCCAAGAAGGGTCAAAGTGTCTTTAGCAGCAGACTAGCTAACCTACTGAAGAGGGTTTTAAACTAGATTTGTTGGGGATGGGTAAGTGATGAGAGCCCCCAGGTAAGTGAATCATTAAATATCTCTGTAAAAATGGGTAATAGGGGCAACATCTGGAAAGCGGTGTGTATAAATGCCCATAGCATAGGAAATAAGATCTCAGATGTTGAGGCTTTAATGGAAGAGGCTGACTTTGATTTAGTAGTGGTTACAGAGACATGGTTCATGGAAAACCATGACTGGATATAATTATATCAGGCTTTATTCAGGAAGGAAAGGATAGGAAGAAGGGGAGGTGGAGTGGCACTATATGTAAAAAATAATATTAAAGCTATAGAATTGAAGGGCTTTAAAAGAAGAGAGGAGGCACTGTGGGTTAAACTAGAATGAGGGAAAGGGAAATCCATTTGCATTTGAGATATATACAGATCTCCCTTGCAGGGCATGGAAGTGGACAAAGATTTAATAGAAGACATACACAGAATTGCCATGAAAGGAGACATGCTACTGATAGGTGATTTCAATATTCCTGATGTGAATTGGCACATCCCTGCTGTGGTGTCATCTAGAAGTAAGGAGATCCTGGATTCTCTACAGGGAGACTATTCAGGCAGCTGGTAACAGAACCCACACATGGTGGGGCCATACTGGACTTAGTGCTTACCAATAGGAAAAGTGCTTCTGATGTTACAGTGGGTGATTATCTCACATCCAGTGATCACAAGCTGGCCCTCCAGCCCCCAGTTGGCATCAGGGTAGGAGGCAGGAACCGTAAAGTCTCCTTGCCCCCAACCACAAGACCAATCGGGCCAGACTCACCACATTGCAGCAACACTACACAAAAGAAGTGCCTCTAGGCATGCACGCACCTGAGGGCCTCACCAGCAGGCCCTTTGGCGTGGCCCTTAGGCAGGGACCCTATCAGTGCAGAAGAATGCCAACGAGTCAATCAAGCAACCCGAACAGCCATATAAGCGTACTCTGAATAAAGTGAGCAAGTACCACTATGCAAACAAGTGCCACTACTAAGACCCTACCAACACTGGCACCATCAAAGAAAAAGAACTTCTGCACCTCCAGTGCACATCTCTGGACATTAGATGACCATCCTGAACAGAAGGGGAGCACCGGAACAGCAGACCCAGCTGACCGGTAAACTGCACCCACTGCTCCAACGCTCTACGCCTGGCCACAGACTCTCTCGGCCATAAAGACTGCCAATCAGGCTGGACTCACCACATTGCAGCAGCACTAGAAAAAGGAAGCATCTCCAGGCGCATAGACACTCTCCAGCTATCCCTCCAGCTCCTGACTGGCGTCGGGGTAGGAGGCAGGAACAGGAAAGCCTCCCTGTCCCTCACCGCAAGGCTGCTCCAGACGCAACCACAGAGACTCCAGAGTTCACAAGAAGAGGCCAAACCTCTGTGGTTAGTAAATTATTGGAAAGGCTACTAAAAGAGAGAATAATGAGATTTTTGGAGTCCAATGGATTGCAGGATCCGAGGCAACATTGATTCACCTGAGGCAGGTCTTGTCAGACAAATCTGATTGGTCACCCAGTCAAAGAAATCAGGGAGCAGGAGAGCTCTAGATGAGCTTTATTAGATTTCATTAAAGCCTTTAACACAATTCCACACAGGCAACTTACAAAGAAACTCAGCACCCTAGGGATGGACCCTAAAGTTACTGATTGGATTAGAAATTGGTTGAGTAGGAGGTGACACAGCCACGCACCTGGCATGACCGCCTCGGGTCCCTTTCCCTTTCCCTTTCCCCTTACCCGTGACCCCCCCCCCTTTCCTCTTCCTCCCCCCTCCTCCCCCCTTCTCTTCCCTCCAATGAGTCACTACGTTGCGCCGTGGAGTTTCTTTCACAAACTATTTCGCTTTATTTGACAATAATGGTTATTAACAGTACAACAAACTGTTGGCCACAGCATGCACGCTCCTATCAACAAACACAGTCTACAAATTCCTTGTATCCCCTCTTTTCTTTTGCCCCTCGAGAGACACAGCCTACTAGCCTACAGACTTTGTACATAGCAGGAGGGAACTCTTTGCCGTGAAAGCTTTCCTCAGTCCCTTAGTCTTTTCGTATCCTTCAGTCGCAAGGCTGTTACACCTGCCGTTCGAGCAGACTTGGCAACCTTTCTTCCTTACCCCCCCTTTGCCCGCCGTCAAAGCAAGGCAGGGGGGGGGCTCTCTGCGCGATGTTCTTGTCGCCATCTCCCTCTCTCCGGGGGGAGGTCCGTGTATCTCTCCAGTACCTCTCCCCCTTTACTTAAGGCCTAGGCTGTGTTGATTCGCGGCCGGGTCTAAAGGTACAGGTAATGGAGCTCAGTCTAAGAAGAAGGAGGTTACCAGTGGTGTGCCACAGGGATCTGTCCTTGGTCCGATTATTTTTAACATCTTTGCTAGTGATATTGCTAGTGATATTGCGGAAAGGCTGTCAAGGCTGTCAACTCACAAAAAAGGTGGTGGAGTTCTAATAATGTTAAAAAAGGATCTAAAAGCTAAAAAACTAACATCCACCCTTCCTAGCAACATAGATACCATCCTTGTGAAAATCGACAACATAACAATCTGCTTAATTTACAGACCACCAGACCAACAAGCAGAAAATTTGGACCCATTAATCGACCTTCTAAGCTCATCAACTGATCAATACCCAATTCTAATGCTTGGTGACTTTAACCTCCCATCCTTACCAGCCTCATCCGCCTCTTTCTTTCTAGAATCTACAATTGATATGGATATGCACCAAATAATAAACACCAGCACACATGGAAAAGGTAGTATCCTTGACTTGGTTTTCTTACCAAATATACTCTACCAGCATTATGACCCCACCTCCCTAGGTTGCACACCGATTCCATGGTCAGACCATTACATCATAAACTTTAGTATCACAATAAACAAAACACCAGCTAAACAAACTCAAAATAATGCACCAACCTCAAGATTCAATAAATACAATGAAGAAGAATTCCTTGACCTCATAATTCCTAACTTGTCTACCTCTCCACTAGACCTAGATGATGCAGTAACCAACTGGCACAAAACTATTAATAATGCAGCAGTGAAAAAACAAATAACTAAGAAAAACACACAATCCAAGGCTAATCAAACCCCATGGTACAACAAGGAGCTAAAATTACTGAAAAAGAAATTAAGGAAAGCCGAATGTAAATGGAGGAAAAATAAAGACACAATCACAAAAGATATATACCTTACGCTCCTTAATAAGTACAAAGACGCAATAAACAAGGCCAAGAAAAATTATCATACCACTATACTAAATAACGCAATAAATAGACCCAGAGAACTTTTCTCAATAGTACAAAAACTGACTAATAATATTCACAACTCCAGCAATGAAATCACGGACATTACGCCTCAGACATTGGCAAATCACTACAAGAACAAAACAACATCTCACCCTTACTACCAACACCAGTAAATACTTCTCATATAATTAACACAGACGAATGGTCCGAATTCCAACCCCTCACCAAAGTCGAGCTCAAAAACCTAATCAACAATATCAATACAACCACATCTCTACTTGACCCGTGTCCAGTGAACTGGATAAAGAATTCCCTAGACATACTATCCCAATTCATACTCCCAATAATAAATCTTTCACTAAAAAATGGATACCTACCCCCTACACTAAAACACGCACAGATCCGCCCAATCCTAAAAAACTCCACCCTTGACAATCATCACCTAAATCCTACAGACCCATATCAAGTATCCCGTTTATGGCCAAATTAATTGAAAAAAGCAGTACAACTCCAAACTCAAGAGTATATTGACAGCTCAGCCCCTCTTGATGAACAACAGTATGGATTCCGCCCAAGACATGGCGTTGAATCACTCCTAACAGTTCTATTTGACAAGCTTGTCAGAGGAATAGACAACTCAAAACATGCTTTCCTACTTATATTCATTGATGTCTCCGCAGCCTTTGACAGTGTACACCATGCAACAATGATTAATAACCTTAGGCAAATAGGTATAAAATCGACAGTTCTAAAATGGTTCACCTCTTACCTAACAGACCGAACTCAAACGGTTCAAATCGGTAACCTCACTTCTGAAACATACAATCAAGAAATAGGCCTCCCACAAGGATCAGCATTATCAGCGCTACTATTTAATATCTACTTAAAACCTATTTGTAATATCTTTAAAAAATTTAATGTCCTCTATCACCTATACGCGGATGACATTATGATGTATGTCCCTTTCAAAATACCTAACGTTCCCATACAACTAATTAATGAATGCCTCAATGAAATAACCACCTGGCTAAGTGAAAAAAACCTCTACATTAACCATGCAAAAACAGAAGCTTTAATAGTAACAAAAAGCACAACTTTCACTCCCCCAGCACATATAACATTGCAGAATAACAACATCATACTGAAAGATGAAATACGTTATCTGGGAGTTATTCTGGACAGACACCTTAACATGGATACTCACGTAAGAAATATAACAAAAAAAGTCCACTTTAAACTGAAAATATTAAAGCAACTCCGCCCCCTAATGCTCTTACAGGATTTTCAACGAGTAATACAAGCTATCATAACCCCCCATTTCGACTTCGCAAATCAAATCCTACTTGGTGTAACTAAGCAAACCGTAAAAAAACTACAACTAGCACAAAACGCGGCAGCAAGGACCATTACGAAGGCCCCACCTTTCCAACACATTACCCCGATTTTAGAATATTTACACTGGCTCCCAATTCAAAGCAGAATAGAATACAAAACTCTCTTAACCACCTACAAAGGCATAAATAAAACCGCACCATGGTCAATAAACAACCTCATCAAGACAGAACCCTCCCATAATCCCCAAAGGAGAGACCAGCTAAATAAACTAACAATACCAAAAGAATTCATTAAGGCTAAAAAATCCACTAACAAAAAGGCATTCTCCCACGCAGCCCCCACATTGTGGAACGCAATTCCAATAGAACTACGACAATTACCTGAAATCATGGAATTTAGAAAAAGACTCAAAACTCATCTATTCACACTGCACTATGGTTCCGAAGCAAACTCACCCAGCACCGCCCAGCTTGATAAAGGATAACTCTACCATAGCTGATACATATTAAGATAAGGGAAAAGGTACTGTGGCAATAAAATAAGATATCGAAAACTGAACAACAAATAACCCTGTATATAGTTTAATCCTGTACAAATGTAAATAGTTCTCTAACTGTTAATTGTTAATTGTTAACTGTTAATTTGTAAATGTAGCCTTCAAGTTACTACTGTTATATGTAAAACAGCCTGCTCTGTTAATTGTTGTTATATGTAAACCGCATCTGATCAATGGAAGAAGCGGTATAGAAAAACCTGTTAATTAAATTAAATTAAATTAAGTAAGGTTTGCTTGTTTACGGATGATACCAAAATCTGCAATAGAGTAGGCACCTAGGAAAGATTAGATAACATGAGGAGGGATCTAGCTATGGTTCAAGAATATTCTAGAATTTGGCAGCTGAAATGTAATGCTAAAAAATGTAGGGTCGTGCATTTGGGCTGTCAGATTCCAAAGGAGTGGTACAGTGTAGGGGGTGAGGTATTTATTTCCATAAAAGAAGACCGGGACCTGGGCATAATTGTGTCTGACGATCTTAAAGTAGCTAAACAGGTAGAAAAGGTGAAAAGGTAGAAAAGTCAGAAGAATGCTTGAGCATTTAGGGAGAGAAATGCCCATTTGAAAAAAGGAGGTGATAATGCCTCTGTATAAGTCTCTGACGTAACAAAATGCAGCAGCCAGAACTATAATGAAGGTGCAATCATTTGAACACATAACACCAATATTAGCTAACCTATACTGGCTACCAATACAATGCAGGATAAATTATAAAACTCTAATAACTACGTTTAAGGCATTAAATAATATGGCTCCACCGACACTAAGCAAACTCATCACTAAAGACGCAACCAAAACTGCTCACAGAAGAGGCTATTCAAATAAAATAATGGTTCCGAAAGACTTCACCAAAGCCAGAAAGACAGCTAACAAAAAAGCATTTTCCCATGCAGCCCCCATCCTCTGGAACTCCCTCCCTGAGGAAATCAGAATAGTAATTGAAATTAAGGAACTCCGAAAGAAATTAAAAACCCATCTGTTTATTTCATACTATGACCCAATGGCAACCTCCTTCTCCCATAATGAAAACGGATAGCAGAAGAAATCTTTGAATTCAAACCAAGAAAGACATAGAAATAGCAAATAATTTTATCTCATTGCTCATTAGCAACCATGCTCCTATCTCCACTCATAATCACCCTAATAGATCATAGTCAATCTACATCAATGCACTATACATATTACAGACACAAATATTTTGTATATAGTTCCAATACCTCTTACAATGTTGATCTGTATTTAGCCTCTAATCAACCGAAATAATGTTTGTTGTATTTATTAAGGCTCATACCTTTTGTATATAGTTCACTGATGTTTCATGTAAAAAACAGACTTCTGTACATAGTTCACTGATGTTTCATGTAAAAAAACAGACTTATTGCTCTGTCTCTTAACTTGTTTTTTGTAAACCACACCTGATCTATGGAAAGTGCGGTATATAAGTGATTGTTAAATAAAAAATAAATAAAACGTTATTTGGAATATTGTGTGCAATTCTGGAGACCGCACCTTCAAAGGATATAAGCAGGTTGTAGTCTGTGCAGAGGGTGCCTACTAAAATGGATAGTGGTCTTCGTTATATAGCATAAAAGAGCAGACCTAAAGATTTTAATATCTATACCATAGAGGAAAGGCGGGATAAGGGAGACATTTAAATACCTCTGTGGCATAAATACACAGGAGGTTCTCTTTCAATTGAAGGCAAACTCTGCTACAAAGGGACATAGGATGAGAGTGAAAGGAGATAGACTCAAGAGTAATATGAGGAAGTATTTCCTAATAGAAAGAGTGGTAGATACATGGAATAGTCTCCTAGTGGAGGTGATGGACACAAGGACAGTATCTGAATTCAAAAAAGCATGGGATAAGCACAGAGTATCTCAAAAAGTAAAAAGGGGAGATATGGAAGGGCAGGCTAGATAGGCCTTGTGGTCTTTTTCTGCCGTCATGTTAATTTTATTTATTTAACAATTTTTCTATACCGCCTTTTCATTTAATCAAGGCAGTTTACAATAACTTTAACTTTTACAAAGAACTTGCAAGTTTAAACAGTAACATAATAACTTCAAAATCTTATATAGTCTCTTGTAACATCAACTAAACTATATGCATCTTAGTAAGAGTAGTGGGAAGGTTGAATGGTGTAGATGGCATGGCTTGTGTAAATCGGCTTGTGGAGTGATTAGTGTGATTGGGGGTCTTCGTTGAATTGTTCAATGAATAGTGTGGTTTTGAGCAACTTCTGTAAATCTTTTATATCTGTTGTTGATCTTAGATTGTCTGGGAGGACATTCCAGATAGCAGGGGCAGCAAGAGAGAAGGCTCGCATGGATGTGGATTTGTTGGTTCTTCTGAATAGACTAGGTGTAGGTATAGTGTTTTTGGTGTTGTTTCTGTCTCGTCTTTTGTTTGCTTTGGTTCTGATGAGTTCTTGTGGTATTCCTGATGACATATTGTTTTTAATTTTGAAGATGGTGAGTGCTGATTTATATTTTGCCCGTGAAGAGATTGGTAGCCAGTGCAGTTCAGGTAGTATTGAAGTTATATAGTCTTGTATTGAAGCGCCAGCAATAATACGGGCAGCGATGTTCTGGACTATTTGTAGGGGATGGGTGGTTTGTTTAGGTAGGTCTTGGAATAGGATATTACATTAGTCCAGTACAGGTGTGATGATGGCCTGGCATACTGTGCGGAAATGTTCTTTATTGAGGAGGGGTTTTAGTCTCCGGAGCACTGCGAGTTTGAAGAAGGCTGTTTTGGATATCTTGTTGACATGCGGTTGGAGGGTAAGTTGTTTGTCTAGAATCACTCCAAGATACCGAACTTTAATTCTTATAATCGGTGTGTTTGAGATGTTGATAGAAGTAGGAGGGCTGAATGTGGAGTCTCTCATAAAGGATGATTGCTTCTGATTTTTTTATGTTGATGTTTAAGTTGTTATTAGTAAGCCAGGTTTCTGTTTCTAGGAGTTGAAAGCCAGTTAGCATTTCACATAGAGCCGAGGAGCAGAAAATCTTTGGTACTCCCCCATGGGATCCTGGAGGTTATTCTGCAAAAGGCCTAACATTTACTGGATTGAGATCAGCTTGGCCGGTAATAAAATCCAAATTTTGGAGTTGTCAATGATGTGTTTTGGATAAAAACAATATAAAAATGTCATTGATATTTCCCATTTTGTTTTAAAGGAATGCACACTCCTACTTTCCATGTATAGAAGCCAATTTTAGATAGGATCAGAAAAGGAAATTAAGATTTCCAGGTCAGGATACTGAAAATTCCCACTGTATTGTACAAGGGATCTCCAAAACACAGAGCCTCTTGTAAATTATGTGTTAGGATGTGCAGGACTGCACATTGATGTGTCGCAACAACCAGCGTGAGTAGCAATTTTAAAAGGGTTCATGTGGGCTGTTCTCTTAAAGTGCATGGACACAACTCTCTAAAATCACTGCTGCTGCCAGCATTTATTCCCCTCACTCCTAAATAACCTCCTGACATCAACCCCCCTTCCCTACCATCAAGCCCTCAACATTAATCCCACTGGTCCTCCAACATTAATCCCCCACTCGATCTCTCCCAAACATCAATCCCCACCTCAATGGCTAGCATTTAAATAAGCACACACACTGCCCTAGCTGAATATTAGCTTCAAATGTTATAACCTTAGCTGTGAGGTTCTCAACTTGCTGCAGGTTTTTCAGGATCCGGAGATATACTGCATTGCAGTAATTCAAGTGACTTAATAATGACATCTGCAGCACTGTTCAAAAACACCAGGATCTTGGGAAAGCTCACCACTAATTTCAGGATTGAAATAGTTTTGTTGCCACATCTACCAGCAGCGAGTGGAAAATAGTGCTGCCAGCAGCTCAGAACTCATGCCAGGCTGTGCCTATGGCTATGGCCAAATAAAATCTCTTGAAAATAGTTCTCGTACAGAAAGACTGCAAGAGTTAATACTGAAATGCTAATTCGTAAATTGCAATAATACAATTTAAACTCTAGAACAAGAAAGGCATTGCAGAATTGTGTGCCCTATTACAATAAAGAAGACAGTAGAAAAAGATATTATTGTCATTCAGAACAGACTCGGTCATTTCTAAATAACACATTTGTTGTTGTTGTTGTTGTTAAGTGCCGACTCATGGCGACCCTCTGGATATCTGTCCTAAACTGTGTTCAGTCTTCAGTCAGGCGGCTCATTGTTGATAGAGTGGCATCCATAGCTGCTGTTATTGTATCGATCCATCTCATTGCTGGCCTTCCTCTTTTGCGTTGACCTTCAACCTTGCCAAGCATGATGTCTTTCTCTAATGATCTCTCTCTTCGCATGATGTGTCCAAAATATGAAAGTCAAAGTCCTGTCATCTGAGCTTCTAAAGAAAGCTTTGGTTTGATCAGTATACAAAACATATCCATCCTTTGTTTATTTTAAGCAGTAGTTTACCTTCGTGAAATTAAGTTTTAGCAATTAAAACATCTGTCGGCTGCTGCATAGAGTTCTATAAATTTAGACACATATATACATTTTAAAGTTCAAGACAAAATGATAAAAAGTCCTATTAATACTGTAGAATTGTGACCTTTCCTCAGTTGACTTGTAGCTGCCTTTTGACCTCCAGATAAATCAAATAGCAAAAGCTACTCATCCATGCACCCTGCTCCTTTGCTAGTTCCTCACAGCTAAATCTTTGAAGGGAAAGTCTATTTTCTTTGCTTTTGGGGCATAGAATATAAATCAGCTTCTAGCTCTGAGATCACTCAGGCATGCTGAATAAAGTGAAATAATACACACACACACATATATAAATAATATTTATTCATTCATTCATTCATTCCATATCATCCTGCTGGACTAGTCCAGACAAGTGGTTTGTGTTCCCCTACCAGAAGGTGTGGAGAACAAGAACAATATTTGAGAGGCTTCTTACAACATCAACGTAGCATTATCAGTCTGAGTTACTAGGGGCATATTCAGTAATGCTCTGTCTCCAGCAGACGTTGGATACAGGTTTTTCAGCTCTGGTGAAATCTGAACAAACAAGAAGGAAATATTGATTTTGCATGTGAATGACCACCCGAGCATGATGTGGGAAGCTCCACTAAACACCCTTCAAGCCTATATTCTTTTCAGAAGCCATAGGAAGCGGGGAATTGCTTCAGCTTGCATCCTTATCCTGTTAAGGACCTGTTGAGCAGCCAGATAATTGGAAAAGAGTTTGAAAAGAATGCTTATTTCTTTTGGACCCGATTTTCAGCTGGGTGTTGCTTTGCACTACATCGGCGCATAGCCCACCCCCCTTCTGCCTCCTTTCCGCCCCCCTTCCGCCTAACCCATATTTTCAGTGCTGGGGTCATATGCGGCCTCATTGAAAATCCGGGTCTCACCGCACATCCTGGAAGCTGCAGGAGCTAGCTGGGTAGCACCGATTTTCAATGCTACCCGCTTAGCTCCTGCGCCTGAAAGATAGGCTAGGGAAAACCTTGTTTATCTTTAAGGCACAGAGGGCTAAGCGGGTAGCATCGAAAATCAGTGCTACCCGGATAGCCCTTTCCTCCACACCCGCTCTGCCCCGGAATGCCCCTAATACACCCCGATGCTAGGGACATATCTGGGATTTTCAAAGGGCACTACCCATGTAGGTGTCTTTGAAAATCTCGGATATGACATTTACATGGGCAACTAGGGCAGTTACCCATTAAATGCCATTGAAAACCAGGCCCTTTATTTATTTATTTAACAGTTTTTTTATACTGCCCTGTCATAGGATTCAGAACAGTATACATATTACATGAACCAAGATGTTTACATAGAAGAAGGGTGCTAAACTTGGATGATTATATGGGGTTACAAATAATTCACATGGGTAATAACAGTGGGTCACATTAATGCAGGAGATGGTATATACAGAACAATTAGTTCTTATGAGGGGTGGGTTAAAGGATACATGGGCTGAGGAAGGTACATATCAGAGTGACTGTAAGATGGGGAGCATCTTGGGAGGGGTATGGACTTAGGATGGGTAATGTGTCTGGTTGGGAGAGTTATTGGTTTGGATTGGAAGGGGGAATGCCAAGGGGAGCCAGATGGTTGGGGAGGACATGGGTCTGCAGTATGTAATAGATATGTACCTGGTATTCATGGGATGTTCCCATAATATTCTGTAAAGAGAAATGTTTTTGATGCTTTTCTGTAGTCTGATAAGTCCCTAATGGTTCTTATTGAGTTGGGTAGGTCATTCCATAATGGAGGAGTGTATAAGGAGAATGCTCTCTTACACGTCATTTGCTTGGCTTTCATCTTGTTTGTGGGATGTCCAGAGTGTTGTTATTTGAGGTTCTTCTTTGTCTGCTCTCTGGTGTCTTCATGATCAGTGGTTGAAGGACAGTGGGTGATAGATTGTGGATTATCTTGAAGATTATTAATAAAGTTTTGTATTTGGAATTTGTATTTATTTTATTTATTTATCTGTTTATTTATTTTATTTATTTATTTGACAGTTTTTTTATACCACCTTATCATAGGGCCTGCACCTTAATGTAAAGAAGATAAAGATCATGGCAACTGGCATAATCAACAGGTTCATCGTTGAAGGAGAAGAAATTGAAATCGTGAACAACTTTAACCTACTTGGATCAACTATCAATAAAGAAGCAACAAGCAGTCAAGAAATCAGACGACACATTGCTCTTGGCAGAATGGCTATGAAAGACCTAGATAAGATTCTCAAGAGCAGAGATGTCTCTTTCCATACAAAGATTTGACTTGTTCAAGCCATGGTATTTTCAATAACATCATATGGATGTGAAAGCTGGACAGTGAAAAAGATAGACAGGAAGAAAATTGATGCCTTTGAATTATGGTGCTGGCGGCGAATTCTGTGTATACCATGGACTGCCCGAAGAACAAACCAGTCGGTACTAGAGGAGATCAAACCTAACCTTTCTTTAGAAGCTCAGATGACAAGACTTCGACTTTCATACTTTGGACACATCATGCGAAGAGAGAGATCATTAGAGAAAGACATCATGCTTGGCAAGATAGAAGGTCAACGCAAAAGAGGAAGGCCAGCAATGAGATGGATTGATACAATACCAGCAGCTACAAGTACCAGTCTGTCAACAATAAGCCGCCTGACTGAAGACCGAACACAATTTAGGATAGCTATCCAGAGGGTCGCCATGAGTCGACTCCGACTCGACGGCACTTAACAACAACAACAACATCATAGGATTCAGAGCGGTTTACATATAACATGAACCAAGATGTTTACATAGAACAAGGGTGCCATACTTGAATGATTATATGGGGTTAGAAATAATTCACAATAATAATTGAGTTTGAAAACAATTCCTCACAAACTCACACAACCTCAGTGTGCTGTCCCTTCTCCTCCCCCCTGCTCTCTCCCAAAGACTGAAGAAGGCTCTTCAGAGGTATTATGACTGCAGATTCAGTGACAGTAGACCAACACTGAAACCAGCATTTTTTTCCTGCCTTGGGGCTCCTCAGGGGTGAGTACTGAGACTGAGTCTCTGCCTCTCTGACAACGTTTCTCCATAATGGGTGCGTAAGTCATGTTGGGCTACTTGGGAATCTGTTGGTGCAGTGTCTCTGTTTCCCATCTCACCCAACTGCCAGCATGTGCTATTTGTGCTTCTCATTTTGCTGTACTGTTGGTACACATCTGCTGGGCACAGTATCTTGCTCACAGGGCCCTATCAAATGTTCCTCTGCCTGCAAGGCTCTAGTGTGCACTCTCCTGCTCAAGTGGCTCTAGCACATGCAAGTGTGCTTGCATGGTCTTAGTATGCAACACTCATGCCAATTGGGTGTGCCTTGAGTTTGTTTTGCATCTTCAGCAGGGCTTCATATGCTGACTTCTAAGAGATGTTATCTGGTCTGTGTTAAATGGAGACCCTCATTGCTGGATTCCAGTATTTGCACTTGTTATGTAGAAATATCTGATGCACCCTCGGAGGGCTTGCCCCCTTCTCTAAATGAGGGAACATGACTGACCCATTTTTGTCAGCTTTACTGCAGAAGGTGAAAAATGGCACCATGAAAAAGGATGACTGACAAGTCTTGAGCTCCAGTGCTTGGGTTTCTGGCCATTTCCCCTTCTCGTAAGGGCCCATTGATTGTTGTTTTCCCCAAGGTTGTAGGCCATACTCCTGGTGGGGAGCTCCTGGTATCTGGATTGTCCTCCCCAGAATTCTTCTTTCTGCAATGAATTTGGTCTTTCTAGCTTATTAACTCAAGCTCTGGGGCCTCTGGGTCCTCTTGATCGCTTTCCACTTGCTCATAAGAGGAGCAGCTGGTGAGTCAAAGCCCAGCTCAGATCCACCTTCTAAATGTCCTCAATGAAGCTTGGAATCTGGAGATTCAAATCAATTGTCTTTTGGCTAAGACCTGGGGTCTAGTCCTGATGTTTCGGTTTATGATTCCAATGTAGAGGAAGAGGTACCTTCTCCTTCAGAGAATCACAATAAAACTGTATTATCCACCTATTCAATATGGCTGAGCTGGTAGCATTGATTTTCAAATTTCATGTGGTCTTCATTTGGCCAACCCCCTAGCTTCAGAACAGGGGCCACAAATCTACCCACTTCTGCATGGGGTTTGGAATTCTATGACAGTCTTCACCTTTCTGGAGGTTATCAAAAGCTTGATCTGTTCAAAGTGGGACTTGCCTGATTCCCCAGAAAAGGGGCTGAAGGTGTGTGAAGAGGCTATATACCTTGCCAGAGGAGGATTGCACAGGTTATGGTGGTCACAAAGTGGACCACTATTCCAGTGGAAAGTGGAATTCCCTTGAAGGACACCCTAGAACATAAGCTGAACTCTTTCCTGAAGAACCTTTTTGCAATGGCCGATGCTATTCTCTAGTTGCATATGTGTGTGGGCCTAACGACTCAAACCCTTCTACAGTGGATCCAGTCTCTCACCCCAGAGGATATTAGTCCCCTCTTTGAGTTGGCCACAGCCTTTCTGTTTGATGCTATGTATGATCTCATCCACTTGATGGTTAGGGACTTTGCTCTCTCGACAGTGATGTGGCATTGGATATGGCTTTACCATAGAGTGGCAGACACATCCTCCAAGGTCTGACTTACTCAGCTAGCTTTTAAAGGGAAATTTCTGTTTGGGGCCCACTTGGAGAGATTGGCTAAGGACTTGGGTGAGTCCAAGCCTCATCGTTTCCTGGAAGATAAGCCTAAATGGTTTGGAAAGCACGCAGGAGTATCCTCCTCCTTGGCATACACCCGTTTTCCTTGTTCACACTATTTGGACTCCTGGGGGGCCTGCGACTCCTGTAGATAATGACTGAGAAAATCCATCTTTTCCTCTTCAGGTTTTCAGTCCTGGATGTAATACTTTCATGGGGCTCACAGGCCCTTGGATACTACCTCCTCCAGAGGTGCAATTTTCTGTTCATCACAATGATGGATCGGGGGCCCATTCCAAGATGCCTCCAGTGGGTGATGATCTGTGCCTTTTATACCAGGAGTGGGACAGGATCACTGAAGATCACTGGGTACTGGACACCATTCAACATGGCTATGTTCTAGAATGCAGAGAGCCTATCCTGGATGCCTTCATCATTTCCCCATGTGGTTTGGTGACTAAGAGAACTGCTGTCCAGTTCATGTTGGACAAGTTGCTACATCTGCAAGTGGTGGTGCCAGTTCCTTCTACCAAATGAGGCAAGGACCGGTACTCAATCTACTTTGTGGTGCCAAGGAAGGATGGGTCTTTTCAGACAATTCTTGACCTCATTACACTTCCATATGGAAACCCTATGTTCTGTGATGCAGGTAGTACACTCTGGGATCAAGGGAGTGGTGACTGAGACCTGACTGGGATGAGCCATTTGTCCAGATATGGGAGGACAGAAATCCCTTGTCATCTCTGCACAGTGGTCACCACTACCATGACTTTTGAGAATATGTGCCCATATAGGGCTGCTTCAGAAATCTTTGCAACTCAATGATCTCCAGGCTCTCAGGAGTTTGAGGTCAAGCTTCCCCTTCAGTTGGAGGAAGTGTCAAGCCTGCAGTGATGGCAGCAACCACAGCATCTGAGGGAGGGTATGCCACTAGACAATCACTTGTGGCTTCTTCTGTCAATGAATGCTACCCTATTTGACTGGGGAAACAAATGTTTCCAAAGTTTAGTCTGCAGTTCTATGTAAAATGCTAACTGGATTTTTTGCCTTGTGAATCTATTGACTACTAGTACTACAACTTATCATTTATATAGCACTGCTAGGCATATGCAGCACTGTACAAATACACATAAAGTTCATTCCCTGCTTCACAGAGCTTACAATCTGCTAAAATAGTACCCGGTTGTTCTAAGGAATTCTTAGGGAAATGGTTAAAAATACAAATAGGTGACATTCTGCTGTAGAGATTTACTCAAAATATTTTTTGTTTGTCATGTACTTATGTCAGAAATTTTGTGAATCAGTGTCTAAGTATACTATAAGAAATGGAATTTCTGGCAAAAAAAAATCTTGTTGCAAAAATTTAACAACTCTCAACCACCTCGAGGCGAGGGCAATTTGTCTAGCCATTTTGCACTTACAGACCCTAGCTAAGGGCAGAATAGTCTGGGTGTACTTCATTAATGCCATGGTGGTGGCATATGTCACTCATCAAAGAGGCACAAAGAGTGCAGGAGTGGCCTTGGAGATGATTCTCCTGTTCTCCTAATGGTGACCCAATCCAATGCCAAAGCATGCAGATTCTTCAATTGCCACAGGGAAGCAGGTTCTGAGGGTGTCAACACTCTAGTTCGGTCCTGGCCAAAGCACTGCCTGCTATATGTGTTTCCTCCATGGCTGCTTGAGGGGCATGTACTTTGATGCTCAGAGCGGCATCTGGGCTGCATTGTTCTGTTAGTGCTAGATTGACCATGGAGGCCATGGTGCGGGGACCTGATTCAGCTCTTGCAGGAATCTCTTCTGTGACTGTTCCAAGCCCAGGAGCTGTTATGCCAAGGGCCAGTCTTTCTTGTCAACCTGGCTCCCTTTTTGCTTACAGCTAGACTCTTGAATGGCGTCACTTCATGCGAAAAAGGCTATTCTCCTGAGATGATTTTCATGCTTTTCATGGAAAGGAGAGGTTCTAATAGTCTGGTCTATTAGTGCATCTGGTGTCTTTTTGAGCATTGGTGTCATGCACATCAGACAAATCCTGATACAGTGGAATTGCAGTCCTTGCTTGTCTTCCTTCAGAATGGCTTGGACAAAGGTCTTTTCACTAGGTCCCTGAAAGTTCAGATTGCAGTTTTATCCTGCTTCAGATGATCGGTATTGGGGTGGTCCATAGCCTCACACCTGGATGTTTTCCATTCCTTTAGGGTTTTTGGCACGTGCATCCTCCCCTACTTTCAGTTGTTCTCTCCTGGGATCTCTGCCATAATCATTTGGCCTGCTCCTTCCTTTTTGCCAAAGGTGGTATCTTCCTTCCATGTGAATAAAATACTGCATCTTTCCTCCTTTTCTAAAGAGCAGTGCCATGGGAATGACAAGGTTATTCACCTGCTGGATGTCCAAAGGCTGCATCTCAAGTACTTGAAGGTTACTGATTCTTTTCTAAAATCAGACAGACAGACAATCTGTGTTGTTCATGGGTCCATTTAAGGTGATGCAGCATCTAAGTCTACCTTGGGGTACTAGATCAAGGAGGCCATTGCCTTAGTGTATCTGTTGTGGAACCAGCTGGTTCCAAAGGGTTTGTGTACACATTCCACTCGGGCACAAGCCTCATGAGTAGAACATAGCTCGATATCCCCCTCGGACATTTGGCAGGTGGCAACATAGACATCACTTTCCATCTTGTAAAGCATTACTGCTTGGATGTCCATGCTCAGGAAGACATGGCCTTTGGTTCAGAGGTCTTAAAATCTGCCGTGTCTTCTTCCTGCCCAGTGGTGGTGTAGATTTGGTACATCCGACTTGTCTGGACTAATCTAGCAGAACGATATGGAAGGTAACATTTTACTTACCAGATAATGTCCTTTCATTGAGTCCTGCCAGACCAGTTCAAGACCCACCCCTGTTGCCTGTAATTGGTCTGCAATACTCTGTGGTTGGCCCTACAGGCTCTTAAACTTCTGGTAAGCATTCCATTGAGGCTGCTGTTGAACATAGTTATGCTTACTATTCTGTTGAGTGTTGTTATTTTCATATAGGTTGTGGGAGGTCAGAGACTCCTTGCCATATGCTTGGGTACAAATAATGAACATGCCCCTAGTAATTCAGGCTGATAATGGCACAGTGATGTCATAAGAAGCCTCTGAAATGTTTTCTCTGTCTCCACAACTGCTGGTAGGGAAACACAACACACTAATCTGAACTGGCCCAGTAGGACTCAGGAAAAGGACATTATGGGATCTATTCTGTTCAGCGTTTAGCGGGCTGGATGTCTGATCCAGACGTCCAGACCTGCCAATTGCCAAGTTGACGGTCCGGAAGACGGAGCTTTATGCATGTATAGGCAAGTTGTATGGAGAGCTCTGTTCATGGGTAGGAGGGGGGTGGGCCGGAGGAGGAGCGAGGGCGGGGAGAGGGTGGGAACCTGACCACAGATGTACAGGGCCAAGGGCGGCCATTTGCATAGGGGACTTATTCCATCTCCAAGGTGGAATAAGTCCCCCTGGACAGCGGGGGACGGAGGATCCAGGCCCGGAAAGGAAGGTGAAGAGGTGCAGGGGGTTTCCTGCATCCTGACCCTCGCCATAGCAAGCCTTATCGGGGGTCAGGTGGTAGGGAAAGGAACATCTCAGGGCTGCTGGGGATCATGGCTCCTGCATGGAGCATCAAAGTACAACTTTCAGGAAGGAACTTAAAACCTACCTATTTAGTCAACACTATAGCAACATACAACCTGAAATCAAATTTACTACACAAAAACATGCAACAAACCAAACACAAGTCTACCCCACCTAATTCCATTTTCATATCCACCCAAGTTAGTCTACTCCCAACACTGTACTTATGATCGCAAATAACTATTATAATCTCTTGCTAACCATGTAAAGCTACTTTTTGGTTCTTTGTAACATAGTTTTATGTTTCCTTTTATGTTAATAACCCACACATTGTTTTCCATGTAACCTAGTTCTTATGTAATCTAGTTTTATGTTCACCTAATGTTTAATGTAATGCAATATTGCACTGTTTTGCTATATTGTTGTTTTAAGTTCCTTGTAAACCGCCCCTGATCTCTGGAAGGGGCGGTATAGAAAAGCACACAAATAAATAAATAAATAAATAAATAAATAAATAAATAAATAAATAAATGGAGACACGTTGCCATGGCACTATGGTTCCATGCAGGAGCCTGGCTGGGCTAGCTGGGTAGTGGGCTGGATGTTCAGGTGCCTAGAATTGGGGCATGGCTTGCAGGTCCATCTGATTGCACCCGATTCTGATCTCGCAGGCACATCTAGCCACTGTGGGATTAGAATCAGGTGCAATCGGAGCATGTCCAGATTCTGGGCGCCCAGACAGGCGGGGGACACCCTGAAGAGAATTGACCTCCTACTGTTTAGTAAAATATCACCACATATACATATTCATACACACACATATATATATATATATATATATATATATATATATATATATATATATATATATATATATATATATCAAGTTTAACAAAGAATGTTGTGCATGATGAATATGATGTGTCAGCTAGGTGTTACTCCTGTGGTCACTGCAACTTAGAGTACAGATGGTTAGTGAGGCTTTACTTGGCTATATGTATTTATAAATGGTCATTCTTTACTATATATTTTTACTTACATGAAATAAGTCCTGACAGATATATATACATACAACATACGCACAATCTTACGTATATATATTGTGATAGTGTGGCATGTGGTAGGAAGGGGTTTTCTTTAAAACACAGGCCAGACAGCAGTTTGTCCCAGCTTGTTTGTCCCAGCTTGCTACACCTCCACAAAGCAAAACCCAGAACAGACAGTAGTTCAGGGAAAACAAAAATCAACTTACTTCTGTTCCAAAAAACATTTCTTGAGGATGTCCATAAACCCAGCCTTACGCAAGCTGGTCAATATGGCTTGTACTTGGGTTAGATGGGTTGTCCAGTCACTGCTGTAAATGACGATGTCATCAAGGTATGCAGCCGCATACTCCTTGTTTGGTCTCAGTAGGCGGTAGACTAGGCACTGAAAAATGGCAGGGGCCCTGTGTAAACCAAACGGTAGCACTGTAAACAGGAACAAATCTTGTGGTGTCAAAAGAGCAGTCTTCTCCTTGGCAGCCGGAGTCAAGGGCATCTGCCAGTATCCATTGGTCAAATCCAGGGTTGATATAAAGTGTGCTTTACTGAGTCGCTCAGTTAGTTCATTTACTCTGGGCATGGGATATGCTTCCAGTTTAGAAGCTGATTTGACCCTCCATAAATCAATGCAAAATGCAATGTTCCATTGGGTTTAGGAACCAAAAAGATGGGGGATGACCAGTCACTCATAGACTCTTCTATAACTCCCAGGGTAAACATCTAGAATTTGGCAGCTGGGATTTAATGTTAAAAAATGCAAGGTAATGCATTTGGGCTGCAGCAGTCCAAGGGAGCAATATAGTATACAGTAGTGGCCAAAAAATAAGGCAGAGTTGAAACTATCAGAATTTTATTAGAAAAGTATGTGTTATTGTCACTTTCATGATCAAAAGCTTTACGAACCAAAGATATATATGTCGTTTTCAAAGTTTTATTCAGGAAACAATATATGTGTCAATATTTGATAGAATGCCCATGATTTTTCAGCACAGCCTGGATTCTTGTAGGCATACTGTTAACTAGTGTTTTATAGTATGCCAAAGTGATTTCGTTGACCCATACATGCTTGAGTATGTCCTTTAAATCTGCTTCTGAAGTTGGACGGTGTGCTGCCACCTTTTTCTTCATAAGATTCCAACAGTTTTCAATTACATTGAGATCTGGAGAGTTTGATGTCCAACCTGGTAGCAGTTCGATCTTGTTGTCCACGAACCATTTTTGGACTGTTTTTGCAGTGTGGCACGGTGCCAAGTCCTGCTGAAATATAGTTGTGCAAGAAACATTCATGTGTATTTTAACTTTACTATTCAGCACAGATATGTATTTTGCAGCATTTACTCTTTCACCTTTCTCAAAAATGTGCAGGCCACATCGTCCATTCACCGAGATATCACCCCATACCATGACCGAAGGTCGGTGTTTAACAGTCTTGATCGTGTACTTCGGATTTAGTCTCTCGCCAGGTGGTCGATGGACATAGTTGTAACCACTCCCACGTACTTGTTGAAATGTACATTCATCTGTGAACATTACCCTCTCCCACCATTCAGCAGATTTGTCTTTCATCTTGCTACAAAACTGTATGCGGGCAGCAATTTGTTTCTTGGGCATCACAGGCTTCTTGGCAGATCTTCTATCCATGAGTTTGAATTCATCCACAAGCCGTCGTCGGACTGATCTGTCACTTATCTTTATTCCTCGATCATTAGCTAACTGAATCACACGTTGAGATGAAGTATGTGGACTAGATGTAATAATGCTTTTGAGGAATCGGTCATCTCGTCCAGTAGTTATCCATCTGCACGCACATTTCGAATGACGTGTACGGCCACCGGATTTCAGAACATTCTGAACTGTACACCTTGATATATGCAAATGTTTTGCAATAGCACATTGTGAATATCCTTCAGCATGAAGTGTGACAACTTGTCCCTTTACAAAGTCATTAATATTGCACTTTCTACCCATCTTGATTGTATATTTTACACGTAACTTTCAATCTTTTCCTAGTTGTAAAAATTCAAAACTTCATCCAAGAAACCTACTACAGAGTGTAAGTAAACTAAAATGGCCTCCAGACGCATGATGTGACTAATCGCCATGCTGATTAAATAAGTAAGCATGTGTGGCATCTCCACAGTACATTATTTAACAATAAATTGTAGAAAAAGATACCTGCCTTAAGTTTTTGGCCACTACTATAGGGGGTGAAATACTTTTGTCCACTAAAGAAGAGTGAGACCTAGGTGTGTTGTGTCTGATGATCTTAAAGTAGCTAAACAGGTAGAAAAGGTGACAGCAAACGCTAGAAGGATGCTTGGGTGCATAGGGAGAGAAATGGCTAGCAGAAAAAAGGAAGCGATAGTACCTCTTTATAAGTCTTTGGTGCAATCTCATTTGGAGTATTGTGTGCAATTCTGGAGATCACACCTTCAAAAGGATATAAACAGGATGGAGTCAGTACAGAAGGTGGCTACTAAAATGGTTAGCGATCTTCATTATAAAGCATATGAGGACAGACTTAAGGATCTTAATATGTACTCCTTAGAGGAAAGGCGGAATAGAGGTGATATGATTTAGATGTTTAAATACCTCCATGGCATAAATGCACAGAGCCTCTTTTGATTGAAAGCAAGTTCTGGTATGAGGGGACATGGGATGAGGGTGAAAGGGATAGATTCAGGAGTGATATGCGGAAATATTTCTTTACGGAAAGAGTGGTGGATCCATGGAATAGTCTCCCAGTGGAGGTGGTGGAGATGAGGACTATATCTGAATTCAAAAAAGCATGGGACAAACACAGAGGATCTCTAAAGGAAAAAAGGGGACTCTCTTAGTTGTTGATATGGAAGGACAGACTAGATAGGCCACATGGTCTTTTTCTGTCATCATTTTTCTATGTTAGTAAATTAATTCTTGTTTACAGCATTAAGTTTTATGTCCTCCTTTCTCAACTACTGACTTTTATTTTCCTCCCACTTTCCCTTTGCCCACCCACCTCATCATTTACTTTTCTTATATAGCTTTCCCAGGGTTTACTAACACTATTATTAGCAGATGCACGTCATCCACTGGGGCTTCTCTTCTGCCTCTCCATATCATATCGCCTCTGGTCTGTAGGTTCTCTTCCTGTTCTATTTTTATGACTCCACATCACTGTCTCTTCTTAATGCCAGTTCTCCCCACTACAACAAATTCAAACCCCTAGTCCTCATACCTACTCCCTACCCACTTATTTATTTATTTATTAGTGCTTATTTACCACTTTTTGTGAATCAAAACTGTTTACAGAGAACTCAAGGATTGAACATTACATTAAACAAAAAATATATGTAACATCTTAACAGGGAGTGAAAGGGGAAAAGGGACAAATTAACTTAAATCAGCAACAGCTGATTTAAGTAATAACTATGTACAGAGAACTAAGCACAGCCTGGCGACCCGTATGTCCGCCTCGGGTCAGTAGCCACTACCCTCCCCCCTCCCCGTCCCTCTCCCTCCCCACCCCCCCCCCTTTGCCCACATATTATACTCTTACGACTTTCTTCAACCAAACAATACTTTTATTTTAACACATTTTTGGAAATACAGCATACAGAAAAAACTGTTGGCCACAGCATGGAAACAACTACACATTATCAACCTTAACAACATTAATGCATAACCACTCATCTTACACCTGCTAAGAGGCACAGCCCGCCCTCTTCCATTCTACGAGGCCCGGCAGTGATGTCTGGAAAATGCCGTCTAAGCCTTTTCCCACTGCCCCCGGTTCCTATGGGCATACCCCAGGAAGGGGCGCCTGCCGCAACAGGCCTTTCCTGTTCCCCTCCCGTTCGCCGCAGTGTCCTGCTTTGCCACCACCCACGGCCCGTCCAAGGCGTGGGCAGGAGTACGTTGCTCGTCCCTTCCCCCTCCCGTGCCGTGCAAGCTTGGGAAGGCCCTCTGGACACTGTTCCTGTTTTCATTTGCGTGCTGTTGGGGGACAATTGATTACCAGTATGCCCGCTCCCCCCTCTTCATGGCTGGGCTGTGCGCTCTCTCCTAAGGGTGGTTCCTATCTTTTCCGCCATGCTGTGACGGTGCCTAATCCTCGGGGTGGGTTGGGAGGGTGCGTCTTCAACCGCTCTGCTGGGGGGAGGAAAAGAGGGTGAGCCACGGCCCGACCCTGCTCTATATTCGGGCCGGTGTAGCCACCCGCCCCCCCCCCCCCCCAGCCCCTCCCTCCTTCCCCCGAGGTTAACCCCTCGGCTCCCGGGCGCCTGCCTGTGCCCGGCTGAGATGATTCTCAGCCGGGACTCAGCCTGGCGACCCGTATGTCCGCCTCGGGTCAGTAGCCACTACCCTCCCCCCTCCCCGTCCCTCTCCCTCCCCCCCCTCCCCACCCCCCCCCTTTGCCCACATATTATACTCTTACGACTTTCTTCAACCAAACAATACTTTTATTTTAACACATTTTTGGAAATACAGCATACAGAAAAAACTGTTGGCCACAGCATGGAAACAACTACACATTATCAACCTTAACAACATTAATGCATAACCACTCATCTTACACCTGCTAAGAGGCACAGCCCGCCCTCTTCCATTCTACGAGGCCCGGCAGTGATGTCTGGAAAATGCCGTCTAAGCCTTTTCCCACTGCCCCCGGTTCCTATGGGCATACCCCAGGAAGGGGCGCCTGCCGCAACAGGCCTTTCCTGTTCCCCTCCCGTTCGCCGCAGTGTCCTGCTTTGCCACCACCCACGGCCCGTCCAAGGCGTGGGCAGGAGTACGTTGCTCGTCCCTTCCCCCTCCCGTGCCGTGCAAGCTTGGGAAGGCCCTCTGGACACTGTTCCTGTTTTCATTTGCGTGCTGTTGGGGGACAATTGATTACCAGTATGCCCGCTCCCCCCTCTTCATGGCTGGGCTGTGCGCTCTCTCCTAAGGGTGGTTCCTATCTTTTCCGCCACCCCTCACAGCTGCGACTCCTCGCGTGCTGAGAGGGTCCCCACCCTTTCCCGCTGCTGTGGCCAACCTGACTCTCTGCCATAACCGCTCTAGTGTTTCCTGCAGAGCACAAATGAATATGTCCAATCCAATATCTGATAAATGTGCCCCGTCTGCCCGATACAAACCAGGGCACGTCTCGTCTATGAGGTCGTGAATGATATTGCTGCCGCTCATTGCTACCATAAAACGGGCCATCCACTTATTGACTTTTCGCCGTGTTCTCTCAATTGCCTTATGGGACCATTCCCCTTTCCACACCCGCCTGGGTATCATATGTGACCATGCCAGGGCCGCTGTCGGGAAGGCATCGCGCAGTGTTAACATGTCTCTCTGCATTTTTTTTGTCAACTGCACACTGTGTGTACCCGTAAGGTCATTCCCACCCAGGTGCACAATTATTGCCCAAGGTCGTCCTCCATCCTCTTTCATCTGTAAAAGAAGGGGCAGTAGCTGGTCCCACACCATCCCTCTCTTACCCAGCCATGTAACGTTTATTACGTCGTTCGGGAGACCCAGATTGCTTCCCTGCGGTCTGTGTCTTGCCCTCCTCTCTGCCCAATGGATGAATGAGTGGCCGCATATCCATGCCTCCAGACGGGCGTTGGCACCTATTATTCATGACATATAAGTAATGGGACATAGCAACACTCACATACATCATTGTTATGTCACTGTACATATTTTTTTTTTTTTTTTAATGCATATGTATATACCCCCATCAGATCTATATATCTATATGTATATATACATACACACGTCTATCTGCTTTTGTACCATACTGCGTTCTTTGCACTGTCGGCGTTAAACCGGGCGTACATACAGCTTGTACCTGCTGGAGCGCCATCTTCCAAGGTTCATAATCTGCACACTTGACATACCTAAGCTGGCCGCCGTTGAAGCGGCCCCGATCCTGAATGAGTGTGTCCCGTACAAGGACGACTCCAAGCCGGCTGCCACCAAGGATAGCTTAAGTACCCTGGCAAATTGGAAGCGCGAGAGCGGGGCCCCGTTCTCATGTACCAACCATTGCTCGGCGTTTTCCGGGCGGAGTTGACTATATTCCGCGAAGGTTCTAATTGGGCAAGACGGATCTCCTGGTAACGGGTGAAGCACGATTTGTGCCCCTTTCGCTTCCGGATCCGTTTTGGATTTCCGGACATATAATGACAGTGTTCCGTCCCGCCAGGTAACATCCCGCATCATAATGCCCCCTGCTTCGTGCGCCCGGCTTGCCGGGGCCACTAGCTCACCTATTCGGAATGCTCCGTAGAAAGCCCATGAAAATGCGCATCTGAAGAGCTTGGCCTCAAAGTCGTTAAAACAGATTCGACCTGCAACTGATATCAGCTTCTGCAGTATCGAATGAGTTATTGGCCGCCTTCGTTCCAGCGCGCGCGGCCGCTCCGTCACCCAGCCCTTTAACATTCTTGTGATGACAAAATCTGCCGCTGGGCTGTTTCTGCCGCTTGCTTTTGCAAAGAACGAGATCGCTGCGAGTTTTGCCTTGACAGCTGATTTCTTAACTCCGCTATCCTTGGCCCATAAAATCCATTCCAGGATGGCTTCTGTTGTGGGCTCGTTATTTGCTGACCTGCGCCTCTGGCAGAACACCTGGAAGTCCTGCCACGCCTTCAGGTATCTTCGCCTGGTTTTCGCTGATAATGATTTTAGTACAAGGTCCCATACTTCGGCGGACCACAGTCCCATATTCTCTTTGGGACAGCTGTCTTGGTCCTGTCGGCACCCGGTGCTAACGACTGGAACAGCGAGATCTGAAAGCGAGAGAGAGCGTCGGCAAGGTTATTACATCGCCCTGGAATATGCTCTGCCCTGATGGTTATATTGTAAGTGAGGCACAACATAACAATTTGTCTTAACAGGGATACCACGCCTTGCGTATGTGCCCGCATTCCATTTATCGCGTATACCACCGCCACGTTGTCAGTGTGGAATGTGATCGCTCTGTCCTTCAAGTGCGGGGCCCAAATACCCATGGCGACTAAGATCGGGAAAAGTTCAAGGAACGTGATGTCGTTTGTGGTGCCCGTGGAGTGCCACTCAGGAGGCCATTCTTCCGCGCACCATGCCCCTCTGAAATATATGCCAAAACCAGTCCCGCCTGCGGCATCCGTGAACAAGTCAAGCTCCTCATTGGGGACCGGTTGTTTTTGCCAAAATGCGAGACCGTTGAAGGATTGCAGAAATTGCACCCACATGCAGAGGTCTTCCTTTATCCATTTTGTAACCCGGATTTTGTGTTGCCTCCTCTTGGCCCCTTTAGTTGCCATTGCTATGCGGCGACAGAATACCCGCCCCATTGGCATGATTCTACACGCGAAGCACAACAGTCCTAGCAATGATTGGAATTGCTCCAAGGTTGCTTTTTTGCGTTCCTGCATGCTTCGCATTGCAGTCTCAAGTTTAATGATTTTTTCCCCAGGTAGGCGAGACAGTTGTCCCAGCACATTGAGTTCAGTACCTAAGAAGGTGATCACCTGAGTGGGTCCACATGTCTTGTCACCCGCCAAGGGGATGCCAAAACACAGGGCCACTTGCTGGAATACGTTCAGTATTCTTTGGCAATCCCTCGTATCCTTCCCTATGAACAAAAAATCGTCCAGGTAATGAACAACTGTGTTGGCACCTGCTATGTCTTCCACCACCCAGTGTATGAATGCGCTAAATTGCTCAAAATAAGCGCATGATATTGAGCAGCCCATGGGCAAACACATATCATAATAGTATTCCCCATTGAAGTAGAAGCCCAATAGTTTGAAAGAGTCTGGATGCACTGGAAGTAGTCGAAAAGCGGACTCAATGTCCGCTTTCGCAAGCTGTGACTGTCCCCCATGTCTCCGAATAATATCAATAGCATGGTCGATTGTCGCATACTTCACAGTGCATAAGGATGGATCGATGCTATCATTGACCGATTTACCTTCCGGGTATGACAGGTTATGGATGAGCCTGAATTGTCCGGGCTCCTTCTTGGGCACAATTCCCAATGGGGATATTACTAGGTCAGGGTTAGGAAGTTCACTGAAGGGGCCTGCCACCCTGCCGAGCTCTAATTCCTTCTCTATTTTTTGTTGGACTACTGCATGGAACTTTTTGACTGAAGGGGAGTTGTTTATTATCCGGTGCCGTGCTGGTACTGCGGCCGGAATGCGGAAACCCCGTGCAAAACCATTCTCGATGTCCGCGGCTTTGTCCCGCAACGGGTAGGCTCTCAGCCACGGCCGCAATTGATCAAGCCTGATGGGAGTTCTGGCCATGGCTGTCACTCCCACGTGGCTGCATTGCGCGAAATGGTTTGTTATCCCTACCGGACCTGCAGGTGATCGACGTGTGTCCGCCTCCACAGCTGGAACATACGTGACGGAATTTGCACCTGCGTTGTACTGTCGGCATGCTCTGCGAACCGGCATCTGCTGGTTTTGTCGCCATTGTGGCGCCTGAAAGGACTGGGATGTCCCTTCCAGGCACAACGGACGGTTGGGAGCCATCTCTTCAAGCCACATGTCCACTATCCGGTGTTGCCAGGTCATGGTCGGATCTTCTGCTAGGCTTTCTCTGAATTTAATATCATAATTGAGCCAGGCCCAACCCCCTAGCCGCTTGTGCGCCTGAGTGATGGTGTCCAGATACTTGATGAGGTACTGGTGCAACTCGGGCTCCCGTTCCAGTACCACGCTCATATAAATATGAAAGGCAGAAACCCAATTGTTTATGGACTTCGTGATCTTGGGCCTTCGCTCCCCGTACTTATCCTTATCCTTAGCTGATTTGGTCTCCTCTTCGTGATCTTTGATCAATAGGGAAAATATGTCAATATATTCCCTGCGCCATATGCGCTTTTTGATTCTCCTCCGAACTGTGCTGGCCAGCGAGCTCACACCACAGCGCGGATCCCCACTAACCGCTGCCGGGCCCAATGTCCCCAGGGCGGGTGAAGTCATCTGACCGACTGACCCGTCTGTTGCCAGGTTGGCTCCCTGCGTGGGTGCCTCCTCATGCGCCCCCCACACGCGCGTCAGCTGGTTAGTGTTTTTCTTTGTCTTTTTCTTTTTGTTAAATGTTTTCAAAATAGTATGCATTGCGGATGCTAGTGATACCTCCCCCTCCGTGTCCGATGAAGAGTCATCAGATGATGAGGATAGAGACCCCAGTGTTCTTTTTTCGCCCCTGGACTTACCACTGGCCGTGCTGGTGATGTCTGCGGTGGAGCTCGAGGGTTGCGGTGTCATGACGGCGCTCGCCGGTTGTGGTCCGTCCAATCTGTTGCTGGCAGCCCTTAGTTGCTGTCGGAAGGCACTTAAGCCATGTTGATTCACTTGATGCCGGATCTCCGTAATTAATTCCTCAAGTTCCTGATTGGTTGTTGTCGGCGTTGGCGGCTGCGGCACTTGTTGAGACGCAGCGCGTGTACTTCGTCGCGTCGTCCTGGACATCTCCTTATTGCGAGATGCGTCACCGCCCTTCTGCTTTCTTTTCGTAGACGCTGCGCGTGATGCCTTCACTGCCCCGCGTGATGTTCTGTTTTCCGCGCTGTTCTTTCGCGGCATAGCTGTATCAGGAAATATTACTATACGAGAACAATGGGGGAGAGATACAAACAACGTTATCATGCCCCCGTCCCCACGTGCCCATTGTTGATTGTTTGCCTTCCATAAATATAGTTATATATGTATTTAATGTATATATATATATCTGTGTATATATATATATGTATATATATATGTCTATATAAATCGCATACTCCTTTTTTTATTTTTTTATTTTTTTTTTTTTTGGGTTATTCTCAGCGTTTCAGCATGCATTAAGTGCCTTGTAGATGTAACCTGCGTGGTACATATTTAGATAAATTGTATAGTGTATGCTTTGCCACCGCTGCCCAGTAGATGGCAGCATTGATTTGGATTCTGCATTCAACCATAGCCAGAACTAATATTTCTGACGGTGGCCATGAGGAGAGTTAAATCAGGCATCCATATCATCTTTTTTTTTTTTTTTTTTTTTAAGTCACCCCTGCAAAATCATCGTGTACAGAGTGGCAGAGGTTGTCCTCCCCAATGACATGCTATTCTGCCGTTCTCCCCCCCCCCTTTGATTTCCGAAGTTTTCCAGATATGTACCCAGCTCACCAGCCGCCACGTGGGGGGCGATGCAGACCCCGGCGACACCAGATGGCAGTGCGTGGGGAATGCTGTGGACCTCACCGGCAGCGCAGAACACATGGCTCGACATGTGCTGAGGCCCAGGACGGCGGCGTACAACCTGGCCTGTGGTGGTGCCTTATGCGCGTGTCGTGGGCCGCCCCGGCGTCGCACTGCCTTGCACGGCGCGGGGAGTACAGCATGGCTTGGAGTGGGGAACAGGCGGATCGCATCGGCGGTGGCCGACGGGGGCCTCCTCAGTTCATATCTATTCCCCCCCCCCCCTCCAATGGGCGACGCTAGCACCAATTACCCGCGCTTTAAAAACCCTCGTACCTTTTAATCGCCGCTGCGGCAGCCACACTGCTGATGTATCCGATGCGCTCAGGACCCGAACGGGAAGAACCGCCGGCCCTCACAAAAAGAAAGAAGAAAACGCAGCGTTCTAGCCCTGCCTTTGAAAAAAAACAGGTAGGCCCCAACGGCTGTGATTTCTAAGTTTTTTTTTTTTTTTTCTTTTTGCTCTGCCGCGTCTTCAACCGCTCTGCTGGGGGGAGGAAAAGAGGGTGAGCCACGGCCCGACCCTGCTCTATATTCGGGCCGGTGTAGCCACCCGCCCCCCCCCCCCCAGCCCCTCCCTCCTTCCCCCGAGGTTAACCCCTCGGCTCCCGGGCGCCTGCCTGTGCCCGGCTGAGATGATTCTCAGCCGGGACTTATATATAAATTAGTTACAATGAACTTGAAAGCATCTTGAAAAGTGCTTCACTTCACTTCCCCTGCCATTTTGTCTTCTTTCCCTATCATCTGTTCTTGAATTTCAACATTTTATTCCACTCATTCAGCAATCTCCACTCCCTCTGTAGTGCACCTGTCATTGTTATCATTGTGCCTCTCTTCTATTCCCCAAACCTTCCTGTTCCTTCTCCTTCCCTCATCAGGGGATATCAATCTCAATCCTGGCTCCCCCTAGATATTTCTCTCATTCCATATGCAAATTCAACCATAACCCCTCTAATCTCACCTGTATCAAACTTCTTCTTCCCTTCTCTTTCCATTTCGTATATGCCTGTTGAATGTTCCTGTTGCCTCCAACAAACATGCCTTTATTCTTAACCTCTTTGTCTTGAATGCTCTGCATATTCTTGCTCTCACTGAGACTTGGCTTCTCCCTGAAGACTTTGCTTCTGTTGCTGCTCTTTGTCATGGAAGCTACCTTTTCTCCCATGCTCTCCGACTGGCCAGCTGTAACAGTAGTGTTGGGTTGCAACTCTCTCCTTTCTGCTAGTTTCAACCCCTCCTTCCACCTCATTCTCACTCCTTTTCTCCCTTTGAAGTCCACCTATTTACTCCCTTACTTTTCGGGTAGCTGTCATTTATCAATCCACTGACAAGTCCACCTCTTCCTTTCTCACTGACTTTGACGCCTCACTTTCCTTCTTTCTGGATTCATCTTCCCCTTCATGTTGATGACCCCGTGACTTTTATGCCTTAATTTTCCTTGCCTTAACCTTCACCAGCATGATCACTGCCTTGACCTCATATTTTTCATAATCTTCTCACTCTCTTCATCCACCTCTGTCCTTTTTCTATCTGACCATCATCTGTTAACTTTTACTCTTAACCAGTCTTCAGGCTATTGCTCCTATCTCCACTGTTGTCTCATCTCCTCTCTTTTCCATTCTGTAATCTTTGTCTTCTGATGAGGCAGTCTGTTCATATAATGCCATTCTCTCCTCCAATTTAGATGTACAGTATTCTGTACCTCAACCTTGGCTGACCTCTAAAATCCACTTCATTCATTTTTATGCCTGCTCTGCTTAGTGCCTTTGGCTCAAATCCTAAACCCATACTGATTTCTTACATTTCAAATTCATGTTAACCTCCTTCCAGTCTGCCATAGCACTTGCCAAGCAAGAGTATTATGTCCATCTGAAAAACTCTCTTCCCTCTGACCATCATCAGCTCTTTACAATGCTCAACTCTCTCCTCAATGTTCCTCTGCCCTGACCACTTTATTCTCATACCCTCACTGACTACTTTGATGACACATTTCAGAAGAATAGTATTGAGTATGTCACAGGGCCACTTCCATCATCTCTTCCCCTTCCTCACTCTCAAAAATTTCCTTCAACCTCTTTCACCCTTTCTTCCCTTTCTAATATCACTGAGGAGGAAACTGCACATCTTATTTTCTCCTCCCAACTCACTGCCTACCCTTCTGATCTAATTATCAGCTCTACCAAGTTCCATCTCTAATGCTGTTATCTCTTCTCACTTTTCTGTCCTAAATCTATCACTTTCCAATGCAACCATTTCTGCTGCCTTCTAACATGCTGTAGTTTTACCTTTCCTCAAAAAGCCTTCACTACCTTCTCTTCCATTTATTGACTCATCTCTCTCCTACTTTTTCCATCCAAACTACTCAAACATGAGGTTCATCACCACTGTCCTGACTATCTTTCCTCTCAAGCCATTCTGGATCTCCTGCATTGTATGGAAGTGGTCTTTGCCAAAGTCTCTGGTGATCTGTTCCTGGCCAAATCCAAGGGACTTTATTTGATCCTCATCCTTCTTGACCTTTCTGCTGCTTTTGATACTAGTGATCACAGTCTTCCTCTTGATACCCTGCTCCCACTTGGATTTAGAGGCTCTGTTCTATCTTGGTTTTCTTCTTATTTCTCCCACCACACCTTTGGTATTTGTTCTGGTGGATTTTCTGCTGTTCTGCTTTCAGTTGGAATACCTCTAAAGAAATCTCATTTTTGGATATGCTCATTAGAAAATCATCCTCTGGTTGTTGTACCACTATATTTCGTAAACCAACAGATCACAATAAGCTCCTCAGGTATGACAGCTTCCATAGTAGTCATCTTAAAAAGAATCTACCAGTCTCGCAGTTTTTAAGACTTCATAAGCTTTGTACAGATGTCACAGAGTTTAACCACAAATCTTGTGATATGGCTAAGAGATTCTTTGTTAGAGGCTTCCCTACTGACTGTATTAGAAAAGGTTTTAACCGTGTTCATTTTTCTTCAAGACGTGATCTGCTTCTACCCAAAGATAAGACTTTTGATGATAAATTTGTTGGCATTATTTGGTTTTCACATTTATCACCGCGTATTCAGAAAGTTTTGAAGAATCATTGGCACATCTTACAGACACACCCCTGTTTTTCCAATAAACGTCTGATTATTGCCTTCAATAGAGAATGCAATCTAGCAGATACATTAGTCTCTTCTTTTATGCTACCAGTATCCACCAATCAGCAACAAAGAAGAGGACATTATAGATGTGGTAGTTTTTCAGTTTGCAAACATGCTATGATACTTAACAACTGTTTTTTGTACACCCACAAAATAATTAAGAGTACATGTTAAGAAACTGGACAGACTTGTCGTTCCACACATGTAGTTTATATTATCATCTACCCCTGCTCTTTACGTGGGAAAAACTGTTAGAGCGGTTAAAAAACGGGTTCAAGAACATAAAAGCCTTATTAGAAGACAAGTTCTGGCTGCTCCATTTGTGGAACACTGGGTACAGTTTCAACATACCCCTGGTGATTTAAATTTTTTTGTCATTAAGAGGGTTACCCCCTCCCCTCGCGGTGGTAATCTCGACTGTGTTTTGAGCCAAGAAGAGCAAAGATTCATTTTTGAGCTAGACACAGTATATCCCGGTGGACTGAATAAGGAGATTAACTATAGTGTTTGTTTATGAGGCATATTGCCCTTCTGGTATAATTTATTTTTCATCATTCTGACCTGTTTTTTAGACTGTATACATCCATATCCATTTTTTTTTATTTTCATAAAACCTTTATATAATGCACAGCTTTTTACCTTAGTGTTTATTATTTATTCATTGCAGTATTCCAAGTTTAAGTTTTATGTCATTTTCATACTACATACTCTGTGATACAGTGTAATCCATTTGTGCCCAGTTTTCATATTGATTTACAGTACCCTCCTGCTTTCCACATTTTTTTCATACAAAATATTCCTCTTTTTTTCCAGTTCCCTCTCCTTAATTCTGCTTATAACTCTCTGTTTACAGCTAATTTACTGGTTTTCTTCCACCTTATGCTCACTCCAGTGGGAGGAGTCATCTCATGTTTAAAAGGGTCCATAATAAACAATTTTCTTTTTAACTTACATTGTGTGGCCATGGTTTGTGCCTTCCACTGTCTGTTTTGGATTTTTGCTTTTGTGGAAGGTGTACTTCTCCCTTTTTTCTGCTATCTTGCCGGTCTAAACAAATTCTAAGTAGCCATAGTAGTTAGGGATAGCAGACAAAAAATATTTTTTTTCATTGTTCTGAAAAAAAATGTTTATTATGTTTTGTTGCTTGTGTTTTTTTTGTCACTTCCCAGGTATGGTTAAAAGTGCAAAATATTGCTTAATAGTGTTCACTGTTGTTCACCAATGCATACTATTTGCCTAAAGTGTGCACTATTAGGCAATAGTGTGCACTACTAACAAACCCTGTGATGCATGAGCTGGGGTATTATTGTGATGAAGCAACCATTCACCATTATTGTGCAACTCTGGTCTCTTACGATGAACTGCATCTCTCAGAATGAGTCAGAACTTGGACGTAGTACTCCTTATTTATGGATTGGCCTTTTGGAGCATACTCATGATGAACAAAGAAAACTGTGAACATGACCTTGACATTGCTCCTCACCTGACGGGTTTTCTTGGGTCTGGGAAAGTCTAGAGTCTTCTATTATGAGTATTGGACCTTAGTTTTGGGTCATAACAATAAACCCATGATTTACCAGTAATAATCTTCTTAATGAAATCGGAGTCATTTTCAACACATTTCCACATCTCCCTGGCTGCACACTGTTGATCTTCTTTTTGGTCTGGGTACAGGAGTTTCCGCATGAATTTTGCAGACATATGTCTCATCCCCAAATCAACAGTAAACATGGACTATACCGACCCAAAACTGATGTCCATGTCCTCAGCAAGTTCCCTGATAGTCAATCAATGATTTGAACGTATTGTGGCATGCACTGCTTCAACTTTGTCTTCATTCCTGCTTGTGGATGGCCTTCCAGAACATTCATCACTGTCAACAGTTTGGCGGTCCTCTTGGAAACGTTTGTATAAGTCATAAACTTGAGCATGACTCATGTATTCATTGCCATACACTTGCTGTAATTTGTCATAAGTCTCTTTGCATCAATATCCAAGTTTCTGGCAGAATTTAATGCAAATTTGCTGTTCAATTTTTTCATGGATTGTAAATCTGATGATACCAAACATCTTGTGATTTAACATGATACCAAACATTATGTGATTTAAAAAAGTAGAGGTGTGATACAACCACACAACATTCTGCATGTGCAGAGCACATAACTAGGTCACCACATGCTTAATAGCATCATGGCATGACATATTGTTACATAACATACACCCGGGTATGCACTTGTAAATAGTCACCTAATTTATTTATTTATTTAACATCTCTTCTATACCACGCTATTCATATCAGTGCGGTGTACATTTAACAGAACCTTATACAATGCAGTCGGACTGCATTGTATTTACAGTAAACGGGAGCTGAAACTTGGATATAACTGGGGTAACTTTCTACAGATTATTTACATTAATGACTATACATTCTAACTATAGTCTATTCGTGGCTGGATAAGTTGGGCTGGCTGCCCTTTTTCGTGCTGGGTGTGTTATTGGGGGGATGGTGGTGGCTGTTGAGAGTGTTTGCTGTCTGATTTCTATAGTTGGTTTCTGGGTAGTGTCTTATGAACAGGTGATGCTTCAGTGCCTTCCTGAATTGAGTCAGGTTGGTGATGACTCACATGTCTGTGGGGAGGGAATTCCAAGCTCTAGGAGTGTAGATCATGAAGGCCCTGTTTGATGTTGCCTTTGTGCATTTCATTGTCTCTTCTGGGGTTGTCAGGATGTTCACCGCTGTGGACCTTCTGTTTCTGTTAGGGGGTGTGAGGTGGATCAACTCAGTGATGGATGTGGGAGGCTGCTTGTTTAAGGCTTTGAAGGTCATAACTAAGATCTTGTAGTGCAGTCTGGTGTGTATAAGTAACCAGTGGAGTTTCTTCAGAATTGGTGTGATGTGGTCCATCCCTGATGCTCCATATAGAACTCTTGTGGCTGCATTCATTGCAAGCTGGAATGGGTTTAGCGTTGCTTGTGGGAGTCCATATAGGATTACATTAGCGTAATTGAAGTGTGGGATTACTAGGGCTTGGTATATTGTTCGAAAGTCGGTGGGGTCAAGTAGTGGTCGTAGGTGCCGTAGTGTTCGTATTTTGTGTTATATTGTCTTTACAGTGTTTATTATGTGGGTTTTCATGTCCAGTCGTTGGTCCAGGGTGATATCTAGGTAGCAGATTGTGGGTTTGGCTATCAGCTCTGCGTTCTTCACTTTTAATGAGAGTGGGGGGGTGAAGTCTTCGTTCCTCGTAATGAAGAGGACGTCAGTCTTGTTGTGGTTGATTCGAAGGTTTTGCATATGGAGCCAGTCTGCAACTGCGTTGAAACAGCTTGTTAGTGGGGAGAAATCTGGCTGGTCCGTTGCAAATGGCATGTATAGCAGAATATCGTCTGCATATGCTAGGCAGGCGACGTTGAAAGATCTGATCAGAGCACAGATGGGCTGCATGTATATGTTAAACATTAATGCCGATAGCGAGGACCCCTGTGGCACGCCCTGTTTTTGTAGAAACGGTTCCGAGGTTGTGGTACTGGTCCTCACGTGTTGCCATCTGTTGGACAGGTAGGATTTGCACCAGCTTAGGGCTGTGCCTTGTATTCCCTTTTCCTCGAGACATTCCATTAGTATCTCATGGCTCACGGAGTCAAATGCTGCTGCGATGTCCATGAAGATAAGAACAAATCCTTGTCAAAAGTTATCAATTCCAGAGATTATGGAATTGAAGAGGGTGGTGAGGAAGGTTTCAACGCCATGTGCTTCCCTGAAGCCGTGTTGGGACGGGTCCAGAGGGGCTTCAGTTTCAATGTGTTGTTGGATTTGGCGTTGGACTACCTTTTCAATTATTTTGGCAAGCAGTGGGATGCTTGAAATCGGTCTATAGGATTCAACTTTTAGTGGGTCCAGTTTGTTGCTTTTTAGTAGTGGCCTGATGGAGGTGTGCTTTAACCTTTGTGGAAAGGATCCAGTTGAGAATGATTGATCCAGGATTTTGTTCAGGAACTGGCTTAGATCACAGTGAAGTTCTCTTATCCAGGACGCTGGACAGGGGTCATTAGGTGCAGTGGTGGTGTTGATGGAGGCAATGGTGTCTTCGATCTCTTTGTTTGATATGGTGTTGAATTTGGTCAGTGGTGATGGTTGTGTGGAGGGGTGCGGCTTGTGGGGCTTGTGCTTTTGTCAGTCTGGAGCATTTTTGATTGTAGGTAGTCAGCATAGGTCTGTGGTTGCGACATGTTTGGTTGGTCTGGTGCTGGTTCTCTTTCTAGTGTCTTTACTATATTGAAGAGTTCATGTGGCTTATTTATTGAGCATTTCAGGAGGTCTGTATGGAATTGCTTCCTACTCTCTGCCATTTCTTCGCAATGCTTTTTTAGGTGGGAGCTATATGCAGTGTGGGCTTCGGTGGAGCGTGACCGGTGCCATCATCTCTCGAGCTTGCGCAGGTGGAGGAGTGATGATTGCAGTTCTTTGGAGTACCATGCTGCATGCTCTCGTCTCCTTGACTCTTTGTTCATGGCTGGGAGATGAGAGATGGATTTGAGGCAGTTGTCCCAGCTAGAAATCATTTTGTCTAGGCCAGGGGCTGTGTCGTTGAGGAGTGGAAGGACTTTCTCAAGTATTTCGTCTTTGACAAAGGGTCAAAATCATCTCACTGGTGTTTTGGGGAAGGCGGTAGCTCTGTTGGTGTTCTGGTTGTGATGGAGGGTGGATATTTGGAATCTAATCAGGCTGTGGTCGGACGGGTACTGGTGTTATAGATATCGCGAGATCCTGGGTTGCTTCCTCCACTGTTTGTGGGGCAAAGATCAGATCCAATTTGTTTCCTTTTGTGTGTGTGGGTGCGTTGATTAGCTGTTTGTATCCCAGCTCGTCAAGAGCTTTGAGGAAGGCTGTGGATTGGGTATCTTGTAGAGTAGATAAGTTGAAGTCACCTAGTAGCCAGTTTGGGGATCAAGGATTATTTATGTTGCAGGCGAGGTCAATTATTGTTGAGAGGTCATCTGGTGATGATACCGGTGCTCTGTAGAGTAGATTGATTGTGCAACGGTTGTTTGCTATGGTGATTGTGTCTAAGTGGGTTGTGCTGGTGGGGTTGCTCATTTGGAAATGTAGTTCAGATTTTGCGAGGATGAGTGCTCCCCCCCTCTCTGGTTGGCTCTGTGGCAGGTGTGTAGTGAGGACTTGGGGGATAGCATCTGGTTGAGAAGGACGTTGTCGCAGTTGGATAGCCATGTCTCTGTGATCATTAGGATGTCCAGGTCATGGAGGGTTATCAAATCGGTGACCACTGGCCATTTGTGTAAATAGTGGCCAAGCAGCCCTGTCGCCACCGCCCATCAGTGGCCCGACTGCATAGCCTGTATATAGTTACTTAAAAGAGCTGCCACGCTGCCTAGCTGTACAGTCTGTACATAGTTACCCCAGTTAATCCAAGTTGCAAATCCTGTTCATTGTAAGTACAGTACCGGTCCTGCCGAGACTGTATATATTTGTTGTTGACTGCAAACAGAGCTGATTTTAAAAAGCGCGGAATAGAAAAGACTTTAAATAAATAAATAAATAACATGGAATGGGGAAGTAGCCTAATAATTACAGCACTGGTTTGGGAACCAAGAGACCAGAGTTTGATTCCCACTAGCACAGAAAAATCCAAGTTTTCAATGTCCTTGTTTAATGTACATTATCAAGTTTTAGTTACAATGTAAACTGCTTTGACTGAAATGATAAAGTGGTATAAAAAAAACTTAAATGAGTATAGCTACACAACAAGTCTTGATGCTTTTTGATCACACCTCATATATAAATCCCAGGACTTCATGCATTGAAGTTATAATATATAAATACTGTAAATGTCACCAAGAGAAACATCATTGACCCTCTGTACTCCAAGTTGCAGTGACTACAGGAGTAACACTGAGCAGTGAAATTTTAATCGTGCCCCACATTCTTTGATTAACTCAGTTTATCAGAGCTCAGCAGTATCATTATCCTTTTAGAGAATTACATTTAGTTGCTAGATCTTGTGTCAACATTTCCCAAATTATCATGACACATTTTGAAATTAATATGTCATTATTATGTATTGCCATCTGGTTGAAAGCAGAGCACAGATGTCAGATATCCGCTGGCCAATCACAGTCAAGCATATAGAGCCTACAGTGGCGCCACTGAAATCAATGGAGTCACCACAAGATTTCAGCAGCCACTTGTGGGTGACTGAGAATCCCTTCCGGCTGTCTTGAGGTTTTTCCAACAGATGGTACTACATGTATCTGTTTAATGACAACACTGTTCATCTTCTTGAAAAACCATGTTGTTTTTCTTTTATGTAAGAATATTTTCAATCTCTAGGCAAATCTAGGATATCAGATATAAAATTAGAACATGGAATACAGTATATACAGTAGTTATATCCATCATCTATTAAGAATACTATCAACAGACTGTTCTTTTGTCTGCACTTTTGAGCCACTAGATACCTGACTTGGAAGGTCTTGCTTTTGACAGCAGGAACTTTCAACATGCAGAATAAGTGAGTTACAGGATCTAGAAATGGATCCACTATATATTAGGTTTTACAACAAGGTAGTTCTAAGCACTCATTCAAAGTTCCTTCTTAATCTGGTGTTGTATTTACTGTACGTTGATCTATCTTCTTTCTAATATTTTTCTCTTTGCCTCGTTCCCACAGAGGTAAAGACACATTGCACACACTTGGCTGCAAAATAGCCTTAGCCTTCTACTTGGAGCTGAGTAAATCTCTTAAAAGTCCACACAATATCTTATTTATTTATTTATTTAACAGTATTTCTAAACCGCCTTATCTTAATAATCAAGGTGGTATCACAGCAAGCAATCAGGTAAAGTGGGTGTGTTATACATGCAGTGAGGGTGAAACTTAGTTGTGTGTGGGCTGTGTTGTGTGCTAGATTTGTTTGAGCTATGTACAAAGTGGGCTATCTACAGTGGTGCTAAGACACATTTTATATACATACTGTGTTAGGAGTTATGGTGTGCTGTTATACATTCTCTTAGGTTATGTGATGTGTCCATAGTGCTCTATGAACAGCATGGTTTTCAGCTGTTTTCTGAAGTCTTTGAGGTCTGGAGTTGCCCTTAAATCGTCCGGTAGATTGTTCCATATTGTTGGAGCAGCCATGGAGAGTGCTCTGTCTGTTGTGTCCTTGCGTGTGTGCTTGTATTCATTTGGGGTACTGACTCGGTTGCATGTTTGTCTTCTCCTAGGACGTGTGCTGGTTTCTGGTTGTATGAGCGTGTGGAGGCTGTTGGCTGATGTGTGCTGTTTTATCTTAAATAGGTTTATGATAGTCTTGTATCTGATGCGTGCACTGATTGGGAGCCAGTGTAAGTCCTTTAAGGTAGGTGTGATGTGCTCCTGCCTTGCAGCTCCGGATATGATTCGTGCTGCAGTGTTTTGTGCCAGTTGGAGTGGTTTGAGGGCTTGTTTCGGTAGTCCAAGATATATCGGATTGCAGAAGTCCAGTAGTGGGGTTATCAGTGCTTGACAGACGGTACGGAAGTGTTCTGGGGCGAGGAGTGGTTTCAGTCTCCTGATGATTCGCATCTTGTAGTAAGCATTTTGGATTGTTTTGTCAATGTGTGGTTTGAGATTGAGTTTATTGTCCAGAGTAACCCCAAGGTATCTCACCTCTGATCTTATCGGTATCGTGGTGCTTAGTATCCTTATGTTTGGTGGGTATATGAAGCTTTGGTTCCGCGTGATGATTAAAGCTTCGGTCTTGTTGTAGTTTATTGCGAGGTTGTTGTTTTGGCACCAACTCGTCATTTGGGTAAGGCAGTCTGTTATCTTAGAGAAGTCCGGGTTGTCGATTGATATCGGGGTGTATATCATGATGTCGTCTGCGTATCTTGTTTCTTTTGACCATAATAAATTAGAGGTTGCTGTCAATAAACACATCTTATCCAATTGGCCAGCAGACCGCATTCCCTTCACTTAAGCCTGGAAAGGCTTGACTCCTGAGGGTTGTATCGTGGCTTATAATGTCAGGGCAATGGATGCATCGGTAGCTCACATGAGGCAAGAACCCATTGAGGAAGTTTGCAAAGCCATACTATGGACTTTGGTGCATACATTCACTCCTGACACAACAATAGGTTTGGACAGTCCATCTTCCAGTAACTCTTTGGGGATTAGACTCCAGCTCTACAGTATCTCTCGAATCCCATTTCTTTTGATTTCCATGCTACTTTATTAAAAAAAAAAAAAAGAAAGAAGGTGAACAAAATAAAAAGCTAGTTGACTCCCAAAAAATGTTTTGTGTTTGACTTTGGTAGTGTCTTGCTTGTTGATTGCTTTGACATTTTTGCTGTTTAAAGCAGACTTTAGTTAGGGAGTTCCATGTTGTAAGAACTTGCTGTTCTGCTTGCTGTTACCTATAGCAGCTTTTCTCTGTGGATAGAAGGATACAGAACCTCACACACGGTACCCTCCCACCTCACCAAGGAGTCATATTCTACTCTAAGCTAATTTCTTGGATTGAGGTGTTCCTACATGACAGCAACAGATGGAATGTGATGCGCATATGTGTTGAGGGTAGGCAGAAGCTTCCAGACTAATCTGGAGCATCATTTCCATGCCAGGAACGATCAGTGACATTACCCATGCTGTGAAACCTTATGTCTTGCTGTCCATGGAGAACAGCTGTTACAGTTAAGTATCTTGGTTATACCAGGTCTCAGACTAATGCAAATATATGCAGATTCATGTTACCCATGATTTACGTATGATTTGTGCTAGTATTTTATAAAGAGACATCAGCACCTATACATCTTTATAAATTAGGTTACAAGTAGATGCCTTCTTGCCTTCATAAACTTTACCCTGATAATATCTAAACTGATATAATATGGACCAGGGCCATCTGTCAGGGTCCATTCTACTCTTCCTTCCATAGCACAGCCTATTCATTAGGGGGGGGGGGGGGGGAGGTAGAGGTAAACACATGTCATTTTGCTTAATGCCCTGTGTCGTTTGCAGGTTTCTTTTGTTTTGTTTTAATACATTTTCATTTTGTGCTATTCTGTTTTTAAACATTTTCAGTTCAGGGAATGGTTTTGCACTGAGCTCTAGTCCAGGCAAACTTTGGGCTGGTTAGGAAACAGGAACAAAGATCACCAGCAATGTAAGACACAGTTAAGAGCAATCTGGCTAGAGCCAATCCCCATGGAGATATAGCAGCTCTTCCTGCACAATACCTACCTTTAAATCCAGCAGTTACTGGTCTGAAGCCAGCCTCTGAAATAAGAAAAAACAAAGCCATATTTTTTAAAACATTTTCCTGAAACCTCTAGTAACCTTTCACATCTTATTTATCTATTTATTTACTTTTGTGTTGGAGCAGCAGCTACATACACCTCTTTAATTGACAAAATGTCCTGAAGTGATCATCACTAATTGGACAACCAGGATCTGGATTAGGCTTGGTAAAATGTCTCCAACAGAAGACTTAGACACGGTTTTCACAGAATTTCTGACAAAAGAACATGGCAGAATGTAAAAAAAAAGTCATTGGAGTAAGTTTCTAGAGCAGGGGTCAATAGAGTCACATTAAAAAAATCCATGAAGGGTTTTGCATACAGAAATAAATAATTTGATTCATTTCCACAGATCTCGGTCACTGCAGTATGCAACTGCTGTAAATTTACATTGCATTCCCAGCAAAAGGATTTAGGGCCCCTTTTCCTAAGGTTTAGCACATAATAACAAGCATTACAGTGTGTTCTATCTATCACCACATACATAGGAATAAAATGGGCCATTAACACGCTGTTAGTAACAGGAGCCATGTTAGAACAAGTGGGGAAAGGGGAAGACTTAAAATGGTTTTAATGGTGACATTTTCAAAATCTTTCAAGATCTATTTTAGATTGGCTGGGAAAATGGAGCCCGATATTCAGTTGGGTAGTACTATGTTCTGCATCAGCTGGAAAGACTAAAGAGCACTGGTATACACGGTATCACATTGAAATGGTTCCACTCATACCTAGCCGAAAGACAGCTACAAGTCAAGGTGGGACACAACACCTCCCGACCCATAAATGTCCGTCAAGGAGTACCTCAAGGATCAGCACTCTCAGCACTCCTATTTAACATTTACATCCAACCAATCTGCAACATCATGAAAGAGAACAACATTCAATACACAATATATGCAGACGACATCATGATATACACCCCGATATCAATCGACAACCCGGACTTCTCTAAGATAACAGACTGCCTTACCCAAATGACGAGTTGGTGTCAAAACAACAACCTCGCAATAAACTACAACAAGACCGAAGCTTTAATCATCACTCGGAACCAAAGCTTCATACACCCGCCAAATATCAAGATACAAAACACTACTATACCAATAAGATCAGAAGTGAGATACCTCGGAGTTACTCTGGACAATAAACTAAACCTCAAGCCACACATAGACAAAACAATCCAAAAAGTCTACTACAAGATGCGAATCATCAGGAGACTGAAACCACTCCTCGCCCCAGAACACTTTCAAGCACTGATAACCCCACTACTGGACTTCTGCAATCCGATATACCTTGGACTACCGAAACAAGCCCTCAAACCACTCCAGCTAGCACAAAACACTGCAGCACGAATAATATCCGGTACTGCAAGACAGGAGCACATCACACCTACCTTAAAGGACTTACACTGGCTCCCAATCGGTGCACGCATCAGATACAAAACTATCATAAACCTATTTAAGATAAATCAGCACACATCAGCCAACAGCCTGCACACCCTCATACAACCAGACACCAGCACACGTCCTAGAAGAAAACAAACACACAACCGAGTCAGCACCCCAAGTGAATTCAAACACACACGCAAGGACACAACAGACAGAGCACTCTCCATGGCTGCTCCAACAATATGGAACAAACTACCGGACGATTTGAGGGCAACTACAGACCTCAAAGACTTTAGAAAACAGCTAAAAACCATGTTGTTCATAGAACACTATGGACACATCACATAACCTCAGAGAATGTATAGCAGCACATGACACCGCCTAAAAACTGCTTGTAAAGAAAATGATTTTTGCACCACTGTATATAGCCCACATTGTACATAGCTCAAACCACTCTAGCACACAATACAACACACAATGTACATAGCTCAAACCAATCTAGCACACAATACAACACACACTCAACTAAATTTCACCCTCACTGCATGTTTAACACACTCACGTTACCCGATTGTTTGCTGTGATACCACCTTGATTAATAAGATAAGGCGGTTTAGAAATACTGTTAAATAAAATAAATAAATAGCCTGCCCGCCATCCGTCTAACACAGATTTTCAATACTAGGGGACATATGCGGCCCTGACACTGAAAATCCATTTTTTGCTGCCCAACCTGGAAGCCGCAGGAGCTAGCTGGGTAGCACTGATTTTCGATGCTACACAGTTAGCTCCATTGCGATAAAGATAGGAGAAGGTTTTCCATGCCTATCTTCAAGACACAGAGCGTTAAGCGGGTAGCATTAAAAATTGCTGCTACCCACTTAATTGCCATTCCCCGCCTCTGCTCCATCCTGGAACACCCCCAACACCCATTAAGGCATTTATATGGGTAGTTAGGGCAGTTACCCGTGTAAATTCCTTTGAAAATCAGGCAACATTTTTTTTATAACATCCAATGGGCCAGAAGGGACTGGGGGTAATGTATGAAGGGTGCTTTTTAAAAAGTAGAACGGAAGGATCGGGAAGCAAATTTTATTTACTGGAGATTAGATGAGACAAAGGTAGATTGAGGGGTTCTTAGGAGACAACTTGTTATATGATAAGATGACTGGGAGGGACAGAGTGCAATCATGAGCTTGAGGGAAGGGGAATTCTTTCAAGAAGAGATCCAGCTATCTGACTTTGAGGAATTACCAGCTACAATAACCATGTGTGTGACCGTACTTTGGCCGATTAAAGATCATTTTGTGGGAAATTTTATAAGAAGACACATATTTTTAGGTGCTAGAAATGTCAGCATTTTACTCGTTTACCTGAGTAAGTTGCATATATGCATGTAAATGACCTCTCATAAAATACCAACCAGCATAAAAGAACACACTGTTTGCATGTCATGTAGTTTCACTGTGGGCGCATACATGGGTGGAGTTTTGGCAGAGTGTGGATGGTACGAACAAGTATGTACATTGATTATAGAATATGATAATTTACATAAGTACTTTTTTAAAAAAGGCATGGTCTTTGTACTCCAGCTTCAGTTCTGGTGTTAGTGATTATACCTTAGCCCAAGGTGCTTTACTTACACTCGTTTTTATAAGGACAAATAGGCACCTACTTGTCTGTAAGCTATTTATTTAACAGGTTTTTTTATATCGCTTTATCATTTCAGTCAAAGTGCTTTGCATTGTAACAAACTTGGAAATGTACATTAAACAGGGGCATTGAAAACTTGGATGTTTCTGAGGCAATGGAGGGTTAAGTGACTTGCCCAAGACCACAAGGAGTGCTAGTGGGAATCAAACTCTGGTCCCTTCATTCCCACGCCAGTAGTCTAGGCTACTCCAACCAAAACAGAGCACACAGTACCTGCAGAAACCAAACTAAAGACAAAGGAGCTGGTACCAAAGACTGGAAAAGAATCCAGGTGTAGAACTGGGGATAATAAAGAAAAGTTCTACACCTGGATTCTTTGCCAGTCTTTTGTACCATCTCCTTTGTCTTTAGTCTAGGCTACTCCTCCATTCCTTAGGCTTAATTTATAATGTACATTATAAATTTACCCTCTTTATACCACAAAATCTAGATACCTAGCATGCATACTTTATGCCACATAGTGATGATACTTCTTGCCATCATTCAACATTGATCAAGTGTACGCATATGCCTTAGTTACATGACAAACCACTCCTCAAGGACAATGTACATGGCTAACGTGGCTTGGAGAAGAGAGATATGTACTAAAAATCGACACCATTACTGTATCGTGTAAGTATCATGGAACATCAAAATGTAGAATGGAAAATCTTGATTGCATTTGATGACCCAAATAGAAATGGTATAGGCTGTATGGCATTTCAGATCACATTACCATTGTGATGGATCTTACTGGTATGGCATTTGGTTGTAAATTATGCAAACAAAAGCAAAAATAATTATCGGTTCAATTTTATTCACTAGGAGGGATTGCAACATTTTTTCTGTGAAAACAGCTTGCTTGTATAGTTTGTCTGCTTTGTGTGCTTTGTCTGGATAATATCTTCTGTCTCGGGACATTATACAAAACCTGCTAAGAGCTTATTCAAGGGGAAAGTATAGCAGTTTGTCTTAAGAGGAAAAAGACTCCATTGATAGGATGCACATTTACATTCCTCTCTAGAGATTCATAATAAGGGGGGAAAAGAAATCAGATGTCAGCTGCTGTTAACATAACTAATGCTTCCTAAATGTATTCTAAAGATCATTTCAATGCCATTTCTACTTGTCCACGCCATTTTACCCTATGGTATCAAATAGCGTGCTCTGCATTATTGCACATAACACAAAGACTCTATGAGGAGTCTAATATGAGAAAATCCATTATATGACCAAACTCTGTGTCTCCGTTTTTACAAAGTAAATCTGCATGTAAAATATGGTAATTCGTGGTTAGTTTATGGTTGCCATGGAAGTATCCGTTTCAGCGTTCTGGCATTTACTGATAAAAAAGCTTTCTGAAGTCAGTCTGTCACAATAAACTACTTATATTCATCTTAATACACCCCGAGGGGAGGGGGGAGGGCAGAGGGACTGAATTAACCCAGTATATAAGTTGTGCAAAAATAAGATAAAAGTGAGTGTGCACAATCAGGTAAAAGCAAGTGTGTCAAAGCAAGCGATGGTAATAAACTGTAAAAAGGTAAAAGAAAAACAAAGAAGAAAAGAACATGAGGGCTGGGATTAAGGGATTTCCCACCCAGTCATGTGCAAAACCACTGAAAATTAGTGTATTTTTTCAGCTGAGCAGCTGTCAGATCACTGTAAAATACAGAATGCAGCCTTTCTCCTCTTTCTTTATGGATGCCTTACTGGGAACCGTTGTCTCATCCTTAACAATGCTAAATCCCACAAAGTATCTTATAAATGGATTAGAATGAAAGCATAGGGAAAATAAGGTGACATTCTACTTAACACTTTTCAACCCTCATCCCAGTCCTCCCATTCTCCACCTTTCCTTCACTGGTCCATTATAACCCAGTCCTTTGCTTGCTCTTTTTCCTCTCCATGTCTAATATCTGTCACCCTCCCCATCCACTGTCTCTTTCTTCTCTGTCTCTCTCTCTCTCTCTCTCTTTCCCTCCATCTAATATCTATGCTTTCTGTCTATCTTGCCCCCCCCCCACTCTCCATTTCTGTTTCTGTGTCCAGAATCTCCCCTCTCTATCCCTGTCCCCCCGTGTCTAGCATTTTTCCTTCTCCATACCACCTCTTCCCTATTACTCCCATATCCAACATCTCTCCGTCTCTTTCTCACCCCACTTAGTCCATGTCAAGCTTCTCCTCTCTCTTCCCCTATTACTCCCATAGCTCTCCTGTTTCCCTCTGTTCCACCCTCCATGTCCAGTATCTTCGTATAGTCTCCGTATAACCCGCTCATGTCCAGTATCCCACTCCATCTCAAAAATCTCCACTCCTTGCTTGTCCCTGTGCCCATTCTCCCTATGTCCACATCCCATGTCAAGTATCTCCCCTTGATGTCCCTAGCCACAGTGATTAGCATGTCCTTCTGCCTCCCTATTCTACCCCTGCATCTAGCATTTCCCCGCCATCTCTCTGTGCCCCCCACAACCAGCATCTCCCCTCCACCTCCCAATTCCCCCATGTCCAGCATCTGCCATCTATTTTCCTGTGATACCTCTGCCTCTGACATTTCTCTCCATCTTGACTCCCCCTTCCATCTCCCTTTGCCCCCTTTGAGTCCAGTATCTCCCTCTGTCTACAAGGCGCTCTATCTCCATGTCCAGTATCTTCTCTCCCACCCCACTCCTGCTGTCCCCCAACTCTCTATTCCCCTTCCCAGACCCTGTCCCTTTCTCTCTTCCCCTTTGCACTCCTCACCCCTGCCCTCCATTTGCCCCTCCCCAATCTTTCTGTCAATCACTGTTCCTTTAAATTTATTCTAATTTCTCTACTCATCCCTCTCTCTGGCAACTCTAACAACTGCCCTTTCACTCCCTCTTCAGGATGTACAACAAGCACGATCTGGCCTACAAATCATCTGCCCATCGCGGCCTTGCATGCATAGCTCTGCTGCCCATGGGACTTGCTGTTCTTGTGGGCACAATTTTCCTGCCTGGGCTGTGATCATGGTGCAGAAGTGATCACAACCCAGAAGGGAAGATTGAGCCTGCGGGAGCTTTAAGTCTCATGGGTAGCAGAGCTTTGAATGCAAGGACGCATTCATGTCCATGAGACAGCAAGTCCCGCAGGCAGCAGAGCTTTGCTTTTTTGAGGCTTGGCAGGAGGGGGAGGGGGGGCAGCTAGCACCAGCACCTCCTGACATCAGCACCCGCTTGCAGCACTTACCCCACTTATCGGGTAGCACTGGCCCTGTAGCACTACATTGATACCATGCACTACCTGGGTAGCACACATTAGTAAGCATGACCCTATATTGGACAATATGCAATGTATTGCAGCGTTACCCTTATAGATGTTCAACTGGCACAGGTGTAATGCCAAAACCTGGCTATGTTGGTCTCTTACTAAAGTACCTGCCTGTATTTTTTATGTCAATAACAGAATAATTTAATAAAGTCCTGCATAATTAACTCACAGTTTTCTGCACATCAGTTGTGTCTATTTTATAAAGTTAAGTAAATACATACTTTATAAAATAGGGGTGTAGGTGGTGGAAAATGCATATTAAATATAGGCATGAGCACTTACATCAGCCCTATGGTTGGGGTAAATGTCAATGCCTACTGTAGATTTTGCAAGAACACACAGAAATTATAGTCTCTTATAATTTATGCATGCAAATTTGTGCTCCGTGCATATTCCTTCCAAGCTCATGCTCACAGTGGAAGTGATCTAAAGTGCTTACTTGCAGAATAGTGACTGCCTAAAGTACACATGTAAGTACTTTTTGCATTTACACACATCAACCAAATTGCATACAAACACATACAAATATTAGTGACTCCTTATAACATGATTACTTCAATTTTAAAAGCCTTATTCACGGGGGGCGGAGCCCGATGTCCAGCGGGATGGTCGCATAACGCTGAGGCTCCCGAGAGGCCTACTCAGAATCCTGAATTAACACCGGACATACTTGAATTTCTGCTCTGATCTTGCCGGGGCACATTGGTGAGATGGCGGGAACCAAACCCACGCGCCTGGAATTTGGATCTCCAGCGGCTTCTCACGGCAAACGCTCCAAAACTGAACCCCCGTCCCCGCAGAAGGGGCTGGCTTTGCGCGAGGGCCCCGAAATGCAGCAGGAAATCCTCGCAGAGATTAGAGGGGTTAAGGACCTCGTGCAGTCAAACGGTGAAGCACTCCGAGCGCTGCGGGAAGATCTTGGTGTGCTGCAGGGCAGGCTAGAGGGGCTCTCTTCGCGTCAGGACAAAATGGAGAGCATATTGGACTCCCATGCGGTCCGGCTGTCCAAACTCGACAAAGTTGAACGTCAGGTGCGGGCCTTGCAGAAAGAAGTGGAAGATGGCAATAATAGAGCGCGCCGCAACAATCTCCGACTCGTGGGTATACCGGAGGGAGCGGAATCGGGAGACATGAAGGAGTTTTTATATAAAATCCTCCCTTCCTTGCTCCAAATCACCTTTACCAAAGAATTGGAGATCGATCGCGCTCATCGTGTACCCACAAACATAACGCTCAACAGGAAGACCCCGCGGCCTATCATCTTTCGACTTTTGAGATATCAACATGTGGAGCAAATTCTCAGTGCCTCTCGGGCAAAGGGCCATATGGAGTTTGAGAGCCACAAGATCTCCTTCTATCCTGACTTGGCTAAACCCACGGTCGACCGCCGAAAGCGCTTTCTGGAATTCCGGCCTAGGCTTCAACAACTACAAGCACGCTATGGCCTGATGTACCCGGCCAAGTTCCGCGTCACGCTTCACAATCAGACAAGAACATTTGAGGACCCTGATCTACTAGCGGAGTTTTTGGATTCTAAAGAAGCCGACTTGATGCGCTGACTTCCAGAACATTCCTGCCAGTATTCTCATATCTGCTGTACCTGCCATATTGGATTTGCCGCGGCTCAGCAAAGAGTCTGTCGAGGGCGGTTGTTGCCTTATTTTTTGATGATATCTGTGACTCGACTCCATCTACCCATAGTAGCCTCGATGAGTATCAGAGACAGTGTTAATTATGGACTCTGGTGTTTCTTTTCTTTTTATTATGTCTCTATCTCCCTCTCTAGGGCCTCCTCCCGCAGACATATGGTCGCCATATTCATTGGGGTTTTGCTTCTTCTCTAAGTTACTTTGGTACATACTTTTCAATATGGGGTGTATTGGCCAGCATACTCGGTGATTATGTCTTTGTTGTACAGATTCTGATTATGTTGTATGTTTTCAAGCGCCCTTACCTAAAATGTCTATTACCGATTAATGGCACCATGTAAGATTTCTTATTGAACGTAAAAGGAATCAATAATCCGATAAAACGGAAGAAAATCCTAAGCTATCTAAGTCATGAAGCGGCGGACCTGATTTCCTCCAAGAAACACATTTAAATTCGAAGGAAACTCTTAAACTCAATATTAAACCTTACATGGTGGCCGCCTATTCCCCAGCCGTTTCTAAGAAATGTGGGGTTGCCATACTGGTTAGGCAATCTCTGCATGCTACCATTATTGTGACTAGCTCAGATACCGCAGGTAGATGGTCCAGAGTTCACCTTAAGATAGGTAATTTTGAAGTTACATGTATATGCCTTTATGCTCCTAATGTGGATGACCCTGCCTTTTGCTATCAGTGCTCAGGTTGCGCAGGCCTCTGCTAATACTTTATTGATAATAGGGGGGGATTTCCATTTAGTTCTTGATCCCCTGATTGACAAACAGTCGCCTAGGATAAGTGGTCCCCCCAAGAGTCACACCACGCTTACCTCTGTGATTGAAGATCTTGCTTTAGTCGATCTATGGAGGTTACTACATCCCAATGAGCTTGACTTTACCTTCTTTCCCCCAATGCTTGTTGATACTCTTGCGGCCTTTCTCACTCTCATTCTATCACTGGGCCCAAATGTCTGTCCTCAGGACGGACTCCCGCTGTGGAATAACCCCAGAATTTAAGTCCTAAATAGAACGATAGCATGGAAACCCTGGTACTCTAGGGGATCTGGACACCCCAACAGCTCTTTTCTGCAGCTCGTTGGAAAACCTTTTCTGATTTACAAAAGGAATTTGCGTTACCAGCGAAACATTACTTTCAATTGATGCAGCTGCAACACTGTCTCAAAAGTGCTCAAATCATGCCGCCCTCTGTCCCTACTGAGGACGGGCTATTAGAACTAATTCACTCTATTAGTAGTACACATGGGGTTGCCTCTAACTGTTATAAACTATTATGTTAGGGTTCAGATACTGCCACTTGTTGAGCCCAACAAGCCTGGGAGCGCAAACTGCAAACCACTTTAACCCCTGTGCAATGGAGCGTTTTCTGGAGCAAAGTAATGCGGGTTTCCCGATCTGCCTCAGTTACCCAAACTCTCTTCTTTTTTGCACATAGATACTTTTTACTCCAGAAAAATAGCCAAATGGAACACAACTGCTAGGGACCAGTGTTGGTCTTGCCATACTGCTATGGGAACCCTTGCTCATGCTATTTATGAATGTCCTCAACTACAGGTGTACTGGGGGCGGGTCTGGGGTTGTATTCATTTATCCTACATCTTCACGAGCCTCTTTCTTGGAAGACTGTGGGACTCCGCTCAGCGGCGGAGGTTCCCTCTCTTCCTCAGAAGGGTCGCTTTCTCCTTGATTTCATGCTGGGTATAGCCATATGTTTAATCATGAGGAATTGGAAGGATAGCTCTCGACTTACTGTCAATGAATGGTGGAACCTCGTCTGCTTATATAGTAAATATGAGCAGATATTTCGGAGAGCTATTCCCCCCTACCCAAACTCACTCTCGCTTGTCTAAATGGCAGATGCTCAATGATTATGTACAATCTGCTCATTGCTCCGACATGTCTGTTTAATGCACACTTATCATGTTTCAGATCACCGTTAGGTTTTGTAACATAATAATGTCAGTACACGCCCGTTTCGGGAATGATTAGTTTTCTAGAGAAGAAGCAGGGGGGAGGGGGGTGGTAGGGGTTTACTTTGGTGTATGTATCACATTCTATGTATGTATCTGTCTTTTAGCTGTATGTCTTCCTTTCCTTTGTTGTTATAAAACGAAAATAAAGAATTAAAAAAAAAAAAGCCTTATTCACAATTAGAATATCCAAGTGCCTGAGGATGTCCAAGTTGTGAAGACATCCTTGAAGCCATTTTACAAATGGTGACTGAAGATGTCTCTGGAGCAGGGATGTCCAAGGTGATAGGGAGTGTGGTGGAGGTGTGTCAGGGGTGGGGCAATGGACGTAAATGTCCCTGATCAATTTTGCAATCCTCCGGGACATCTGCAACCTTGTCCTAGTTTAGACCTGTTCCAGGTAAGGTGACACATTGGGGAGTGTTTATTTGGGCCCTAAAACATCTGGAGAACATAGAGAAGATGGCACCGCACTATCCTCAGTACTCTCCACAATTAATGATATTTTTTTGTGTTATTGGGAAATTTGTCTTGTGTTTGAATCACTGCTGCCTGTCTCTTAGATGTCCCCATTACTGAATACTATTCCGGGAACATCTATGTAGACGGCTCCAAAGACTTCCATATCATGCCCCAACTTAGGCATGTCTGCCTTTTTTCAGACATTCTGACATGGACTTCCCAGACTGCACTTGGACATTCTTTGTAAAATATGCCTTCATGAGTCTTTTACTAAAGTGCCTGTTACTAAAAGAGCTTGGTAACCAGTCAACATGCATTTTCACACATGGCAACTGGCAGTAGGGTACTCTAACCTGGTGGAATGCCAGAGACTGTGTCTTAAAGCACATGATAATCAGCCATCACACAATGGGGTGGGGAATGGGTAGAGTGTGGGTATGGAGAGCTCATTGTTGCTAGCACAAGGGCAATTACAAGTGAAAGTAAGGGTGTGGTTGAAAACTACAGGCCGGCTAGTTCAACTTTGGTGGTGAGTAAATTATTGGAAACACAGCTGAAAGAGAAAATAGTGAGGTTGCTGGAGTCCAGCGGATTACAAGATCCGAGGCAGCATGGATTCACCAGAGGCAGGTCTTGTCAGACAAATCTGATTGATTTCTTTGACTGGGTGACCAGGGAGTTGGAATGAGGGAGAGCCCTAGATGTGGTGTATTTAGATTTCAGTAAAGCCTTTTTTCACTGTTCCTCACAAACTGAGCACTCTAGGGATGGACCCTAAAGTTACTATTTGGGTTCGAAACTGTTTTGAGTGGGAGGTGACAAAGGGTACAGGTAAATGGAGCTCACTCTCAGGAGAAGGAGGTTACCAGTGGGGTGCCCCAGGAATCTGTCCTTGGTCCGATTCTTTTTAACATCTTTGTTAGCGATTGATTGATTGATTGATTAATCGAGTTTTATATACCACCTTTTCCTTCAATCAAAGTGGTTACAAAAAAAGGGTGGGTAGAAGGGACATTTAAGATGGGGAGAGTAAAGCAATACAGAACAATAAACAATGCTGTAAGGATATAGCGGAAGGGCTGTCGGGCAAGGTTTGCCTCTTTGTGGATGACACCAAAATCTGCAATAGAGTAGACACCAAGGAAGGTATAGATAATAATAGAAATTGGTTGGGTGGGAGGCGACATAGAGTACAAGTAAATGGAGCTCACTCTGAGGAGAAGGATGTTACCAGTGGTGTGCCTCAGGGATCTGTCCTTGGTCCGATTTTTTTAACATCTTTATTAGTGATATAGCGGAAGAGCTGTCGGGTAAGGTTTGCCTCTTTGCGGATGATACCAAAATCTGCAATAGAGTAGATACCCAGGAAGGTTTAGATAACATGAGGAGGGATCTACTTAAGCTTGAAGAATGGTCTAGAATTTGGCAGCTGGGATTTAATGTTAAAAAATGTAAGGTCATGCATTTGGGCTGCAGCAATCCAAGGGAGCAATATAGTATAGGGGGTGAAGTACTTTTGTCCACTAAAGAAGAGCGGGACCTAGGCGTGGTTGTGTCTGATGATCTTAAAGTAGCTAAACAAGTAGAAAAGGCGATGGCAAAAGCTAGAAGGATGCTTGGGTGCATACGGAGAGGAATGGCTAGCAGAAAAAAGGAGGTGATAATGCCTCTGTATAAGTCTTTGGTGCAACCTCATTTGGAGTAGAGTGTGCAATTCTGGAGACCGCACCTTCAAAAGGATGTGAACAGGATGGAGTCGGTGCAGAGGGTGGCTACTAAAATGATTAGTGGTCTTCATTATAAAGCATATGAGGACAGACTTAAGGATCTTAATATGTACACCTTAGAGGAAAGGCGGGATAGAGGTGATATGATTGAGATGTTTAAATACCTCCGTGGCATAAATGTTCAGGGAGAGAGCCTCTTTCAATTGAAAGCAAGTTCTGCTACGAGGGGACATGGGATGAGGGTGAAGGGAGATAGATTCAGGAGGGATATGCGGAAATATTTCTTTACGGAAAGAGTAGTGGATCCATGGAATAGTCTCCCAGTGGAGGTGGTAGAGATGAGGAAAGTAACTAAATTCAAAAAAGCATGGGACAAACACAGAGGATCTCTAAAGGTAAAAAGGGGACTGTTGTAGTTGTTGATATGGAAGGACAGACTAGATAGGCCATGTGGTCTTTTTCTGTCATCATATTTCTATCTTTCTATATGAGGAGGGATCTAGCTAAGCTTGAAGAATGGTCTAGAATTTGGCAGCTGAGATTTAATGTTAAATAATGCAAGGTTATTCATTTGGCTGCAGCAATCCAAGGGAACAATATAGTATAGGGGGTGTAGTACTTTTGTCCACTAAAGAAGAGCGAGACCTAAGCGTGATTCTGTCTGATGATCCTAAAGTAGCTAAACAGGTAGAAAAGGTGATGACAAAAGCTTGAAGGATGCTTGGGTGCAAAGGGAGAGAAATGGCCAGCAGAAGAAAGGAGGTGATAGTGCTTCTGTAGAAGTCTTTGGTGTGACCTCATTTGGAGTATTGTGTGCAATTCTGGAGACCGCACCTTCAATAGAATATAAATAGACTGGAGTAATTACAGAGGGTGACTACTAAAATAGTTATTGGTCTTCATTATAAAGCATATGAGGACAGACTTAAGGATCTTAATATGTACACCTTAGAGGAAAGGTGGGATAGAGGTGATTTGATTGAGACGTTTAAATTCCTCTGTGGCATAAATGCACAGGGGGAGAGCCTCTTTCAATTGAAAGCAAGCTCTGCTATGAAGGGACATGGGATGAGGGTGAAGGGGGATAGATTCAGGAGTGATATGCGGAAATATTTCTTTATGGAAAGAGTGGTAGATGTGTGGAATAGTTTCTCAGTGGAGGTGGTAGAAATGAGGACAGTATCTGAATTCAAAGAAGCATGGGATAAACACAAAAGATCTCTATAGGAAAAAAGGGGACTGTTATAGTGGTTGATATGGAAGGAAGGACTAGATAGGCCATGTGGTCTTTTTCTGTCATCATGTTTCTATGTTTCTATGCTCAGTAGCAATGTGGCAATTAGCATGACTGCATCTAATGACACCTCTGATGAGAACGCACAAGGGGTGCACTTAACACACAATGGTATTGCCACTGATTGCCACCATCCCGACCTCCCCAAAATTGAGCCATGCGTCCAATACAATGCTATGTTCTCGCAATTGTATATTATGTAAATAATACTATGCTTTAAATATGTGTAAATTGTTAATTTAATTTGACCATCCAAGTTGAATTTCCTGTTATCTGTAGTTTTACGGTTATCCCACCGTAAAACATAACTGTTCCATGTGAACCGCACTGATATTGAAGAGCGCGGTATATTAAGAGAAATAAATAAATAAATAAATAAATAAGTGCACACCTTTTCTAAAAGGTCCCCTAAGTTTCTATGTTAACATAGCAAATGATTGAAAATGAAAACCAGCATGGTCCATCTAGTCTGTTCAGTAAGGTAACTAGAGTTGTACCTGCAGCTCTGTGCAGGTTACCCCCCTCCTCTGTTTTTTTGAAGTACTTCTTTATTTATAACCTATGTTTTTAGCATTTATGTAACCCCTTTTTGGAATATTGAGTATCTGTTTTCACCACAATATACCTCTGTTCTCTTGACAATAGACTAATCTACAGCAGATTGTTGCTCCTTTGTTTTGATATTTTCCTGTCCCTAGAGGGTTCCACTCTAAGTTTGTACCTGAGGTAATGGAGGGTTAAGTGACTTGCCCAAAATCACAAGGAGGAACAGTAGCATTTGAACCCTAGCTTCTTTTGTTATCCACCCGCTGCTCTAACCGCTGGGGTACTTCTCTATTCCACGCACATTAACTTTCATAAGTGTTTTGTGATCTCAAGGCCCTTAAAAGTTCAACTTAATTCCAATTGCAGTGTTTAATGGTAAATTATCATAGTATGAATAAGAATAGACTATTGGAAGACAATGACCAGTAACCTATATATTTGACAACAAAATATGGTGTAGTGCATAAGTAGAAAATGAAACCCTGAAAAGGCAGAAAGCACTTTAAACAAATGAAGTCCAATGGTGTTACCCTACTTATGCCTTTTCTGCTTTTCTATAACTGCTCATGTGAAGGTCACAAAGTTTATTAGTTTATTACAATATGACCCTGATTAAGATAAATGGCTCAACCAAAAAAGTAATACTTATCACAATATAAACTCCGTGCAAAGTAATTTAAAGTACACCACAAGAGGATTTCTTTTGAAGATACAAAGTTTCAATTTATCATTTTAGTTATGCTGACACTAAGCACATTTTAAAAGCCTATAGCACAATGCACCAGATTACCTTCCATTAATTTATTTATAGTTTACTTAATATGATATTGATTGACTTAGTATTTAGATTAATGACTTTTGGAATGCAAAGAGACTAATACAGTGATCTTGTGAGCTGACGGAAAAGAAAAGGGACTGCAGGAGTCAGCCAATCAACTTTGCTTAAATAAATTACAGTACATATTGGATAAACCAAAGCAGTGCAAAAATTAAGACTTTAAAATGAAAGGATCAGTTTTCAATCAATATCAGTCACGTACAGACCGTATACTGTATGAGAAAAGTTCCATTTTTATTACTTTGAATTTCAATCACGAGTATCTTGATCCCTAGAAGAAATGAGAAACTACATCTCTAGTCTTTAAGAATTATACAGTTCAAGATCACTAATTGTTTTTAAAGGCCTTCATGAAGCAGCGCTAATCTTGGGGTGCACAGGGAAACAGTTTTATTTCATTTTGCTTTTTTTGCTTCTTTTTATTTTATTTTGTTATTTTACAAATATAAATGTGTTTTTATTCTCCTAAGTTGGGTCTGTGTGCATATATGTACATGTGAAAAAACTGAAACAAAAGGGAAATTAGTGCACACCTCTGTCCCTCTCTGCCTCACTTTCCAATCCTTCTTCCAGTTGCCAAACTTCAAACTGTACTATACTTGCTGTAGAACTAATGCAGTCTATCCCTTCAGCTTTATTTCACAGTGACTGCCCCCCCTGATTTCTAAACAAAAATGATTCCCTCCATTTTTATCTGAAGTTTAGAAATCCCTCTATCCTAGGTGACACAGAAAACCAGTGGTTCCCTAAAAGGGCCACTGGACCAGGGAAAGTACTACATCAGAAGATCAGTGTCCACAAGTGGATCCCCTTGTTCCATAGACCCCTGCACGGCGGGGGACTGATTGGGCCTTAGTTATACCTTTACAGATCCTGAAAGCAGGGCTGGCCCGTCCATTGAGCAAGAATGTTTTTTGCACAGGGCCCCGCGTTTTGGGGGGCCCCGCGCAAAGAACATTCTGCTTTTTTTTTCTTAATTAAATTTAAAAAAAAAAAAAGCTGGCCGCTGCCGCTGCGGCGGCATGGAGTGTCCCGCGGGGCTCCCTCTGCCCGGCGGAACTCTCCCGGCGCGGCTGAGCCCCTCTGCGCCGGCTTGCAGATACGCAGGTGCGGGCTTAACAGAGACGCGAGGGAGACACTCTCCCTTTGCGTATCTGCAAGCCGGCGCAGAGGGGCTCAGCCGCGCCAGGAGAGTTCCGCCGGGCAGAGGGAGCCCCGCGGGACACTCCATGCCGCCGCGGCGGCAGCAGCCAGGTTTTTTTTTTTTTTAAATTACCATGAGCTGAGGGGGGGGTGGTTAAGACTGGCAATAGGCCGGGGGGGGGCTTTAAGACTGGCAATGGGCTGGGGGGGGGAGTTAAGACCGGCAATGGGCTGGGGGGGGCGTTAAGACCAGCAATGGGCTAGGGGGGGGGGGGTTTAAGACCGGCAATGGGCTGTGGGCTGATGGGGGCTGTCTGGAAATGGGGTGATGGGGGGTTAGGACTGGTAATGGGCTATGGGGGGGTTAAGACTGGCAATCGGCTATGGGGGTGGGGTTAAGACTGGCAATGGGCTATGGGGGGGTTAAGACTGGCAATGGGCTGTGGGCTGATGGGGGCTGTCTGGAAATGGGGTGATGGGGGGTTAGGACTGGTAATGGGCTATGGGGGGTGTTAAGACTGGTAGTGGGCTGATGGGGAGGGGTTAGGACTGGTAATGGGCAATGGGGGGGGGGGGTTAAGACTGGTAATGGGCTGTGGGCTGTCGGGGCCTGTTTGGAAATGGGATGATTAAAAAATTACAATGGGATGATTAAAAAATTACAATGGGATGATTAAAAAATTACAACTAACTCAGAACATCGCAGCAAGGATAATAATGAATATAAGCTCAATTGAACATATCACACCGACATTAGCCGAACTCCATTGGCTACCTATCCACAGCAGAATAAAATATAAGATATTACTTACAACATTTAAACTAATAAATAACTTAGCGCCAACTATACTCAATACACTCATCAAGACAGAAATAGATAAAAGATCACAAAGAAGTAGAAACACTAATACTATAGCAGTACCAAAAGACTACACAAAAGCAAAAAAACAAACCAACATGAGAGCATTCTCACACTCAGCTCCTACCCTCTGGAATAACCTTCCTGACAACATTCGCTCACTATCAGACATAAAGGAATTTAGAAAAAAACTGAAAACCCATTTATTCTCATTGCATTACAACCAAGGATCAGAGACTGGCCAGACGACACAAAGAGACGCAGGTTAACTAATATAATTCAAACAACTTATACCCACGTGCCTGAAGCCTATATAAAGTATACAACCACACGCGACATATGATACAATTTGTATATATTTACTATGTATATATGTTATGATAGTTTAATAATTTACTGTTCAAATTTATACCGTTATCTGTACCTAGTTCATCTGTTCTATGTAAAATGACTTGGTATGATACTATCCATACCATATAACACATTGTTCATTGTAAACCGCACTTGATACTTGTGAAAGAGCGGTATAGAAATAGTTGTTAAATAAATAAATAAAATAAATAAAATGATGGGGGTTAGGACTGGTAATGGGCTATGGGGGGGGGTTAGGACTGGTAATGGGCTATGGGGGGGGTTAGGACAGGTAATGGGCTATGGGGGGGGTTAGGACTGATAATGGGCTATGGGGGGGCTAGGACAGGAAATGGGCTGATGGGGAGGGGTTAGGACTTGAGGTGGGCTGATGTGGTTAGGACTGGTAATGGGCTGTGGGCTGATGGGGGGGGTTTGGACTGGCAATGGGCTATGGGGGGCTGACTGGAAATGGGCTGATGGGGGTTAGGACTGGAAGTGGGCTGATGGGGGGTTAGGACTGGTAATGGGTTATGGGGGGGCTTAAACTGAAAATGGGGTGATGGGGGTTAGGACTGGAAGTAGACGGGGGGGCTAGGACTGGTAATGGGTTGGGGGGTTGCTAGGACTGGAAATGGGCTGAGTGGAAGGGGAGGCTTGAACTGCAAATAGCTGATGGGGAGGGGGCTTGGAATGGAAATGGGCTGTGAGGGAAGGGAGCTAGGACTGAAAATGGGCTGATGGAACAGCTAGGATAGGACTGGAAATGGGCTGTTGGGGGGAGCTAAGATTGGAAATGGGCTGTGGTGGGGCTTGAATTGAAATGGACTCATGGAGGGGCTAGAACTGGAAGTAGGCTCATGGGGGGGCTTGGACTGGAATTGGGCTGAGTGGAGGGGAGCTAGGATTTGACATGGGCTGATGGTGGGGCTAGGAAATGACTAGAAATTGGCTGGTGGGGGGCTAGGATTGGAAATGAGCTGATGAATGGACTTGGACTGGAAATGGATGGGTGAGCTAGGACTGGAAATGGGCTGATGGGGGGCTAGGACTGGAAATGGGCTGATGCAGGGACTAGAAGGGAATGGATGCTTGGTGAGACTGGAACTAGAAGGGAGCTGATGTTGGGGGAGGATTAGAATGGGATGGGGCTGGGAGAGTAAAATGGAGAGGGGAAAAATATTTTGTGTAGGAGGGATGAAAAATCTACAATTGGCCGGGTATTGGGAGAGTAAGTGGGGATTGAGGATGGAGGGGTAAAATTTGTGTGGATGAAATAGGAATGAGGAAAGAGCAAAAGGAGAAAGATTAGTATGTTAAAGCAGATGTAGAGAGAGAGAATGGAAAAAAAACTAGAAGAGAGAAGAAAGGACAAATGGACAGCAGATGATGGAGAATTAGCAGAAAACATGAAGAAACCAGAAGAAAGTGGCTGGACCAATTGCAACTGAAAAAAAATGCACAAAAGGTAGAAAGATATCTCTTTATTTTGAATTTATTAACTGGAATATGAAAGCTCTGGGAAATGTGCATCATTAACGTCTGCGCTTTGTTTGGTACAAGAGGAAATTAATTTATAGTTTTATTTCTACAGTGTTGTTGTACATTCCAAGTTTGGCTTTTGGGGTTCGCAGTTTAATTATTGCCTTCCTGTTTCTAAATTGTGATTCCTTGTTTGGTGATGGTCTATGTTCTGCATGTGTAACTGAGCTGAGGTATTCATTATATTTAATTAATATATGACGTTGCCACTTGTTCTCTTTCCCCAGTATTCTCTGAAATGTATTGGTTTAATATTTGCAGTGTTGCCTTTTGATAGGTAGGGTCTGGTGCTTTGTGAGTCCTGGTAGTGCTGTCAGGATACGGCGGGTTTGCTATGGGTTCTAAATGGGCAGCGTTTGTAGTAGTTCCTAATGTGCCTGGCGGTTGGCACTGGATTATAGTAATGTAGAAATCTTTTAGTCTTTCTTTATCCATACACTCATTAAGAGACATTTTTACTAAAAGTTAGTGTATGGTAACATTATGCAAATATTTATGCAAATAAGGCCACTTATGCAAATGAGGCCCCGTACCGAGTCTCCGCACATGGCCCCGTACCCCCCTTGGGCCGCCCCTGCTGGTCACCATATCTTAAAAAAGATATAGCAGAATTAGAAAAGGTACAGAGAAGAGCCACCAAAATGGTAAATGGGATGGAAGAATATCCCTATGAGGAAAGGATTGAAAGGTTAGGGCTCTTCAACTTGGAAAAACAATGTCTGAGGAGAGATATGATAGAGGTGTACAAAATAATGAATGGAGTGGAATTGGTAAACATTATGGGGATTGAAAGATCAGATAATATAAAACAGACTTCTGTTGCCTTTGAAGGTGATATTCTTTCTTGATATGCACATTACTGATGATGAAAAACAAATGATTCAGAGGGATCTGAATGATTAAGATATACTGTAAACTTCTAATATTAGTATTTAATATATTGAGACACTGTTTCCTATTTTCTGGAAAGTTTTGTCATATACACGTGGAAGGTAATTTTATAACAGGGCATATAGAATGGAAATATTTTCCATCTAAATAACTTGTTTACCTGATTCTCATCTTGAATTTCAATTTTCCATAAAGATCTCAGCAGATAGTGTTTGCTTTTTTTGTTTCAAATGAGAAAATTATCCATTGTGTAGTTCTAGAGGGATCTAGTGTGTCTTTCATCTTCAATTATAGCCATTAGGGTGGGGAGATTTGATAAGGCAATGGAGGTTTCATTGCTATTGCCATTGCTATGCTGCTGATTTCTAGATTTTTGCCGAGTACTTGTTTAATGTACAGGGAAGTTGGGTATTTCTCTATCCCTAGCGGGCTTACAATCTCAGTTTGTACCTGAGGCAATGGAGGGTTAACACTAGGCTGCTCCTCTAGGCTATGCCTCTCCCTTTTAAAATGGGGATTTAATATCCTAGTCTGTTATGAAATGAGAGTTTTGGAAGTAATTTTGGACATGCAGATGATCTTGCAATTTCATATTGATTATGATGCTAAATCAGCATTTTTCCATTTGGAATCCACAATTTTATTTCTCTAGGATAATAAGAAGTCATGTTGACTATTGTCACATCCTGTATGAGCAATAATAAACAACTGGCCATGCTACTGTATGTGCAGAACATTGCTACTAGAATTAGGTTAGGCCTTAAACTGTCCTGTATATCATGTGTTCTTGCAATGCTGAACTGACTTCCTGTTTTGTAGTGTGTAAAGTTTAAAGACTTCACTGTTGTTTTTAAGGCATTCTTTTTGGAGGCCCCAGATGCCTTGAAAACAAAGTTGATAAGTTATGAACCTATCCATGCATTGAGATCATCCCAGATGTTTGTCCATATAGGGGGTATATTTATAAAGGTTTGCGGCATGTAAAGGCATTTTTACTCACATTAAAGGGCTTTTATAAAACATTTAAAAATATGAACAGTACTAAGAAAAAGTGTTTTTATGCAGAGGCAGCTCTATAATGAGGCCGAGTGAGGCGGTGGCCTCAGGCGGCAACCTTTTGGGGGCAGCAAAAAATGCCCCCAAAAAGGTCATCTCACTCGGCCTTCAAAATTGAAACAAAAAAAAAAGGGCTGAAGAGGCTGCTGCCACAGCTGCAGCATCAGAATCAAGCAGCCTGCGGCCACCATCTGCCCTGGAAGAACTCTGCCATTGTTTTACCGGTGCCCAGCTCAGCTTTGCAGAGCCGTGAAGGGAGAGCATTTCCCTTCTTTCCTCCAGCTCGTTAAACTTGAGCTCACCGGAGCTGAGGGTAAATGAGGCATTTCCTGTCTTGCGCAAGACAGGAAATGCTCCCAACCCTCTGTGTGCCAGCAGGCTCAACTTTAACAGAGCCACGGGAAAGAAGCGAAACACTCTTCCTTCGTGGTTCTGCAAAGCTGAGCCAGGCATTGGTAAAAAAATGGCAGGGTTCTTCCCCGGGGCATCTTAGACTAGAAATCAGCTGAGGCTGGGCTGTGCTGGGACTGGTAATAGGCAGATTGGGCTGGAGTGGGATAATAAGGGGGATAGGACTGGAAATAGGTTAGGACTGGAAATGGGCTGATGGGGGAGGGGAGGAAAGTGCTGCTGGCCCTGGAAGAAAACTAGGGGCTAGGGCTACAAATGGGCTGATGCGGGGGATGGGAAAATAGGACTGGAAGGGAGTGGATACTGAGAGGGTCTGCCAGGGGAAAGAGGAGGCAGGAAAAGAGCTGACATGGGAGGTGTGGGGGCAGGAATGGAGCTGAAATGACGGGGGGGGGAGTAGAGGCAGTAAGGGAGCTGACACCTGGGGATGATACTGAATGGGGACTAGAAGGGAGCTGACAGAGGGGAGGAAGTGGCTCTGAGAGTGGACATGAGCTGATGCCTGTGATTGTATTTGGACTAGAAGGGTCTGGATCACTGTTCCCTCTAAGCTGTGCGCGTGTGCGCGTGCACACACCTCGCCAAGTGAGCACACATACTTTACAACAGAGCGCACAAAAATTACAGTTCTGATTCTGATAGAAAACAACACAGACATTCTTAAAATTGAAAAGTTGTTGTGTATTTATGGTTTTCACAAGTTCTACAATATTTTCTAGTGCAATCAATGTGGTGTACATATTGTGTTCTGACATGTAGTCAAATTTTAAAGTATATAACTCCGAGTGTCGTTATGTGGCGCACAAAAATTTAACCTTCCTTCAAAAGCTGCACACAGCTGATATTTTATGCGCACGCAGCCTACAGAAAATTAGAGGGAACATTGGTCTGGATAGTGGAGAAGAAGGGGGCCTGAAAGGGAATGGACAACAGAGGCAGTCCTGGGAATGCAAAGCGGTTGACAATGGAGAGTAGGGAAGGGGAGGACTGGAAAGGGGGCTAATACTGAGGATGGTTACTAGGACTGTAATAGATTGATTGAAAGAAGTGTAGAAAACAAAAGAAGAGATAAAAAATGGCAGATGGACCATAGACCATAGAAAGAGAGCTAAGAAAAGGCAGGAAAGCAGGAACCTCAGATCAGGACCAGCATGATCAGAGAATAAAATGGTCAGACAACAAAGGTATTAAAAATAATTTTATTTTCATTTTAGTGATTGGACTTTCTGCTATCTTTATATTTTACACAGTATGGGGAACTGCATGCAGAGTCTGGCTTTTTGGGGTTTCAGTTTAATTTTTGTTTACATATTTATATTTTAGGTTGTAGTCACTTATTCTGTACTTGGTGAGGGTCTGGGTTCTGAGTGTGTGACTGAGACCAGGTGTTCCGTTGACATGAAGTTTGTACATAGGGATATACAGTGGTGTGCAAAAGTCTGGAATCACTTGTGAGTTTTACGCTTTTCGGTTCTAATATTTTTTTTAAATTTTGAGTTAGCCCAGCATGTTCATCTTTCTACCACGTTAAAGGGGATACATTTGGCTATTAGAGTTGACTGTTTTTGCATTCCTTGCTTCCAATTTAAATACTTTACAGATGCTGGGAGATAGCTTCTGCGATTTTTGTGGATCCTGCATCAAAACTGTATTGAGATTATCCACTATGCACACGTTATTTCTGACCAGTCAGGAGGCTGGTTTCACTAACCAATCACAATGCAGATATCTAGCCAACAGTGACGCTATAAAAAAGTACAGAATTTTTGAATTTCATACACTTTCTGTTTCGACCATGAAGATGACTCAGATCCTGACGTTGGAGGAGCATGTTCGTGTGTCCTTTATGAGCGAGGAAGGATTTTCAAGCCGTCAGATAGCCAGGAAAGTTGGCTGCAGTCAAAGCACTGTTGTTAAGATTGTACAGAAGAAGAAAGAAACGGGTTCGGTGGTGGACAAGCCTCGTTCAGGTCATCCATGTGCATCAACATCACGTCAGGACCGCACACTACGATGCATTTCACTGACTAATCACAAGCTGACCTCTCCTCAGCTACTTCGAGTGGCTGTATACTATACTGTAATAATTTGACTTGTTGAACTTTTCAAATAGGTGTATGGATGTTTTAGGGCCTGCTGCAATATTTATAATGCTGCTTTTTTTCTGCGTAGGTCCCTTGTATGAGTTTTGGAAGTTTATGCTGGTATGGTATGGTAGATTTGGCCTTGTAGATCTTAGGTGACTTCTATAGGGTTTTATCAGTTCCCAGTATGCCTGGTACTTGGTGTTAGTGAGGACCAGAATCAGATTGTTTTAAAATATATTTAGTTCTGTGGTGAATGTCCTACTTCTGCTCTGCACCCATTGTTAAGGGAGAGGTTTCTGTGGATGCAGAATATATATATTCAAAAAGAAAAAGTGAGAACCATAACACAGTTTATAACAGAATAAAACAAGTTATAATTTGGTTTTATAAACTGTGCTGTGGTTCTCACATTTTCTTTTAGTTACTTTGTGTGCGAGCATCTTGCATTTCCGTTGTTTTTATGGAATATATATTTACATGAACACCCTGCTGGTCCATGGCGCAGATTTGGAAGTTATGGTGGGGTTGCTAAGCCCTTGGTGTTTATGTTGCAGTGGGAGGTGTTGTGTTGGGGTCACAAATCACTCTTATTTTTGTGGAAGTGGGAGTTCCTGCATGGATGCTGTTGAACTCCTCTTGTTTGGCACATTTAGCAGCATGTTTCCTAGGCTCTGCACTGATAATGTGAACATAAGAAATGCCATCCTGGGTCAGACTAAGGTCCATCAAGCCCAATATCCTGTTTCCAACAGTGGCCAATCCAGGTCACACGTACCTGGCAGGTTCCTAAAAAGGCACACAGGTTCCACAATACTTGTCTGAGGCATTGTGGAACCTGTGCAGTGGATTTCCCAGGTCCTCTTTAATAATAGTTTATGGGCCTTTCCTCCAGGAACTTGTCCAAACCTTTTTTAAACCCACCTACACTAACAGCTTTTACTCCATCCTCTGATAACTAATTCCAGAGTTGGATTACATGGGACCATAGGCTAACTGCCGGGAGGCACTTATATCATCTTGCAGTTACCGCATTTCAGTGTAGCAAAACAGCTGCCATTGCAAATAAGGCCACCCACTGAGGTGGCATTAGCTGCACTCACGCTACTTGCGCTGAGCCATTATGTTAGTTTCTGCCAACAATGCCTGTGTGTGAGAGTTCTTTCTCTCACCTCACACTGCAGTAAAGTATAATTTTGGGAAAGAAATTCTGTAAACCTAACAGTAGAATGGGTAAAATCATTTTTTTACTACATACGTCTGTTTTTAGTTTGTACTAATATATTGCCTACTTGGTGAAGATCTATCTCTGTTCTGCATATGTGTGACTGATGCTACATATTCTGATAGCATGGAGTTTCTATGTAGGGAGCTGTAGTAATCTGGCTTGTTCAGTTTTCTGAATAGGAATATGGATGTTCTAGGGCCCACTGCAATATTTACGGTGTTGCCCTTTTCTGGGTACGCTCCATATTGTGTGAGTTTTGGTGGTTAGTGCTGTTATGGAATAGTAAATTTGCTCTATGAGTCCTGTACTCTGGCTTCTTGGTGAGGTCAACTGTAGAGTGTTGGTTTGGGGGGTACTGGAATATGTATTGTTTTTAAGATTTGCAGTTTTGCATTCTTTATGCTGCCAGAGTGAAATTTAAAATATTTTGTCAGTTCAGGTTCAATGAAATTTCAAATTTTAAAGGAACTTCTCAGTTTAATTTTGTTTAGTAGCCTGATAGCTTCACCACTGCTGAATTATGGACTTTTCCAGCTCTAGCACAATCCAATCCAGCGTTTGAATTCATGAGTACTAGGATTAATTTCTCATTTTATATCTTCCCTCATCAATAATCTGATCACAGCAAAATAAATTGGATGTGCAGATACTTATAATGGTTTGATTGGGGGGGGGGGTGCTGTGGAAGTGGCTTTTCATTAATCAAATTTAATGTTTTATTATCACGTTAGTTTTATTGTAACATCTGTTATACTAAATAGCATGTGTATGTTTAGAAGCCACTTAGGATTTTACAGTAGATAGGTGACATATACATAAAAATAAAGTATACTAAATTTATGCACATGATGCCTCAGTGAGTCTCCGTACATGGCCCTACATCACTGGGAGATAGAGGAAAGCAGAAACCTCAGATTGGGACCTATATAATCAGAGAATAAAATGGTCAGGCAACAAAGTTCAAAGATAATTTTATTTTCAATTTAATGACCAGTCTTGGTGCTATCTTTATATTTTATGCAGTACAGGGAAATACATCTCTTTCTATTTCTCTGGTAGTACACTGTATGCAGAATCTGGCTTCTTGGGGTTGCAGTTTAATTTTTATCTACATGTGTTTATTTTTATGTAATGGACACTTATTCTGTACTTGGTGAGGGTCTGTGTTCTGAGTGTGTGACCAAGACCAGGTGTTCTGTTAACATGGAGTTTGTATGTAGAGATCTGTACTGTAGTAATCTGAATTGTAAAGCTTTTCAAATAGGTGTTTGGCTGTTCCAGGGCCCACTGTAGTATTTACAGTGATGCTTTTTTTGCATGGGCTCCTTATGTGAGTTTTGGAGGTTGATGCTGATATGGTATGGTATGGAAGATTTGCTCTGTAGATACTCAGTGACTTTGCTGTAGGGTTTTGTTTTAGTTCACAATATTCCTGATATTGGAGAATGTTTGTTGTTGTTGTTAGTGAGATGATCAGAATCAGAATTTGTTTTTTAAGATATTGAGTTCTATGGGTGAATGTCCTGGTTCTGCTCTGCACCCATTGTTGAAGGGGGTTCTGTGGATGCAAAATATATGTTCAAAAAGAAAAAACTAAGAACCATAACGTAGTTTATAACAACAAAATAAAAATGAGTTATAATTTAGTTTTATAAACTGTGCTGTGGTTCTCACTCTCTTTTAGTTCCTTGGTGTGCAAACATCTTGTATTTCCTCTATAAATATAATCTTATTGGCTTTATGGTTTGGTTCAGACCATGACTGGCGTTTTGAGAAAGCCCCCCCCCTCTACGGGGGTGGGGGGGGTGGGGAGGGTGCCATCTCATCCTTCACCTCAGGCAGCAGATTGCCTTGAGCCACCCCTGTTTTTATGTAACCCACATAGGTGTATTCAGGGCAGAATTTGGGTAGAGTATGAACAGAATTGTGATTTACACATGCTGTTTATAAAATATGTGTACACATGTATACAACTGCTTCTGAGAAGGCATACATGTCCATTGCTTCAATATGGGCAAGATTTCTGTAGCATTTTATAAATCCCTATAAGCCTCTTGTGTCTTTATAAAAAAGGTTAAAAATCGGCACCTATTTGAACTTCACACGCAGATGGCCTATTTAGAATTACCCGTTCAGGTGGTAATTTTGTAAAGTTGTTCTTGAACATATGTAGTAGTTTATACACATTAATGACCTCTTATAGTAGCCAGCATAGAAGAAGATGTGTTAACCTGAATACACATACTTTGTCAATAGGCATAGCTAAGGTCAAGGTGTGGGCAGAGTTCACAAGTATACTATTAATTTTACGCCTATTATGCACATGAAGTGAACGGCAGATAATGGACTATCAATTAACTTTAAGAAGACAGTGGCAATGATAGTTTGCAAAGATATGACTTATGTAACCCCTTTGGCCTTGTCGCACTGTTTTGCCACCTTGAGGTCCTTAGAAAAAATCACTCTGAGGTCCTTCTCCTGGTCCATGCACACCAACCTCTTGCCCCCTATCGCATACAATTCCCTTGGATCTCTGCATCCCAAGAGCATGGCACTGCACTTCTTCACATTAAATTTTAACTGCCAAGCATTAGACCATTCTTCCAGCTTTTGTAGATCTTTCCTCATGTTATCCACTCCCTCAGGGGAGTTCACTCTTTTGCAAATTTTTATATTATCTGCAAAAAGACAGACTTTTCCATTCAGTCCTTCAGCAATATCACTCACAAATACATTGAACAGTATTGGTTCCAGGACTGATCCCTGGGGCATGCCACTAATCACCTTCCTTTCATTCGAGTGAGTTCCATTTAGTATCACCTTTTGTTGTCTGTAAGTCAACCAATTTTTGATCCAGTTCACCACCTTAAGACCCATACCCAGGTTGTTCAGTATCAAAGGCTTTGCTGAAATCTAGGTAGATTATATCCACAGCATTCTCTTAATCTAATTATCTGGTCACCCAGTCAAAGAACTCAGTCAAATTTGTTTGACATGATTGTCCTTTGGTAAAACCATGTTGCCTCGGATCATGCAACCTATTGGTTTTGAGAAAGTCCACTGTTTCACTTTCAGGAATGCTTCCATTATTTTTCCTGCCACCGAGGTAAGGCTTACTGGCCTGTAGTTTGTCACTTCTTCCCTATTACCACTTTTGTGAAGAGGTACAACATCAGCCCTTCTCCAGTCCTGTGGAACTTCTCCTGTCTTCAAGGATCTATTAAAAACATCCTTTAAAGGCCCTGCAAGAACCTCTTTGAGCTCTTTCAGTATCCTTGGATATATCTGATCCGGTCCCATAGCCTTGTCCACTTTCAGTTTTGCAAGCTGTTCAAACAGATCATCTTCTGTGAATGGTGTAGTATCTACTCCATTCCCATTTGTATATTTGTCAATTGCAGGTGGTCCTTCTCCAGAATTTTCTTTAATAAAAACAGTAGAGAAGTATTTGTTTATCATTTTCGCTTTTCAATGTTACTTTCCACAAATCCGTTCTCGACACTTTTGTGTCTTGCAATTCCACTTCTGATCTTCCTCTTCTCCCGAATATACCTGAAAAACATTTTGTCACCACGCTTCAGCTCTTTAGCCAACTTTTCTTCTGCCTTTGGTTTTGCTATCCTTATTTCTCTTTTTGTCTCTTTGAGCTTTATCCTGTATTCTTTTCTGCTTTCCTCTGTTTGCAAATGTCTGAATTTTGTGAAAGCTGTGATTTTTTGCCTTTACTTGTGCAGCCACTTCTTTAGAGAACCATATAGGTTTTCTTTTCCTCTTGTTTTTATTTACTTTCCTTACATATGCATCTGTTGCCCATTTTATTGCATCCTTTAGATTAGCTCACTGCAATTCCACTTCCCTTACCTCCTCCTACCCTGCCAACTCCTCCTTCAGGTACTTGGCCATTTTATTGGTCAGCATTTTTGAAATCTAGGACTTTGAGCTTGCTGTGATTGGACTCTGCCTTGTTTTTTATCTCATACCACACTGTGTGATGATCGCTGTTGTTCACGGGGCACCCACCTGGACATTCAACATGTTATCTTCGTTGATGAATACTAAATCCAGCATTGAACTTTCCCTGGTTGGTCCCATCACTATTTGTCTAAGCAGTGCATCTTGAAAGGTATCTACAATTTTTTACTTCTTTCCAGATTTGCAGAAAGAATACTCCATTCCACATCGGGTAGATTAAAGTCACACAATATGATGACTTCCCCATTCATGGCTACCTTTGCAATATCAATAATCAAGTCTCTATCCATTTCTTTCTTTTGAGTTGGAGGTCTGTACACTACACCAATATGGATGATAGTGCAATCTCCTCTTTCCAACACAATCCACAGAGCTTCTTCTTTTCCCCACATCCCCTGCATTTCAGCAGCTTTACAATTGCTTTGACATATGGGGCTACTCCTCTTCCTTTTCTACCCTCTCTACCTCTTCTAAATCAATTATATCCAGCTTTGGCTATATCTCATTCATGCAACTCATTAAACCATGTTTCCATAATAGGGACAATATCCAAGTCCATTTCCATCATTAGGGCTTCAGGTCAGGAACTTTGTTGGCTAGGCTTTGAGCATTTGTGCTCTTTGTTTTTCAGCATTTGTTGACTGGCTTGCCTATATTTTGCATGGATTTTCTTCTACATGCTTCTTTCCACTTGCCATTGATGTGTGGGTAATTTGTATGGCTGTTTCCAATATTATTATGTTTTTGCTGGGAGTAGCGTTCTGAACTTGTTCTTCTCCATCTGTCACCCCATCTGGATACCCCAGAGCAGGACGGGCCCATTAGGACCCGATTCTGCACTGTGGGAATCAGATGTTACCCCAGGTGCACAGTCTGGCCCTGAGACAGCCCAGAGTGCCCCTGCATACACACAGGGATGTCTTCCCTGCATGCTCTATCCACTACTGCAGAACCAACCCCCTGTTACCACGCCGGGCTGAAACAGGTGGCAGGGACCTACCTGCTATCTGTCCTAGCCTTAAGGGGGGTTCTGGCCACAATCACCGCAGTTCCAGTTGCTTATTTGACCTCCAAGCAGCACGTCCACCCCTGACCTGCAGGACATATAGGGCCATGACCTGAATTGGTCCTGTACATCCTGCAGCCTCGGCCTGCCCCCATTCTGTCCTCATTCCGCCCCTCCTGCCCCCCATCCCGTACTGTTGCTCTGGCCGAGTGGGGAGAGTCTGTGGGGGAATACGGGCAGGATGAAGTGCAGCCCCACAAGTTGCCTTGCTGAATTGGCCCATAGTGTCAACAATGGGTTTGAATTTCTCTCCCAGAATCTATAAGTCCCTTTGAACTGGATGATAACATCAATTTTGGAGTGCTCAGTTTCTGCACAACTTGGATCCCTTCACAATCTTTATGGTCTGCCTTTCAGGGCCTTTTAAATGTTCTTCCCTCTTCTGAAAAAACTCTAGGACTAGCAGTGACAGCAATGACTTGAAACAACACTGTAGTACTTACCAAAGCCTCCAGTGCTGTTCCTCCTGCTCCCTCCAATGCAAGCTTCCTTTGCATGGGGGCAGAAGCAACCGACTAGTCGACGAAAGGTAGTGCTGGCCCAAACTGTATACATTTCATAGCGCTATACGAATGAGAACAAATTGATACTGTTATATATACTACATATATATTATACTCTGCTATATTTAAAAAGCATAATAAATTAATTAGTATTTTATATTAAATTAATTATAACATTATGTTTTATTATATGCACATCTGATTCAACACATGGATTATTAGGTATCTAGAAAATACATAAAGATCATGCTTTTTAACTACTAACACCTTTTTATTTTTTTCAAATTAATTCCACCGCCATGCTGCTGAGAACTCTTGCCATATGATAACGTAATCACTAGCTTCTATTTAACATTCAGTCAGCATTGCAGAAAGCTGATTTATGCCACTCTTTCTATACTGTTGGGGACCCAATCATTCCCGTAAATGTGACATAGTGCAGAATTAAATCTGCTTATTATAACATTTGATTACTAGTTTTCAAGATGTATTATACATAATGTCGCATAAACACACAGAGGATAAATAAAAGTGTTTAGCAATGTATAAGATTTACCTTTTGTCACTTCTTCTATTTCTCTTTCTTCATCTAAGTTCACACGGTCAATTATGGATTCAGTGGTAAAAGGAATGGGTTTATTCATGGCATACAATTTATACTATTCATAAATATCACATGCTAGCAGCACACGCTGTTCCAAAAATGACAAATTTATATTCAGATGAGATGCACTTTAAGGATGCAAAATAAAGAGGATGCAAACGTCAAATGTCTGTGTGGATGTGTGGGCAGTCTATGGACAACTATGATCACTGCACGGAGAAGAAAGGAAAGATAGGTTTGTACGCCATTCCATTTACAGCATTTTACTTGTCTTTCATAGGAGTGTATTGAGATCTTCTGGTTAATCTGAAATATCTGCCAAAGATGGGTTACAATCAAACTTTTTTGAATTATGTTATAAAAAAGAAAGATATTCAACACCAAATCATAGTTTGGATTGTGATAAGGTCAAAAATCAAACACTGTAAATTAGAGGCCCAGAATTCAGCGGCAGTGGCTAGTCCATCTCACGCAGCTAACAGTTGCTGCTGAACTTTAAACCCAGATATTCAATGCCAGGGCCATATCCGAGCTCTGGCATTGAATATATGGGCTGCCTGCATTGCCGCTGCTCAGTTAGCTTCTGCAGTGAAAGTCAGGCCAGTCTTTAGTGTGCCTGACTTTCACTGCATGTCAGTAACTGGGCAGATTCAGAGGATCAGATCTTGCACCTCCTGGATGTGCGTCAGGTACTCCGTAGATATTTCAATCGCATGGTGCCTTGTCGTAAGTTAAATCATCTGTTTGTCCTATTTGGGGGGCATCGTAAGAGGGAGGCAGCATCCAAGGCTTCCATTGCAATTTTATTTGTCTACCTGTTGCATCGCCAACTGGCGGGTTTGTGGGCACATTCCACCAGGGTGCAAGCATCATCATGGCGGAATTGGGTCTGGTCCTGCCAATGGATAACTGCAAGGTTGCCACGTTGTTGTCTCTGTACACCTTTGTGAGACATTACCAGTTGGATATGCAGGTGCAGGGGGATGTCCGGTTTGGAACATGAGTGCTGCAGGCCGAGCTCGCCGGTCTCTCCCTCTCTTGAGTACTTCTCTGATACCTCCCAGCTCGCTGGTCTCTCTCTCTTTTGAGTGCTGCTCTGATACCTCCCTGGAATCTGGACTGGACTGGAAATTAAAGGGGTAGCCATGGGCTCATCCATGGCACCAGATGTTGAAAATTTATATGTTGCTCATTATGAAAAACAATACCTAGCACTTCATCCTTATCAATCCAATATTCGATTATGAAACGGTATATAGACGACGTACTCATAATTTGGGAAGGCACTGAACAATTACTACACAATTGTTTTGTTTGGCTTAATACATTGGACCCTAATTTGCAATTTGAAGGGACCTTCAGTATAGACAGTATTCCATATCTAGACATAATGATTAAAAAAGGTGAAATGGATTCATCACGGATCTTTACCAAAAACCGACAGATCACAATACTTTATTAAAATATGAAAATTGCCACAATCCGTCTCTTAAAAATAATTTGCCAATTAGTCAATTTCTTAGAATAAAAAGACTATGTACGACAGACACAGATTTTGAACATGAAGCAATTAAGATGCATAAAAGATTCAGAGAACGTGGCTATTCACATAAATGCATTAAAAAAGCGTATTTTAGAGCCTGTACAACAGAACGTTCTTCTATATTGCAAAAGAAAGACCGGCGCAAAAATACAGATAAAATAGTTTGTGCTCTCACGTTCACACATCTTTCCAAAGCAATTGTAAATATTTTAAGACAAGAATGGTATCTACTCAACTCTTTACCACAGTTTACTTCTAAACAACTTCTGGTAGCATATAAGAGGAATCCAAATTTGTCTAATATTCTAGTACCATCAGCCCTTATTAAAAACAACCCTCTGCCAAAGATCAAAGGTTATTTTAGTTGTGGGAATTGTTCGGTCTGTCTACACACCATCATTGCCAAAAATAGCTTCATTCATCCCTTCTCTCAACATAAGGTATATTTACAAAATTATACAAATTGTAAGACATCCCATGTAATCTATCTGATTTTATGCCCTTGTAATTTGGTATATATTGGTAAAACTGTAAGAGAAGTACGTACGCATATTGTCGAGCATTGGAGCTGTATCCAGAGAAAGATTTCAGACAAACCCTTGGTTTCGCATTGGGTTGTAGCAGGTCATAAAACTAGTGATTTAAAGTATTTAGTTTTAAAAAAAGTCACTCCACATTGGAGGGGAGGAGATATTAATAAGGTCCTGTTAAAACTTGAACAACGATATATATATGAATTCAATAGTTTAGAACCCAATGGCCTCAATCAGGAAATAGATATTTCCGTGTGTCTGTAGTGGATATTCCATAAAATACTTCATTTTCATTCGGCAAATAATAATGTTGCATGTGTGCAGACACCCTCAGTTGTCTTATTATAACATTTATTTTAGTATATTCATAATATAGCTTGTTCTTAACGATTTATAATTGCAATTCATGGTACCCTAGCAATTTAACCCATAACCTTAGTATGGTCTGTCTCCGATGATTATTAGAATCAAATGAGCCCTCATGGCAAAACATTAGATATATCATATACCAAAGTTTATACTTATTATTAGTTTGGATGTTTGTCGGGTCACTATGACCCCCTATGTAGTCTTTTATGTAGTTCCCTACATAGTCACGAAGCCATAGTATTCCTTCAAATTTCTACATACAACAGTTAATATGAAGGTTTTTAAAAGATTTTTAAGTTACAATATATGTAAAATACTGTTTTTTCTTTGCATATGATATGGGACACAAATATCTTAGTTTTGGAGTAAACCAGGGCTCCACAGATCAATCAAACAGTAAGGATTTGAGGGTTTCTTTGTTTGTTTTATTATATTACATTGCTAGCTCTCTGACTGGGAGCTCTTAAAAGGGCTTTGTGTATATTTTTTAAAGCAAGGTTACTTTCATTTTTGCTGTTTTAGGGGAACTTTCCTTGAGCACAGTAGGTTGCTGAACTCCAGTAACCTCCTCAGGTTTAGAAACTGCTAACACCTAATCAGGAGTTAGTGGGCCTGTTTCCTGAGTGCAGTTGAAGCCTGCATGAAAGGCTCCAGTGCCCTGCCCTTTTGAGGCTTTCCTAACCAGGGCTTCACAGATCAAACAAACAGTAAGGATTTGAGGGTTTCTTTGTTTGTTTTATTATATTACATTGCTAGCTCTCTGGGAGCTCTTAAAAGGGTTTTGTGTATATTTTTTAAAGCAAGGTTACTTTCATTTTTGCTGTTTTAGGGGAACTTTCCTTGAACACAGTAGGTTGCTGAACTCCAGTAACTTCCTCAGGTTTAGAAACTGATAACACCTAATCAGGTGTTAGTTCCCTCCCTACCCACCCCGACTCTCACCCGCCCCTAGTGAGCAGTCTTGCTTTATAGGGCACCTCCCCCTTTAACAAATCACAGTGAATTGGACCAGCACATTTTGAATATAATTAAAGAGATTTAACTGCTTTTTCTCTGAAAGGACAACTGCAAAACCGGCTGGTACTTGGTAGATCGCTCTATTTTGCTTTAACAGATACCTAAGCTCCACGAACAGAACAATGGCTGGGAAAAATCATATTGCCAAAGCTGTCGCCCCCGTTACAGCTTCTGCCTCGGTCCAGACAGAGGTCCTAATGCCAGTTGAAGGACCGGTTCCATGTGCAGGGTGCCTGCATGCTGAAGCTCCGAGGAAACAAGTGGAGGAACTCAGAGAGGAGGTGGTGAGGCTGAGGAGCATTTAAGACAGTGAGAAGTACATTGATGAGATGCTTCTTGCAGCAACCAGGCTCTCCAGCACAGGAGAAGATGGGTGCCAACAGAATGTCGATGGTTGGACACAAGTCACCAGGGCCTGCAAAATCACCAATCCAACTTCTCCAGCCCTTGAATTGAAGAACCATTATGCAGCCCTGGAAGTGGAGGAGGTGAAAGCATCCCTGGAAAGGGAAGAACCAGAGTTCAAGTACCCCAAATTTGCGGAATCAGTGACCAGAAGGAAACGAAGGGTAGTGGTGGTTGGAGACTCTCTTCTGAGGGGTACTGAGGCGTCCATCTGCCGACCAGACTTGATGTCCAGAGAGGTATGCTGTCTGCCTGGTGCCAAAATCCAAGATGTTATAGAGAGTTTGCCGAGACTCATCAAGCCCACTGACTATTACCCAATGTTGCTAATCCATGTTGGAACAAATGATACTGCCAGGTATACCTCGGAACGTATCAAAAGTGACTTCATGGCTCTGGGACAGAGGGTAAAGCAGTTAGGTGCACAGGTGGTGTTCTCTTCAATCCTCCCTGTTGAAGGTAAAGGCCAAGGCAGAGAGGCTCGCATCCTGGAGATGAATGCATGGCTGCGTGGATGGTGTCATCGAGAGCGTTTTGGTTTCCTAGACCATGGGATGCTGTTCCAAGGGTTGCAGAGCAGAGATGGCATCCATCTGTCCAAGAAAGGTCAACACATCTTTGGTAGTAGACTGGCTAATCTACTGAAGAGGGCTTTAAACTAGATTCGTTGGGGATGGGTGAAGAAAGCCCCCAGGTAGGTGATACATTAAATACCTTTATGGAAATGGGTAACAGGGGTAACATATGGAAAGCAGTGTGTATTAATGCCCGTAGCATGGGAAATAAGATCCCTGAAGTTGAAGCTTTGGTGGGAGTGGCTGACTTGGATTTAGTGGCAGTTACAGAAACATGGTTCACAGAAAACCATAACTGGAATGTAACTATACCTGGCTATACTTTATTCAGAAAGGACAGGGTAGGAATAAAGCTTTGGAATTACAGAGCTTAAAAGGGAGAGAGGAGGCATTGTGGGTTAAACTAGAAAGAGGGAAAGAGAAATCTATTTGCATTGGTGTGATATACAGACCTCCCTCACAAGAGGAAGAGGTGGACAGAGAGTTAATTGAAGACATACGCAGCATTGCTAGGAAAGGGGAAGTGCTACTGATAGGAGATTTCAATATGTCAGATGTTGATTGGCACATTCCTGCTGCAGTATCATATAGAAGTAAGGAGATCCTGGATTCTCTACAGGGTGAACTAGTGAGGCAATTGGTAGCAGACCCCACACGTGAAGGGGCCATACTGGACTTGGTGCTTACCAATGGTGAAAGTGTTTCTGATGTTGTAGTGGGAGATCATTTTGCATCCAGTGATCACCAGATGGTGTGGTTCAGTATTAGGACTAGGGCTGTTAGAATCCATTCAAAGATGAGGATCTTAGACTTTAGGAAGACTAACTTTGCGAAGATGGGCCAATACCTCAGGGAGTCGTTAGTGGGATGGGAACAGCTGGGGGATGTAGAAAAACAGTGGGCAAAACTGAAAGAGGGTATTTTAAAAGCAACCAACCTTTTTGTTAAAATGGTAAATAAAGGCAAAAGGAACAGGAAACCGCTATGGTTTTCGAAGGAAGTAGCTGAAAAAGTGAAGAAAAAGAGGGAGGCCTTCATGAAATACAATAGATCACAGAGAGAGGAAGACAGGCATCTGTATTTGGAAAAACTTAGAGAAGCTAGCAAAGTAGTCAAGAAGGCAAAGATTCAAAAGGAGGAGGAAATAGCCAATGCAATAAAATGGGGGGATAAGACATTTTTCAGATATATTAGTGAGAAGAGGAAGGGCAAAAGTGGTATTGTCAGACTCAAGGGTGCAGGGGGGGGGGGGGGGATATGTAGAAGCTGATAAGGATAAAGCGGAATTGCTTAACAAATATTTTTGTTCTGTGTTCACAGATGAAGAACCAGGAGCAGGACCTCAGAAAACACCCACAAATAAGAACAGAAGTGAGGGACATCTTGAACAATTTTCAGAAGACTGTGTTCGTGAGAAACTAGCTCAACTTAAAGTAGAGAAAGCGATGGGATGGGATGGGATACACCCTAGAATACTGAAGGAACTTGGGACATTCTAGCAACTCCACTGACTGACCTTTTCAATGCCTCGTTGGAGTCGGGAGTAGTGCCAAAGGACTGGAGAGAGGCTCATGTGGTGCCTTTACACAAAAGCGGAAGTAAGGATGTGGTTGAAAACTACAGGCCGGTTAGTTTAACTTCGGTGGTGAGTAAATTATTGGAAACGCTGCTGAAAGAGAAAATAGTGAGGTTTCTGGAGTCCAGCGGATTACAGGATCCGAGGCAGCATGGATTCACCAGAGGCAGTTCTTGTCAGACAAATCTGATTGATTTCTTTGACTGGGTGACCAGGGATTTGGACTGAGGGAGAGCTCTAGATGTGGTATATTTAGATTTCAGTAAAGCCTTTGACACTGTTCCTCACAGGCGACTTATAAACAAACTGAGCACCCTAGGGATGGACCCTAAAGTTACTGCTTGGGTTAAAAATTGGTTGGGTGGGAGGCGACAAAGAGTACAAGTAAATGGAGCTCACTCTGAGGAGAAGGATGTTACCAGTGGTGTGCCCCAGGGATCTGTCCTTGGTCCTATTCTTTATAACATCTTTGTTGTTGATATAGCGGAAGGGCTGTCGGGTAAGGTTTGCCTCTTTGTAGATGATACCAAAATCTGCAATAGAGTAGACACCCAGGAAGGTGTAGATAACATGAGGAGGGATCTAGCTAAGCTTGAAGAATGGTCTAGAATTTGGCAGCTGGGATTTAATGTTAAAAAATGTAAGGTCATTCATTTGGGCTGCAGCAATCCAAGGGAGCAATACAGTATAGGAGGTGAAGTACTTTTGTCCACTAAAGAAGAGCGGGACCTAGGCGTGGTTGTGTCTTATGATCTTAAAGTAGCTAAACAGGTAGAAAAGGCGACGGCAAAAGCTAGAAGGATGCTTGGGTGCATACAGAGAGGAATGGCTAGCAGAAAAAAGGAGGTGATAATGCCTCTGTATAAGTCTTTGGTGCAACCTCATTTGGAGTATGGTGTGCAATTCTGGAGACTGCACCTTCAAAAGGATGTGAACAGGATGGAGTCGGTGCAGAGGGTTGCTACTAAAATGATTAATGGGCTTCATTATAAAGCATATGAGGACAGACTTAAGGATCTTAATATGTACACCTTAGAGGAAAGGCGGGATAGAGATGATATGATTGAGATGTTTAAATACCTCCGTGGCATAAATGTTCAGGGAGAGAGCCTCTTTCTATTGAAAGCAAGTTCTGCTACGAGGGGACATGGGATGAGGGTGAAGGGAGATAGATTCAGGAGTGATATGCGGAAATATTTCTTTACAGAAAGAGTAGTGGATCCATGGAATAGTCTCCCAGTGGAGGTAGTAGAGATGAGGACAGTAACTGAATTCAAAAAAGCATGGGACCAACACAGAGGATCTCTAAAGGTAAAAAGTGGACTGTTGTAGTTGTTGTAACCGTGGTAGGTCGAATCCGTGCCCTAAACCCCATCCCCTCCAAAAACCCCTTCCCCCTCCCCACTCCCCCAGCCATCCAAAGCCCCACCCTTAAAAATCCACACACAACAATTTTCTTATTGGAGGTACCAACCGGTCTCAGCTTTATTATATTTATAAACAATTGAAAACATTACACACCAAAACAGTCCTATTAACAATCTCCCACCAGCGGAGCGATGCCTCACCAGCCATACAATTAGCAAAGTGGGCTCACATCCACTCAGGCCGTGTCCGGCCACCGGCCAATTTCCTACCGCCCTTTCCCTGACCTCACCATGTGACTAGCAAAGGCCAGTAGGGCTTATCCGTGTCAAGGGCACCCCGCCCCCGCCCAAATATGTCCTAAAGGCTCCGGACCCCGGAGACCTCCGGGATCCCGCCTTTAACCCCCCCCAAATTGCGACACCCCGAAAACACCAACCATCTCCATATATAGAGATGAGGGAGGGAGGGCGGGAAGCCGTATCACCACCACACCCGCCGCCAAAAAGGGAGAGGAAACCGCCGGCCCCTACCTTTAAACAGACCCGGACGCCGGCACTTCTAATTGGCTCCGCTCCTTGCACTCCACGGAACCAATCATTTTAAATGACGCTGCCGGCGTCATCAGACTCTCTCTCCCCTCACCTGGTCCCCCTTCCCCCCCTCCCAAGCTGGAAGCATGGGCCGGGACTGGACCGACTACCCGGTTACCGGCGTACTTCGCGACTCTGCCCTCATACTTTTAATAACCGTGGTAGGTCGGATCCGTGCCCTAAACCCCATCCCCTCCAAAAACCCCTTCCCCCTCCCCACTACCCCAGTCATCCAATGCCCCACCCTTAAAAATCCACACACAGAGGGGGCGGAGCCTGCGACGGTGCAAGATGGCCGCTTGATCCTTTCTCTCCCCGGAATCCTGCTGCTTATCCTGCCCCTCCGTGCAGAATTTTCGGATTAGGAGTGCTAGTGGTAGCAACTTTACAATAATGACTTCCAGCAAACCCTCTAGGCTCGATTTTAATGCGCCTGCGGTCTCGGGAACCAAGCGGCTGAAAGCCGAACCTCCTTCCCCGCAGAAGGCCGCCGGCCCGAGGGATGCAACTGAGGGCCTTGCAGAGCTTTTGGCCGAAATCAGGGCAGTGCGAGAGTTGGTCACTGCCAATGGGGAAACCCTGAGCGGGGTGCAAGCAGACGTGGCTGAGCTCAAAGATATGAAAGCGCAGCTTGCCACGCTGTCTGAAAAAATGGATGGCCTTTCTACCAGAGTGGAGGTACACGAGGAGAGGCTGAGGGAGATTGCAGCAAACTCTAAGCGCATCTCTGCTTTGGAGAGGAGCCTCGAAGATCTTAATAACCGGACCCGACGGAATAATATCCGTTTGGTGGGGATGCCTGAAGGGGCGGAAGGCCGCGACATATTGGGCTTCCTGGGTAAAAACCATCCCGAATCTGCTGAGACTGGAGTTTGGTCAGCCCTTTGAAATAGAGAGGGCTCACCGTGTACCTGCACATCAGGACCCGCATTCCTCGAGGCCACGCCCGATCATTCTGAAACTCCTGCGTTTTCAACAAGTGGCTCAGATCATGGCGGCTGCTCGGGGTTTGGCGCCGCTGAAATTCGAAGGAGCAAACATCGCTTTCTTCCAAGACTTTAATAAGTCTACGGTGATCCGTCGCAAGCAATTACTAGCGCTGAGGCCGCGTTTGCAATCCCTGCAAGCCCGATATGGGCTGTTTGCCCCTGCCAGACTCCGGGTCACACTTCATAACCAAACTCGGTCCTTTGAGGACCCCAAGACCCTGTTGGCCTTTATTGAGGAACATGAAGCTGCAGTAATGCGTTGAGGATGCTTCTGCTATTACTGGTGGTGTCCTTTTATATCTCTGGCCCGGGGTTGGGATCGCAGGAGTGGTCCTTTTCCTTTGGAACTTGTGTGATTGTGGGTGGCTGTTATGGGTGCTTGGTGAGTGATGTGTGTGTGGAATGTCTGGGCTGCGTGGTGTCACTTATTTTGGATGTCGGGGGGACGGCTGTTATATATATATTTCTTGCTTTCTGCTGGGGTTTGCTGTTTTTGATGGGAGTGTGTTTCATCCTGATACTTGTGTAAGGGGGGAGGGGGTGCTATTGGGCGCTACTTTATGTGGGGAGGTGGGTTTCAGAGGGCAATCTTGAGAGTTCGGTGGTTCACCCAGGGGAGTTGGGGTGGGTTGGTTTGGGGGGGGAGGGTGTCTCCATTGCAAGGGGTTGGGGCTACTATTCAGAGCGGGGGATTGCGAGGTATGGCTAAAGCCCAGGTTGTTTATGTATATGCTTGTATAATGTGTTATGGGTTCCCTTAAGGTCCTCTCTTTGAATGTTAACGGGGTCAATAATCCTATCAAACGAAAAAAAATTTTGTTATATTGTACCAAGCAGAATGCCGACGTTGTCCTTCTCCAGGAGACTCATTTGTCCTCTACCGAGGCAATGAAAATGGGCGCAGGGCATTACATGGTTGTGGTACACGCTGCAGCACTAGGTAAAAAAAACGGGGTTATAACTTTGGTGCGGAAAACCCTACAACCGAAGGTTGAGTTGAGCTTAGCAGACCCTTCTGGGCGGTGGGCAGTTGCGGTATTGCACCTTAAAGGGGAGACATTAGCTGTGTTGAATGTCTATGGGCCCAATTGCGATGATGTCTCCTTTTTCCAAAACCTAGCCTCGGTGGCCCATGACTTTAGGTCCCTCCCTATGATTCTGGGTGGCGATTTCAACTTGGTGCTGGACCCATTGTTAGACCGGCAACCGTTCCGATCACATAAGGCGGGTAGGGCGGTCTCTGTCCTTTTGTCTCTGATGCAGGACTTGGGGCTCTCTGATGTATGGCGTACGCTGCACCCTAGAGATAAGGAATTTACTTTTTACTCCCTTCCGCACCAGTCGCATTCTCGTATTGATTTTCTCCTCCTTTCCCGTTCCTTAGTTGAGTCGACGTCAGAGGCGGGTATCTGTTCTACAACGGTGTCGGACCATGCGGCGGTCTTTGTGCTGTTCATGTTTGGGCACTCGGCTCCCCGGAAGTTTGGTTGGTTTTTCCCTAGGGATTTGCTGGGTGATCCGGCCTTTTGTGCTTTGATTCGGTCGGAGATCCGAACGTATTTCGAAAAGAACCTTCCTTCTGAAACGGCCGGCTGGGCCTGGTGGGAGGCCTTTAAGGCCTCTATCCGAGCTCAGGTCACTAGCTACCTTATCCATCGATCTAAGCAGAGGAAGGCTGAACCGGCTACACTTGAAGAGCAAATCTCTGCAGGGGAGCGACTATTGCGGTTGAAAGTGGAGCCTTGTGTGCTCTTGCGCCTACAGAAACTGCGTTATCAATACAATATGCTTTTAAGTGCGGAAGTTCGTAAATCCCAACATGTGCAGGAGACGCGATATCACGTTGAGCAAAATAAGGCTGGCAGACTGTTGGCCTCTGTGCTTAGTCCTCCTAGGGCGAAAGCTAACATAGCGGCTTTGAGGTCTGAATCACAAGGTATACTTACGCGGAGCAGTGAGATTGGGGAGAGATTCCGGTCCTTTTATCAGGACTTATATACATCGGCGGGAGAGTGTGCGGATTCTGTCTACCAGAATTTTTTAGAGAAGCTGCCCCATCCCGTTCTTCGTCCGCAACAGGTGGATGACCTGGGTCTGCCCATTGCAGGGGTTGAAGTGCAAGCGGTCCTACGAGATGCGAAGGCTGGCAAGGCGGTAGGTCCGGACGGCCTCCCCGTCGAATTTTATCAGGTTTTCCAGGAGGAGTTAGTTCCCCAGATGACCTGTTTTTTTCAGATGTTAGTGGAACAGGTTCCGCGGATTGGAAGTTTCAACTCGGCTACTGTGGTGGTGCTCCCTAAGGAAGGGAGGGACCCCCTGGACGTAGGTAGTTATCGGCCCATCTCGCTTTTAAATGCCGATTATAAGATTTTCGCTGGGATTCTGGCCCGTCGTCTCTCAAAGGTAGTCTCAGGGTTAATACATCCCGATCAATGTGGGTTTCTCCCGGGAAGATCGACAGCGGACAATGCGCGTCTTTTGGTAGACCTATTTGCTTTGGCCCAGACTCAGGATCAGCCCATGGTGGGGCTCTCTCTGGATGCCGAAAAGGCTTTTGATAGGCTGGAATGGGCCTTTATGTATCGGGTCCTGCATTGGTTTGGTTTTGGGGCATCGTTTATCAACCTAATTAAAATATTATATGTGACCCCACAGGCGCGAATTTTAGCGAATGGAATTCTGTCTACCCCTTTCGATTTACAACGTGGGACCAGGCAGGGGTGCCCTCTCTCGCCACTTCTATTCAATTTGGCCCTTGAACCTTTGGCTATAGCTATTCGACATTCTGAGAAGATTCAGGGTATCCAGGTGGGGGACTTACAGATAAAACTTTCAGCCTATGCTGATGACCTCTTGCTTTTTGTCCAGCCTGATCATGTGTGCGAAGTGCTTCGGGTTATGGATGCTTATTCAGAAATGTCGGGCTATAAGATTAATTGGGGGAAGTCCGTCGCGTTCCCCATGAATGGGGTGACTTTCTCCTCCGCGTTAGGGGAGCACCCCTTTGTGTGGTCATCGGGACCCATTAAATATTTAGGTGTTAAATACTGCTTCTCGATGGAGGAGACGCTTTCCACTAACTGTCAGACTATTGGGGAAATACTGCGCACTTTTTCGACCAGATGGTCCCCCTTATATTTATCATGGTGGGGCAGGATGGAGGCCATTAAGATGGTCCTGTCTCCCAAGATAAATTACTTTCTCGCAATGCTCCCCGTAGAATTGCCACTTCGGACATACAAGAACTGGGAGCGGCAAATGGTTCATTTCCTGTGGGCGGAGAAGCCCCCTAGAATAGCGACTGCTAAACTTAAAGTGAGTAGAGATCTGGGAGGGGTGAACTTCCCTGACTTCAGGGCGTATCATCAGGCTTTTCTGTTAAAGCAAGGAGCACAGTGGTGTTCAAGGGTCCCTTCTGAGTCTAGTCCCATTTGGTTAGAGGTGGAAAAGAGACTTGTTCCTGGTGTCCCTCCTCAGCTCTTACTAGTGATGAAATTCCCGACAACGCTCTTGCTTTCTCCTACTTTCTCTGCCACGCAATGGGCCTCTTCGGGCCTTGCAGGGATACTTTCATCTGAGAACCCTGTGTCTACAGAGTTTCCTATCTGGTATAATCCTAGACTAAAGATTGGCGGTAGGATGGTTTCTTGGCGGCTCTGGCAGGAAAGAGGCATTTGGACTCTGGGCCATCTTACGCATCCCCAGGGTTGGAAATCCTGGGAGGCACTTGCCCGGGAATTTGATCTCCCGGATCGGTGCCGGTTTCAATGGGTCCAGCTACAAAGTTGCCTTAAGCAGGCTAAGATTACGGGGGATAGCCTGGCGGAGGAATGGGGGCTCCAACGGGTGCTCGCAGCTTGTTCTGAAGGGTCTGGGACAGTGTCTAAATTATACGCTATTCTCAGAGGTGTGTGGTCGGCTTCGTTAGATGGCCTAAAACGGAGTTGGGAGGCGGCGGTGGGTCTTTCAATTCCGCCACATCTATGGACTACCCTCTGGTCTAGGACTAACAGGGTCTCTAGTGCTGCAGCGATTACTCAATCTTTATTCTTTCTTTCCCATAGGGCTTTTCTGACGCCCAGCCGTCTTTCCCGATGGGCTCCTGGAGTAGAGGCACGTTGTTGGTCGTGTTCAGCCTCTCTCGGCACTTTGAAACATATGTTATATGACTGCCCAAGAGTGCAAGAATTCTGGCGGGAGGTATGGGATAGGATTCAACGCATTCTTTCCATCTGTGCACCTCTAGCGTGGGATCTGGTCTTCCTTCGTTCTGCCAGCCCGATGCTTCCCATACCTAAAGAGAAACGTTTTTTGTTTAATTTTTTGGTTGCGGTTGCTTTTAAGTTGATTTTGATTCATTGGAAGGATGCGGATCAGTTGGAGAGCAACCACTGGTGGAACTTAGTTTCTCTTTATGCTAGCTATGAGAGGGCATGGGCGGGTGGCCAACGCTGGAGTGGCCGGAGGGAGAATGCAGTATTTTTCCTGGACTCCGGTAACAAATGGGAATGCTTGGATGTCTATGCGAGAGCGGCTGTTGTATCTTACAGGGGTTAGTGTCCTTTGGGCACTCTCCTGGATCTGTTGGTTGAGGGGCATTTTAAGGGCTTTATGCCAAAGCTGTGGGGGGTTTGTTCATGCAATATCTAGCTCTGTACAATCCGTGTTGTTGGTTGGGTCAATGGAGACTGGGTGGGTGGGTAGGGAGGGGCAGGGTTCTGTTTTGTTGTGTTATTGTTGTTCTGTTTTGTAAAACCTAAATAAAAATTCAAAAAAAAAAAAAAAAAAATCCACACACAACAATTTTCTTATTGGAAGTACCAACCGGTCGCAGCTTTATTATATTTATAAACAATTGAAAACATTACACTCCAAAACAGTTCTATTAACAATCTCCCACCAGTGAAGCGATGCCTCACCAGCCATACAATCAGCAAAGTGGGCTCGCATCCGCTCAGGCCGTGTCCGGCCACCGGCCAATTTCCTACCGCCTTTTCCCTGACCTCGCCATGTGACTAGCAAAGGCCAGCAGGGCTTATCCGGGTCAAGGGAACCCCGCCCCCGCCCAAGTATGTCCTAAAGGCTCTGGACCCCGGAGACCTCCAGGATCCCGCCACCGGCACAGTGAACATTACTGTCCCTGTGCCGCCCCCCTACTGCCCAGCTGCGATCAGTCAGTCTCCCGTTGGAACACACCTTCCAAAGCCTCTTGCCAATCATTCAAAAGTAAATCGACACCCACCAGGGATAAGTGAACTCCATCCAGCCGGTACAGCCCAGCACAAGTCACCTCTACCCACGGATGTAAAACTTGAATCCCTCCCTGCACAGTTACCCATTGTCCTATTTGTCGATTTATTTTTGTGAGACCCCGCGACCAGCGCCGCTGGGCCGCGCAAGCAGGCCTTGGAATAATGTTGGACCATATTAACGGAACCCCAGGAAACATATGCAATATCAGAGCTAAGTCCTTCGTTACGGCTCTGATGAGCTGCTTACAAGTCCAGGACACCAGGTCATTGCCACCTAGATGTAAAAGTAGCAGCCTCGGCTTGCTCCTCACTCGCTCGTGGTGCCGTAGCAAAGGCAGGAGCTGAGACCATCTCAGACCTCTCTCACCCAGCCATAGAAGCGACACCTGGGCAGGATCCAGCCCCAGGTTAGGCCCAAACGGTCTCAATGCCGCTCGCCGACCTGCCCAAAACACGAAGGAATGCCCTATCATCCAACAGCTCTGGGCACTCCTGTCTTCAGCTGCAAAAGAAAATAACAATCAATCCTTGAAAAAAGGCTCACCCTCCCACCTGTCAAAAACGAACATAACCCCGGAACACCTGGGAACGCCACCTCCCAATACTCTGAATGTCCTGCTGCGACAATCACTCTGCAGCAGCACTGGTAGCCGCGCCTATGCGAAAGGAATGAGCCGCATACCGCTCTGGGCATTCGCCTACGAACTTCAGTGCCAACCTCAGGACTGCCACTACCTGAAAACGCGTAAGCAGCCGCCCATCCTCATGTAGGAATAACCCGCCATCCACCGCTGGGCGTACCTGTAAATATGTATGCATTGTGCCAACCGGGCACGTGGAAAACCCCACAATCCCGCTCAAACGCACCCACAAACCTTTGCCCTGTTGATCAGTCTTAGATTTTGCCAACAAAACTCTCAACTGCCCCTTCTCAAAGCAAACATGCTGCCGCTGTAAAATCCCAACTGCTCCAGCCCTGCTCGAGTTCGACACCAGCTCCCCCATGCGGAAGGCACCAAAAAATGCAAGACTAAAAACCGCCTGAAATAGCATGGCCTCATACTGAGACGAAGCCACCTCAGGTAACGACTTGCATAACCTCTCTAATAAATCATGGGTGATCGGCCTACGGGCATCCGGAGGCGCCGGTGTCGCTCGGCCCCACCCTTGAAGCAGCCTGCGGGCTAAGAAACCCCCTAAAGGGAAGTCCCAACCAACAGCTCTCACAAAAAATTCAAAGCCCGCCAAGTGGCTACGCACTGACGAATGAGCCAATCCGCTCTCTTTAGCCCAGACTACATACTGTCCCAGCAACTGAGCGGATGCCGCCCCATACTGCCATCCACAGCTTTCAAGAAAGGCCACCACTTTTTCACATCCTCGCAGATAGCTGCCCATGTCCCCGCAGCAACGGAACTCTACAGCAAGTCCTTCATCCCGGGTGGCCAAGACTCCATAACTTCCAGGGGACCGCGCCTCCTTCTGCCTCCGCTTGTGGTGCCAGTCGTCGAAATTGATCCCATTTGAAATGGGAAAGAGAATCAGCGATCTCGTTAGCATACCCTGGTATATGGCGGGCCCTAAGGTACACATTCAAACGTAAGCATGCTAAAATCACTTCCCTCATCAAGTTAGCTACCATTACACAGTGTGGCGAATAATGGTTCACCAGACTAACCACTGCTTGATTATCGCACCACCAAAGGACACTTCTGTTACGGAGCCTATCCGGCCACAACTCCAATGCCACTAATATGGGAAACAACTCTAAGAACGTTATATTGCTGGTGAGACGCAACTCGTGCCAAGCTTGCGGCCAGCGCTCAGCGCACCAAGCACCCCCGAAGTAAATACCCAAGCCTATGCCTCCCGCTGCATCTCTATACAATTGCAAATCCGCACTGCTGAGCTCTGGCTCCATTAACACTGTGGTCCCATTAAATTCCTCCAAAAAGACATGCCAGATCCTCAAATCCGCCCTAATCGACTTCGAGACTCTAATATGATGATGAGGCCTGCGCACCCCAGCCGTAGCTGCTGCCAACCGACGCAAGAATACCCTTCCCATTGGGATCACCCGACAAGCGAAATTTAAAGATCCTATCAAAGCTTGCATCTCCTTCAATGTTAACGTTGATGATGCCAGCACATTAGCCACCAACGCGCGCAATCTGCAAACTTTTTCCTGAGGAAGACGTGCCACCATAAGAACATAAGAACATGAGATCATAAGATATACCATACTGGGTCAGACCAAGGTCCATCAAGCCCAGTATTCTGTTTCCAACAGTGGCCAATCTAGGTCATATGTACCTAGCAGTTTCCCCAAGAGACACAAGTTCCACAATGCTTGTACTGGGTCAAGCATTGATATCTTCGGTCACTTCTTAATAATAGTTGATGGACCTTTCCTCCAGGAACTTGTCCAAACCTTTTTTAAACCCAACTACACTAACAGCCTTTACTACATCCTCCGGTAACAAATTCCAGAGTTTGATTACACGTTGAGTGAAAAAATATTTTCTTTTATTAGTCTTAAATAGTTTACCCTGTAGCTTCATTGCATGTTCCCTAGTCTTTCTATATTCTGATAAGGTAAACAATCGATCTACGTTTACCCGTTCCACTCCGTTCATTAATTTATAGACTTCTATCATATCTCCCCTCAGCTGTCTCTTTTCCAGGTTAAAGAGCCCTAACCTTTTTAGCCTTTCTTCATAGGAGTATCCTTCCATCCCCCTTATCATTATGGTGGCTCTTCTCTGTACCTTTTCTAAAATCGCTATATCCTTTTTAAGATACGGCAACCAGAATTGCACACAGTATTCAAGGTGCGGTCTCACCATGGAACGATATAGAGGCATTATAATATCTTTTGTTTTATTTTCCATTCCTTCCCTTATCATACCTAGCATTCTATTTGCTCTCTTGGCCGCCGCTGCACACTGGGCCGAGGGTTTTAACATGGTATCCATAATGACGCCTAAATCTTTTTCCTGGGTGGTGGTTCCTAATGTGGAACCTTGCATCGTGTAACCATAGTTTGGGTTGTTCTTCCCTAGGTGCATAACCTTGCACTTGTCCACATTAAATTTTATCTGCCATTTTGATGCCCAGTCTTCCAATTTATCAAGATCCTCTTGCAATTTTTCACAATCCTCTTGGGTTTTAACAACTTTAAAGAGTTTTGTGTCATCTGCAAATTTGATAACCTCACTCGTTATTCCACTTTCCAGGTCATTTATGAATATGTCAAAAAGCAGCGGACCCAGCTCAGATCCCTGGGGTACACCACTATTCACCTTTCTCCATTGGGAAAATTGGCCATTTAGCCCTACCCTCTGCTTTCTATCTTTTAACCAGTTCCTGATCCACAATAGTACACTGCCTCCTATCCCATGACTCTTTAGTTTTGCCAAAAGTCTCTCATGAGGGACCTTGTCAAAGGCTTTCTGAAAGTCCAGATACACAATATCAACCGACTCACCTTTGTCCACCTGTTTATTCACTCCTTCAAAAAAACATAGCAGATTAGTAAGACAAGATCTTCCTTGTCTAAAGCCATGTTGGCTGTCTCCCATTAGGTTGTGACTATCTACATTCTGAGTAATTTTATTCTTTATGATGGTTTCTACCATTTTTCACGGTATTGACGTCAGGCTCACCGGTCTGTAGTTTCCAGGATCACCCCTGGAACCCTTTATAAAAATTGGTGTTACATTGGTGATCCTCCAATCTTCAGGTATTAGAAATGATTTTAATGATAGTTCACAGATTACTGATAGCAGTTCTGCAATCTCATATTTCAGTTCTTTCAATACCCTTGGATGTATACCATCTGGCCCAGGTGATTTGCTACTCTTCAGTTTATCTAATAGTTGTAAGACATCTTCCCGATGTATCGATATTTCCTTCAATTCTTCCGCACCTTTAAATACCACTTCAGTCATGGGTAACATCCCTACATCTTCCTCAGTAAAGACCAAAGCAAAGAATTCATTCAGTCTCTCCGCTATCGCCTTGTCGCCTCTTAGTGCTCCTTTAACCCCTTTATCATCTAATGGACCAACTGACTCTCTCACAGGTTTTTTGCTATGAATGTACTTGAAAAGGTCTTTATTTCGCGTTTTTGCTTCCGCAGCAAGCTTCTTCTCAAATTCTCTCTTTGCCTGCCTTATCAATGCCTTGCATTTGACTTGCCAGTGCTTGTGCTGTTTCCAGGTTTTGTCGTTTGGCTCTTTTTTCCATTTCCTGAAAGATGCTTTTTTGGCAACAACAGCCTCTCTGACCTTACCTTTAAACCATGCTGGCAGTTTTTTGGACTTCCTTCCACTTTTCTAAAAGCGTGGAATAGAGCTGGTCTGGGCTTCCAAGATAGTATTTTTCAACAACACCCAAGCTTGATTTACGTCTTTAACCTTCGCAACTGCTCCTTTTAGTTTTTTCTTAACTGTTTTCCTCATTTTATCATAGTCTCCCTTTCGAAAGTTAAAAGGTAGTACTGTGGATTTCCTTACTATCCCTCCTCCACTAATTAAATCAAAGGCGATCATGCTATGATCACTATTGCCAAATGGCCCCAACACCCTTATCTCTTGCACTAGATCTGGTGTTCCACTAAGAACTAGGTCTAATATGGCTTCCCCTCTGGTCGGTTCATGAACCAGCTGCTCCAAGAAGCAGTCATTTATTCCATCTAGAAACTTTATCTCCCTAGCATGTCCTGACGTGACACTGACCCAGTCGATACCGGGATAATTGAAATCACCCATTATTATTACTGCGCTGTAACTTTTGTTAGCTTCCTTGATTTCTTTCAGCATTTCATCATCCATTTGGTCATTCTGGCCAGCTGCTCGATAGTACACCCCCACTGCCATCGCCTTCCCCCTTTTATATGGAATTTCAATCCATATAGATTCTACAGCAGATTTTGTTTCCTGCAAAACTTTAATCCTTTCTGAGTCAATGCCCTCTCTAACATAGAGCGCAACCCCACCACCAATTTGATCAGCTCTATCATTACGATATAGTTTGTACCTAGGTATCACAGTGTCCCACTGGTTGTCCTCCTTCCACCATGTCTCTGATATTCCAATCATATCTAACCTTTCATTTAGTGCTATATATTCTAACTCTCCCATCTTATTCTTTAGACTTCTAGCATTTGCATACAAGCATTTTAGAGAATGTATTTTATTCATGTTAATTTGGCTATTGTTAGACATGGGTAAATTGGGATCTTTAAGCTCTGTCTGCTCCATACTCGAGGGCATTTGGGCTACTTTACTCTTTTGTGGAACCTCTCTGCTTTTGGTAGTATCCTTCAAGGATACATTCTTCCGGACCATCCGCTCTTGGGCGACTGTCGGCTTTCCCCTAATATCTAGTTTAAAAGCTGCTCTATCTCCTTTTTAAAGGTTAATGCCAGCAGCCTGGTTCCATCCCGGTTAAGGTGAAGCCCATCCCTTCGGAAGAGCCCCTCCTTTCCTCAGAATGTTCCCCAGTTCCTAACAAATCCAAAACCCTCATCTCTGCACCATTGTCTCATCCATGCATTGAGACTCCGGAGCTCTGCCTGCCTTTTGGGTCCTGCGCGTGGAACAGGAAGCATTTTGGAGAATGCTACCCTGGAAGTTCTGGATTTCAACTTCCTACCTAAAAGCCTAAATTTTGCCTCCAGAACCTCCCTACCACATTTTCCTATGTCATTGGTACCGACATGTACCAAGACAGCAGACTCCTCCCCAGCACTATCTATGACCTTATCTAGGTGGCGCATGAGGTCCGCTACCTTTGCACCAGGCAGGCATGTTACCAAGCGATCCTCACGTCCACCAGCCACCCAGCTATCTACATGCCTAATGATCGAATCACCAACTATAACGGCTGTCCTAACCCTTCCCTCATGGGCACATGGCCCTGGAGAAACGTCCTCGGTGCGAGAGGGTTTTACATCACTTGGAGGACAGGTCCTAGTTACAGGATCACTTCCTGCCACACCAGGGTGATGCTCTCCTGTCACGTGACCTCTCTCCTCCATGGCAACAGGGGTGCTGCCAGACTGGAGGTGGGACTTCAGGACTATATCCCTGTAGGTCTCGTCTATGTACCTCTCTGTCTGTCTTATGCTTTCCAAGTCTGCTACTTTAGCCTCTAGAGAACGGACTTGTTCCCTGAGAGAAAAGAGCTCCTTGCACCTAGTGCACACGTAAGACCTCTCACCAACTGGGAGAAAATCATACATGTGACACTCAATGAAAAAGACTGGAAAGCCCCCATCCCGCTGAAGGACTGCTGTCTGCATCTTAGTTTTAAGTTTGTGTCTAGATCTTTAAGTTCTTACTTACTAGGGGTTGTTATGGGTATTTATACCAATAAAACTGTACCTAATACGTTTAATATACCTTGTTCACCTGAAGCTTAATTAATCTCAGGTCCTTAATGTATGACTGATTTGGGTAATGAGCTTCACCTGAAAGCACCTCCTGTCTTTTAAGATGTGTAAGTACCTATAAAACTATGATTATCCCAGGGGAGGGTGGGTGTGGGGAGGGAGGAAGGGAAATAACACTTATTAAAAGAGGGCTGCTACACAGTACCCTCTCTTGTGCTGCTGAGGTAAGCTAAATTCTGATTTGATTTAAATTATAGCTCTTAGCTGCTGCTAGGCTCTAACTTCTGAAATTTAAACTACAAGCTCTCTGCTGGGTACTAAATTTAACCAGAAAGCTCTCTTCTGTGTGTTAAATTTAAACTAAAAGTAACTTGCTGTTACTTGGCCCTGAGTGACTATTAAATTTAAACTACAAGCTCTCTGCTGGGTATGAAATGTAACCAGAAAGCTCTCCTCTGTGTTTTAAATTCAAACTTTAATTGCTGCTACTAGGCCCTAACTGATCCAACAAAAAACAGTGGGTTCACAGATTAAGCAGCTTTAATACAAATAATTCTTTTTAGAAAATTACCAGAAGTATATACTCACAGTTGCAGATTTCTCTCCAGAAGTAACAGTCCCCCTTTCTAGTCCTTCAAGACCATTAACTCCGAATCTAGTTCCACTCAAAGAAACGTGATCCTCTTGGCAGGACCTTCCGTCTTTTCTTTTGCCAAAGGCACTCCCAATTCCTGCGACAATTCTACAAAACCGTCCAGCAAGTCACGGCATTCATCCGATAGTGCAGCCCCGACAAACAAAAAATCATCCAAGTAGTGCACTACCTTTGTTATACCCACCTTATTCTCAACCGCCCACTGGAGGAAGGTACTGAACTTCTCAAAGTAGGAACAGGACACTGCACAGCCCATGGGCATGCATTTGTCAAAATAAATTCCATCTTCAAAACGAAAACCCAATAAATAAAAGGAGGAAGGGTGCACTGGAAGCAGCCTGAACGCCGATTCAATATCGACTTTCGCCATTTGTGCCCTATGACCTGCTTCCCTTACCAAGTCCACTGCTTTATCAAACGACGCATATCGAACGGTACACAATTCCCGCGGAATTATAGTCGTTAACCGACTCTCCCATCGGGCTGGACAAATTATGTACCAGGCGGAATTTTCCCGGCTCCTTTTTAGGTATTATTCCCAAAGGAGATACTATCATTTTTGCGAACGGCTGTATCATAAAAGGGCCCGCTACTCTTCCCAGCCGCAATTCACTTTCTAACTTTTCCTTCACCACAGACGCGAAACGCCTAACTGACAGTGAATTCCGCACCGCCTTCCCCCCCACCTGCCCACACACTGGAATTACAAAACCAAAATTAAAACCAGAATACAAAACTTCCCTATTCTTTCATCTAGGGTACTCGCCCAGCCACTCGTTCAACACCTCTACCCGAATTGGCGTGGGAGCGAGGCAAAATAATTCCTCATTGCTTTGTGCCAGGGGCAGGGGCCTGGGAGACACCTTTTTTTGATGCATTTGACTGCGGAATGGGTTCCCCCACAAATGGAACAGATGTGCCTGAATTTGCAGTCTGGAAAAGGGCATGAGGTCTTGTTAAACCTCCAGCAGACATCAACTGCCCCACTTCCTCCTGCACGCTGCTGCTCAAAGCTCCCTCCCCCGCGAAAGGACCGTTCCACCCCAGCCGTAACCCTAACTGCGCTTTTCACCCCTCCCCCCCCCACTCGCTCTGGCCGACATCTGGGTCAACCACAAATTAATGTCCTGCATACCCCACGACACCAATCGATTCTCTTTCATTTTATCCCTAAATTTTTCGTCATAGTTTAACCATGACCACCCCTCGTGCGTCTGTGAAGCTTCCAAAATTGAATCCGCATACGATAACAGCATCTCATATTGTTCCGGATAATGCTGCCCCCAAACACTCGCCAAACGCAAAAATGCTTGGGTCCAGTTAACCACATTCCAAGAAACTTTCTTGACACCCCCAGCCTTCTCGTCCTCTTTACGTTTCTTCCTACTTTCCCCCGAACGTTTTAGGCCTTCTAAAAGACGAAAAATATCAATATAACGACGCTTCTTAATTCGTTGCCATAACTTCCTCGGAACTCCCTCCCATAACTCTGAGATAGCTACCGCCGTAGGAGCTCCTCCCCCTGTCCCCCTCCTGCAACCCCTTTAACACTCCTCCCTTGACGCCTGCCATCATCCGATGATGACAACGAGGAAGACGAATCCGAGGACGACACTGACGACGAGCTCGATCTGCGACGCCTCCGACAGGAATGCTTCCGCCTTTTATTCCTCTTTTCTTTTCTTTCTCCACCCTCCCTACTCTTCTCCCAAAATTCCTCCTGTAACTCACCCGACACACTTGCCGCAGTTGCCACCACTTCCGCAGGGCTAACATCCGTCGTGCTGAGCTCCATGTCCTGCAGCTGTCTAACCTCCTCTCGAGACGCACCCACACTGGACATCCTCCGTTGCATAACAGGGTTCCCCGTATCCACGTGCTCAGCTTGCAGCTGTCCACCGTCAGCTCTTCCCGGTAATCGAGCTGAGACCTGTGAAGACAAAATAGGAAAAGAAGGTGGGGGGAACAGCAGAGGGCCACCCCGGCTGCCACGCCTCAAGCCATTCTGCTCTGGAGGAACCTTGACCGCCCCCCAACCAGTGAATCCATTGCGGAGGGCCACTCCAGGCCCCGTAGCCACTTTGGCCCAACTGCCCACTCACGCAGGATGCCATGCCTCTGGCAGGCAAGTTGTGTGCTCATGGAAAACCAACCATAGGGCCCATCCCTGGATCCCCATAGCTCCACCCTCCCTGGGCAACATTCCCATGTTCCTGATCCATCCCACCCCTATCCAAAGTGCCCCCATCCCTAACCGCTCCGTGCTCCTCAGAACCTGCAGGCACCATCCCAGAACCAGCCCCCCCACCCCTTGACTGAGGCTGCCCTCGCCTGATTCGCCCCCTCACCCTGGACCCCGAACCCCCTTTGCCCCTCACCGATGAGGCCCCCCCAACCCTCGCTGAGGCACTTTTGCTCGGGCCGGACTCCTATTGGAAGTTCCTCAATGCCCACGCCCACCACCACTGCTCCCCCTTTCTGCAACCCTACCCCTATTTGAGTTCTGCGCACCTCGCCCACGAACACCCCCCGTCGGCCTGTCAGGCCTCCTCCACCAGCCCTCACCCCTCCCCGAGTCATCTTCCCCGGGAAAAAATAGCCCACTATTAGCTGTGAACTATGAAGCTCTCCAGCAGCAACGAACTATTGTGTTCATTATTATATTAATATTATTATTTTATTTTATTTTATTTTTAAAACCCTTGCTTCGAGCCTCTCACAATGCTAAATTACTTGCCTCTTATTTTGTTTTTAAATGCCCTTCGCTCGCAGATGTCAGGTCTCCGCTCCGTGAATCGTTCTCCTCCCCCTCACTCCAGTTCAGGGTCCTTAGCAGATGGGGGCTTTCCGTGCAGCCCTGGTACCTCAGAGCACCGCAGTCTCAACCGCTGCACTCCCGAGCACCGAAACGCCAACAACACCGACGGGGCCTATCCGAGCTGCCTCTGGAAACCGTCCATCTTCAACACAGGCAAGCCATATCGCCACCACACCCGCCGCCGAAAAGGGAGAGGAAACCGCTGGCCCCTACCTTTAAACAGACCCGGAGCCGGCACTTCTAATTGGCTCCGCTCCTTGCACTCCGCGGAGGCAATCATTTTAAATGACGCTGCCGGCATCATCAGACTCCCGCTCCCCTCACCTGGTCCCCCTCCCCCCCCCCCCCCAAGCCGGAAGCATGGGCCGGGACCGGGCCGACCACCCGGTTACCGGCGTACTTCGCGACTCTTCCCTCGTACTTTTAATTATGGAAGGACAGACTAGATAGGCCATGTGGTCTTTTTCTGTCATCATGTTTCTATGTTTCTATGTTTCTATGTACTATCCTCTGTCCTTTACCCAAAGCTCAATAGGTTTTGTCTTCAGTGATGATTAGAATCTATTATGCCTTCTAATGTATTAGACTCATCGTGGATTAAAGATTTCATTTATTTAATTCCTGGATTAGTACGGGTTCACATGAAACCACATCTTCTTCCCCTCCCCCTCCCCCCTCCATCCCCTCCCCCCCATGTAATTTCTTTAGGTAGATTTTATATTTTATACAGTCCAAAGTTATACTATTTCTTTTAAAAGTGCACACATCATAATTTAATCTAAAGTTTCTTTAATCGAGTAAGAGCATTTAAATCACAGTACATGCAGAATATGGTTTCCTCCTTATGCACAATATGAGATATAGTAGTCTTAGATGTGTAGTTAATCTATTGCCTTAAGATCATCCATTAAAACCTATGCGGCTCTCTTTTCAGTATGATAAGCTCCACCCATTATTGGCTCTCCTCCCCTTTTGGCACGAATGTTGGCGTCGTTAAAACCAAACTTTTACCATTCAGGCTTACTATGTACTCCTTGATACAGCGCTACTGACAGTTTTTTCTTCGTCTTTATAGGTATGACGCCTTCAGTTTATCAAATAATTTTTATAATTACGCCATAATGTAATGCCTAACACTGTTTTAATATACTGGTTTCCAATATAGTAAAGTATAAACAATTTCTTCTTCAGTTTTATAGCAACGGCTTCCATTTAACTTTTGCACACTGACGGCATTATATTTCGAAGTCTTCAAGCTCCGGTTAGTAACCCTAGCATGCATTTTCCAAAGTACACATTGTGAGTTAACAATAGCAGGTGTTTTCTTTATAAGTACTTTAAAACATAACAACGTCAGTATTATTTTACACAATCCGTAAGTATAAAAACGATCTGCACTATACCAGCTATCATTTGAATAACAAAACCGGTGTTAGCGAATACAACATTAGCCGTTACATTACATATTGGAGTTATTCAAAGATAGTATAGACTTACTAAATATTTGTCATCAATATCTGTATCTGCAATAAGTTAGTCTATATTAAAGATATGCATAACTTATTTAGAAATGTTCACATACATGTCACTATCCAAAGCTCAATTTGTTTTAATATATTTATCTTTAGCATAGCAAAGTACACGTTTTTTATGGTTTTACAGCAGAGCTTTTATCTGAACACCTGCATCAGGGAATGTTTAATAAAAACCACCCTTCCCCACTGAAAATATCCCTATCCCCCCATCAGCACTCCTTCCCTTCTGCCCCCCTACAAACTTCACACACAAACCTTTCTTGGAGACAACTGGTCGCAGCTTTATTAAAATTCCAACATGTTGAACATTATAAACCAGAATATTCATCTAACAAACCAGAGCGGAGCGATGTCTCACCAGCCATGCAATCAGCAAGGTGACCTTGCCTCCGCTCCTGCCACGGTCAAGCCACCGGCAAAGTTCCTACCACCCCGTCCCGACTTTGCAAAAGTCTGCCATGGGTTATCTGGGTTGTGGGCACCCCGCCCCCACCCAAGTATAGACTAAGGCTCCGGAACCCGGAAACCTCCAGGATCCCGCATACCTCCCCCCAGCTGCGACACCCCCATAAGCTGTCCCACCTCCCCATAACGGATGGGTGGGCGGGACACCGGCCCGCTAAACACCAGATGCATGTGCTCGGGCGCATTTACGGCTGACCATACACATGCGAGCTCCCTCTGCAATTGGCTCCCCCGTGCTCGTCACCGCGAGAGGAGCCAATGAGTTTAAAACATTACTCCCACATCTGCCAATAAGCGCACACCCCCACCCCTCACTAAATGGTTACATGCAGGGTCCCCGCACCGGGTTGAGCACCCTGTTACAATCGGGCGCCGGGACCCTGCCCACGTCCTTTCATTTCCCAGAGCTGATATATTCCAGTTAATAAATTCAGAATAAAAAAGGATTTTTCTATCTTTTGTTGTTTGTGCATTTTCTTTTTCAGTTGCAATTGCTCCAGTCACTTTCTTCTGGTTTCGTGTCTTCTGCGAGCTATCCATTTGTCCTTTCTTCTCGTTTAGATTTTTTTTTACATTTTCTTTCTCTATATCTGCTTTAACATTCTGATCTTTCACCTTTTGCTTTTTCCCCCATTTCTTTCCTTATTCCTTTATCATCCACTCAAATTTCACCCTTCCATTCTCAATCTCCACTTACTCTTCCAATACCCGGCCCATCGTAGTTTTTCTTCCCTCCCACACAAAATATCTTTTCCCCTCTCCATTCTCATTCCCCATCCCTTTCTAGTCCTCCCCCAAAATCAGCTCCCTTATAGTTCTAGACCCACCCAGCATCCGCCCCCTTCTAGTCCCAGTCTCCCAAGCCTCCACATCAGCCCATTTCCAGTCCTAGTCCCCCATATGCTCTTTTCCACTTCCATTTCAGCCTCCCATCAGCCCATTTCCAGCCCTATTCTAACTCCCATCAGCCTGCTTCCAGTCCTATTCTAGCCCCCATCAGCCCATTTCCAGTCCTATTCCAGCCCATCGCCTATTTGCAGTCCATGTTCCCCCCATCAGCCCATTTCTAGTCCTATTCCAGCTCCTCATCAGCCCATTTATTTATTTATTTATTTACAGTCTCTTATATACCGCACTATTCAGCATCAGCGCGGTTCACATGGAACAAAATGCTCAGTACATTTAACACGTATGAGTTTACAGGTAACAGGGTATAAATAACTTGGATAACCGGGGTAACTATTTACAAAACATACTACATGGAATCATATATACAGAAGATACATAGGGAAACCAGCCCACTATGGGAATGAATATCACACTTGGTGAGTTGTTGATATACCCTAGATTTATCTGGGACTGGCCCCCCATATGCTCTTTTCCAGTTCCATTCCAGTCCCCCATCAGCCCATTTCCATTCCAAGCTCCCCCATCAGCCAATTTCCACCAATCCTAGCCCTTTCTTCAGCCCACTTTGTCTTATTCCAGCCCCCATCAGCCCATTTCCAGTCCTAATCCAGCTCTTCATCAGCCCATTTCCAATTTTAGCCCTCCCATCACAGCCCATTTCCAGTCCTAGACCCCCCCCACCATCACAGCCCATTTCCAGTCCGTTTCCCCCCACCACCATCACAGCCCATTTTGTCCGTTCCCCACCACCATCACAGCCCATTTCCAGTCTGTTTCCCCCCACCACCATCACAGCCCATTTGCAGTCCACCCCCCCACCACTATCACAGTTCATTTGCAGTCATATCCCCCCTACCATCACAGCCCATTTCCAGTCCATCCCCCCACCATCACAGCCCATTTGCAGTCCTATCCCCCCACCATCACAGCCCATTTCCAGTCCGTTCCCCACCCCACCACCATCAAAGCCCATTTGCAATCCTTTTCCCCCTGACCATCACAGCCCATGTGCAGTCCGTCCCCCCACCCACCATCACAGCCCATTTCCAGTCCTATCCCCCCATCACAGCCCATTTGCAGTCCAAGAAGTTCCCCCTGATCACAGCCCATCCAGTCCTAGCCCCTCCCCTCCGAAGAGCCCCGTGCCATCTAAGGGGCTGCAGAGGGAGCCAGGGAAGCCCGTGCGAGGCCCAAGCTCCCTCTGCACAGCTGGCGGCTGTATCTGTGAAGCCACAAATGCTGGAAAAGGTTAAAGGGAAAAGACTCCTCACGCTGGCGGCTGGGCAGAAGGAGCCGGAGCCTCGGGCGGGCTTTCACAGCTCCCTCTGCAGCTGTCCATTGTGCGGGAATGGAGTTCATGTGGGGCCCCCTGAAGCGTGGGGCCCTGTGTGAACAACATTCTCGCTCAATAGATGGGCCGGCCCTGGGTGGGCAGTGAGCAGGTATGCAACCCTGGACGTACAGGGCCGATCCTGAGGTTGCCAACCTGGATGGGGGATTTATTCCCCGCAGCCTGACCCTGCCTTTGGAAGGTCGCATCGGAAGTCAGGCTGTGGGGAATGAACATTGTGTTAGTGACCGGAGATCATGGCTCCATAATGGATCCATGGTGCAATGGCAACAAGAAGCCATGGCTCTTCTGTTCCATGCAGGAGCCGGGGCAGGCCTGTGCAGGGAGAAGATTGGACATCCGGTGGCACAGAATCAGGGGACAGCCTGCCTATCCAGGCAAGGGCCAGCTGTCTAGACCCAATCCTGATCCCTTGGGAATGTCTACCTCCCGCGGGCTCGGAGTCGGGGCTAGATTCTGGATGTCTGGGTGGGCAGGACAGTCCCCCTTCGGAATCGGGACCCAATTTGTCTTGAGAAATCAATGAGAAATGTATGCTACATAATAAAAAGGTCCTCTTGAATATGACTCACCAAGATATCAAACAGGACCTGCATTGAGGAAAGAGAATTCCATTAGTTGCCACCCTCTGATTACCACTCAGTTTCTGATCCTGTTCTTGGGGTCCATACCCACACTGCACAGTTATTGCTTGGATCAGATACTTATTACTTTTCTTTTCTGGTAAAAATAAGAAGATTAATATTACAAAGTACTTGATATTTTCCATTCCTTTCTAGAGCAGATATTGCAGTAACATTGAACAAACTTCCCCATACTGTTTTACAATCTCTGGGGGTGAAGGGAAAGTTTAACCCATTTATCCTTTGGCTTTCCTGCTGAAATTGCAAACCAAGATGCCAATTGTGATTGCCATTCTATTGGCACTAACTTAGCACAGCTAAACTGAGGCCACCAACATATTTTGATAGACTACAGATCATTCATCATATAGTAAATCTCTTTTAGTCTCTACCTATCAGTATCAAATAAAAATCATATCCGAGAGGTGAAAGTGTTTCTATACTCACAAAAGTCTATCTTTTTTCTTCTATTCTAGGAAGTAAATAAAAAAAGGTTTATATAAAATATAATGAGCTAAACTTTGAGTTTATTTCGAGCACACAGCAAAAGAGGTTAACGAAAATTTAACACCTGGCTTTCCAGTAATGGTAACAATTTTCTGATAGTAAGCAGAAACAGTATTCAAGGAACTAGATAACATGAGAAGTTTGATAAAGTAAAGCACAGCAAACCCTGGAGATAATAAGCCCTATTTGCATAAGATATTGAAGTAGGAATTGGGATGTCCAGGTCAACCAAAACTGGAGCCTTTTGTATGATACATATAAGGGCATGCAGGAGTACTCATGTATTTGCTACTGTATACTATGTAGTGTACAAAGGCTGCATACATAAGAACATAAGAAATGCCTTACAGGGTCAGATCAAGGTCCATCAAGACCAGTATTCTGTTTCCAACAGTGGCCAATCTAGTTCACAAGTACCTGGCAGATTCCCAAAGAGGCATTCAGGTTCCATAATGCTTGTCCCAGGGCAAACACTGGATTTCTGAAGTCCTCTTTAGTAATGGTTTATGGACCTTTCCTCCAGGAACTTTTCCAAACCTTATTTCAACCCAGCTACACTAACAGCCTCTCACTTGGTTTGCAGCTTGTCGTGCTGTGAGGGCTTGCGTGCATCAGTGATGCTGAGAGCTAAACTATCGGTAGTTTAACTACTGGCAGGGTCTCCCAAGATGGTCAGGTCTCAGCTGAGGTGCCAGACCAAGACAAACCACCCATCTGGGCAGCAGCAGAATGGGACAGTGTTGACGGTGGAGGATCACATTTTTGTGACAAACGGCAACAACACCAAACTTAAACTGCGCGGAAGAAAGGCCCGGCAATCTACTTCTGTATCTTGCCATGAAAACCCAGTGGATAGTTACAACAAAACAAATTGTGCTATGGTGCTGGAAGATGAGACCCCCAGGTCAGAAGGCACTCAACTAGCCACTGGGGAAGAGCTGAAGACTTTTCAGAGTAAAGCCAGCATTTATGATGTGGTTGGATCAAAGCCCTCGGGAAGTCTGACTGCTGATGTAGCTGCGCATGAAATGAGAGTCAGAAGCTGTAAAGATGTCTTACACATTGGAACATGGAATGTACGAAGCATGAACCAAGGGAAGTTGGAGGTGGTCAAGAATGAAATGGAACGTGTACAACTTGATCTGTTGGGTGTCAGCGAACTGAAATGGACTGGCATGGGGCACTTTGCATCAGATGATCACATGGTCTACTATGCTGGAAATGAAAGACAAAGAAGAAATGGTGTTGCATTTATAATAAAGAAGAAACTTGCAAGAACTGTAATGAAATACAATGCAGTCAGCGAACGCTTAATCTCTATTCGTCTACGAGGATTGCCTATCAACACAACTATAATTCAAGTATATGCCCCAACAACAGCTGCAGAAGAGAATTAAATTGAAGAGTTCTATGAACAAGTACAAGCTGAAATTGACAGAACATGCAAACAGGATATCCTGATAGTCATGGGTGACTGGAACGCAAAAGTTGGCAACAAAGAAGAAGGCAAAGTAGTTGGAAAATATGGACTTGGCAACAGAAATAAAGCTGGAGAAAGACTGATAGAATTCTGCAAGACCAATGATCTATTAATCTCAAACACCTTCTTCCAGCAACACAAGCGGCGACTGTACACATGGACTTCACCGAATGGTTTATATAAAAATCAAATTGACTACATATGTGGAAGTCAACGATGGAAAAGCTCTGTAACATCAACAAAGACAAAACCTGGAGCTGACTGTGGTACAGATCATCAACTACTAGTATGCAAACTCAAGCTAAAGTTGAAAAAGAGCAAACCACTCATGAATGTAGCAAAATATGACCTTGAGAATATACCACTGGAATTTAAAGACTGCCTGCAAAATCGATTTGCTGCTTTAGATACAAATGACAGAGCTCCGGAAGAGTTATGGAATGACATCAAGAAGGTTGTGTTGGAAGAAAGCGAGATGTCTCTACAAAAGGTGAAAAAGCAAAAACGGCCAAAATGGTTGACGGAAGAAACTCTGAAAATTGCCCAGAAACGCAGAGAAGCTAAAGCCAGAGGAGAAAGAAAGACAATCACAGAACTCAAAAGAGATTTCCAACGTGCAGCATGACAGGACAAGGAAAAGTACTACAATGACACTTGCAAGGAAATAGAAGCAGAAACTATTAGAGGAAGAACAAGATCGGCTTTCCTAAAGCTACAAGAGTTAAAGAAAAAGTTCCAGCCTCGAATTGGAATGTTACAAGATGCTCAAGGTTCTATGTTGAATGATGCTGAGAAGATCAAGAAAAGGTGGAAGGAATATACAGAGTTTTTATATGATAAAGATCAAGTGGACCAACAGCCGTTTCAACCTGTACCTTATGATCGGGAACCATTGATGATGAAAGAAGAAGTTGAAGCAGCATTGAAAGCCTTATCAAAGAACAAAGCACCAGGCAATGATAGCATTCCCATAGAAGTATTGCAGCAATCTGATGCAGCTGTTACCGTACTCACAAGACTCTGCCAAGAAATATGGAAGACAACATCATGGCCAACTGACTGGAAAAGATCTGTGTTTATACCAATACTAAAGAAAGGTGATCCAACTGACTGTGGAAATTATCGCACAATCGCTCTGATCCCACATGCCAGCAAGATTCTACTGAAGATTATTCAAAAGAGATTACAACCATACCTGGAACAAAAACTACCTGAAGTGCAAGCAGGGTTCAGGAAAGGGCGAGGAACGAGAGACATCATTGCGGATGTGAGATGGATCCTTGAAAAGACTAAAGAATACCAAAAGGATATCTATTTGTGCTTTATCGACTATAGCAAGGCTTTTGACTGTGCAAACCATGAGAAACTCTGGGCCACATTAAGAAGCATGGGTATACCAGAACACCTGATCGTTCTCTTGCGCAATCTGTACATTGATCAAGAAGCAACAGTTTGAACGGAACAAGGAGAAACCCACTCCCAGTCCCTGGTCTGCCTCTTCCCCGACCCCAACTAACTTCCCCGCACAACCGGTGGGGAAGTTAGTCAGGGGCTGCTGTCGGCATGAATAGTGGGAATGGATGTCGTGTCTCAGAGTAACCCCCTATATCAACTGGCTCACCTTGGCTTTCATGTTGACTTTCTCCCATTAAACCTTGACTATCTACATGTTCAGTAATTTTATTCTTTATAATGGTTTCTACCATTTTGTCCAGTGCTGACATCAGGCTCATTGGTCTGTAGTTTCCTGGATCACCTCTGGAACTGATGTTATATTGACCATTTTCCAATGTACTACTACTACTACTACTGAGCATTTGTATAGCACTACAAGTCATACGCAGCGCTGCACAGACATGTAAGAGACAGTCCCTGTTCGTCAGAGCTTACAATCTAGTTAAGAGAAAACACAGAAGGTGTAAGCAGGGGTAAAACAAGAGAAAGAAAAAAGGAGATCAGGTGAGTCAGGATCCAAAAGCAGCAGCGAAGAGGTGAGCTTTCAACCTGGATTTGAAGAGGGTCAGAGAGGGTGCCTAGCATACAGATTGAGGTAGTTTGTTCCAGGCGTAGGGTGCAGCAAGGTGTAAAGAGTGAAGTCTGGAGTTAGCAGTAGGAGAGAAGGGCACAGATAGAAGCAGTTGACTAGAAGAGCGCAGTTCCCAAAAGGGGTTGTAAGGAGAGATGAGAGAAGAAAGGTACTGAGGAGGTGCAGAGTGAATGCATTTATAGGTCGGCAGGAGAAGTTTGAACTGGATGCGGAAATGGATAGGGAGCCAGTGAAGTGATTTGAGAAGAGAAGTAATATGGGCATGACGAAGCTGGTGGAAGATTAGCTGTGCAGCGGAGTGCTGAACAGATTGAAGGGGAGAGAGGTGATTCAAAGGGAGACCAGCAAGTAGTAGGTTACAGTAATCAAGATGGGAGGTGATTAAGGGGTGGATAAGCGTTTTAGTAGTGTGTTCAGAAAGGAAAGGGCGGATTTTGCTAATGTTATAGAGAAAGAAATGGCAGATCTTAGCTATGAGATGGATATGTGTGGAAAAAGAGAGGGAGGGGTCAAAAACAACCCCCAGATTGCGGGCTGAGGAAGCAGGAAGGAGTACAGAGCTATCCACAGAGACTGAGAAAGGAGGAGGTGTGATGGGGAAAGCCTGGTGGAAAGCATGGACACAGAAGAGAATCCATAAATCCCCATGGAAACGGATGATAATGCACTGCTACAAGGAAAACTCAGCCCATGTCAGAGAAAAAGGCAGTTCCCTGTAGGAAGCAAACCATGCCCTAATGCAAGGGTGGAGACTAACCCCCGTTCTGATTGGTCACAAGGAAGCAGGAAGCCAGGGTTAAAAACCACATGCAGAAGGAAGGAAGAGAGATCTGGGGGGAGATCCGAAGGGAGACCTGAGGAGAGACCTGAGGAGGGACCCAAAGAGAGACCTGGAGACAGAACCAATTGGAGAACCCACAAAGAAGTTGGTCAGGGAAATATCCAGAGAGCCAGTTGGAAGGCAAGAGAAAGCCAAGACCAGAGTCTGAAACCAGGGAGTCCAGGCAGAACAGCCTGGGTGAGAGAAGGTGCCAAGGGAAAGGCACGCTCTCAGACAAAGCCAGCATTCAAAGGTAAAAGCACAGACAATTGGAGAAGCCATGCAGGCCAGTCAAACAGTTGCTACAGCTGGGAGGATTGTAGAGGTGGAAAGAGCACCAGTGCTGACACAGAGAAACAGCCTCAAGGTAAAACTGACCATTTTATATCTGATAAATTGGCAAAAGAGATAAAGGCTAGTTTTATTGAGCAGGAGCTGGAACCCTCCCCCTCTTCTGTGAAACGTTGGATTGAAAGCCTAGTACCTGCTGCAAACTCCAGACCAGATAACTCTGATGTTTGTGAAGCTTCTAAATTAGGGGCACTGCAGAGTCTATTCTCTAGTGAGAGGATTCAAACCCCTAGTACCAAAACACCTGAAAATGCTGACTTGCTGTGGGATCACTTCCACCAGTTTCTAAAGAGAGAAAAGCTAAAAGAAATCCCCACATATGAGAAAGACTTTGGTAATTCTAATGGCATTGAGGAAATGCAGATAGAAACCACTGTGCTTGAATGTGATGATTTTCCTATACCAATGGACTTTTGTTTTTACTCACAAGAATACCACAGTAAGAAAGTGAAACAGGAGAGAGTTTTAAAAGCCTTTTAATAAGGTAGCTTTTACCTGTGACTCAGAAGAAAGCAGCGCTGTGCTGTATTCAGTGTTGAGAGTAACGGAGTTTGGGAAGACGTTGTTTGGTGAAAGTGAAACCAGCTGTATTTAATTCTGCTGCAGTATAGTGTGTGACCACATGGAGCAGTGCAGAGAACAGCAGAGAAGAAAAGTTTTGTTTTTCATTTCTCCTGGTTTTTCCTGTGTTCATCCTTTAATTTGGAGAAGTTATCCTAGTGCTTTTGTTGTGTTTTGAACCTCCGCGTGCCTTTGAAAATCCCCATTGTATAAATAATAAAAATCTTGCAAAGCCTTACCACCTGCCTCAACTACAATTCATTCCTACAGAGTAAAGAACTTTTATTCTAAAGGACAGTAAGGCCGCCCATCAGCTGTCAGCCTCTTGGCCCAGCCGGTGGGTGTTGCAAGTTGGCGTAGTCGGCAGGATATTTTTTTTCCACGCGTGCGCAAGGATATTGCTTCAGGATTTCCACTGCAGGAGAAGCTTTGCTGAGGAGCCCAGCTGATGAGGGTACAGAAAGCAGGTCCACAGTGCCCAGGAGACTACAGTTGACCATTGGAGGTGTTAAGCGTGAAGCTTCACCCACACCAGGTATTGAGTACCAAGCCGAGGGTCGGTTGAGGATACCAAGGGCACGGGTGTACGCGCTAGCCGTAGTGTTAAAATAGCAAAAACCAAAGAGAGAGGAATACCTTCTTGTGTGTGTGGTCCCGCTCTTGGGTGGTTTGTTTGTGTTTTGTAGGTAACCAAGATGGCGCTCCAGATACCAGACGTATTAAAATGGATGTCGCAGCAGTTTGAGCTCCAGGCTGATTTGTCCCTGGAGGCGCAGAGGCAGAGTGCTGCACAGATACAGGCCCAACAACAGCCGCTGCTACAAATGTTGGAGGCTTACCTGGCCGAGCAGAAGAAGAAGACCGGACCAGAGACCACGTCATCCAGTTCCAGTACACCAGCTGCTTCTCTGAAGTTGGACTTGCAGGCTGGTGGGGCATTCAATATTGGACAACTTACACCAAGGGACGATATAGATGACTTTATTGAGGGATTTGAGAGGGTGGCGCACATTAGTGGTTGGCCGCAGGAACAGTGGGCCATACGCCTGGCCGCATCCCTCACGGGGGAGGCCCTCGCTGCCTACCGGGCTATGCCACCCCTGCTTGCTAGTGATTACAGTGAGCTCACTAAGGCAATTAGAGAAAGGTTGGGGCTCACTCCTCTAGTATACCATCGCCAATTGAGGGCTGTAAAATTGCAAGCAGGCGAGACGCCAAAGGCCCTATATCATAGAGTCCAAACCTTGCTGAATAAATGGTTGATTTCGGTGGGTAAGACCGTGGAATCAATAATTGACAGTCTTAGTAGCGCTGTCAGAGAGGTTTATGGTGGCAGAAATAAGTGCCCATAGTCACGACAGTACCTCCCAGGTGGCAGTAGGAGGAGTATTAGAAAGGAGGAAAAGGAATACTGATAATGTGAAAGAAATGTATAAACCCTTATCAGAAGGTTATGTCTCTCATAGGAAATGCTATAAATGTGGGGAAGAAGGACATATCCAACGTAATTGCTTTGTGAGAACTGCATTAATAGCAGAGAATCAGCCTAGGGAGAAAGAAAAATTCTTCCTGTCAGTGGAAGTACAGGGGATTGCAACCACTGCGCTTTTGCATTCGGGTGCTCAACATAGCATGCTATCCAAAGCTCTATGGCGAAAAATTGAGGCCAAAAGTGGGAACACAGCAATTCAGCCCATATCTCAGGTAAAAATCCGCTGTATACATGGAGGTATCTCCAGCTACCCAGTTTATAGTCTGAGAGCAGGGCCGGATTTACGTATACGCCATGTACGCCATGGCGTAGGGCCCACAACCGGCAGGGGCCCACCAAAAATAGAACCAGTTTTTTTTTTTAACTCGATTAAAAAAAAAACCTGGTGGCTACCGCCGCGGGGCCCCCTCTGCTGCCGCGGGGGCCCCGTCTACAAGATGGTCTGGTCTGGTCCGGTCGGGTCGGGTCGGGTCGGGTCGGGTCTCGTCTCCCTCCCTCCCTCCCGGCTGCGAGAGACGCGAAGATAGAGCGTCTCCTCGCGTCTGTGTTAAGCCCGCAGGGGCTGATGGGATTTCCCATCAGCCCCTGCGGGCTTAACACAGACGCGAGGAGACGCTCTCCCTTCGCGTCTCTCGCAGCCTGCAGCGAGGGAGGGAGAGAGACCCGACCGGACCGGACCGGACCCGACCCGACCAGCTTGTAGACGGGGCCCCCGCGGCAGCAGAGGGGGCCCCGCGGCGGCAGCCACCAGGTTTTTTATTAAAATTAAATTTTACTTTAGGCCAGGGGGGGTAGGATACCCCCCCCGGCCTAAAGTAAAATTTAATTTAAAAAAAAAACCTGGTGGCTGCCGCCGCGGGGCCCCCTCTGCTGCCGCGGGGGCCCCGTCTACAAGCTGGTCGGGTCGGGTCCGGTCGGGTCTCTCTCCCTCCCTCCCTCGCTGCAGGCTGCGAGAGACATGCGTCTCTCGCAGCCTGCAGCGAGGGAGGGAGAGAGACCCGACCGGACCCGACCCGACCGGACCTGACCAGCTTGTAGACGGGGCCCCCGCGGCAGCAGAGGGGGCCCCGCGGCGGCAGCCACCAGGTTTTTTTTTTTAATTAAATTTTACTTTAGGCCGGGGGGGGTAGGACTGGTAATGGGCTATGGGGGGGGGGTAGGACTGGTAATGGGCTATGGGGGGGGGTAGGACTGGTAATGGGCTATGGGGGGGGCTGGGGCTGGAAATGGACTGGGGGGGGGTAGGGCTGGTAATGGGCTATTGGGGGGCTGGGGCTGGAAATGGACTGGGGGGGGGTAGGGCTGGTAATGGGCTATTGGGGGGCTGGGGCTGGAAATGGGCTGGGCTGGGGGGGTAAAGGCTAGAGGTGGGCTGATGGGGTTAGGACTGGTAATGGACTGTGGGCTGTTGTGGGGGGCTTAGAACTGGCAATGGGCTTTGGGGGGGGTTAAGACTGGTAATGGGCTGTGGGCTGATGGGGGCTGTCTGGTAATGGGCTATGGGGGGGCTAGGACTGGAAATGGGCTGGGGGGTTAAGACTGGAGGTGGGCTGATGGGGTTAGGACTGGTAATGGGCTGTTGGGGGGGGTTAGGACTGGTAATGGGCTTTGGGGGGGTTAAGACTGGTAATGGGCTGTGGGCTGATGGGGGTTGTCTGGTAATGGGCTATGGGGGGCTAGGACTGGAAATGGGCTGGGGGGTTAAAACTGGAGGTGGGATGATGGGGTTAGGACTGGTAATGGGCTGTGGGCTGATGGGGGGGGGGTAGGACTGGCAATGGGCTATGGGGGGCTGACTGGAAATGGGTTGATGGGGTTAGGACTGGAAGTGGGCTGATGGGGGGTTAGGACTGGTAATGGGTTATAGGGGGGGCTTAAACTGAAAATGGGGTGATGGGGGGTTAAGGACTGAAAATGGGGTGATGGGGGGTTAAGGACTGTAAGTGGGGTGATGGGGGGGCTAGGACTGGAAATGGGCTGATGGATGGCTAGGACTGGAAATGGGCTGATGCAGGGACTAGAAGGGAATGGATGCTGGGTGAGGCTGGAACTAGAAGGGAGCTGATGTTGGGGGAGGATTAGAATGGGATGGGGCTGGAAGAGTAAAATGGAGAAGGGAAAAATATTTTGTGTGGGAGGGATAAAAAATCTACAATTGGCCGGGTATTGGGAGAGTAAGTGGGGATTGAGGATGGAGGGGTAATATTTGAGTGGATGAAATAGGAATGAGGAAAGAGCAAAAGGAGAAAGATTAGTATGTTAAAGCAGATGTAGAGAGAGAATGGAAAAAAATCTAGAAGAGAGAAGAAAGGACAAATGGACAGCAGACGATGGACAGTTAGCAGAAGACACGAAGAAACCAGAAGAAAGTGGCTGGAGCAATTGCAGCTGAAAAAAATGCACAAAAGGTAGAAAAATATCTCTTTATTTTGAATTTATTAATTGGAATATGTCAGCTCTGGTAAATGTGCATCATTAACATCTGTGCTTTGTTTAGTACAAGAGCAAATTAATGTATAGTTTTATTTCTACAGTGTTGTACATTCCAAGTTTGGCTTTTGGGATTCCCAGTTTAATTATTGTCTTCCTATTTCTAAATTGTGATTACTTGTTTGGTGATGGTCTATGTTCTGCATGTGTAACTGAGCTGAGGTGTTCTGTTTATATAATTCCTGTTTGACATTGCCACTTGTTCTCTTTCCCCAGTAGGTCATGTATTGTTGTTCTCTGAAATGTATTGGTTTAATATTTGCAGTGTTGCCTTTTGATTGGTAGAGTATGGTGCTTTGTGAGTCCTGGTAGTGCTGTTAGGATACGGCGGGTTTACTATGGGCAGTGTTTGTAGTAGTTCCTAATGTGTCTGGCAGTTGGCACTGGATTATAGTAATGTAGAAATCTTTTAGTCTTTCTTTATCCATACACTCATTAAGAGGCACGTTTACTAAAAGTTAGTATATGGTAACATTATGCAAATATTTATGCAAATGAGGCCCCTTATGCAAATGAGGTCCGCACCCCCCTTGGGCCGCCCCTGCTGGGGGCCCACAATTTTTGTTGGCGTAGGGCCTCACTCAAGGTAAATCCGGCCCTGTCTGAGAGTGAAAGGCTTAGGCGTGAGTAGACATATGAAAATAGCTGTGGTACCTAGGCTACCGCATGAATTGGTACTAGGGAAAGATTGGCCACAGTTAAGCAAAGGCCTGGGACAGGACTTGTTTAAAAAAGAGGCAGCTACCTCTAGGACGCCCCAAGTAGACGCCCTAGCACAATCAAAGGTGAAGATGAGCATGATTCCTAGCCCTTTGTTTGAAGCTCCTAGAAAACAAGAGCATTAAGCCTGTGCCCGGAATGAAGCATCTACAGAGAATCCAAAATGGGTGTTAAGATATGCTAAAATGAACCCCAACGCACGCGCACCAAAAAGAGCCACTGCCAACGCTGCTGGGTACGATCTCTATAGCGCCGAGGATACGATTGTGCCAAAGCAAGGAAAAGCACTGGTAGACACAGCTTTACAGCTAGAACTCCCCATGGGATGCTATGGATGCATAGCCCCGCGTTCTGGCCTTGCCTGGAAATATTTCCTCGACATAGGAGCTGGAGTTATCGATCCAGACTTCAGGGGCACAGTGAAGGTGCTCATGTAAAATTTTGGAAATCAAGATTTTAGGATTTCTACTGGAGACCGTATAGCGCAGATAATCTGCGAGAGGGTTGGTTTTCCCCCTCTAGAAGAGGTTCCCCACCTATCCACAATGACCTTTGGTGCCGGAGGCTTTGGCTCTACAGGAGGCACTAGCCTGGAGGGATTGTCGGCAGCAGTGGAGGAAAAGATGGAGGAAGACCTCGGCCCCCAGTTAGAAGATTGTAAGAGGAATCCGAAATTGAGGTTCGGGGATAGCCTTTCATGGGCCCAGAAACAGGATTTGTTTCAACTGCTGGCTGGATTTCAAGATGTATTGACCCCGATGCCAGGGAAAACAAATCTGGTAGCCCATGAAATCCTGACACCACTGGGAGAAGTGGTAAGACAACGGCCGTACAGGCTCCCCGAGGCAAAAAAGCAAGAGGTGGTGCGCCAGGTCCAGGAAATGCTAAGCATGGGGGTGATCAAAGAGTCCCACAGTCCCTGGAACAGTCCGATTGTTCTTGTGCCGAAACCGGATGGGTCACTCAGGTTCTGCATCGATTTCAGGAAGGTTAACTCGATCAGCCGCTTTGACACCTATCCTATGCCTCGCATAGAAGAACTTTTGGATCGCCTGGGACCAGCCAAATATCTGACCACGATCGATATGTCTAAGGGATATTGGCAAGTGCCACTGACAAAGGATGCCCGACCGAAGACCGCTTTCAGTATGCCTGTGGGGCTGTACCAATTTAAGCGGATGCCTTTTGGGTTGCACGGGGCTGCGGCTACATGCCAGAGGCTCATGGACTTGGTGTTGAGACCTCACCAGGCCTATGCTGTAGCTTATATGGATGACGTAATAATCCATAGTGATACCTGGAACCAGCACTTACCGAGAGTGGCAGCGTCCTGCAGGCGATGAGAGAAGCAGGACTCACCTTGAATCCGGACAAGTGTGTGTTCGGTGGCCAGGAGGTCAAATACCTAGGCCATATAGTGGGCCGGGGCCTAGTGAAGCCATTGACCAATAAGATCAAAAGAGTTAAGACTTTCCCCAAGCCAGTGTCACAAGGTGGACTTATCGGAGCCTGAAAAAATGAAGATCTGCAGGGATGATCAGGGAAGAGATGACAGTTTAAACAGAAAACTGTCAGATGGTTGCTATAGACAACCAGGGCACACGTGGATAAGGGCTAGGAAGACACACCCAGATAGCAAAGAAAGGGAGTTTGCATTGCCTGATAGGGATCAGCTGGGTGGAGGTGGAGCCCAAAGACACAGACATAAAACACGCTCACAAATAGTTAGAGAAGGAGAGGAGGTGAGCCAACAAGGGTCACAGCAAGAGAGACAGCGGCAAGGGCAGCCGAAGCTGGGGAAAGAATGAAACTGGAATGAAAGAGAGAGAGAAAGAGAGAATGAACTATTGGATCAGCAGGAGAACCAACGCGAAGGTCTGAGTGAGTCCCGAGACCTGTGTGAGAAGTGTGGAAATCAGCAGCCAGATACTGTGTTTATGTGTGGAGGGCACGAGAGACATAGGAGAACTTCCATAGAAGGTAACAAAGCAGGAAATGCTAATAGAGGCTGTTTCCTACCTGAGTGGGTAAAACCCCGAAGTAACAGGGAAAGCCAACCTAAAACAAGCTTAAGAGAAACAGAGAATAACTTCTTCCCTTGTGCTAGAAGCTTTAAAAGAAGAGAAGTTTTCTTACCTGAAGAAGCTTGTGATTTTGCTAGCAAGTTTAAACTCCCAACCTGTGATAAGGTTCCGTCTCGAGCAGTGCAATCCAGGGCAGCTGTGTTGCAAGGGCTAGACCCGAGCAAGCTCAGAGCATACCACAAATGTTCTAGTAGCAGAGCCAGTGAAGGTTTGAAATATCCTTTTGGTTACCAACAGGGGCAGAGCTCCTATGAGTCCCATTCAAACCCTTATGGTATTTCCCAGCAAGGCATTTGTGCAGAGGGACAGAGCAACTTCCTGTTTGACGGAGCAAACCTGCCTTATCCCTGTGAAACAGCTGATCCTAGAATTGAGGGTTCAGGTGAATATGAATTAATGGAATATGAGAATTCAGATATACCAGTAGTTCCTGAACCAATGGACTGTTCATTATCTGTGATTGACCCAGAGTTCTCTCTAAGATAAATGGTTGAAGATAACCAGAGTTTAAAGCAGTAGAAGTGAGCTGTGCTGTGGCAACAAAAGAAAAGGCTGTATTAGGAACAGTGAGGCTGTTTAATTCTTTTCTTTTGTTTGTATTTAAAAGCTGAAGTAAGCTATTTTTGTTACACATTTAATTTATGTTATATGCCCGAAGTGGTCTGTTATTTGTTTTGCCAAGAAAGGAAAAAACCTCGTGGACGGGGAATAAAGCCCTGATTTGGAATTGAAGTGTGTTATGTGGTTCATATAATAGAAGGTACAACTACCACTCTCATAGGGCCAGGCAAGGCGGCCTGCAGTACTGACAGAGCCAAGAGGAGGAATCATCAGGCAATACCTGACCCCACCGATAGGGCCCCTGGGGGTGTGACAAAATGGCGTAGTATTGAGGATTTTTTTTTCCTGTGGCATAAGCTAATTTTTCCTGAAGAGGAGGAAAAAGGACATTGCTGAGAAGCAAGGAGAATATCTGGATACAGAGCACTGTCTGAGGAAGATTCGACTGGCAGATCGGCCAGGGGACGAATAAAAGACCTTTTTCTCACATGCTGGAGTCTACCAGGAGACTAAGGTACTAGTAGCCTGGGTGGACGGGTACGGGATACCAGTGAGAAAAAGAGGGCGCTATAACTGGGATAAAATTCCTGTAGAAAGTACCGCACTTGGTGGGTCTTTCTTTTCTTTTCCTTACAGGTGCAGAATCCGAAGAAGACGATGGATCCACAGGACATGCTAGCCTGGGTGAATGAACAATGGGAAAAACAAGCGAAGATGGTGCAACATCTGCAAGAGCAGTATATGACCGCCATGAGAGAGCAGCAACGACCATTGCTGGAGGCAGTGAGCGCACTATTAAACAAGTCCCATGGAGAAGAAGCAGCATGTACTACCACAATACCGCAAGTAGAACTGAACACTGGTCTTGCTTTGTCGTTAAGACATTTAAAACAGGAGGACAATCCTGACGATTTCATCGAGGCATTTGAGCGCATAGCTGGAAACCTTAAATGGCCTGCAGAGCAGTGGGCAATGAGATTTGCCATGACCTTAAGTGGTGAAGCTCTGTCTGCTTTTAAGGCCATGCCCGCTAGCCTTGCTAATAATTATCAGGAAATTAAGAGAGCTGTAGAGGATCGGCTTGGTCTTACACCAAGACACTATAAGCGGTTATTCAGGGGGGCACAAATGTATGAAAATGAAACCCCGAGAGCATTATGCCAAAGACTTAAAAGTCTGGCGTACAAGTGGTTATACCCAGAGGGGAGAACACTAGAGTCCATTCTAGATGAGATTATTCTAGAGCAATTCCTGCTAGCGATACCTCCAGAGATGAAAACGTTTTTAACTCTACAAAATTGCTCTAACACTGAGGAGGCAGCTAAACTGGCCGAAGTGTTTAGAGAAGCTAAACAAGCAGATACCTCCAAAATAAGCCTCTTAAAAGTGGCAGGTATGAAAGAGTCGGATGAATGTAAAAAGTATGAAAGACTTAAAGCATATAATTATGACTCTGGTAAAGATGTGATGGCTAGAAACACAAAGAAGTGTTACAAATGTGGTAAACTTGGACATATTATGAAAGAATGTAGAGTTAAGACAGTCCTAGTAACAGGGGCGGAAAAGCAGGTCCCTCAAGGTATCTTCTTACAGGTACAAGTGAATGGAATAGACACCCTAGCTTTACTTGATTCGGGAGCAGAACAAAGCTTGATTGCTCAAGAATTTTGGGAAACCATGAAACAGTCACGCCATGTAGCTCCAAATCAAGTAAAGGAACAAGTACAAGTAAAATGTGTACACGGTACGCAGCTTCCCTACCCCATACACCAAGTATGTGTTAAAAGACTAGGGATAGAGAGGAAAATACAGGTGGCAGTAGTTCCCAGGCTACCGCAAAACCTAATCTTAGGACGTGACTGGCCTTCCTTTCAAGGTGGATTAAGGCAGGGGATATGTTTGAAAACAGGGTTGGTCTCTACCCGATCCCAAGCCAGTGCAGCTGAAACCCGAAAATCCCCGATAGGTGAAATAGAGAAACCTGAGGAAGAGGGTGTTAAAGAGGTTCCTGAGGAGAAGATAGAGGCAGAAGAGGCAGATACACTTCCCAACCACGATGATTTGGTTCAGAGTCCGGTTGAGGGAGGGAAGAAAGCCAAGGCCAAAAAGCGCCAGGAGAGGAATAAGAGAACCCAGGGAAGAAGGGAACTAGAAGCGGGGGAGGGGTTGCCATGGGTACCCGCCACCCTAGTCCAAAAATTCCCATTGTTCCCGATGGAGCAGAGGGCGGATTCAGCACTCAAAAGAGCTTTTGAGTGGGCCCAGAAGGCTCGAAATGTGTTACCCCGATTCTTCTTAGACGAAGATATTTTATACAGAGAGAGCCTGGATCTATACTCAGGGGCTGTAAGAAAACAACTGGTGGTACCAGTAGCTTTTAAAGCAGTGGTTTTACATTTAGCGCATGACCATCCAGTTGGTGGACACAAGGGCGTTCAGGGAACGCTAGACCAGATTTTAGCGTGATTTTATTGGCCGGGGGTATACCAGGAAACAAAGCGCTATTGTGATTCCTGCCCCGCATGTCAGAGGGTTTCCATAGCCAAACCCAAGGCCGTGCCTATGGTACCGTTGCCAACCATAGCGACACTTATTAGACGAATGGGAATAGATATTGTAGGCCCATTGATAAAAACACCTAGGGGTTACCAATACCTTTTGGTCATTGTAGACCATGCAACCCGGTTCCCATGGGCCATTCCCCTCAGAAACATTTCGGCCAAAATTATAGCGCAGGAACTGATAAAATTGTTCTGCGAGGTGGGGTTTCCCCAAGAAATCTTGACTGACCAAGGTAGTAATTTTGTCTCGAGATACCTTGCTAGGGTTTGGGAAGCGTTTGGTATACGCCACATAAAAACGTCGGCATACCATCCCCAGACCAATGGGTTGGTGGAGCGCACCAACCAGTCAATTAAGCACTTATTGCAAAGGGGGTTAAGGAGTGGGGAAATGATGGAATGGGACACGCTACTCCCGTTTGTAATGTATGCTTGCCGGGAGCGTGTGCAAACCTCCTTAGGAGTATCCCCGTTCGAACTTTTATTTGGTAGGAGCCCAAGGGGAATACTGGACATTCTATGGGATGAATGGGTGGAACCTAAGGTACCAGAGATAGGGATTCCACAGTTTTTAAAAGAGCTAAGGACGCGCCTGAGAAAAACATCCCAGGCCTCAGTAGAAAATCTGAGTCATAGCAAACAACGACAGAAACAGTATTATGATAGGAGCACACAGGCCAGAGAACTGGCAGTGGGAGACAAGGTCCTTATACAAGTGGCGGACCCAGGTCCAAAATTCGAATCTCGCTGGAAAGGACCAGGCATAGTAATAAAGAAGGTGGGATTTGTGTCATACCTCATTGAGAATGAGAAAGGACGTAGGCAGGTATATCATGTCAATGTATTGAAGCCTTGGAAGGAAAGGGTGGCCACCGCTAATTTGGCCTACCATGAGCAGCACTATAGAACCCCGCAAGGGATTACGTGCTGGCCTCTGAAAATTGCGGCAGCACGTAATATTTTAAGGGGGGAATGTGTCACAAGGTGGACTTATCGGAGCCTGAAAAAATGAAGATCAGCAGGGATGATCAGGGAAGAGATGACAGTGTAAACAGAAAACTGTCAGATGGTTGCTATAGACAACCAGGGCACACGTGGATAAGGGCTAGGAAGACACACCCAGATAGCAAAGAAAGGGAGTTTGCATTGCCTGATAGGGATCAGCTGGGTGGAGGTGGAGCCCAAAGACACAGACATAAAACACGCTCACAAATAGTTAGAGAAGGAGAGGAGGTGAGCCAACAAGGGTCACAGCAAGAGAGACAGCGGCAAGGGCAGCCGAAGCTGGGGAAAGAATGGAACTGGAATGAAAGAGAGAGAGAAAGAGAGAATGAACTATTGGATCAGCAGGAGAACCAACGCGAAGGTCTGAGTGAGTCCCGAGACCTGTGTGAGAAGTGTGGAAATCAGCAGCCAGATACTGTGTGTATGCGTGGAGGGCACGAGAGACATAGGAGAACTTCCATAGAAGGTAACAAAGCAGGCTGTTTCCTACCTGAGTGGGTAAAACCTTGAAGTAACAGGAAAAGCCAACCTAAAACAAGCTTAAGAGAAACAGAGAATAACTTCTTCCCTTGTGCTAGAAGCTTTAAAAGAAGAGAAGTTTTCTTACCTGAAGAAGCTTGTGATTTTGTTAGCAAGTTTAAACTCCCAACCTGTGATAAGGTTCCGTCTCGAGCAGTGCAATCCAGGGCAACTGTGTTGCAAAGGCTAGACCCGAGCAAGCTCAGAGCATACCACCAATGCTCTAGTAGCAGAGCCAGTGAAGGTTTGAAATATCCTTTTGGTTACCAACAGGGGCAGAGCTCCTATGAGCCCCATTCAAAACCTTATGGTATTTCCCAGCAAGGCATTTGTGCAGAGGGACAGAGCAACTTCCTGTTTGGCGGAGCAAACCTGCCTTATGCTTGTGAAACAGCTGATCCTAGAATTGAGGGTTCAGGTGAATATGAATTAATGGAATATGAGAATTCAGATATACCAGTAGTTCCTGAACCAATGGACTGTTCATTATCTGTGATTGACCCAGAGTTCTCTCTAAGATAAATGGTTGAAGATAACCAGAGTTTAAAGCAGTAGAAGTGAGCTGTGCTGTGGCAACAAAAGAAAAAGCTGTATTAGGAACAGTGAGGCTGTTTAATTCTTTTCTTTTGTTTGTATTTAAAAGCTGAAGTAAGCTATTTTTGTTACACATTTAATTTATGTTATATGCCCGAAGTGGTCTGTTATTTTTTTTGCCAAGAAAGGAAAAAAACCTCGTGGACGGGGAATAAAGCCCTGATTTGGAATTGAAGTGTGTTATGTGATTCATATAATAGAAGGTACAACTACCACTCTCAGAGGGCAAGGCAAGGCGGCCTGCAGTACTGACAGAGCCAAGAGGAGGAATCATCAGGCAATACCTGACCCCACCGATAGGGCCCCTGGGGGTGTGACACCAGCTATCAAGAAACAGTTGCGCAGCTTCCTGGGGTTAGTCGGTTATTACCGAAGGTTTATACAGAATTTTGCGGAAAGGAGCACGGTGTTGACAAATATGTTAAAGAAGAACGCACCCAACAAGCTGAAATGGACGGAAGAAGCTGAGGGAGCCTTTTCTCTGTTGAAGGAGAAATTGTGTGTGGGCCCAGTTTTATGGGGCGTGGATTTTAGTCAACACTTCATAGTTCAGACAGACGCATCTGAAACCAGACTTGGCGCAGTCCTTTCGCAGAAACATGATGGGGTAGAACACCCAGTCATGTTTCTTAGCCGCAAGCTGTCACCGGCGGAGACTAAGTACTCTACAATTGAGGGCGAGTGTTTGGCCATAAAATGGGCCGTGGATATGTTACATTTCTATCTGACAGGCTGAAGATTCACACTCATCACAGACCATGTCCCACTAAAGTGGCTCAGCCAGATGCGCAACCACAATGTGCATTTGATGCGCTGGTATATGGCACTCCAGCCATTTGAGTTTCATGTGGAGCACAGAGCAGGACGATTCCACCAAAATGCTGATGCCCTCAGTTGGATCAAGAGCTGTGCGGATGCTACAAAGCCAGCCCATGATATCTTAAGGGGGGGGATCTGTGATGGGGAAAGTCTGGTGGAAAGCATGGACACAGAAGAGAATCCAGAAATCCCCATGGAAACGGATGATAATGCACTGCTACAAGGAAAACTCAGCCTATGTCAGAGAAAAAGGCAGTTCCCTGTAGGAAGCAAACCACACCCTAGTGCAAGGGTGGAGACTAACCCTCGTTCTGATTGGTCACAAGGAAGCAGGAAGCCAGGGTTAAAAACCACGTGCAGAAGGAAGGAAGAGAGATCTGGGGGGAGATCCGAAGGGAGACCTGAGGAGAGACCTGAGGAGGGACCCGAAGAGAGACCTGGATACAGAACTGATTGGAGAACCCACAAAGAAGTTGGTCAGGGAAATATCCAGAGAGCCAGTTGGAAGGCAAGAGAAAGCCAAGACCAGAGTCTGAAACCAGGGAGTCCAGGCAGAACAGCCTGGGTGAGAGAAGGTGCCAAGGGAAAGGCACGCTCTCAGACAAAGCCAGCATTCAAAGGTAAAAGCACAGACAATTGGAGAAGCCGTGCAGGCCAGTCAAACAGTTGCTACAGCTGGGAGGATTGTAGAGGTGGAAGGAGCACCAGTGCTGACACAGAGAAACAGCCTCAAGGTAAAACTGACCATTTTATATCTGATAAATTGGCAAAAGAGATAAAGGCTAGTTTTATTGAGCAGGAGCTGGAACCCTCCCCCTCTACTGTGAAACGTTGGATTGAAAGCCTAGTACCTGCTGCAAACTCTAGACCAGATAACTCTGACGTTTGTGAAGCTTCTAAATTAGGGGCACTGCAGAGTCTATTCTCTAGTGAGAGGATTCAAACCCCTAGTACCAAAACACCTGAAAAGGCTGACTTGCTGTGGGATCACTTCCACCAGTTTCTAAAGAGAGAAAAGCTAAAAGAAGTCCCCACATATGAGAAAGACTTTGGTAATTCTAATGGCATTGAGGAAATGCAGATAGAAACCACTGTGCCTGAATGTGATTATTTTCCTATACCAATGGACGGTTGTTTGACTCACAAGAATACCACAGTAAGAAAGTGAAACAGGAGAGAGTTTTAAAAGCCTTTTAATAAGGTAGCTTTTACCTGTGACTCAGAAGAAAGCAGTGCTGTGCTGTATTCAGTGTTGAGAGTAACGGAGTTTGGGAAGACGTTATTTGGTGAAAGTGAAACCAGCTGTGTTTAATTCTGTTGCAGTATAGTGCGTGACCACACGGAGAAGTGCAGAGAACAGCAGAGAAGAAAAGTTTTGTTTTTCATTTCTCCTGGTTTTACCTGTGTTCATCCTTTCATTTGGAGAAGTTATCCTAGTGCATTTGTTGTGTTTTGAACCTCCGCGTGCCTTTGAAAATCCCCATTGTATAAATAATAAAAATCTTGCAAAGCCTTACCACCTGCCTCAACTACAATTCATTCCTACAGAGTAAAGAACTTTTATTCTAAAGGACAGTAAGGCCGCCCAGCCGGTGGGTGTCGCAAGTTGGCGTAGTCGGCAGGATTTTTTTTTCCACGCGTGCGCAAGGATATTTCTTCAGGATTTCCACTGCAGGAGAAGCTTTGCTGAGGAGCCCAGCTGACGAGGGTCCAGAAAGCAGGTCCACAGTGCCCAGGAGACTACGGTTGACCATTGGAGGTGTTAAGAGCGAAGCTTCACCCACACGAGGTATTGGGTACCAAGCCGAGGGTCGGTTGAGGATACCAAGGGCACGGGTGTAAGCGCTAGCCATAGTGTTAAAATAGCAAAAACCAAAGAGAGGGGAATACCTTCTTGTGTGTGTGGTCCCGCTCTTAGGTGGTTTGTTTGTGTTTTGTAGGTAACCAAGATGGTGCTCCAGATACCAGACGTATTAAAATGGATGTCACATCAGTTTGAGCGCCAGGCTGATTTGTCCCTGGAGGCGCAGAGGCAGAGTGCTGCGCAGATACAGGCACAACAACAGCCGCTGCTACAAATGTTGGAGGCTTATCTGGCCGAGCAGAAGAAGACCGGATCAGAGACCACGTCATCCAGTTCCAGTACACCAGCTGCTTCTCTGAAGTTGGACTTGCAGGCTGGTGGGGCATTCAATATTGGACAACTTACACCAAGGGACGATATAGATGACTTTATTGAGTGATTTGAGAGGGTGGCGCACCTTAGTGGTTGGCCGCAGGAACAGTGGGCCATACCCCTGGCCGCAACCCTCACGAGGGAGGCCCTCGCTGCCTACCGGGCTATGCCACCCCTGCTTGCTAGTGATTACAGTGAGCTCACTAAGGCAATTAGAGAAAGGTTGGGGCTCACTCCTCTAGTATACCATCACCAATTGAGGGCTGTAAAATTGCAAGCAGGCGAGACGCCAAAGGCCCTATATCATAGAGTCCGAACCTTGCTGAATAAATGGCTGATTCCGTATGGTAAGACCGTGGAATGAAGGGAAGGAGAGAGATGGGTCGATAATTAGAAGGACAAGTGGGATCAAGTGAGGATTTCTTGAGAAGAGGTGTGACCACAGCATGCTTGAAATCTGCAGGGACAGTTGCAGTGGAGAGCGAAAGGTTGAGAATATGAGAGATGGAAGGGACAACGGTGAAGGAGATGGGGCTGTGGAGACGGGTGGGGATAGGTTCAGAGGAGCAGGTGGTGAGTTTGGAGGAAGAAAGAAGGTGCAGGATATTGCAGGAAAGGAATAGAGGGTAGCAAGGGAAGGGGGGGGGGGGAGTTGTGAGTGGAGAGAGGGAGGAGGGGAGGAGGGGAAGTAGCTGACTTTGTGGGGAATTGGAGGGTGATCTTATGGATTTTGTCATGGAAGTAGTCAGCCAGGGTTTGGGCAGAAAAGGAGGGAGGGATCAGAGGTGGAGGCACTTTGAGGAGAGAGCTGAGAGTAGTAAAGAGACGGCGAGGATCATAGGCAAGAGAGTTAGTCAGATGGATATAGTAGTCTTGTTTGGCAAGAGCTATGGCTGACTGGAAGGAGAAAAGCATGAATTTGAAGTGTAGAAAGTCTTCAGGGGAGCGGGATTTGAGCCAGGCACGCTCAGCAGAATGGGCACAGGAACGTAGGTAGCGAGTGGTGGATGAGAGCCAGGACTGAGGTGCAGAGCATCTCACAGGACGTAGGGTGGACTGAGCGAGAGCATCCAGAGCTGAGGACAGTGCAGTATTATAGGAAGTTACTTCCTTGTCAACAGACTTGGATGACATAGTGGAAGAAAGAGATGGAGAAATGGTGGAAGAGAGAGCCAAGGGATCAATAGCATGAAGGTTTCTACATAGGTTAGAGGAGACAGGACGAGGCTGAGGTGGTGGGAGATGATGATTAAAGCTTAAAAGGTGATGGTCAGATAAGGGAAGAACTGAGCTACGGATGGTCAAGAGTAGAGAACTAGAGAAAAATATCAGGTCCAGGCAGTGGCCATACTGGTGAGTGGGGGTAGTGGAACAAAGTTGGAGGTCAAACGAGGAGGTAAGGGAGAGGAGCTTTAAAGCATGAGGATCAGAGGGGTTATTGACATGAATGTTAAAATCCCCAAGAATAAGTGTGGGGGAAGAGGAATCCAGAAAGAAGGAAAGCCACGAGTCAAAGTCAGTGAGAAAGGTAGAAGTAGACTTGTCAGGAGGACGATAAATAACAGCTACCCTGAGAGGAAGTGGAGTGAAGAGGAGGATGGGGTGGACTTCAAAAAAGAGGAAGGAGTGAGACTGAGGCAGCAGGAGGGGTTGGAATTGGCAAGAGGGAGAAAGTAGAAGCCCAACACCACCACCACGGCCATTGGGACGAAGCGTGTGGGAGAACTGATAGCCCCCCGCGGCAGAGGGCAGCAGTAGATGCGGTATCATCTAGGAGGAGCCAGGTCTCAGTTAGAGCAAGAAGATGTAGAGCATTGGAGATAAAGAGATCATGAGTAAAAGCGAGTTTATTAGAGACAGAGTGTGCGTTCCATAAGGCACATGAGAAAGGGAGAGTGGAAGATGAAAGGAGAGGGATATGTATAAGATTAGACATGTTGCGTGAAGATCTCTTCTCACATGAGAAAGGGAGAGTGGAAGGGGAAAGGAGAGAGATATGGATAAGATTAGACATGTTACATGAAGATCTTTCCTCTGAGTAAGACAGAAGTCTAGGGGGGCCAGGATTGGGGTTGATATCTCCGGATGAGAGAAGAAGAAGGAGTAGCAGAGTGCAGGATAGAGGGGAGACAGTACGGCGGAAATGAGGGTGAGGTTGCTTTAGAGAGAAAGGAGATGGTTGAATGAGGGGGAGAAAGCGATGAAGCTCAAGAGCTGATGATAGGGTAGAAGACAGAATGGAGGGGGAAGTGAGGATGGTAAAGGTGGATAAGGAGGGACGGAGTGAGGGTACTGGTAGGAGGGGAAACAGTTAGGGAGTATGAGGAAAACAAAGACAATGTGGTGTAGAGCCATAGAGGAGGGATAGAGAGGGGCAATGAGGTAGCAATGGATTCTACAGGCAATGCAGCATATGTTATCTTACAAGCAATGAGGTAGCAATGGATTCTACAGGCAATGCAGCATATGTTATCTTACAAGCGATGGGTAGCGATGGATTCTACAGGCTATGCAGCATATGTTATCTTACAAGCAATCCTCAGGTACTACAGATAAATTTAATGATAGTTCACAGATTACTAATAGTAGGTCTGCAATCTCATATTTTACTTCTTTTAACGCCCTTGGATGTATACTGTCAGACGGCTGCCTAGGGTGAGAACTTACACAATCTTGACGATGCATATATTCATATGATTCTTGCAAGGTATTGTGGGTATTGTAGTTCATTCACTCCCAAACACAGCTGATGACAATAATTTGAGTTGTGAAACCAAGTGGTAAGATCAATAAAATACTTCTTTTATTGATGGGGTTTAATTCACCCAGCACATGTATGCTTGATAGCACTATAAATGAGGTTACTTGCTTGCAGTGTTTAAAATGGATAACAAAAAGTCACAAAGTAAACCAGAAAACAACCTTCAGCTTGTCAGGCAATTAGCTAATGTTTTCTTAGCAAGTAATTACCAAATACAAAGGCACAAAGTAAAGAATAAACTTTGCTGGTTAGGTTAACTTCTGCTTATTTTCCACGCCGAACTCAGCAGTGATTCTCCCTTGCTCACACACACAATCAGGTGCAGCCCTAATTACTATCAATGGACCAGCTGAAAGCCTTTAGCTGGCTGGCTGCTACTGTGTGAGCCCAAATCCTGCTTTAAGAGCTGTTTGCAGTGGAAATAAAGAACAAGGTTAGGTTTCTTTGTGATGGCTGATGTGTTTGCTCACAGAAAGCTAGCATTTAGATAGAGAACAGCCCATATAAATAGTTTCACCTGCTGTATCTCCCCCTTCATCAACAATCATAGGGTCAATATCATACATTGGCACAGATGAGTCTTTCATTAAGGCACTATCATGAGAATGCTTATTCCCTTGCTGCCATTCTCTATTATAGATAGGGTCTGGATCAGTGTTCATACCTGAGCCTCTCCTGCCATCATAATTCCTCTCTGTAAAGCCTGGCCAATATGTAATCCAATTCTGATGTCCAGCCTTCCAATCTTGATCCCTGGACACTGGATCTCCTCTCACATACCTTCTGGCCTTGGTTTGAAAGTCCCTTCCACGTGCAGTCTTCTCTCTTCCAGGTAGCCACTGGTGATTCCTATCTCTGCCACTCCATTCCTCTGGCTGAATCCAGTCCAATGGACTCTGCTGGCTTTTGGAATACCTCCCAGTATGAATACTGCCTTGGAATCTCCCAGACCTTCCAATGGCCTTCCTTCTCTTCCTTCCAGAGAGTTTCCTTCTCTCTCTATCTGCTTGGCTTGGCTTCTGTTTCTCCAGGTGATACTGGTGCTTGTAGCCGTTGCTGAAGCTCTCCCTTAAGCTCTTTCTGTGGCTTTTGCTGAAGCTGTTCTTGAAGTTCTCCCTGGAGCTGGGCTGGAGCTTGTAGTAACTGTTATCTGAAGAATAAGCTCTATTCTTATTCTGTCCTAATGTGTGCTGCTCCCTAACACAGCGCAGCTGTCTTGAATCAGGCCCTGCCCTTTGAGATGAGTGCTTAGGGATTACCTCATAGCCCTCTTGATTGCACACACATTTCCTCACTTCAGCCCCTCTCATGGCTGCTGGAAACCTGGTGCATTCTGGGACTGGTAGTCTTTTATGTGAAAACTCTGTTTTCTTGCTTCTACCAGAACTGACAGGTTGCTTGTTCAGAGTCACATCATCTTTTTTATAGCTCCTACCTGAGCTATGATAAGCTTCCTTATCACAATACCATCCATTCCAGGTGATTTGCTACCATTCAGTTTATCAAACAGTTGTAACACATCCTCCCAGTTTATTGATATTTCTTTCAATTCTTCTGTTACATCATCTTTAGATTTCATTTAAGGCACGGGTAACTCCCCTACATCTTCTTCAGTAAGGACCAAAGCAAAGAATTCATTCAGTCTCTCCACTATGGCCATGTCTTCCCTTAGTGCCCCTTTTACCACTCTATCATCCAATGGTCAAATTGACTCTCTCACAGGTGTTTTGCTACAAATGTACTTGAAAAGGTTTTATTATGCATTTTTGCTTCCACAGAAAGCTTGTTTTCAAATTTTCTCTTTGTCTGCCTTATCAATGCCTTACATCTAACTTGCCAATGCTTATGTTGTTTCCACTGTTCATTTTTAGGCTCCTTTTTCCATTTCCAGAAGGATGCTTTTTAGTCAACAACAGTCTCTCTGACATTACCTTTAAGTTATGCTGGCAGTTTTTTGGCCAACCTTCCACTTTTCTTGATGTATCAAATACATCTGGTCTGAGCCTCCAAGATAGTACTTTTAAACAACACCATGTTTAATGTAAATCTTTAACATTTGCAGCTGCTCTTTTTAGTCTTTTCTTAACTGTTTTTATTTTATCATAGTTTCCCTTTTGAAAGTAAAAAGGTAGTATTGTGGATTTCCTTGCCGTCTATCTTCCATTTATTACATCAAATGTGATCATGCTATGATCACTATTGCCAAGTGGCCCCAAAACCCTTATCTCTTGTACAAGATCCTGTATTCCACTAAGGACTAGGTCCAGAATAGCTCCCTCTCTTGTCAGTTCATGAACTATCTGCTCCAAGAAGCAGTCATTTATTTCATTTATTTATTTAAGTTTTTCTATACCTCTGTATCTCCAAGTCTAAGCAGTTTACATGAGAACAAAAATGGCCAAATGGTTACATAGAACCTTCTAATAATTATAATATTATAAGATTCTTATGGTTAGTGAGCTAACAGAGGAACATTATAGCATTGAAGTATAATACATTCTTACAATTATACATGGGTAAGTGTGGGGTGTGGGGGAGATTGGGTGGGTGGGTAAGGGAGTAGAATCTGCTTATAATGTGGAAGGTTTATTAAGGCTGGTCGCTTAAGTTGGGTCAGCAAAGTGCCCAAGGAAGATGTGGGTTTTAGTTTTCTTCTGAAGTTTGATAGGTCATTCATGGCACGCAGATCCTCTGGCAGTGCATTCCAGAGAGTTGGGGTGGATAGTGAGAAGGCTCTTTTGGATGTCATGTGGCTGGTCTTGGTAATTGATGATAGAGTGTACAGTGTTTTAAGGGTATGTGTTCTCCTGGATCTGTTGTTCAGTGTTTTCTCAATGAGGGCTTGGAGGTAGACTGGTGACAGGTCATGGTTGATCTTGAAGATTGTGAGTAGAGCTTTGTACTTTACATGTTCCTCTATGGGTAGCCAATGTAGCCATTTGAATATAGGGGTAATATGTTCAGCTCTGGTGGCATTGCATAGGATCCTTGCAGCTGTGTTTGGGCTAGCTGTATCGGGTGTTGTGCGCACTTATGCAGGCATTGGAAGATGAGGTTACAGAAGTCTAGATGGAGGAAGAGTAGTGCTTGAAACACTGAGTCGTCCTGCTGTGACATTGACCCAGTAAATACTGGGGCAATTGAAATCACCCATTATTGCTGTGCTGGAACTTTTGTTAGCTTCCTTGATTTCTTTTAGCATTTCATCATCCATCTGTTCATTCTGGCCCGGTGTTTGTTAGTACACCCCCACTGCTGTCGCCTTCCACTCTTTACATGGAACTTCTCTCCATAGAGATTCTACAGTGTATTTTGTTTCCTGCAAAACATTAGTCCTATGAGACGCAATGCCTTCTCTAACATAGAGCACAAGCCCTCCACCAATTTGATCTACTCTATCTTTGCAATATAGTTTGTACCCAGGTATCACAGTGTCCTATTGGTTGTCTTCCTTCCACCAGGTCTCTGAAATTCCAATCATATCTAACCTTTTATTTAGTGCTATTTATTCTAACTCTCCCTTCTTATTTTTTAGACTTCTAGCATTTGCATGCAGGCATTTTAGAGGTTATATTTTATTCATATTAATCTGGTTATCAGTTGATAGGTGTAATTTGGAATCTTTCGGCTCTGTGCTGAAAGACATCTGGGTTACTTTTTTTTTGGAATCTGTAGCCCCATATAGCATAGGTAGGTACCCCTTCAAAGCTGTGACTATTCTTCTATTATCACCATTGGTATTCCTGCTTGGTACACCACCAACAATGAGTATGATCCCAATGCATTGGACTCCTCATTGTGTGTCCTCTGTCCAGTGTGCCGAAGGGTGGAACATTAATAATCTGATTTATTTTTCCAGGCAGAGTCGCCCTGTTGACTTTCACTCAGCCCCGCCTTTATCTGGCTCCTTCGCACTATCCCTGACCTCCCTCCATTGTGGGCTTTTGAATTGTAGGTCTCTTTATTCAAAAACCACACTGTTTCATGATCTCATTCAGGACCACTCCTTAGATCTTATGCTTCTGACTGAAACATGGCTTCAGCCTGGTGATGAACCTATACTTCATTGATATCTTTATGCTGGTTTCTCATTCTTTTTTTACCCCTCATGCTAATAGAGTTGGTGGTGGGGTTGCTGCTATTTTTTGCTCCTCTTTGGGTCTTTCTGAAGTACACTCAAAAATCTCCACTATCCCGAATCTTATCTTTTGTATCTCCCTAGTAATCCTGCAGTCCTTTTTCTCTTACTATACGTTCCTCCATCTCTTTCTAACACTCTTTGGGACTCTGCTTCTGACAATATCTGAAATAACACTTGAATTTCCAAACATTTATATTTTAGGGGATTTTAGCATTTATGCTGACCTCCCTTCCAAGTCCGCGATTGCTTTTTTTGTCTCATCTCTCCGATCTACAGCTCATTCAACATGTCCCTTTTCCCACTCAAATCACTGGGCAGATCCTCAACTTAATCCTGTCACTTGCATTTTTATCCACTACTCTCAATTTTCCCTCATCTCACTCCTATCCTGGTCCAATCAGTTCTTACTTCATTTTTATCTCTTCTTCCTCTGGCTCTCTCTAATCCCTTCCCAGTCTCTACTAGGTACTCCTGAAGAAGCACTCCTGACACACTTGCATCCTTTCCTCCCTCTGACCGCATTTTTCCAGTTGATTTTCAATCTCTACCAGTTGATCAACAGACTTCATTATGGTACTCGCTTCTAACTACTGCCCTTGATAAGTTAGCTCCACTTCAGCCTGTTCTGTCAACAGTCTGACCCCACTGTTCCTGGTTTCATCCAGGTCTCCTGACTTGCCCGCTCTTGCCTAGACAGCACGGAATGACACTGGCAACAGCAAAATTCTCTTCCTCATTCCATTTCTGAGAGGAGCACAAACTGTATCATAAGTCACTTAAGGCCACTAAGAGAGGGTAGGAGGGAACTAACACTTCATAAAGGTTGGCTTGCTACACAGGTCTCAGACCTGTGCTTCTAAGGTAATCTGTTAACAATTTCCTGTGTGATACACACAGACCTTGGATTAATAGAGGGAGTTTTTCAAATTGCCCCTTTGACCTTTCACTTGGCTTTGTTGTGGTTGTTGTTAAGTGCCATCAAGTCGGTGTCTACTCATGACAACCCTCTGGATAGTTGTCCTAAACTGTGTTCGGTCTTCAGTCAGGCAGTTAATTGTTGACAGAGTGGCACCCATAGCTACTGTTATTGTATCGATCCATCTCATTGCTGGCTTTCCTCTTTTGCGTTGACCTTCTACCAAGTTGAGCACAATGTCTTCTTTCTCTAATGATCTCTCTCTTCGCATGATATGTCCAAAGTATGAAAGTCAAAGTCTTGTTATCTGAGCTTCTAAAGAAAGCTTAAGTTTGATCTCCTCTAGTACTGGTTTGTTCTTCAGGCCGTCCATGGTATACACAGTATTCATCACCAGCACCATAATTCAAAGGCATCAATTTTCTTCCTGTCTTTCTTTTTCACTGTCCTACTTTCACATCCAAATGTCGCTATTGAAAATACCATGGCATGAATGAGTTGAATCTTTTTATGGAGAGAGACATCTCTGCTCTTGAGAATCTTGTCTAGGTCCTTCATAGCCATTTTGCTAAGAGCAATGTGTCATCTAATTTCTTCATTGCTTGTTGTTTCCTTATTGATAGTAGATCCAATAAGTTAAAGTTCTACACTATTTCAATTTCTTCACCATCAACAATGAACTTATTGATTTTTCAATTGTCAGGAACTTTGTCTTATTTACATTAAGGTGCAGGCCTATTTTAAGACTATATTCCTTGATCTTGAGAAGCAAATGTTATATGTGGTATCATCAGCATAGTGAAAGTTGTTGATGAGTCTCCCACCAGTCTTCACACCTCTGTTGTATTCATACAGTTCTGCTTCTCTGTTGATTTGTTCTGCATATAAATTAAACAGGTAGGAGTAAAGTATGCAGCCTTGTCATACACCTTTGCTTATTTTAAACTTTTCCATGTAATAAGTTGTTCTATTGTAAACCACGTTGATTATGAATAGTGCGGTATATAAAACCAAATAAATAAATTAATTATGTTTCTCCTTGTTCCGTTCAAACTGTTGCTTGATGATCAATGTAAAGGTTGTGCAAGAGAACAATCAGGTGCTCTGGTATACCCATGCTTGCTGGTATGTGGGATCAGAATGATTATGTGATAATTTCCACAGTCAGTTGGATCACCTTTCTTTAATATTGGTATAAACAGATCTTTTCCAGTTAGTTGACCATAATGTTCTCTTCCAAATTTCCTGGCAGAGTCTTGTAAGTATGGTAATAGCTGCATCAGATTGCTGTAATACTTCAATGGGAATGCCATCAATGCTTGGTGCTTTGTTCTTTGATAAGGTTTCAATGCTCTCTTACTCCTCTGGCTTTAGTTTCTCTGCATTTCTGGGCAATTTTCAGAGTTTCTTTGGTCATTCATTTTGGCTGTTTTTGTTTTTTTTCTCCTTTTGTAGAAATTTCTCACTTTCTTCCAACACAACCTTCTTGATGTCATCCCATAACTCTTCTGGAGCTCTGTCATTTATATCTAAAGCACCAAATCGATTTTGAAGGCATCTTTAAATTCTGGTGGTATATTCTCAAGGTCATATTTTGCTCCATTCATGAGTGGCTTGCTCTTTTTCAAACTTAGCTTGAGTTTTCATACTAGCAGTTGGTGATCTGTACCACAGTCATCTTCAGGTTTTGTTTTTGTTGATGTTATATTATTTTTCCATTGTTGACTTCCACAGATGTAGTCATTTTGATTTTTGTACATTCCATTTGATGAAGTCCATGAGTACAGTAGCCGCTTGTGTTGCTGGAAGATGTTTGAAATGAATTCTATCAGTCTTTCTCCAGCTTAATTTTTGTTGTCAAGTCCATATTTTCCAACCACTTTGCCTTCTTCTTTATTGCCAACTTCTGTGTTCCAGTCACCCATGACAATCAGGATATGACTCTCATTTCATGCGCACTTAGCTTTAACACCTATTTAAAACACATTCCCAGATCTCTTGCCTCCTAAGTGGAAGGCCTCTTTGTAAAAGTATCTAAAAACAATTTATTTCTTTCATCTTAAACAATATTTTACCATATTCTTCCTTCTATGATAAGCTATAGTCTGATTTGATTTGAATTAAAAGCTCTCTGCTGTTTTAAATTTAAACTAAAAGCTCTCTTGATACTAGGCCCTACTGAGTTTTAAATTTAAATTAACAGCTTCCTGCTGATACTAGACCCTGACTGAGTTAACAAATATAATGGATTCTAAAATACACAGATTTACCAGTTTTAACCCAAAGAATTCCTTTTCCCCCAAGATGTAGAGAATTTCTCAACAGTAAATACACGTGAAGATTTCTTTCCAGCAGTAGCAGTCCCTTTTGGCAGTCCTTCAAGACTAAACACTATGGCAGTTTGACCTCCTAAGCACAAGGGGGAGCTCCATCCTGGGGCTGAGGACTCTAGTAAATACCAGGAAATGTTGAGTGCCAAGTTACCTGGTTCTAGTAGTGAGATTTTAGTCAACATTTAAGGCTTTTGGCTCTATGCTGCAGGAGGGGAGAATGACTGCAGCAAGACTATTGAAGTAAAGAGCTAGTTTAGGCCATGTAGGAGGAAAGATAGAGCCCTTGATTCAAGTTTACTCTGTCAGTGGGAAATATTTCCTGTAAGCTGATAGTTTGGCTGTATTTTGTAGGAGGGTAAAGGCCTGCAGGCAGGCTATTTATTTATCTTTTTTTTTTTAATACCGTCTTATCTGGGAATCAAGGTGGATTATAAGGAATAGGAAATTAATAGGTTTACATAGCACTTTTAGATATTTAACAGTAATTAACAGTAATACCACAAAGGAGAGCTATAGCATATGGTTTTAACATATTAACAGTTGAAACTTATATACAGCAAATTATTTACAGAGGAGGTAGGGAGAGTTTATGTGGGAGAAGTGCAGGAGGAGGTATGTGAGGGTGGTAATTTGTGACATATGTGTCCATAGGTTGCTGCATGGGGGGAACATTGCTTCGGAGGAACATTGCTAACCAATAGTATATAGCTGATATTAAAAATGTCACTCTATTTATTTTATTTTAAATTGATCATGCCATAAAATAGCCAGGGATCTATGCTAGTCCATTAAGGGAACAAGACAAAAATCCTATCTCAAAGCCATAGAGAACAGAGTGATCTATATGAGCACACTAGCAGAACCGTGTAGTCAAAATAACCCATATAACACATGCTAAACAATGCCAACATGTGAATCAATGTATATGGAGTAAATGCCCAAATATCCAACAGTATGTGCATTGAAATTAAGTATACCTTAATATAAAGGTTATACACAGAAGACAGGAGATTACCCATATCATTGATTTTGGCAGTATTTGTAACACAACCACATGTAATAAAATAAATAGAGTGACATTTTTAATATCAGCTACATACTACTGTTCAGCCTTCCAATTGGTTTTTCGTGATGGTTTTTCATGTCCCGCCGTTTAGTTTGTTACTAGTGTTTCCCTGATGGTTTTGTTTCCAGTCATAAAGATTCTGCCTCTAATTAGAACACACGCATTATGACCGCCAGATACATTATAAAAGTACATATGTTTCTCCTTTCAGTCCCACAACATGATATAAGTGTGCCATCAGGCTAGTCAAATGATTCTGTTTCCAACTTGTAGTCATCTTCCATCTCATACTTAGGTTCAGTTATGATTTATTTTGCTTATTTTGTTTCAGTTGTATCACTTAGGTGTTGTGACTCCTCTCCCAGTCCCTATTAGGCATCCGCCTAGGGCCTTGAGGATCAAGTTGCCTTCTAGCACAATAACAGTCTGCAGTCGAGTAATTAAGGCAAAATAAGAATAGGGCCTTATTTCCCCTCCCCTAAGGATCTCCTTTTATACAACAAAAACCAGGAACAAAAACAGCTTCTTCAAAGAAAAATATATTCTTTTCCTTTGGTATTTTTACAGAGCTTCTTCCCATTTGTTTAGCACAATGATTCAATATCATCAGGGAAACATAACGTGCAGTCCATTGGTGTGGGTTCAAGGCTACAGCTATTGTTTTCCCACTGCATTAGTTCACAATCCTCCGGGGCTGCAGGTGGCTTAAAATCCTCATAGCAGTTTTCATTGTAAAACCCTCTCTGTGAGGCACTGGTCAGCTTATCAGGAAACTGCTCTAGGCAAGCAGGGTTTTGAATAACTGGTATTGTGGAAGTTTCCCTCTGGCTTTCCTTTTCTCCCTAGTAATGTGGAATTACGTCATAACTCCCAGCATGTACTTTACTTCTTATGCCATGCCCTGGACCTCCAGACAAAACAGAGTTCTTAGCTTTTTCTCTCTTAAAGCTAGGTTCCCACCTTCTCTCTGTTGTCCTGGCTCCTCTCTCTGGGCTACAGACAGCTCCTTCCCGGGACCTCCAGCTACCAGCAGTCTGAGCAATGCTATGGCCACGTTCCTGAGAAGTTTTTCCCCGGCTGCGTCCTGCTACCGTGCCACACCTACTGCTTCCTTGATTCAGCAGGCTTCCTTCTGTGTGACGTCTGCTCTCAGGTTGGTTGCTCACTTCTCCCAGGTTGCTGCCCCCACTGGCTGTTCCTGGATTTACCCAGCAGCTTTTCTCCTCATGTCCTTTGCACGCTGCCTGTGCTTTTATGGACAGGTGATCCTGATTAGCTTTTAACCTTCCTGCTACATCAGGACTAGTGTGTGGTAAACTTATTCTATTGCTCCTGTGAGCTGAGTGTGTTTGCTGCCTATCAGACTCCAAGGTAAATTCCTCTTTTTCACCTATTATCATGGGCTCTACACCGGCTACTGTATCACATATCCCCCCCCCCCTTAAGGTATTACAGGCTGGGGAACAGCCATTCTCACAGCCCGTAATTACTGAGCGGCCTCTGACATTCACTTTAGACCGGCTCGCTGCGGCTGTTTTCTCCTGCCAAGGTTTAAGGACATTAATATGATATACTTGACAACGTCCCCTGTCATTTTCCATTGCATATGACACAGGTCCTTTACTCTCCACTGCCGTATAGGGATCCTTCCATTGAGCCTCGAACTTCGGCCCAGGGTATGCTACCATTACCACGACCCTCTCGCCTATGGCCAGTTGATGTGGTTTCTTCCCCCGGTCATAATACCGCTGCTGGTGCACCTGACTATCTTGCACATGACGTTTGGAGGCTTGAGAAGCCCTCTGTAAACGAGTCCTTAGATCGCGAAGGAACTGAGGTTCCCCCATTTCTTCCCCTTCAGGTTCCACCCATTGTTCCCTTAAAATATCGAGGACTCCCCTTGGGGCACGGCCAAACATCAGTTCGTACGGAGAAGCTCCTAATGAGGCTTGTGTACGCTCCCTACTGGCGTACAAAACAAATGGGAGCATAATGTCCCAGTCAGCCATCTTTCCGTCCAGCCCTCGTCTTAGCATCTGTTTGAGGGTCTGGTTAAACCGTTCCACAAGTCCATTGGATTGTGGATGGTATGCGGCGGTCTTTACGTGATGGATTCCGAAGGCATCCCAGACCTGGGCTAGGTATTTCGACATGAAATTGCTTCCCTTGTCGGTCAGCATTTCCTTCAAAACCTGACCTCGCAAAATAGCTTAATTAATTCTAACGCTATGGTTCTGGCTGAGATGTTTCTTAAAGGTACTGCCCAGGGGAACCTGGTGGCCTGGTCCATTATCACTAGGATGTATTGGAATCCCCTTGGGGTCTTTACTAGTGGTCCTACGATATCCATCGTTATCCGGTGTACTGGTTCTGATATCGTAGGGGTGGGTATCATGGGTACCCCCAGGGGTTTTGCGGCGGTAACCCGCTGACAAGAGGGACAGGCCTCGCAAAAACTTTTGGTTTCCTTAAATACCCCGGGCCAATAAAACCGGGCCAGAATTTGGTCCAGGGTACCCTGAACTCCCTTATGCCCACCAACGGGGTGGTCGTGGGCTAGTCTCATGACCACTGCCTTAAAGGTAGTGGGAACAACCAGTTGTTTTCTGACAGCACCCGTTTGGGGATCATTACTTTCCCTATACAATATATCGCCCTCTATTAGGAATCTGGGAAGTACGTTCCTATTTGTCTGGGCAAACTCAAAGGCATGCTTTAACGCTGGATCCGCCTTCTGCTCCTTCGGAAAGGATGGGAACTTCCTAACGAGATCGGCAGGCACCCAGGGCAAACCCAGCCCATCTTCTACTCCTGCCCTCAGCTGGGTCCTATGGTGTCTCTCCTGGCGTTTCTCCCCCTTGCCTTTCTTATTGCTTTTAGAAGGTACATTGACTAAATCTTCATGGTGGGGAAGCTCTCCCAGGGTTTCATCTACGGGTCCACCCTCTGCCTCCGGGGGTTCTTCCTCCTCCTCTAGAGATTCAGAATCCTCCTCTGGGGGTTCAACTCATACCCCTGAGCTTTGGGCCTGCGACCTAGTAGAAACCAGGCCTCCCTTTACATGTATATCTTCCCTTATGCCTCTATAGAATGGTGGCCAGTCCCTACCTAATATAATATCATAAGGTAACTTGGGTATTACAGCCACTAGTATCTCCCTCCGGGTTCCCAATCCTTTCACTATCACTCTATAGAGAGGGTAATAAGTGGATGAACCATGTACACATCGTATCTTGGTCCTACCCTCTGGTTGGCTCGGTGTGGACCGATTGCTGGCTTGTAGGATTCGCCAGAACTTCCTCGAGACCATACTTTGGTCCGCGCCCGAGTCAAGCAATGCTTGAGCTACCACACCTTGCACTTCAACATTTATACGGAATCCTTCTTGCCTACATTTTCTGTCACCGATTATCAGTGCTGTTCGCCAGACACAATCCTTTTTTCTATGACCCCGTTTACCGCACTTAAAGCATTTTATCAGTGCGTCTTTAACCTCTTTCTTAGGCAAACACTCAGTTACATTTGGAACATACAGCCTAGGGTCCTTAATTACTTTACCAAAATTTGCCACACCAAACGTGCTACCAGCACCTCCCTGTGGTTTACTGGCCAACTCAGCCTCCATAAACCGTTCCGTGAGGTGAGCTGCTTCGGTTGAGGTTTGGCAGTTTGCAAAGTTAAGGAAGACCTCACTTCGGCAGGAACTGCCTCTGAAAATTGTTCCAACACAATTGTATCAATAATACTCTCAAGGGTCTTCCCTTCTGGAGCGAGCCATTTCCATACCAGGCTACGCACCCTCTGGCACAGTGCTTTAGGTGTTTCACCTGGTTGGAGCTTGGTGGCTCTCAGCATACATCTGTAAACCATAGGCGTCAAGCCCAGCCTATCCCGTATGGCTTTTTTAACTTCTTCATAGTCGGTTGCCAGAGCAGCGGACATGGCCTTGTAAGCCGCTAAGGCTTCTCCTGTTAGGAAGGTGGCCAGCCTAACTGCCCATTGCTCGCTCGGCCAACCTGCATTGTGGGCTACCCTTTCAAAAGCCTCCACAAAGTCATATATGTTAACGGCCTCAGATAACTGTCCAAAAGACAATATCCCACAGTTCTGTGGGCCTATCCCACAGTAATGTTCCTTTGGTGTTTTCTCCGTTGTCCGGTCTGCCAGCAAAGCTTGTAACAATTCTGTCAGGGGCTTCTGCTGGGCCTGTAAGGCTGCCGTGGCTTGCTCTTGGCTCAGCTGTGCCAGCTCCCTCTGTTTCTCGAATTGTAGGCTCATCCACCGAAGCACTTCTTGGGGATCCATCTCCATGCTTGCACACTACAACAAACAAACAGACAACAAACACCAAGTGTGGCACTACTACAATTTTTCGTGCCTAGTCTCTCTTCCTTTTTACCACTCCTTCTCACTGGAATCCTCCACTGCCTGTGCCCAAATACTCATTACCTGAGCCAGGTGGAGATTCACGCTCTGAGAAGGTATTGTTCTTTTCTACCGGTTCTGGAACCTTCTGGGCGTGTCCAGCCGTGATACTCGTCCTGTTCTTCAGCAACGTCACTCTGCTGGGTTCCTGCTGTATAATCTCCAAAAAACTATGCCATTTGTGACTCCTCTCCCAGTCCCTATTAGGCATCCGCCTAGGGCCTTGAGGATCAAGTTGCCTTCTAGCACAATAACAGTCTGCAGTCGAGTAATTAAGGCAAAATAAGAATAGGGCTTTATTTCCCCTCCCCTAAGGATCTCCTTTTATACAACAAAAACCAGGAACAAAAACAGCTTCTTCAAAGAAAAATATATTCTTTTCCTTTGGTATTTTTACAGAGCTTCTGCCCACTTGTTTAGCACAATGATTCAATATCATCAGAGAAACATAACATACAGTCCATTGGTGTGGGTTCAAGGCTACAGCTATTGTTTTCCAACTGCATTAGTTCACAATCCTCCGGGGCTGCAGGTGGGTTAAAATCCTCATAGCTGTTTTCATTGTAAAACCCTCTCTGTGAGGCACTGGTCAGCTTATCAGGAAACTGCTCTAGGCAAGCAGGGTTTTGAATAACTGGTATTGTGGCAGTTTCCCTCTGGCTTTCCTTTTCTCCCCAGTAATGTGGAATTACGTCATAACTCCCAGCATTTACTTTACTTCTTATGCCATGCCCTGGACCTCCAGACAAAACAGAGTTCTTAGTTTTTCCTCTCTTAAAGCTAGGTTCCCACCTTCTCTCTGTTGTCCTGGCTCCTCTCTCTGGGCTACAGACAGCTCCTTACTGGGACCTCCAGCTACCAGCAGTCTGAGCAATGCTATGGCCATGTTCCTGAGAAGTTTTTCCCCGGCTGCTTCCTGCTACCGTGCCACACCTACTGCTTCCTTGATTCAGCAGGCTTCCTTCTGTGTGACGTCTGCTCTCAGGTTGGTTGCTCACTTCTCCCAGGTCGCTGCCCCCACTGGCTGTTCCTGGATTTACCCAGCAGCTTTTATCCTCATGGCTCTACACCGGCTACTGTATCACAGTGTACAATTTGAAGAACACTTGATTGGTAATCTCAAATAGGGTGTTTTGTTTGTCATACTTTCTTGATGTACATTGGTATATGTTTTCAGTGCATGACAATTTGTACAATATGGCATGCATTTATATGATATTATTTATTTATTTTAACCTTTTATCATTGGTTTTATTGTTTCTTATTATTATTATTGTTTTTAATTATTAACATGTAACTTATAAATGTTTTTTAAAGGACATGCAATATGTGTGCATGATTCCTTTGAGTTTTCATTCTCATTTTAAGTTTTGTATATGTTTGTGTTAAGGTTACAGAGTCCTGAAGAAGGCCAGATGGCTGAAACATGTGTTTGGTTAACCTTGACACCAATAAATCATAGTTCTTCCAGAGACGATTGGCCTCCTGCCTTTTTTCTGTGTTGTCCATGTTCTTGTAGCCATTCTGAGATTTCTTGGAAGCATGTAGATATTTTGTGTAGATTCAGACGGCAGATGTCATAGGGTGTAAATAGCATGATGTTGTGTGCGTAGTTTCTGAATTGAATGTTGTGTTTGTAGAGTAAGGCACATATGGGTTGCAGGAAGGGTAGAGAGGATAGTGCTGAGCCTTTTGGAACTCCTTTGTGTGGTCTGTATGGAGCTGATCTGTTTGTTCCTATGAGTACTTGTTGGCATGGTCTGCTAGGTATGATTGCATCCATTTAAGGGGGGGGGGGGGTTAATTCCAATGGACTGTAGTCTGGCAAGTAGGAGGTTGTGTGGAATGGAGTCGAACACTGCAATTATGTCCAGGAAGATTAAGATGCATGCAGGGTTAATCTTTTTGAAGCTTCTTGTTATGTATCTGTTAGTGATGTTATGAGAGTTTCAACCCCATGGTGTGGTCTGAAGCCATGCTGATGTTGATCTAGTGGGGCGTGTTTGTCTTTACAGTTCTGTAGTTGCTGTAATTAGTGGTCCCCATCCTGTTTCGGAAGAAGTCTGCCAGGGTTTGTGGGTGGGGGGAGTTTTCAGGTTCTTGTGACTGGGTGCCATGGTTAGAGATTACAATGATGGGCTGATTTAGGCTGTCTAGGAGGAAAGAAAGAGCCCTTGGAGATTAAGTTCATTCTGTCAGTGGTAGGGTTACCAACTTTTTCACCGAGAAAAACCCGACACCTGTGGCTCGCCATGCTCCACCCATTCTCCGCCCCTAGTCCCAACCCTGCCCCGCCCCCAGCCCCACCCACAAAAATTACCGAGGATACGTGTAGGCTAACTTCCTTGGTCAGATAATAATTAAACTGGGAACCCCAAAATCCAAACATGAAATGTACAACACTGGAGAAATAAAACTATAAAGTCATTTCCTCTTGCACTAAAGAAAAACGCAAAGATGTTAGCAATACACACTTCCCAGACCAGACATATTCCAGTTAATAAATTCAAAATAAAAAGTATTTTTCTACCTTCTGTTTGGGCATTTTATTTTTCAGTTGCAATTGCTCCAGTCACTTTCTTCTGGTTTCTTTGTGTCTTCTGCGAGCTATCCATTTGTCCTTCCTTCTCTTTTCCATTCTCTCTCTATTTCTGCTTTAACATACTGATTGTTTCCCTTTTGCTCTTTCCCCCAATTCTTTCCTTATTCCTTTATCATCCATTTAAATTTCACCCTTCCATTCTCAAGCCCCTCTTACTCTCCCAATACCCAGCCCATCATAGACTTTTCTTCCACACAAAATATTTTTCCCCTCTCCATTCTCATTCCCCATCTATTCTAGTCCTCCCCCAAAATCAGTTCCCTTATAGTTCTAGACCCACCCAGCATCCACTCCCTTCTAGTCCCATTCTCCCATGCCCACATCAGCCCATTTCCAGTCCTATTCCAGCTCTTCATCAGCCCATTTCCAGTGCTAGCCCTCACATCAAAGACCATTTCCAGTCCTAGCCCCCCCCCCCCATCACAGCCCATTTCCAGTCCAAGTCCCCCATCACAGCCTATTTCCAGTCCTGGGCCCCCCACCCTCACATCCCATTTGCAGTCCGAGTCCCCCCGCACCATCACAGCCCATTTGCAGTCCTAGCCCCCCCCATCACAGTCCATTTGCAGTCCTAGCCCCCCCCATCACAGTCCATTTGCAGTCCAAGGTCCCCCTCCCTCCACCATAGCCCATTTCCAGTCCATGTCCCCCCCCCCATAGCCCTTTTCCAGTCCAGGTCCCCCTCCCCATCACAACCCATTTCCAGTCCATGTCCCCTCCCCCCCCCAAAGCCCTTTTATTGTCCTGGTCCCCCCCCCATCACAGCCCATTTATTTCCCGTCCACGTCCCCCCCCCCCCATAGCCCTTTTCCGGTCCAGGTCCCCCCCCCCATCACAACCCATTTCCAGTCCAAGTCCCCCCCCAGCCCTTTTCCAGTCCAGGTCCCCTCCCCCCATCACAGCCCATGCAGTCCTTGGCCCCCCCCCCACCACCAAAACCGCAGCTGTCTGAGGCTTTAGAGGGAGCCGGGGAAGCCCGCGCGAGGCCCTGGCTCCCTCTGTACAGCCGCCAGTGTGAAGAGCCTTTTCCTTCACGCTGGCGGCTGTTTCTGTGAAGCCGCGAATGCTGGGAAAGGTTAAAGGGTATTGCCTTTAACCTTTCCCAGCAATTGCGGCTTTACAGAAACAGCCGCCAGCGTGAAGGAAAAGGCTCTTCACGCTGGCGGCTGTACAGTGGGAGCCGGGGCCTCGCGCGGGCTTCCCCGGCTCCCTCTGAAGCCCTCCGGTGTGTGGGCCGCCCCGGGGAAGGGTTTTTTTTTGGACGGGTTGGGAGAAAAGCCGGTTTTACCTCTGCGCCGGCAGCCGGCCTGGCCATGGAAAAACCGGCCAGGCCGGCTGAAAACCGGCCAGTTGGCAACCCTAGTCAGTGGGAGACAATGAGGGAAGTATTCCTTGCAAGCTGATGGCTTGCTGTATGCTGCAGGAAGGGGAATTTCCTGCAGGCAAGCTATTCTGCCCTGTATAGTGCTAGGAATGTTGTGGTGGCTTGATGCTGAAGAGTAAGGAGCTGCAGGGGTCTGATTTGGTTTTACTACAATGGTATTGACAGAGTAGGGGAAGGGAGAAAGTTCACACTGCCCAGAGAGAACAAGTTTGGCCTGCCTTAGCTAAGATATGAGTGCCCATAAAATCTGTACTGGAATTAACTTTTACAGCAGTATTATAACAAACCGACCTATGGGTATGAATGTTATCTTATTGCTGAAGCTATGTAAACTATTTGAAATATAAGGGAAAGTGGAATGTCATGATGTATTTGAAGCAGGGAGAGCTGTTTTATTCCTGGTGCTGGGCAGAAAGAACTAACAGACTGGGGGGGGGGGGGGGGGAGGAATTGTACAAACTAGATCTGCTTTGGGACTGAAAGTGAAAACCCAAGGAGAAAGTAACTTTTGGGATAAACTGAATGACATTTACTTGAATGACAGAACCAATGAAGTGGAGCCAGGTTTGGAACCCTGCACGTGCATTACCTGCAACAGTGGTAGATGGAATGCTACTCTTAAAGGGACAGAGCACTACCTCTGAACAAACTGTGTGTTAAATCAGCCTTGTTGTTTTTTCATGCTATGTTCTGGTGAAGAAAATATTTATGTACACTAGTATGGCTGTGTAAACTCTGACCTGAGTTCAGTTTGATGAAGAGAGCTACATATAGTCCAAATAAGTAGGCAGCATAGCCTGGAGGGCTACTCTTAAACCAGTAATGGTGCACAACGCCCCTAGCTTTGACAACAGCCAGAATATATTTTTAAAAACCTGTGCATGCAGAAAAATAACAGCATTCCCTCTGTGCAGTCCACCTATTACTGGGGTCAGCAGTAGTGTACCTTGTCTCTTCTGATTGCAAAATGTTTTCAAGGGGTATGTAGTATGATGTGTCCCCTGTGCAGAATTACCTCCAAGATTTATTAAGATATTATTAAGCAAAGACCTCTGAAGTATACTATATTGATTTATTTCCACATAGAACCTAAATTTGGCTTGTATCTGTAACTCCCTAATCTGCATACTCTAAAATAGATTCATTTAATCTAGCCCTTTAATTGGGGGATCTACAAAAAAATCAACCAAAAACTTTAAGCAACAAAAAATGTTATGTAGCAAAAATAGCCTATTTTTAACACTAGAAGCCCCAAAAGGCATTTTACCTAGAAACCCCCAAAGTGTGTCAATTGATGCATTATCACGACGACTATGTTTAGCATGAAATGCAGATGTGAATTAATTTGAAGTTACTTATTTGTTAAATACGTGCAGTATGTGACCTCATTACATGACATCATCCTGTTTTTATTATTTTGTAATGTCAGAGTAAAACTGTAAACAGTGATTGATTTAAAACTGAAATTTACTCTTTTACACAGGTATGTACAATGCCGTGACTTTCGAACACGCCCTAGAACAGGCCGACACTCCAGAACTTTTAGCATATCACTTCCTCCCTGAAATTTTATTCATTTTTTTTCTATGATTCTACTTACAGAATAGACCTCATAAGAAGACAGCGGTGCCTAGATGTGCTGGTGCAAAATCAGATTCAAACGTTGACCTACATGTTACAGGTTGTGCAGGCGTACATGCTTATCCTGTTCGTTCGTTAACTAACATGGACTCTGCAGTTACTTTTGAATTTGCAGTTACTTTTACATTTAGTTAACACTGTTCTTATGTTAGTCGCTGTATGAAACTTGTGAAAACCACTCAATTTTCTTGATTGCGTCAATTGCCATACTCAGGGGCGGCCCAAGGGGGGTACGGGGCCATGTGCAGAGACTCGGTGGGGGCCTCATTTGCATAAGGGCCTCATTTGCATAAATATTTGCATAATGTTACCACACACTAACTTTTAGTAAACATGCCTCTTAATGAGTATATGGATAAAGAAAGACTAAAAGATTTCTACATTACTATAATCCAGTGCCAACTGCCAGGCACATTAGGAACTACTACAAACACTGCCCATTTAGAACCCATAGCAAACCTGCCGTATCATAACAGCATTACCAGGACTCACAAAGCACAAGACCCCACCTATCAAAAGGCAACACTACAAATATTAAACCAATAGATTTCAGAGAACAATAATAAATGACCTACTGGGGAAAGAGAACAAGTGGCAATGTCAAATAGGAATTACATAAACAGAATACCTCAGCTCAGTTACACGTGCAGAACATAGACCGTCACCAAACAAGAAATCACAATGTAGAAACAGGAAGACAATAATTAAACTGGGAACCCCAAAAGCCCAACAACACTGTAGAAATAAAACTATAAATTAATTTCCTCTTGTACTAAACAAAGCGCAGACGTTAATGATGCACATTTCCCAGAGCTGGCATATTTCAGTTAATAAATTCAATAAAGAGATATTTTTCTACCTTTTGTGCATTTTTTTCAGTTGCAATTGCTCCAGCCACTTTCTTCTGGTTTCTTCGTGTCTTCTGCTAACTCTCCATCGTCTGCTGTCCATTTGTCCTTTCTTCACTTTTCTAGTTTTTTTCCATTCTCTCTCTACATCTGCTTTAACATACTAATCTCTCTCCTTTTGCTCTTTCCTCATTCCTATTTCAACCACTCAAATTTTACCCCGCCATCCTCAATCCCCACTTACTCTCCCAATATCCGGCCAATTGTAGATTTGTCTTCCCTCCCACACAAAATATTTTTTCCCTCTCCATTTCACTCTCCCAACTCTATCCCATTCTAATCCCCCCCAACATCAGCTTCCTTCTAGTTCCAGCCCCACCCAGCATCCGCTCCCTTCTAGTCCCCGCATCAGCCCATTTCCAGTCCTAGCTCCCCCATCCGAGTCCCTCCATCAACTCATTTCCAATTCCAACCCCCATAAGCCCATTTCTAGTCCTATCCTAGCCCCACCATCAGCCCATTTCCAGTCCTAGCTCCCCCATCTGAGTCCCTCCATCAGCTCATTTCCAATCCCAGCCCCCCCAACAGCCTATTTCCAGTCCTATCCTAGCCCTCCATCAGCCCATTTCCTGTCCTAGCTCCCCCTCACTCAGCCCATTTCCAGTCCTAGCTCCCTCCCCTCACAGCCCATTTCCATTCCAAGCCCCCCTCCCCATCTGCTATCCAAGTTCAAATCCCTGTTTTCTGTAAATGTAGGACTATTTGTACGTCCAAGTGTTTATTGTTTCAATGTAAACCGCACTGATGAGAAATAGCGCGGTATATAAGAATTGTCAAATAAATAAATAAATAAATTTGTAGTTCAAGCCTTCCTTCCACTTAGCCCATTTCCATTCCAAGCCCCCGTCCCCATCAGCTATTTGCAGTTCAAGCCCTCCTTCCACTCAGCCCATTTCCAGTCCTAAGCCCCCCATCACCCCATTTTCAGTCTTAGCCCCCCATAGCCCATTACCAGTCCTAACACCCATCAGCCCATTTCAAGTCCTAGCTCCCTCCTCTTACAGCCCATTTCCATTCCAAGCCCCCCTCCCCATCAGCTATTTGTAGTTCAAGCCCTTCTTCCACACAGCCCATTTCCATTCCAAGCCCCTGTCCCCATCAGCTATTTGCAGTTCAAGCCCTCCTTCCACTCAGCCCATTTCCAGTACTAGCCACCCCATAGCCCATTACCAGTCCTAGCCCCCCCATAGCCTATTACCAGTCCTAAGCCCCCCATCAGCCCACTTCCAGTCCTAAGGCCCCCCCATCACCCCATTTTCAGTCTTAGCCCCCCCATAGCCCATTACCAGTCCTAACCCCCATCAGCCCATTTCCAGTCCTAGCCCCCCATAGCCCATTTCCAGTCCTAGCCCCCCCATAGCCCATTACTATTCCTAACCCCCCATCAGTCCATTTCCACTCTTAGCACCCCCATAGCCCATTACCAGTCCTAATCCCCCCATCAGCCCACTTCCAGTCCTAAGGCCCCCCATCACCCCATTTTCAGTCTTAGCCCCCATAGCCCATTACCAGTCCTAACCCTCATCAACCCATTTCCAGTCCTAGCCCCCCATAGCCCATTTCCAGTCCTAGCCCACCCATAGCCCATTACCAGTCCTAACCCCCATCAGCCCATTTCCACTCTTAGCACCCCCATAGCCCATTACCAGTCCTAAGCCCCCCATCAGCCCACTTCCAGTCCTAAGGCCCACCATCACCCCATTTTCAGTCTTAGCCCCCCATAGCCCATTACCAGTCCTAACCCCCATCAGCCCATTTCCAGTCCTAGCCCCCATAGCCCATTTCCAGTCCTAGCCCCCCCATAGCCCATTACTAGTCCTAACCCCCCATCAGCCCATTTCCACTCTTAGCACCCCCATAGCCCATTACCAGTCCTAACCCCCCCATCAGCACATTTCCAGTCCTAGCCCCCCCTATAGTCCATTACCAGTCCTACCCCCCATCAGCCCATTTCCAGTCTTAGCCCCCCCATAGCCCATTACATCCTAACCCATCAGCCCATTTCCAGTCCTAACCCCCCATCAGCCCACTTCCAGTCTTAGCCTCCCCATAGCCCATTACCAGTCCTAACCCCCCTCCCCCATCAACCCACTTCCAGTCTTAGCCCCCCCATAGCTCATTACCAGTCCTAACCCCCCTCCCCCCATCAGCCCTGATAGATTTAAAAAAAAAAAAAAGCTGCTGCTGCCGCTGCCGCCATGGCAGTGGCAGAATCAAATGTCCCGCCGCGGGGCCCTGCCTGCATAGCAGAGCCTCCCTGAGCTCCCGAGTCCCTCCTAATGCGCGGGCTTTCAGAGCTGCGAGAGTTTCCCTTTCTTCTCGCGGCTCTGTTAATCTCGCCGGGGCTGATGGGAAATACCATCAGCCCCGGCGGGATTAACAGAGCCGCGAGAGGTCAGAGAAGCTCTCGCGGCTCTGAAAGCCCGTGCATTGGGAGGGACTCAGGAGCTCAGGGAGGCTCTGCTGGGCAGGCGGGGCCCCGCGGTGGGACATTTGATTCTGCCGCTGCCACGGCAGCAGCGGCAGCAGCAGATGCTTTTTTTTTTTAAATGTGCTTGTGCTAATGTAGAATGTTTTTGCACGGGGCCCCCTGAAACGCGGGGCCCTGTGCAAAAAGCATTCTTGCTCAATGGACGGGCCGGCCCTGGCCATACTTTGGGGCTTCTAGGTATACAGTCATTTTCTCGCTAGGTGGCGCATCTGTCATTAATTTTCGATGCACATATTTGAACATCTTGAGCTCGCTTGACCTTTGCGTCAATTGACACACTTTGGGGCTTCTAGAGTTAATGAACTTTCAGACAAAGAACTTGTCGAAAAAGTCACAGAATTTGCTTGAAATGAAGCCCCCCCCCCCCCCCAGGAACGGCAATCCTTGCAAGAAAGCGTAGACGTTTATACATCAATCAGCAACCTGACTCTTAGGCAAGTTAAGAACATTCCCATCTCAATATTAGATATGTAAATTTATGTCCTGTCCTTGCCCCACCAAAACTCCGTTTCAGTGCCCACCCACAGTGAAAGGACGCAGCAATGGTCTGACATGCTTACTCTCAGAATAGCAACTGACCATTTTATGTATGTAAGTGATAATTTGCACATGTACATCACTAAAATACCATGATTTATATGTGTACAAAAGTGCAGAAATGTAGGCATGCCTTATAAGAGAGCCCCCATAATTTTTTGACATGCTTAAATCTCATCCTATCATATTCCCTTGAAATCTCTGCCTCCAGTGAAAATGACCCTTTACATGCATTTCTGATTCTGATTCTGATTCTGATTTATTGCAATCTAGCTATGTAAATACCACTATTTCCATATGAAGAGGCTTCTAAAACGACCTCCTATGAATCAAAAAAGTGAGATATCAGTTTCCTGGATGTTGCTCAATTTGCTCAGAAAGTCTCTCTTATTATTGTTAACATCCAGCCTGAATTCCAGGCACTTCAGTAAAACAAGATAGTTATTAGATCAACATTTTTTTGTAAAGGATTACAAAACAGTACTGTGGTTTCTATTTCCCCTTTTCAATTGATGGGATCAAATAGTCTCTTTATATCTTTTTAAGTAAGTCTCAGTAACACTTGCCTGTGTGCATGGCGACATTCAGTACAAATTTTCATTGTCCCTACAGGCATTAGTAGCTTTAAGTTACTGACAAAGATGGCCTTCAAGTTTCATATCCTTCTTAACCTTTAACATATGAGACATAAAATCAATAGGCTTTGGTGAAAATGTAACTCCTGCATGTTCTAAATAATGCAGAACACCAAGTCTAAGGTGAGTAATAGTCTCCATCATCAGTAACATTGATTTTATCCTTTCAATGCCCATGCTACACAGAACTAACCACTTTCAGTGAAGGATTGAAACTCTTTGCTACTGTGTGGAGAAAAGAGTCAAGGAAAGCAATAGAGCACTACACAGGTCATTTGGCCTGTTGGAAAATTGCCATCTTCAGTCTGGCTAAAAGTACACCTGAGATTTAATGAAGAATATTTCTACCTGGATTGAGAGTAGGAATTTTTGGAGATGCATATATTATTGTTTAGGAAAGGAATAAAAGCCATCATATTTGGAATTGTATGTGCTTTTCTAATTCCCTCCACCGAGGTCACCCACATAAACAGCAGGTGATTTTCAGCCCATACGTTGCACAAACTTTCAACAAGAAATGAGTCAAGTAGTTTCTCTTTCAAAATTAGTTACACAGTATGGTGGTAATTTTATGAACTTTTTCCCTTGTGTAAAATGCCTCTCAGAAAATCCACTCATGCCTGAAAGTACATGCACTACACTTAGAAACGGACTTGTAGAATAGGCATGCTCAGGGGAGAGGTTTGAGCAGAGGATGAGAGGCATTGCGATTTATAAATATAAGGAGTCATTCCGAGGTACGAATAGTGGGGATGGATGTCCTGTTGGAACATCCATCCCCACTATTCATGTCCTCTCCCAGTCGTTGTATAGGGAGGCAAGACGGGGGTGGGAAAGGGGCGGAATAGGGGCAGCATTAGGGCAGGCAGTGGATGGTTATCAGCCCTGGACATACAGGGCCAATTCCAATGTCGACCCTGCACGTCTGGGGCCGGCGTCTTGGACGGGGAACTTATTCCACCATAGTCAGCGGGGGACGGCGGGCCTGGGCTCAGAAGGGGCAGAAGGGGGAAGAAGACATTCCCCGCCACCCAACCCTGGCCTTGGGAGGCCAGTTCAGGGGTCAGGCTGTGGGGATTGAACCATTTTGTCCTATGGCCAGGGATCACAGCTTTTGAATGGAGCTATGGCAACTGGACGCCATGGTGCCATGGTTCCATTCAAAAGCCCAAACTGAGCTATCTAGGCAAGACCTGTACTTGCAGGTCGACCTGAATCAGGGTCCCGGCCTGCACATACAAGCTTGGACGTGATTCTGATCCTGAGGGGCTAGACGTGCCCCGCGGGATCAGAATCCTGACTAAATCTGTGCATCTGGTTCTGACGGGGACAGAGGGCCGGAACATCTAGGACTGAATCGGGCCCATACTTTACATGTTAACATTCATTCCTGTTCCCAAGCAGGCGTGAATGTCAACACATGCATGCTAGATGCTCTTTCAGCATGATTTGTGCTTGTATTTTATAATGGAGATAGGCACAGGCAAAAATAGGCTCTCTCTTACATCCTGCAGTCTGTTATAAAATTACCCTCTATGTGCAGTAAAAGTATATGCATAATTTGAAGTTATGGGGGGATAATTTTATAAGTGATGTTAGAAAGTACAACAGAAGGGACATATGGTGTTGGAGATGGATGCTCCTTGACTTGTTCTGAATGAGTTCTGAGTCTGCCAGCTTGTTTTTCTTTTCTTTCCATTCTGACTTTTCCTTAGGCTGCATTCTGGCGAAGCAGATGGCAGAGGCTCAAGCAGCAAAATCAAAGGGTAACTGGCACCATGGATCTGTTTGTGAGGATTGTCAAAGGGGATCAAGAAACTCTAGGCAGCCTGCTGGGTATGGAGGGGTAGAAGGAGGCCCTTTACCTACCTCTGGGCTCAATATGATACATTTCCATGGAGCAGCCTGCAGAAAAGATCCTGCATTCAGCTGTTGTGGAGATGATGATAGATGCAGCTGGTGCCTCCATGGCATTGAGAATACAGCAGCCCTGCCCCAGAATAGGAAACTGAGAGGCAGGGACATTAATGATGAACTCCGGTATGGTGGGGGCTTCAGAGGAGTCGGTTTGCCGGTAGTCGGTTGGTGTTTTGGAGTTTCCTTTGGTGTATTGCGCCCTGGATTCAGTCTTAGGTATGTCTGGGAGAGTTTCCAGTGTCAAGGTGATGAGAACTACAGTTTTCATTTTGGAAAGTCTGTGGGACACTTTATCTAAAATGGAAAATTATATTTCTTCGCAACTCTAGACTATTTTGTAGTATTTTAGCCAATTTGGGCAGAAGTTGCTTTTACGAGAGACTTTTCTTGTTAATGTTAGCTCCAAGGTGACTTCTATGGATACTCACCTGGATCAGATTCAAGAAACTGCCCTAACAATTGTTAAGGACTCTGAGGTTATCCATAGGAAGCTTGAGCTTTTGGAGAATTCATCTCAATGCAGGAATCTTAGAGTACTTAACTTTCTGAAGATTCCATCTATTTCAGTTATGGAGCCGTTCAAGAGGTTTCTAATTTCTAAATTGAAGATTCCAGTAGAATTCCTGCCACCAGTTTCAAAAACCTTCTATTTGTCTACTGCTAAGCTTAAGTCCGAGGACAAATTAGAGCAGTCCTCGGCTTTATCCTGCGACAGTCTAGATTTGATTACTTATTTGGAGAGCTCTGCCTCTGACTCCATAATGACTGCTATGTTGTTGGTCACCTGGGAATTAGAGACAGACAGGATTGGCTTCTTAAAATGTTTTTTTTTTAATGTCTCCCTTAAGATGTTCATGTACTCAGGATGTTTCTGGACGTCTCTAGGGTTATGCAAAAAGAAGGACGCAAGTTTTGTTTCTTAGGCCTGGGGTTCTACAGTTGGGTGGGCAATTTTTACTACACTTTCCATGTAAGTGTTTAGTTAAGCAAGCAGGGTCTAACTTTCTTTATTATGAACCACATCAATTGCCCTCTTTTATTTCCTCTAGATTGCAGGCAGCCCAAACCTCTTCTGAAAGCCCTGTTGATAGTGGCCCTGTACTAGGTTAGGGTCACTTAGTGGTGTTAAAAATGGTATTTCTCCTTTGAGTCCATCTTGCCTACTGTATCTTTTGATACTTTATGATACTTTCTTGTGATTTGTGACCCTTTCTTTCCTCCTTTATAGGTTGAGGGCTTGTGGTCTAGATCCTTTATTTTTCTGGTCTTTATTTTCTGTTACTCACTTTGTAAAGTGAGGAAATGTTCTGGACCTTATGCTCTTTTATGTGCAAATTGTTCTTGTATTGTTTAATTGAAATTCCATAAATTTTAAAAAAAAAGGTAGAACATTTTACAATTGCAATGCACATTTACTGGTATACATTCAGTTAATTAGTGTACCTTATAGTTTGCACAAAATACCACAGCATGCACCATCTTCGGAGCTTCCAGACATACCCATATCACACCCATACTAAAATCTCTCCTTTGGCTACTTATTATCTCAAGAATTAAAAACAAAGTCCTCACCATTATTCACAAGACCCAGAACAACATCATCTTCGAACACCTCCAGGCATTCATCAGCATCCCTAGCATCATTAGACCACAAAGACAAAATACGCAAAACCTACTTAACCTGCCTCCACAGATCCATAAGAGCACCCAATACACTTGCCTAAGTGCCTTTATACTATATGCCCCCACCCTCTGGAATGTTTTACCCCCACATTATGGAACATCTAATCATCTCAGGACTTATAAAGAACCTGAAGATGTACCTCTTCCAAGAGCACTATGGCACATATCAACAGATCAACCCACAGCAGGAACACCTTCTTCTAAAACAGAGTATCCCTCCCACCCCTCCTCCGCAGGCATCCATCTAAAAAACAGCCCCCTCCTTCACCTCTACTTATGCTGCAAGTTCTACTCTCTAAAGGTGGACTTACCTGAACTATATAGTTAAATAAAACTCTTTACACTGTTAAAGTTTGATGTAACCTACATGCACCTCCCATTATTATTGTCATTTATTTGCACATTGTTACCTGTAAACCATTTTGACTGGCAGAAAAAGGGTACAGCAAAGCCAATTAAATAAATAAAATGTACAGATCAGAATTCAGCCACAGTGATCAGCAATTGGTTTAAATGTCTGCCATGAAGGTTAAATAAATATATATACAGGGTGGCCCAAAAAAAGTGAGAACATCTCAAAAATTAAAAGCCTAAATAGATTACTTATTTACCTTCTTTAGCTATATAACATCTTTATTTCGACAATTTCCGGTCGCCATCTTTTTTTTTTTTTAATTTGTCAATCGTTTACATCTGTCTTTTTGTAATTTTTAAATAACTTATATGCTACGAGATGTTCTTACTTTTTTTGGGTCACCCTGTATATATATTCAGCTCCACTAACCAGACAGCAGCTGGTGCTGAAAAGATGCATACTGTGGTCCATGCTGACAATTATCTGGTTAGCTGCAATATCCAGTCCACTATGAGGCAGATTCCATATAGGCCAGTTATCTCCCGTGGACATGTTTAAGTCAGGCATGGGCGCGATTCAAACCTAATTCCACATCTGCATGTTTCTGGAATTGGGTCATGGACATGTCCAGCATGGCCCTCCTAACACCTAATTTAGTCAGATCATACAATATTGACAGTGAGAAATGCACACAGGTGCAGGCAAAGGCCAAATGGTTCTGGACATCCCGACTCTCACTGTATTCTGGACAGTTGCATGTCTCTGATCGTGTCCATCTCCATGATATACCTGTGGACAACTCGGATGACCATGCCTCCTAAGTCCTAACATGCATCTCCAAAGCCTCTGTTCTCACTGATAGCATTTTGCTGATGTAGACTAGATATATAAAGAGGTTTTTATCATGCCCAGAGCAGTGCTAAGCATTTTCAGTGCACTCTAATATATTATAAGTAAATATTAACATATATTTCATGACATACCTTGCATAAAAAATTACTTGCCAGTAGAAAAATGCTTCAGTCATTCTTTCATTGGTCATCTCTAAAAGTATGGACCTTAACCAAGTTCACAAAAACCTAAACTAACTTTACAATTCTCCAAAGGATGCATAATATTGCTGAGCTACAAAAGTATGCTCCTTTAAGAACTATGTTTTGCTTGCTATGGCATCTGTTTCCCCACATATCTGGGTACTGACATTTCTCGCAACAGTTCCCTACATGTGGCTACACCAGTCCCATAAAATGTCCACTCTCTGTTTTGGTCTGTGTGGGCATGGGAGGGGGATCTCAGTATCAGCTTACCAAGTAGCCAGATCCACAGAATCCACCACTCTCAATGCTTGCATAGATCATGGACTAGCTAAGGATAGATATGTTGTAGCACAATCCAGGGAAGCTTGCAACAACATCAGTAATGTCTCCCAGTGCATATTGAGGGAGTGGAATGCTCTTTGGTTGTGGAATGTGGCCTCCCTCTGTCAAGGGGGCCTCAGAACCACATGCATACAATCAATCAACTCCAGCACAGAAGGGAACCCAGCCATATCATGAAACTGAAGCATTGGCTGTTTCCGCAGCTGCACTGTGTGAGGGAATGCAATATAATCCGAGGCATGCATCAGCAAAGCACTCAGAAACTGGGTGTTGCACATGGACACTGCTGCTTGGGTCAGACCTGCTGTGGCTGCCAGTACAGATTGCAAGGTATCTTGTTGTTAAGAAGATGAGTGCTGTTGTCACCTTTAAATGCACAGGCAGGGCTGTTCTGTATGTCATTTTATTGAAGTGAGGTTCTACCTCCTGGTACAGCTGATGTATGGCTGCAATATCAATGCAGAAGCTAATGACACTGAGTTCATCAGTAAGGTCCATGTACTGGCTTCTCGGCCTAGGTACCCTCTGATAGGAGGAGGGCAGCAAGGAGGCCACCCTTTCTCCATCTGATCATGCAACATGGCCATTGCAAAAATATAACTACTGTACACTCAAAAAACAGGACCAAATATCTGACAGCACATGTGGAGCCCGATTCAGGAAGGGGCACGTCCGGGCCATCTGCAAAGCCCCAATCAAGATGGGCCCATTTGGACCTGATTCTGGATTGCAGATCGTGGAGGAGTGGCCTAGTGGTTGGGGCAAGGTGCTTCAGGCCGGAAGGTCAGGGGTTTAAATCCCACTAGAGGACAGCAACCTTGGGCCGGAAGGACTGGGGTTTCTAGTCCCACAGGTACTCCTTGTGGTCTTGGGCAAGCCACTTAACCCTCCATAGCCCATGTTCCCTGTAAAATAGTTCTCTGTGTGCTGTGCTTTCCTGTCTAATCAATGTGTTTTTACCTCAAAAATTTCCTGTCATGATTTGACAATTTCCAATCTGTAATCAAACCACTGCTGATCGCTGGAAGTAGTGGTATACTAAATAAATAAATAAAATGTTCCTGCAGCAACCAGAATTGAGACAGAGGATGGCCCGGCGTATCACTGTCACCTGCGGGGATGTCCTCCCTGCAGGTGCCCCTGGCTTCAGACCACCTTTTCCCTGCTGCCGAACAAATGGCTGGCCTGCCATGGCCTGGATCAGATGGCAGGGACCCCCCATACCTGGTTCCAGATCCAGGGGGATCCCAGAGCCTGATCCCCGGTTTTGTGCTGTTTATTCTACCTTTGAGGTAGAATAAGCAGCATATCCCCACGGGCCCAGCAGGACATACAGTACCGTGATCTGTATCGGCCCTGTATGTCCTGCCTGGCTGGCCTGCCCCCACTTCTCCCCTATCCCGCTCCCTTCCCACCCCCACCAGCTCTCCCCATCCTGATGCTCAGAACATATGGGTGGGAGCCGGAGGTGGGAATTGGGCCTGGATGGCTTGTGGGGGCTTCATGTCCCACCGGGATATGCAGTCCCACATCCCAGAAGTGAGCCCATAATGAATATTGGGCCAAAGAATGCACAGTTCAATATAAAGCAAAATATAAAAACAATGTAGAAAGCTCAGTGATTCAAACTTAACCTGACCTTTAACTTGACCTTTATATCAGCAAGCTCAAAGGTTGGTCCTATTGGTGATCTATATATCTACCCACTGTTCCCATTACTTCATCATTGCTCATGTGTGTTGCCAAAGGCTGAGCATGGGAAGCTTACCATACACAAAACACTGACAGGGAAACAAAGTATCTATATGACTTATCACATGTAATGTTTTAAAACACAGCACTTAGCTTTTAAGCCACTAAGGGCCTGATTCCAATCCAGACGAACAGGCACTCTATGCGTCCGGACGGATCCAGACGCACAGAGGGAGTCATGATTCCGATCCTGCAGGGCACGTCTAGCCGAGGTTTGGGAGCTCTTGCTGAGTTCGCTAGCAGAATGGACGAGGCAAAAATACCTGGCTGCATGGGAAAAGTTTCAAGCCTTCTGTGGAAATAGCGGGATTGTGGACGCAGATGGTCCCACGACGGACTTGATCCTGAAGTGGATTCTACATTGTAAAAGTAGCGGAATTAAAAAAAATCGGTTGTTCAGATGCAACTGGCGGCAATCACATTCTTCGCTAAAGCAATGGGTAAGAGGGGCCCAAGAACGGACTTCGTTATCACAAGGGTAATGAAGGGCTGATCATTGGAGCAAGCCCGCAGAGAAGACAGACGGCGTCCGATCACGCATCAAATATTAAAGAAGCTTATATCGGCCGCAGGCCAAAAATATTTCAATATATTTGAGACTCAGTTGTTCAGATGTGCCTTTTCCTGGGCATTCTTCGCAGCATTCAGGGTAGAGGAATTGGTGGCATCGGCAAGTAGCGAGTCAGCCGAAGGAGGCATTAAGAAGATGGATGTTAGCATGCAGGATGGGGCATTAGTATTATATGTCCGCAAGTCAAAGACGGATACAGAAGGAAAAGGTGCCTGTGTGAGGTTAGCCCTGCTACCAGGTGACCCATCCTGCCCAGTGAAAACCTTCACGGAATACGAACAACTTCACCCACCAGGGGGTGAGCAATTGTCAGTGCACGAGAACGGTGCCCCCTATCATGTTTCAATTTGCTAGAGTGCTTAAGCTAAGCTTGGAGGCAGCGGGTCTGGAAGCGCGCTTTTACGGCACTCACTCCTTCCGCATTGGGGCCGCTTCAACAGCGGCCAAGATAGGGATGACGAGGGAACAGATTATGAACATTGGCAGATTGCATTCAGTCAGGTACAGGCTTTATGTACGCCCGGTTTAACGCTGGCGAATTGAGCTGTGACTCTCTGCTAGGCCGGTACGGTTAGTGTGTAGTGTGTATTGTGTATTTCCAATATTGTCAAATAAACAAATGTTGTGTGGGTATATTAAAAAAAAAAAAAAAGCCTTAACAAGAATACGAATGATAGGGTGTCTGTATAACATGCAATGACAAACCGATGACTATGTAATCTTGTGTCAATAATATAACTTAGGTGTCAGCGCCTCTCAGGAATCGTGGATATGCGGCCATTCCTTTGTTCACTGGGTGCAAAAGAGGACAAAGATCAGACCGCAAGGGCTTAATCTGGGCTTACCAAGCTCAAGAGTGTTGGTGGTATGGATGGGCCGGCGGGGTATGGTGTGGGACCAGCTGCTGCCGTTCCTCCTGCAAAAGAAGAGAGCAGGGGAGAAGCCATGGACAATAGTCATCCATTTGGGAGGTAACGACCTGGCTGGCACACACAGTGTGGAACTCACAAAGAAAATACAGAGGGACATGCGGACACTGGCAGATGCCTTTCCAGGGGCATGGCTGGTATGGTCACACATCATACCACAGCGGGCGTGGAGGGGCGAGCGGTCACACCAGGCAGTCGAGAGGACGAGGAGGAAAGTGAACAGATGGATGGCCCATTTCATTGAGGAGATTGGGGGGTACAGCATCAGGAATGACTTCATAGATGAACACTGCCCCAGTTTGTATCGCACCGATGGAATATATCTATCGGAAATTGGGATGGATGTGTTCCTGTGTGCCATACAAGACACGATCGAATGACTATGGCAGAAACAGGAGTTGGCCACAGCTGTGGAGCAGGGTGGGGCCCCACACGACAAGCGAGGAGTCGCTGCTGTGAGGGATTGGCAAGGGAGCTAGGGCCCCCTAGGAGAGAGCACACAGCCCAGACATAGGGGGGTAGGGAGGAGTGGTCATATAGGAGCTGACCTTCCCCCCAATGGTACACAGAGTTGAAGCAGGAGCAGTGTGTAGAGGGCCCCCCCTATGCTTTCACGGCAGGGGGGCGAGGGAGAGACGAATAGTAAAATTAATAAAGGAGCCCTGCTGCCGACCTTTGACGGGCCGTGGGCAGAGGCAGATCGGGACACTGCTGAGAATAGGAAGGGAGTATTAAGGCCTGGTCTAACGGCAGGCGCCCCTTACCTATTATATGGTAATTAGGACTGGTGCAGTGGGGAAAAGGCTTAGATGGCCTTTTCCAGCATCCCTGCTGACTATCATTGGATAGCCCTGGTTGTGCCTCTTATGAGGAGAGGAGATAGATCTAGTAAATGGCAATGTACAGGTTGTTGTTAATTATGTGTGCAATGAGAAAATTATATTGTAATGTTTCAAGAATATGTTGTTTATGCTGTGGCCAAAAGTTTTTACTGTTATTTCCAATGTTGTTAAATAAACAAATGATGTTTTGGTGAAAAACTAACAGTGTTCATCAGATATGTCTGGGGGGGGGGGGGGGAGGGTGGGGGGGGGAGTGAAGGAGATAGGAGTAGCTGCCCGAGGCTGTTATGCTGGTTGCCATGGCTGTGGATTCTGCCAAGTTAGCCCCGGCACCTTAAAGATAGTCTAGGTTCCCAACTCCAGTCCTGGAGGGCCAAACACCATTCGGGTTTTCAGGCTGTCCCTAATGAATATGCATGAGATACATTTGAATACAATGGGGGCAGTGCATGCAAATATATTTCATGCATATTTATTAGGGACAACCTGAAATCCTGAATGGTGCTTGGCCCTCCAGGGCTGGAGTTGGGAACCTCTGGTCTAGAGCTTTCCTTCCCTTTAAGGTGCAGAGCACTAACCGGGCAGCATTCAAAATCACTGCTACCTTGTTAGCACCATTTCCTGCCTCCGATCCTCCCCAGGATGCCCCCAACACACCCCGATGCTAACCAGATAGTACTGGGGCACATAGGGGACTTAATCATGGGATTTTCAAAGGCACTAGCCATGCAGGTGTCTTTGAAAACCCCAATTAAGGCATTTACATGGTTAACATGGGCTGTTAATCATGTAAATGCTTTTGAAAATTGGGCCCATTGCATTTATAAAAGGACCTACTGAATTTCCAAGGGAACATCATTCATGGAAGGTGTAAATAAAACTACAGTGCAAAACCAACAAACATGCTTCCTACAAGCAAATGCTTTTCAATGGTTCACACACTAAAACATTTTGCTGTTTATATCCCCCTTATCATCTTTGAGTGTTTCCAATGCTGGACTAAAAGAAAGGAAACCAAAGGGTTAATAGAGCTGTCATAGCTCTATGCTCTGAGAAACTGATATTCTTTCACAAAAAGTACAATTGGCATACACTAAAATGTTGCTCTTTTGTATTTAAAGGCTGATTTTAGAAAAGATGTGGCAGTCAGAATTAGACGTTGAGAGGGCAACATCTACATTTCTGAAGGTATTTCAGAAAAGGCCCTGCCAAACATATGTATGTCCTCATATGTGGAGCAGGGGAGACATTTTGCAAACCTACATGTGAAAAATTAGTAGCAACTCGGTACCTCCCACGTATAAATGCCAACATGGAAGATGCAACTCCCAAATGTAAATGTCAGCACTTCCACATGCGGTTTGCCAGAGACTGCTTTTTCTAGCTAAGCTAAATTTGAAGTGAGAAATAAACTAGAAGAGATTAAGGAGGGTAACACACTTAATCCCTCCTGTAAAGGGCTGACCAAAATGCACCCTTTTTAAAAACCAAAACATGCCTGAGCAGGTGTAAAGCCCGATGTGTACAATTTTGGCCATAGAAATGAATTCCTGATCTGAAATGGGAAATACATGTGTAGATTTTTGACTAGCCCTGGACACTCCCTAACCACGCTCCTGACAACCCTGGAAACCTCCATGTAGCAAAGATGTGTACGTGTAAACGGAGTCCTTTCTAACATGGCCATTTACACATGTGTGTGCCTCATTATAGATTTGGCTTGAACCTCTGGGGTTTTTTCCTGTTTGGTATGTCTCATTATATACATATTAGTAATGAGTAGTTCTTCTAAAATAACCCTTGTTCTACACCACGCTAGAAATATATTAGAATGACATAATGTAAGCATTGGTCATTCTAATTATTGAAAATCAAGTTCTATTCAATTTGAACGGAACAGCTCAATAGTCTATCATTTACGATCCAATTGAAAGGGAAATGAGTAGGCTAAATACACATTATAGTCTTCACCTGCTATTGTAATCTGTGATATCACATTCTGTATATCTATTATTCTAATAACAAAATAAATACTGGGCAAGACTTAATTGCTCTGATGCATCATTTTGAATGTGAATAGCTTTTACCATTTTTTTCTTCTTTTCTCAATAGAAGTTGAGTGCAATCATTAACTTAATTAGCAAATTAATGCAATCTGTTTACGTGTTCTCAGTAAATAACATGGAGATTATAATAACATGTTGAAAAGTATACACTTTGGGGGGCGGAGCCTGATGTCCAGCGGGATGGTCGCATAACGCTGAGGCTCCCGAGAGGCCTACTCAGAATCCTGAATTAACACCTCACATATTTGGAACTTCTACTCTGATCTTGCCGGGGCACATTGGTGAGATGGCGGGGACCAAACCAACGCGCCTGGAATTTGGGTCTCCAGCGGCTTCTCACGGCAAACGTTCCAAAACTGAACCTCCGTCCCCGCAGAAGGGGCCGGCCTTGTGCGAGGGCCCCGAAATGCAGCAGGAAATCCTCATAGAGATTAGAGGGGTCAAAAACCTTGTGCAGGCAAACGGTGAAACACTCCGAGCGCTGCGGGACGATTTTGGTGTGCTGCAAAGCAAGCTAGAAGGGCTTTCTTCGCGTCAGGACAAAATGGAGAGCATATTGGACTCCCATGCGGCCCGGTTGTCCAAACTCGACAAAGTTGAACGACAGGTGCGGGCCTTGCAGAAAGAGGTGGAAGATGGCAATAATAGAGCGCGCCGCAATAACATACGACTCGTGGGCATACCGGAGGGAGCGGAATCGGGAGACATGAAAGAGTTTTTATGCAAAATCCTCCCTTCCTTGCTCCAAATCACCTTTACCAAAGATTTGGAGATTGATCGCGCTCATCGTGTACCCACAAACATAACGCTCAACAGGAAGACCCCGCGGCCTATCATTTTTCGACTATTGAGATATCAACACGTGGAGCAAATTCTAAGTGCCTCTCGGGCAAAGGGCCATATGGAGTTTGAGAGCCACAAGATCTCCTTCTATCCCGACTTGTCTAAACCCACAGTCGACCGCCGAAAGCGCTTTCTGGAATTCCGGCCGAGGCTTCAACAACTACAAGCACGCTATGGCCTGATGTACCCGGCCAAGCTCCGAGTCACGCTTCACAATCAGACAAGAACATTCGAGGACCCTGATCTACTAGCGGAGTTTTTGGATTCCAAAGAAGCCGACTTGATGCGCTGACTTCCAGAATATTCCTGCAAGTCTCCTTATATCTGCTGTACTGGCCATATTGGATCTGCCGCAGCCTAGCAAAGAGTCTGGCGTGGGCAGTCTGTTGCCTTACTCTTGATGGTATCTGTGACCCGACTCCATCTACCCACAGTAGCCTCGATGAGTATCAGAGACAGTGTTATTATGGACTCTGGTGTTTCTTTTCTTTTTTATACATGTCTTCTATTTCCTCTCTAGGGCCTCCTCCCGCAGACATATGGTCGCCATATTCTTTGGGGGTTTTGCTTCTTCTCTAAGATACGTTGGTACATACTTTTCAATATGGGGTGTATTAGCCAGAATACTCGGTGATTATGACATTGTTGTACAGATTCTGCTTATGTTCTATGTTATCAAGCGCCCTTACCTAAAATGTCTACTACCGATTGATGGCACCATGTAAGATTTTTCATTGAACGTAAATGGCATCAATAATCCGATAAAACGGAAGAAAATCCTAAGCTACCTCAGTCCGGAAGCAGCGGATCTGATTTCTCCAAGAAACGCATTTAAATTCGAAGGAAACTCTTGAACTCAATATTAAACCTTACATGGTGGCCGCTTGTTCCCCAGCCGTTTCTAAGAGATGTGGGGTTGCCATACTGGTTGGGAAGTCTTTGCATGCTACTGATGTTGCGACTAGCCCAGATGCAGAAGGTGGATGGTCTGGAGTTCACCTCAAGATGGGTAGCCTAGAAGTTACATGTATATGCTTTTACGCTCCTAATGTTGATGACCGTGCCTTTTTTTTGCTACCATTGCTCAGGTTGCGCAAGCTTCTGCTAATACTTCATTGATCATTGGGGGGGATTTCAATCTAGTCCTTGATCCCCTGATTGACAAACAGCCGCCTGGGACGAGTGGTCCCCCCAAGAGTCACGCTACGCTTACCTCCCTGATCAAGGATCTTGCTTTAGTTGATCTATGGAGATTACTACGCCCCAATGAGCTTGACTGCACCTTCTTCTCCTCCCCTCATATATCTCAGTCTCGCATAGACTTCTTTCTAATCTCAAAACTGTTAGTTCCTCAGGTGGACACTGCAAAGATTTACTCCCAACATATTTCAGATCATGGTGCCATTTCCTTTCAAGGGGATCTGGACACCCCAACAGCTTTTCTCTGCAGCTCGTTGGAAAACCTTTTCGGATTTACAAAAGGAAATTGCGTTACCAGTGAAACACTACTTTCAATTGATGCAGCTTCAACACTGCCTCAAAAGTGCTCGAATCATGCCGCCCTCTGCCCCTACTGAGGATGGGCTATTAGAGATAGTTCACTCCATTAGTAGTACACATGGGGTAGCCTCTAATTTCTATAAAATACTTTGTCAGGGAGCAGACACGGACACTTTTAGAGCCCAACAAGCCTGGGAGCGCGAACTGCACCACTATAACCCCTGTGCAGTAGAGCGTTTTGTGGAGTAAAGTAGTGCGGGTTTCCCGGTCTGCCTCTGTTACCCAAACTCTCTTCTTCTTTGCACACAGATGCTTTTATACCCCAGTAAAAATAGCCAAATGGAACCCAAATGCTAGGGACCTGTGTTGGTCTTGCCATACTGCTGTGGGATCCTTCGCTCATGTTATTTATGAATGTCCTCAACTGCAGGTCTATTGGGGGCGGGTCTGGGGTCGTTTTCAATCTACCTTACACTTACATGAACCTCTTTCTTGGAAGGTCGTGGGACTCCGCTCTGTGGCGGAGGTCCCCTCTCTTCCTAAGAAGGGTCGCTTTCTCCTTGATTTCATGCTAGGTATAGCCATATGCTTAATCACGAGGAATTGGAAGGATAGCTCTCGACTTACTGTCAATGAATGGTGGAACCTCGTCTGCTTATATAGTAAATATGAGCAGATACCTCGGAGAGCTATTCCCCATGTCCAAACTCACTCTTGCTTGCCTCAATGGCAGATGCTTAATGATTATGTACAATCTGCTCATTGCTCCAACATGCCTGTATAATGTGCACTCATCATGTTTTAGATCACCGGTAGGTTTTGTAATACAATAATGTAAGTACACGCCCGCTTCGGGAATGCTTAGTTTTCTAGAGAAGAAGCAGGGGGGAGGGGGGTGGCAGGGGTTTACTTTGGTGTATGTATTACACGTTATGTATTTGTCTTTTAGCTGTATGTCTTCCTTTCCTTTGTTGTTATAAAACGAAAATAAAGAATTAAAAAAAAAAAGAAAAGTATACACTTTTAGTGTGACATGTCTGAGGAGTGAGGGGAGAGTTCAGAGAGAGATGATAAAGTGTGTCTTGTTATAGCAGGGTCTGTATGAGGCATCTTTAGACAGAAATACATACGCAGTGAGGGGGCGGAGCCCGATGTCCAGCGGGATGGTCGCATAACGCTGAGGCTCCCGAGAGGCCTACTCAGAATCCTGAATTAACACCGGACACACTTGAATTTCTGCTCTGATCTTACCGGGGCACACTGGTGAGATGGCGGGGACCAAACCTACGCGCCTGGAATTTGGATCTCCAGCGGCTTCTCACGGCAAACGCTCCAAAACTGAACCCCCGTCCCCGCAGAAGGGGCTGGCTCTACGCGAGGGCCCCGAAATGCAGCAGGAAATCCTCGCAGAGATCAGAGGGGTTAAAGACCTCGTGCAGTCAAACGGGGAAGCACTCCGAGCGCTGCGGGAAGACCTTGGTGTATTGCAAGGCAGGCTAGAGGGGCTCTCCTCGCGTCAGGACAAAATGGAGAGCATATTAGACTCCCATGTGGTCCGGCTGTCCAAACTTGACAAAGTTGAACGTCAGGTGCGGGCCTTGCAGAAAGAAGTGGAAGATGGCAATAATAGAGCGCGCCGCAACAACCTACGACTAGTGGGCATACCGGAGGGAGCGGAATCGGGAGACATGAAGGAGTTTTTATATAAAATCCTCCCTTCTCTGCTCCAAATCACCTTTACCAAAGAATTGGAGATCGATCGCGCTCATCGTGTACCCACAAACATAACGCTCAACAGGAAGACCCCGCGGCCTATCATCTTTCGACTTTTGAGATATCAACATGTGGAGCAAATTCTCAGCGCCTCTCGGGCAAAGGGCCATATGGAGTTTGAGAGCCACAAGATCTCCTTCTATCCTGACTTGGCTAAACCCACGGTTGATCGCCGAAAGCGCTTTCTGGAATTCCGGCCGAGGCTTCAACAATTACAAGCACGCTATGGCCTGATGTACCCGGCCAAGCTCCGAGTCACGCTTCACAATCAGACAAGAACATTTGAGGACCCTGATCTACTAGCGGAGTTTTTGGATGCTAAAGAAGCCGACTTGATGCGCTGACTTCCAGAGTTTTCCTACCAGTGTTCTCATATCCGCTGTACCTGCCATCTTGGATTTGCCACGGTTCAGCAAAGAGTCTGTCGAGGGCGGTTTGTTGCCTTATTTTGATGATATTTGTGACCCGACTCCATCTACCCAGAGTAGCCTCGATGAATATCAGAGACAGTGTTAACTATGGACTCTGGTGTTTCTTTTCCTTTTTTTTCATGTTTCTATCCTCCTCTCTAGGGCCTCCTCCCGCAGACATATGGTCGCCATATTCATTGGGGGTTTTGCTTCTTCTCTAAGTTACTTTGGTACATGCTTTTCAATATGGGGTGTATTAGCCAGCATACTCGGTGATTATGTCATTGTTGTACAGATTCTGCTTATGTTGTATGTTTTCAAGCGCCCTTACCTAAAATGTCTATTACCGATTGATGGCACCATGTAAGATTTTATCATTGAACGTAAAAGGCATCAATAATCCGATAAAACGGAAGAAAATCCTGAGCTATCTAAGTCATGAAGCTGCGGACCTGATTTTCCTCCAAGAAACGCATTTAAATTCGAAGGAAACTCTTAAACTCAATATTAAACCTTACATGGTGGCCGCCTATTCCCCAGCTGTTTCTAAGAAATGTGGGGTTGCCATACTGGTTAGGAAATCTCTGCATGCTACTATTATTGCGACTAGCTCAGATACAGCAGGCAGATGGTCTAGGGCTCACCTCAAGATAGGTAACCTTGAAGTTACATGTATATGCCTTTATGCTCCTAATGTAGATGACCCTGCCTTTTTTGCTACCATTGCTCAGGTTGCGCAGGCCTCTGCTAATACTTCATTGATAATTGGGGGAGATTTCAATTTAGTTCTTGATCCCCTGATTGACAAACAGCCGCCTAGGACGAGTGGTCCCCCCAAGAGTCACACCACGCTTACCTCTATGATCAAAGATCTTGCTTTAGTCGATCTATGGAGGTTACTACACCCCAATGAGCTTGACTTTACCTTCTTCTCTTCCCCTCATAAATCCCAGTCTCGCATAGATTTCTTTCTAATATCAAAACTGTTAGTTCCTCAGGTGGACACTGCAAAGATTCACTCCCAACATATCTCAGATCACGCTGCTATTTCTTTTCAATTACACACCACTGCGCTTCAAGGGAATTCGGGGGCCTGGTTCTTTGATAGAGCCCTATTAACTCAACCAGAATTCCAGTTAGAAATTCGAGCAGCCATACAAGATTACTTTCACTTTAATTTACCCCAGGACACTGCAAATTGGGCTTGGTGGGAGGGTTTTAAAGCGGCCATTCGTGCAACGATCACTAGTTATCAAATTCGCCTGCGGAAACAACGCAAACAGCAGCTCCTTATACTAGACCAACAAATCAAAGCAGGCGAACGAGTTCTAACTTCACGTACTGATCCATGCGTCTTAGTTCGCTTACAGCGTCTCCGTTTTCAATATAATGCAATCCTTTCAACTGCAGCTTCTCAGAGTATTGCACTTCAACAAGGGACATACTACCGTGAAAGCAACCGAGCCGGTCGACTTTTAGCCAACGCCTTGAAAGGTCAAAAAGAAGCCAAACGCGTAGCGGCCCTTCGCGCCCCACAGGGAGGGGGCATACTGACCACAGACTCCGATATCGTAGAACTCTTTTGGGATTTCTATACCCGTCTATATCAATCTGAATGTGAGTTCTCATCCGAGACCTTCGAGCGCTTGTTTTCTGGTATTCAGCGGCCGACCCTTTCTGAAGCTGATAGGGATGTGCTGGATGAACCCTTCTCTACTTCAGAGATCCATTCTGCCCTAAAACGAACAGCCTCGGGTCGAGCCGCCGGGCCTGATGGTCTCCCGACAGAATTCTACAGAACGTTCAGTGCAGATTTAGTTCCCTACTTAAAACTTTACTTTACTGCCCTTGCGGTAGATACATCCTCTTTGGGATCCTTTTCTGCAGCTAATGTGGTAGTTTTTGAGAAAGAAGGCAGAGACCCGCTGCTAACCGCCAACTACCGTCCAATCTCCCTACTTAATGCCGATTATAAGATCTTCGCAACGATCTTGGCCACCCGGCTATCTGACAGGATGGCCACCTTAGTCCATCCCGACCAATGCGGTTTTATACCCGGCCGCTCCACCGCTGACAATGCTCGGACCTTGTGCCATGTGCTATCCAGTGCTGCCAATTTAGACCACCCATGGGTGTTTCTTTCCCTAGATGCTGAAAAAGCCTTTGATCGCCTAGAATGGCCCTTCTTATTTGCAGTTCTCCGATGGTATGGCTTTGGGGAGGGCTTCCTCCGATACCTCCAAGTCATGTATTCTCAACCCGTTGCCAGTATTTGTGTAAATGCCATTAAGTCTCGGCCTTTTAATCTCCAAAGAGGCACGCGTCAAGGTTGCCCCCTATCACCAATGCTCTTTGATCTAGCTCTTGAACCCCTCGCCCTCCTTATTAGACAGTCCGCACGTATTCGAGGTGTCCCCTTCAGTCACAGAGAGATTAAACTCTCTGCATATGCAGATGACCTTATGCTCTTCGTATCCCTTGATTCGGTCCCAGCTGTCTTGGACCTGATTGATGGATACTCGCAATTATCGGGCTATAAAATAAACTGGACCAAATCTGTAGCATTCCCACTGAACCGCTGGGTGCATGAGGCTGACATGCAGGCCTTTCCTTTCCTTTGGCAATCCCGCATGGTGAAATATCTTGGCGTCCACTACTGTTCTCCTTTAGAAGACACTATTAGTTTTAATGCCAAGGAGGTAGTCTCCAAAGTCCGTGAGCTCACAAATCGTTGGTCTCCCTTATCCCTTACATGGTGGGGCCGCCTAGAAACCGTGAAAATGATGATAGTCCCCAAAGTGAACTATATATTAGAAATGCTGCCCTGCTTCCTCCCGCTACACACCTACAAAGACATTGAGGGCCTTCTCGTCCGTTATCTCTGGCAGGGAAAACCACCAAGGGTAGCTAAACAAAAACTACAGTCTGCGAAGGAACTAGGGGGTACCCGCTTTCCTGATTTTCTTAGATATCATCAAGCCTTCCTACTTAAACAAGGTGCCCGATGGCTAGCTGCCTCAACAGACAACAGACCAGTTTGGCTTGACATTGAAGAGGAGCTAAGTAGCCCAATTCCGTTGATCCATCTCCCCGGTATGTCCCATCAAGTAGACACCCGCCATCCCCCAATGATTGTCGATACTCTTGCGGCCTTTAACACTCTCATTCTGTCACTGGGCCCAAACGTATGTCCTCAGGACGGACTCCCGCTGTGGAATAACCCCAGAATTCAAGTCCTAAATAAAACGATCGCATGGAAACCCTGGTACTCTAGGGGGATCTGGACACCCCAACAACTCTTCTCTGCAGCTCGTTGGAAGACCTTTTCTGATTTACAAAAGGAATTTGCGTTACCAGCGAAACATTACTTTCAATTGATGCAGCTTCAACACTGCCTCAAAAGTGCTCAAATCCTGCCGCCCTCTGCCCCTACTGAGGACGGGCTATTAGAACTAATTCACTCTATTAGTAGTACACATGGGGTAGCCTCTAACTTTTATAATTTATTATGTCAGGGTACCGATACTGCTACTTGTAGAGCTCAACAAGCCTGGGAACGCGAACTGCAAACCACTTTAACCCCTGTGCAATGGAGCGTTTTCTGGAGCAAAGTAGTGCGGGTTTCCCGATCTGCCTCTGTTACCCAAACTCTCTTCTTTTTTGCACATAGATGCTTTTATACTCCAGAAAGAATAGCCAAATGGAACACAACTGCTAGGGACCAGTGTTGGTCTTGCCATACTGCTGTGGGAACCCTCGCTCATGTTCTTTATGAATGTCCTCAACTGCAGGTTTATTGGGGGCGGGTCTGGGGTCGTATTCAATCCATCTTACACCTCCACGAGCCTCTTTCTTGGAAGATTGTGGGACTCCGCTCAGTGGCGGAGGTCCCCTCTCTTCCTAAGAAGGGTCGCTTTCTCCTTGATCTCATGCTGGGTATAGCCATATGTTTAATCACGAGGAATTGGAAGGATAGCTCTCGAATTACTGCCAATGAATGGTGGAACCTCGTCTGCTTATATAGTAAATATGAGCAGATATCTCGGAGAGCTATTCCCCATATCCAAACTCACTCTCGCTTGTCTAAATGGCAGATGCTCAATGATTATGTACAATCTGCTCATTGCTCCGACATGTCTGTTTAATGTATACTCATCATGTTTCAGATCACCGTTAGGTTTTGTACCACAATAATGTCAGTACACGCCCGTTTTCGGGAATGATTAGTTTCTAGAGAAGAAGCTGGGGGGTGGGGGTGGCAGGGGTTTACTTTGGTGTATGTATTACATTCTATGTATGTATCTGTCTTTTAGCTGTATGTCTTCCTTTCCTTTGTTGTTATAAAACGAAAATAAAGCATTAAAAAAAAAAGAAATACATACGCAGTGAGGGCCCGAAACCCATTGGGGCATACCTGGCCATCCGGACATCCAAACTCTGAATGGGCCAGATTTCCACCCTATTCTGCAGCCATGGGAGCTAGATATTTCTGCAGGAGCAGAACATAAGAACATAAGAACATAAGATATGCCATACTGGGTCAGACCAAGGTCCATCAAGCCCAGTATTCTGTTTCCAACAGTGGCCAATCTAGGTCATACGTACCTAGCAGTTTCCCCAAGGGACACAGGTTCCACAATGCTTGTATTGGTTCAAGCATTGATATCCTGGGTCCCTTCTTAATAATGGTTTATGGACCTTTCCTCCAGGAACTTGTCCAAACCTTTTTTAAACCCAGCTACACTAACAGCCTTTACTACATCCTCCGGTAACAAATTCCAGAGTTTGATTACACGTTGAGTGAAAAAATATTTTCTTTTATTAGTCTTAAATAGTTTACCCTGTAGCTTCATTGCATGTCCCCTAGTCTTTCTATATTCTGATAAGGTAAACAATCGATCTACGTTTACCCGTTCCACTCCGTTCATTAATTTATAGACTTCTATCATATCTCCCCTCAGCCGTCTCTTTTCCAGGTTAAAGAGCCACAACCTTTTTAGCCTTTCTTCATAGGAGTAGCCTTCCATCCCCTTTACCATTTTGGTGGCTCTTCTCTGAACCTTTTCTAAAATTGCTATATCCTTTTTAAGATATGGCGACCAGAATTGCACACAATATTCAAGGTGCGGTCTCACCATGGAACGATATAGAGGCATTATAATATCTTTTGTTTTATTTTCCATTCCTTTCCTTATCATACCTAGCATTCTATTTGCTCTCTTGGCCGCCGCTGCACACTGGGCTGAGGGTTTTAACATGGTATCCACAAGGACGCCTAAATCTTTTTCTTGGGTGGTGGTTCCTAATGTGGAACCTTGCATCGTGTAACCATAGTTTGGGTTGTTCTTCCCTAGGTGCATAACCTTGCACTTCTCCACATTAAATTTCATCTGCCATTTTGATGCCCAGTCTTCCAATTTATCAAGATCCTCTTGCAATTTTCCACAATCCTCCTGGGTTTTAACAACTTTAAATAGTTTTGTGTCATCAGCAAATTTGATAACCTCACTCGTTATTCCACTTTCCAGGTCATTTATGAATATGTCAAAAAGCAGCGGACCCAGCACAGATCCCTGGGGTACACCACTATTCACCTTTCTCCATTGGGAAAATTGGCCATTTAGCCCTACCCTCTGCTTTCTATCTTTTAACCAGTTCCTGATCCACAATAGTACACTGCCTCCTATCCCATGACTCTTTAGTTTTGCCAAAAGTCTCTCATGAGGGACCTTGTCAAAGGCTTTCTGAAAGTCCAGATACACAATATCAACCGACTCACCTTTGTCCACCTGTTTATTCACTCCTTCAAAAAAACATAACAGATTAGTAAGACAAGATCTTCCTTGTCTAAAGCCATGTTGGCTGTCTCCCATTAGGTCATGACTATCTATATGCTGAGTAATTTTATTCTTTATGATGGTTTCTACCATTTTTCCCGGTACTGATGTCAGGCTCACCGGTCTGTAGTTTCCCGGATCACCCCTCGAACCCTTTTTAAAAATTGGTGTTACATTGGCGATCCTCCAATCCTCAGGTATTAGAGATGATTTTAATGATAGTTCACAGATTACTGATAGCAGGTCTGCAATCTCAAATTTCAGTTCTTTCAACACCCTTGGATGTATACCATCCGGCCCAGGTGATTTGCTACTCTTCAGTTTATCTAATAGTTGTAAGACATCTTCCCGATGTATCGATATTTCCTTCAATTCTTCCACACCTTTAAATACCACTTCAGTCGTGGGTAACATCCCTACATCTTCCTCAGTAAAGACCGAAGCAAAGAATTCATTCAGTCTCTCCGCTATCGCCTTGTCGCCTCTTAGTGCTCTTTTAACCCCTTTATCATCTAATGGACCAACTGACTCTCTCACGGGTTTTTTGCTACGAATGTACTTGAAAAGGTCTTTATTTCGCGTTTTTGCTTCCGCAGCAAGCTTCTTCTCAAATTCTCTCTTTGCCTGCCTTATCAATGCCTTGCATTTGACTTGCCAGTGCTTGTGCTGTTTCCAGGTTTCATCATTTGGCTCTTTTTTCCATTTCTTGAAAGATGCTTTTTTGGCAACAACAGCCTCTCTGACCTCAGCTTTAAACCATGCTGGCAATTTTTTGGACTTCCTTCCACTTTTCTTAAAGCGTGGAATACAGCTGGTCTGGGCTTCCAAGATAGTATTTTTCAACAACACCCAAGCTTGATGTACGTCTTTAACCTTTGCAACTGCTCCTTTTAGTTTTTTCTTAACTGTTTTCCTCATTCTATCATAGTCTCCCTTTCGAAAGTTAAAGGGTAGTACTGTGGATTTCCTTACTATCCCTCCTCCACTAATTAAATCAAAGGCGATCATGCTATGATCACTATTGCCAAGTGGCCCCAACACCCTTATCTCTTGCACTACATCTGGTGTTCCACTAAGGACTAGGTCTAATATTGCTTCCCCTCTGGTCAGTTCATGAACCAGCTGCTCCAAGAAGCAGTCATTTATTTCATCTAGGAACTTTATCTCCCTAGCATGTCCTGACGTGACACTGACCCAGTCGATGCCGGGGTAATTGAAATCACCCATTATTATTACTGCACTGTAACTTTTGCTAGCTTCCTTGATTTCTTTGAGCATTTCATCATCCATTTGTTCATTCTGGCCAGGCGGACGATAGTACACCCCCACTGCCATCGCCTTCCCCTTTTTACATGGAATTTCAATCCATAGAGATTCTACAGCAAATTTTGTTTCTTGCAAAACTTTAATCCCTTCTGACTCAATGCCCTCTCTAACATAGAGCGCAACCCCTCCACCAATTTGATCAGCTCTATCATTTCGATATAGTTTGTACCCAGGTATCACAGTGTCCCACTGGTTGTCCTCCTTCCACCATGTCTCTGATATTCCAATCATATCTAACCTCTCGTTTAGTGCTATATATTCTAACTCTCCCATCTTGTTTTGTAGACTTCTAGCATTTGCATACAAGCATTTTAGAGACTGTATTTTATTCATATTAATTTGGCTATTGGTAGACATGGGTAATTTGGGATCTTTAAGTTCTGTCTGCTCCATACTCGAGGGCATTTGGGCTACTTTACTCTTTTTTGGAACCTCTCTGCTTTTTGTAGTATCCTTCAAGGATACATTCTTCCGAACCATGCGCTCTTGGGCGACTGTCGGCTTTCCCCTATTATCTAGTTTAAAAGCTGCTCTATCTCCTTTTTAAAGGTTAATGCCAGCAGCCTGGTTCCATCCTGGTTAAGGTGAAGCCCATCCCTTCGGAAGAGCCCCTCCTTTCCCCAGAATGTTCCCCAGTTCCTAACAAATCCGAACCCCTCATCTCTGCACCATTGTCTCATCCACGCATTGAGACTCCGGAGCTCTGCCTGCCTATTGGGTCCTGCGCGTGGAACGGGAAGCATTTCGGAGAACGCTACCCTGGAAGTTCTGGATTTCAACTTCCTACCTAAAAGCCTAAATTTAGCTTCCAGAACCTCCCTACCACATTTTCCTATGTCATTGGTACCAACATGTACCAAGACAGCAGACTCCTCCCCAGCACTATCTAAGACCTTATCTAGGTGGCGTGTGAGGTCCGCTACCTTCGCACCAGGCAGGCATGTTACCAGGCGATCCTCACGTCCACCAGAATTGGGTGCAATGGGCCTGGATGGGCAGGATGTGCCCCAATTCAGAACCACTGCACGTTCAGTTCCCTCTCCATCTAAGCCTCCCAAGGCCTCTGCAGGAGGCTCAGTGCTGTGGCGTCCAGTTATCATGGTACCATGCAGGAGCCCCGATTGCCTGTGAGTTTTGTAATGTTCCTTTTCCCAGCTGCCTGACCCCCAATTGGGCCTGCTAAGACCGGGATCGGGCGGCAGGGATCCTGCTGCCTTGTTCACCTCATCGGCAGTGGTCCCACCACGCTGTTCTCAAACATCATGGGGTCTTATTCCACTTCTGAGGTGAAATAAGTCCCTCATCTAAGTCATCAACCCCAGACATACAGGTCCGCAACTGGAATCGACCCTGTACATTTGAGGTCAGGGTCCCGCTCTGCCCTGCCCATGCTCCTCCTCCATCCCCCCCTCCCACCCCCCCCATCCAGAGTTTTCCACACATCTCCTGTGTATGTGCAGGGAGCTTTGGGCTCAGAATCAGGACCAAGCATTTGGCAGGGATGTACATCCAAACTGGATATGAATCTCCACTAAACGCTGATTGGAATGAGCCTCTGAGTGTGTGTTTGTGTGTGTGTGTGTGTGTGTGTGTGTGTTTGTTTGTGTGTGTGTGTGTGTGTGTGTGTGTGTGGTACAGTGCATGAGTTTGTGTGGTACAGAGATGGAATGCCTCTGTGTGTTTGAGGTGCCTGAATGTAATGAAGACGTGGAATGCCTCATGTATGTATGAATGTGGTGTGCCAGTGTGTGTGTTCTGGGGGAATGCACCTTTCAGCATATACAAAATGGGGGTCATTTTCAAAGCACTATTGGACATCTGAAAACAGGTATAGAGATGTCCAAAGCACAGAGATGTCTCCAGAACCATTTTAGAAGCCAAGTGTGTGGATATCTCCAGCTTGAGGATGTCCATCTGAACAGGGACATGTATGAGGCATTCACAGGAACCTGAATATCCTACCTGATCTCAGAAATGTACTGGACATCCAGAATCACATCTATGTTTAGACCTGGTACAGAGTCATTTCAAAGTTTAGATCTGTTTCAGGCATAAACATCTTTGCTGAGACATCAAGAGGATGTAGAGAACAAGAAATTCCATCATCCCCAGTACATAGGAGAATTTCAGTGATAGCTGCAGTGGGATTTGAACCCTGGCTTCTCTGTTACTAAACAATACTCTAACCATTAGACAATTCCTAGATATCCAAATGCTGGAATACTATTCTGGGGATGTCTATGTTGATGTCCATATCGAGCACATCCACATTTGTGAAATCATGTCTGCACCTGGACATGTCTGCTTTCTTTCAGACATTCTGGCTTAGATATCCCAGATTTCATTTCAATGTCCTCTATAAAATCCTCCTCCAGGTATCCCTTTGACCTCCAACAGCTTGCACTCTTCGCTCCCCCCAACCTTTCTTCTTCTGACCTCCCCATTCTCTATACCCCTTCAAGACTTTCTCTCCTTTTTTCTTCTCCATAGCACTCCTATCCCCTGCCCTCCATTCCCACATCCTTATTCTGGTTTTAGACATACCTTCTCTACTTCACTCCCCCCCCCCAATCTTACCCAGAGCCCTCAGCAGTATCAGAGGAATAGAAACAAATCTTGATAAATCGGGAAGATGTTATACAGCTAATTGATAAACTAAAGAACAGCAAATCACCTGGACTGGATGGCATACATCTATAGTACCTGAAGATTAGAGAATGGCCAATGTAATGCTGTTTTTTAAAAAGGGTTACAGGAATGATCCTAGAAACTACAGACCAGTCAGCATGACATCAGTACAGGGCAAAATGGCGGAAACCATTATAAACAACAAAATTACCGAACATGTAGATTCTCATGATTTAATGGCAAAAATACAACATGAATTTAGCCAAGTCTTATCTTACCAATCTCTTATATTTTTTGAAGGTGTGAATAAACACATAGATAAAGGTGAGCCAGTTGATAATAGTGCATCTTGATTTTCAGAAAACCTTTTACAAGTCCCTCATGAGAGACTCTTGGGGAAATTAAAAAGTCATGGGATAGGAGCCAATGTACTATTTTGGATTAAGAACTGTTTGAAAGATAGAAAAGAGAAAGTAGTGCTAAATGGCTAATTTTCTCAGTGGAGGAAGGTGGATAATGGAGTACCCCAGGGATCTATACTTGGCATGCTGATTTTAACATATTTATAAATGACCTGGAAATGGGAATAACGAGTGAGGTGATCAAATTGACAGAAGACACAAGATTATTCAAAGTTGTTAAAACACAAGAGGATTGTATAAAATTGCAAGAGGACCTTGATAAATTGGGTGGTTGGGCATCCAAATGGTAGATGCAATTTAATGTGGACAAGTGCAAAGTTATGCACTTAGGGAAGAACAACCCAAACTACAGTTACACGATGCAAAGTTTCACATTAGGAACCATCACCCAGAAAAAGGATTTAGGTGTCATCATAGATAATACATTGAAACCCTCTGCTCAGTTTGCAGTGGTGGTCAAGAATGCAAATAGAATGCTAGGAATCATAAAGAAAGGAATTGAGAAGAAAATCAAGGATATTATAATGTCTCTGTATCACTCAATGGTGCAACCTTGAATATTGTGTGCAATTCTGGTCACCATATCTTGAAGAGTATATAGCAGAGTTAGAAAAGAAAAAGAGAACAGTGACAAAAATGGTAAAGGGGATGGAAGGATATCCCTTTGAGGAAAGGCTTAAAAGGTTAGGGCTCTTCAACTTGGAAAAGAGATGGTTGATAATATTACATAATTACTTCTCTCATGTGATCGAATTAGCAGATTAATATTCTATGTATATAGTTCAATGTATATAGTTTTACCCCCATATTATCCATGTTTATCTTATCCAAATTTATTTGCCTGTTTTATGTAATACCGAGCAGCCTGTTGTTCTGGTCTTTGGTTCTCTGTAAACCGCGCTGATTGTAAATAGCGCGGTATATAAAAAATTGAAATAAATAAATAATAAATAAATAAATATGATGGAGGTATAAAATAATGAATGACATAGAACAGGTAAACATAGATTGTTGCTTACTCCTTTAAAAAGTAGAAAGACTAGGGGACATGCAATGAAGCTGCAAAGTAGCATATTTAAAACTAATCGGAGAAAATATATTGACCTTGTGGTGATTGTGTTTAATAATTACCATACAGTGAAAGAATATGAAGTCATAGAGACTAGTGTGAAAAAGGAAGAAGCATATCCAATGATAAAAGCAAATAATAAAGCCTCTGTATGAGACAATAGTAAAGTAAGACCTTATGCAACATATTCTGTCCAATTCTGAAAGCCATATCTGCAAAAAATGTAGAAAGGCCAGAGGTGGTCCAGAGAAGGGTGACCAAAATGATTCGGCTGACACCGAAAGCAACAAGAGATACAACAGAAAGAGATATTATAAACATTTAAACACCTCAGAGATGTAAATAATGCACAAGAAGTAAACCTTTTTATGAGAAAAGAATTCTCTAGAAAAAAATGGTCATGATATTTAACCTCTAAGAGAGTAATTTTATAAAAGTCCTGCCTACTTAACCATTAGTTTTGGGTGCCTATGGCAAACCTATTTTATAGACCTACTTTTCTCTATAGACAATGGGGTCTATTCTGAACCACGAATAGTGAAGATGGACATCCCATTGAAACGTCCATCCCCGCTATTTATCTGCCTTTCCCGTCCCCGCCAAGCTCCCTGTATGAACAAGGAGCTTGTATAGGGAAGTTAGTTGGGGGTGGGAAAGGGGTGGCGCAGAGGCAGAAATAGGTCGAGAAGTGGGCGGTCTGCGGCCCTGGACATACAGGACCGATTCTGATGTTGGCCCTGTACATCCAGGGCCGGCAGAGTAGATGGGGAACTTATTCTACCTCTGAGGTGAAATGTTTCCCTAGATGGGAGGGGATGGCAGGCCTAGGACACGTCAAAGGGTGGGTGGGCCACAGTAGATTGGGAGGCCATATCGGGGGTCGGGCTGTGGGGAATGAACGATGTCAGCGGCAGCCAGGGATCATGGATCCTGAATGGAGCTGCAGTGCTATGGCAACCAGATGCCATGGCGCCGCAGCTCCATTCAGGAGCCTTGACTGAGTTAGCTGGACAAGTTCCTGTATGTGGAGGTCGACCAGAATCGGGTCCGGGCCTGCATGTACAGGCTTAGATGGGATTTTGATCCCACAGGGGCTAGACATGCCCTACAGGATCAGAATCCTGTCTATCTCTGTACGTCCAGTTCTGCCTGAACACACAGAGGCCGAGGCGCCCGCAATAGAATAGGTCTATCTTCGCATAAGTGGCCAAATACAATATACTGTACACGTTAGTCTAAGGCATGATTACATATGCTAGCCTAGAGCTAGTATACTATAAATGCCTGCACCTATATTCCCCAGCAATGCACTTAAATTACAGCATTTTATAATGTATGTATATACTTGTGTGTGCCATCCATACTCCTTGCAATTAATTAGTGAAACTGTTTAACTGGTAGCACTTCCATATCGCAGCTGTGAAATTGCTTCTTCCAAGTAAAAATAAAGGCACTTATAACTGGAAGCTGGTCTTTGATGCCACTCTGTTTTTCTATATGTAGGTTGTTGTTTTTTTAACTACTGTTCCTGCTGTATATGCTGTCAAATGCATATTTATTTGTTGGTGTACTTACACATATTTTCCACAAGGTTCCATGTCCCGCAGCACCTTCTGTAAAACAGAGAACTGTGGCCATTCCGACCTGGACATGTCATGTGGAGCCATTTTTTGCCATTTGGTTGACGATTCATAAACAAGAATCGATAATGTCAGCACATGGTTTCATTGCTATGGTTATATTGTGTATGTATTGTAACAAAACATAGATAAATTGATATATTTGATGTACCAAATGGTCGCAAGGTTCATCTTATTAGGACCAGATGTACTTTAAGTGGGTTTTTTTTTCCCATAGACATAATATGAGAAAAGCTCATTAGTGCATCTGGCCATAAATCAGGAAATAATATTGAAAAATTGTGTTAACATAAGTGCAAAATTTAAAGTCAGCACTGTTCATTTTCTTCATTTTGGAAAATCAGATACGGTGAATGTTGCAACAAGATCTTGTTGAGCTCTGCCTTGATCAACAAACATAATCTGCCTCTGTAAGCTTTATAAACATTACTTTATATTTTACAGCCCTGTTACAATAGTCCTGACAAAAGCACTCATTTTCAGTTTATAAATAATTCATCTAATTTCCAGATTTTCATGCAAGGTGTTAGCCTGTGCACAGATTTTAAGCAATAAGAACAGCATATGCTTTATTTGATTGTGAAATATCTGTCAAAGTATATGACAGTGTGCATCGTAATTAGCACAATTACATAATATACATCTCACTGTGCCACATTTTTTCATTACAACCATCTCATTTTTTATTCTTTTTCTGTGTGTCCCCATGTTGTGGTGAACAGATGTGGACACACAGAAGTTATGTTTAGCAAAATACATATGCTAGACTCTAAAATATGTATTTTTCCAGCAAAAGCATCTGGATTGCTGGTCAAGCTTGGTTATTAGGGATGTGCAGAGACCAAACACAAAGCTGTATGTTTACTAAGGCATGATAGGTGTCTTCACGGTGTAAACACACAAGATTGCCACAACTGAAAGCTAGATTTCACAGGAGTAATGCAGTAACCATGGGTCTTTTTCCAAGGTAGTTGCATTTTGCGTAGTGGCTTTCAGAATGGGCAGGATGTGGGCGGAGAGTAGGCATTTCAATTGCAAGCAGCTGCCACATTGACATTGCATGGTATAACTGCACTTTTGGCAGGCTTCATGGAAGCAGCTATTGCTTCCTCAATAGATGGTGATAGCTGCATCCGCAATCCTTGCGTTTTCTTGCTGGTTTCTGAAGAGGAAATGCCAGGAATATCTTCTGCAGATACCATGAGACTTTTGCAGCTAATGTGGGCTTTTTGTTGTTTATTGTTTGTTGTTTATTATAAACTTGATTAACTGCTTTTAGCTACATGCATCGAAGTGGTTTATGAAGAAACTTAAAACAATAAAATAACCAAATATGTAAAAGACCACAATACAACAAGGACAAAAAACAAGCAGTGCAAATAGAGCAGCTCCATCACTCATTGCCCTATACATCCCGATTTACCTACATTTCACCAAAGGCTTGTTCAAAAAAGAACGTCTTAAGATGCTTCTTAAATAGATTCAGAGAATTCACCTGATGGATGTACCCAGGGATTAAGTTTCATAACCAGGGAGCCACAAAATAAAAGTCAACCATCGTGTAGACTCCAACCGAAAAAAATAAACAGATGGAAGCACCAAATTACACTGGGATTGCAACCTAGTAGCCCTCAATGGTACATAAGACACCAACAGATCCTCCAAATAACAAGGACAACCAAGATTATATGCCTTAAACACAAACCAAAGAATCTTAAATTTAATGTGATAAAGTATCGGCAACCAATTGAACACTTTATCAATGAGCAATATGATCAGCAAGGTGTGAATGAGTAACAAGCTTAACAGCCACATTTTGTTGCTGTTGTAACCGCTGTAAAGCCATCACAGATAAACTGTGAAAAATAGCATTGCCATAATCCAGCCAGAAAACAAGAAAATCTGAGTTAAAAGTGCAGATTGATCCTAAGGGCCCGAAGAACCCGAAGAAAATAAAAGCAATTCTTCACTGTACCAGAGACCTGAGAATAAACCGTGAGCATTAGCTGCAAAAGTCTAATACGGTTTAGTAAATATACCCCAACGAGGCTAAGTAATGCTGCAAAAGTAAGCTGGCCAAAGAAAAGGAACAGCAGGGAAATAAAAGACAGCAATAAAAGGTATAAATGAAAAGGAGCATTAAAAATAATGATAATAATAATAGTTTACAAACCACAGATCTGCTAGACAATAAATAAAAACTTGTATTTATGCAACCAGCTTAAAAATGTAGAAGTCAACATTCAGCAATATGTTTATGTTTATTAGCTTGATATACCGCTATTCCAATTAGAACACAGCGGTTTACAAAAATGACTAATATACAGAAAAGGCCAATGGGCCGTAAGGGAAAGGAAGTTACAATGTACGACAGGAAAGCACCCGAGACATGCTGAGTGGGATGATATCCAGATAAAACAAGATGGTAGTAAAAGAGCTTGGATCGTCAAACCAAACTCATATGTCTGGATTTGGATAAACGGCCACAAGTATCACCATAGAAAAGGTGTTAGGCGGTGTTTTTGAAACTCGCATGGGCCAATGACCTAACCGGATAGTTGAAATATTAACACAGAGATGATAACTTTATTGGAGCTGTCGTGGACTATACCTGCACATTTTTCTGGACATCTCTGACTGGAAAGTGTCCAGATATATAGGGATGGCGGCTGACACAGCGTAATATACCTGGCTTAGTCAAAACTTGCCTGATTGTCAGGAGCGATGGACTGGCCGCCCCTGCTGCTGGGGAAGCACGTATCCAAGAGGGCACCCAGCAGAAGACAGCAGACGTTTTCACAGAGATCCTGTGCTGTGTCATGAGATGCTGCTGTACCCTCAGGGGCACAAGAGGGCTAGTCTCAGCCTCTCAAGTGTCATCTATTAACGCATCCAGCTGTGGCTGATGAAGTGAATGCCACGTCCTTGGGCCATAGACATTCCCAGCCTTGCAGGGGCATGTGAGAGCACCAATATAAAACAGAGGTGTGCAGGCCAAAATCTTTTGTTCTATTTAGTGTCCTGTGGTGCTTCAGGTGTGTTTAGTTGAGTTGTGTTCTTCTTGAGCTTTTTGGTTTCTATAAATCTACATATCAGGGTAATGTTGTTAGCTAAAGAGGAGGCTATAGCTGCTGCCCAAACAAAACAAAACAGAGCTGAAAAGTGCTCAGAAGGTTCAGCCAAATTTTTTAAAAAAATGGTTTTGTATCCACTTTTGTGAACTGTGACTTCCAGTGGTTTCAGGCTGTGAACTATTTCCTAATGTCATCACAGACAGGCCTCAAAGTGGCGACAACTAGGTTAGGAAGGTGGCATCTTGCAGAAAGAGTCATGTGGTCTCCAGATTAGCTAGCTCTAGCCAGTTTAATCTTATTTCTATACCGTATTTTCTATGTTCTTCCTTCCTGTTTCCTGTTTGGGCTAGGACTGTCTGCTCTAGACCTCTGTGCAACACCTATCTGGGAGTGTTTGCCTTGTGGATATATTGACTCCTGCTCAAGGATTTTTTCTCTACGTCGATCTTGTGCCAGAAAGTCTGTAAAAATATGGCCACTATCAGAGACATTTATCACGCATACTCTAGATCCCTGTTTCTAATCTGTTATCACCACAAAATGGACAATTGGGATCTGGAATAAGTCTGATACATGTTTCTGATAGTAGACATAGGGGCATGTTTACTAAAAACCGCTAATTTGTGCGCCGCAAAATAGCGCACTAAAAGCAGTACTTAAGAGTGCTTAAATGCCCCGCAATCGTGCGTGTCACCCCCGCACAGGTGCGCGGCACAATAACGGGCCCCGCACAAGTACGGGCCCGCAAATGTCCGATAGAGGCGTGGAACGGCTAACGGAGGGCGGAGGAAGGTTCCTGAGGGGCGGAGAGACGGGTTTAATGGGCGGGGAAGGGGAGGGGAGAGGCTCCCCGCACATTATCGGGGCCGAATCCCAAAGCAAAACTACCGCGAGTGAAACACTCGCGGTAGAGGGCATTTAAAGGGAAGAGAAACCATTTCCGTCAGCAATGTACAGCAAAATCGGGGAAACCTGCAAAACGTGAGCAGTGTGATACATGTGCACAGCACAAAAGTGAAAATAAAAATAGAAAGTGACCACAACAAAAATATCACAAATAGTAATGCAGCTGGAGAACAGTTATAGTAATGGGAAAATATAGAAAACACACCCAGGAAAGCTCCAGAAAGAAGAAATGAATATTGGAAGGGTCTACGGAGCGGAGACTCATCCAAAACAAATGTCCTTTTTGGAGCTTTCCTGGGAGTGTTTGCTATGGTTGCCCATTAATATCACTTTTGCCCAGCGTGGTGATATATTGTCCCCCAGTGTCTGTGGTCATTTCCGTGGTTTATGTGCACGTTTGTCACCAGACAGGGTGCATGTGCCCACAGTAAAAATGCGTAGAGCAGGGTTTGTGACTCCATCCTGCCAGTTATATTACCTCCAGGGGCTGCATTGTCTCTGTGGCCATAGTGTGGTGCAGTGGACAGAGCCAGTACCTCTAGAACCAGAGGGTCAGAAGTTCAAATCCCAGCTGGGGCACATGCCAGCCCAGCCCCTATATTTTACCCACCACTAAACAAAGATAGCACAGACACCCCTGTATTGCAGGGAACATAAGCATGGGGAAAATACCCACATGTTACACAACACTGCAAAAACACAACAACAATGGGCATTACCTACAGCCAAATCCCCCAAATGCAGTCCCGAACTGCCACATTGCAATCTGGTCATCTGCTGTTTCTGAGAGAAGCTCATGCCAGCATGTTGGCGGACGAGTACATGTGGTGCAGGGGGCAGTGGCTGCTAGCCACAGAAGACAGAGGCCTAGCCATGTGCAGGCTGGCACAGTCCACTGCAACAGACAGGCCCTGCCGGATCCACAGTCATGGACGTTCCAGGGAAACCAGCCAAACTGTGGCTACACGGTGGAGCAGTGCACACAGACAGTGCATGCAAGAACAAAAGGTCACAGGTTCAAAGCCCAGCTGGGGCTACCACCAATCCTAGCCACATATTTTTCCCACACCTACACAGTGATAGTAAGGACACACCTTTCATGTCGAGGACATATGCAATGGTAATACGTCTATCTTTTACCCCACTGAGCACAGACACCATGAACAGGGGCAGTACCTAGAGCAGACACTCCCAAATGCATTCCTGGTGTGCCACACACCAGTCAGGTTCCATGCTGCCACTCATACAAATGCCTGTGCTGTATATCTATGCACCACCCCCATGGCATGTAGATGTAGCTCATGCATATTCATGAGGGACAGCAGGAAAACACGAACAGTGTGATGCAGACCTGGACTGGGGTTGGGAATCTCTGCTGTAAAGCAGCAGCCAACAGGGGCAGACACACCCACACCCACACCCACAGGCCCCATTGGCCAATGTCTCCTGGAGAGGCAGAACAGTGGACCCTGCGTGCATCTCCCAATACTAGCACCTGCATACCTTAGCAATGTCACCCTACACCTGAGGTATACGGTACACAGCTCTGAGACGTTTGCTAGGAGTACTGGCAGATAGATATCCATACGTTACGCACATACTGCTAGTTGACCCCATCAGAACAATCTGTTAGGTGTTTGCGGGGCGTGCTCCAGGACTGGCCTCTGACGGTGTTTACCACCCTGGGGAGTGACCTCCAGCAGTACTGCATACCATATCCATGCCTTGCCGTGCCTAGGACAGGTTTGGTGGCCAAGGCTAATCAATAGTAGCACCATGCTGGCATAGGTGTGGAAGTGTGTGTCTGTCTATACAGTGGGTGCTGGCTGCAAGCCCCTTCCACAGCCCACACTGCCAGCACTGTTGCCAGTATTGGCCTGCTAATGTGCATAATGAGTAGCAAGGGACCATGGGTATATCTCAGACAGGGTGGGCTGACCAGGATGCAGCTGCACAGGGCATAGGGCACTGGCAGGGACATGGTAGTGCCTGGCCACCACCTACACAGACAGGGGGACCTCTGTATGTGCTGCTGGGGGATCACTCTCACCCTGAGTGTGCAGTGATGGCAGCATGGCTAGGCACACCCATAGTGCTGTATTGTGTTTCTCTTATGTGATATATTTGGGTTTCCTGTTGGGGCCTTTTCACTGACTTATTTGCTTGTGTGTGCTGCCACCCCAGTTGTGGGTGCATGCATTTCCATCAGGACCAACCAGCAGACTGAGCATAGATCAGGGGTGGGCACCTCTGGTCCTGGAGGGCTGCAGACCAGTCAGGTTTTTGGGATATCCCTAATGAACATGCATGAGATATATATGCATTAGAGATATCCTGCCAACCTGACTGGTTTGTGGCCCTCCAGGGCTGGATTTGGAGACCCCTGCCTTACACCTCTGTCATTTAAGATCGTGAGTGGGCAAGGTACAGATGTTCTAGACATTGAAAGGGTATATAGAATGTGTCACATTCCTCCTCGATTCTCACCACCACCAAAAAGTTGTCTAATAGACAATTTTTTGGTGGTGGTGAGAAGTTAGGAGGACTGTGACAAATTCTATCTAACCTTTTTGATGTCTTGGACATCTGCACCTTGTCCACTCACTATCTTAAATGACAGAGGTGTAAGGCAGGGGTCTCCAGATCCAGCCCTGGAGGGCCACAAACCAGTCAGGTTGGCAGGATATCTCTAATGCATATATATCTCATGCATATTCATTAGAGATATCCCGAAAACCTGACTGGTCTGCGGCCCTCCAGGACCAAGTTTGCCCACCCCTGGCATAGATGGTATGTGTCTTGATGGAGTACCTTGCAGAGTGCAGTGGCCGATGGCTTGCTGCAGGAGAATGTCAGATAGTGGTGGGGTGCATCTATGAATATCCAGGCCTAATGTCTGTCTGATATTGTGTTATGGATGTGTGTGGAGCTGCTTTGGGGGGGGGGGGGGTCTACTTCTCCAGCAGGACTGGGGTTGATGGTCAACTCTGCTGCCATTGGTGGGGGGGGGTGGGGAGGGGAGAAGAGAAGGATAGTATGGGGATCTGTTGGTGGGAGACCCTGTTTTATCCAGTCGGGGGGGTGTTCCACTAACTGTGGCAGACAGCGATCTCCAAGATGTTTATGCAGCACCTACCTATTTCAGCCTTATGCTGCTTTGGAGCTCTGGCATGGCCGCATTCAGCTAGGCAAGGTGTTGTGCACCTGGTCCTGGGCGCATCATCACACACTCAGGGTGGGCATAGTAACCGCACAATGTGATGGTGTTTAGCTACTCTTTGCCGTTTGTCCACCCACTCAGGACACCCTACCAGGCCGAGGTGCTGTGTGGGTGCACAAGGACACCTCCCCCTACCAGGCCGGGTAGCTTTAGGGGTGCAGTTCCCATCTTGTGTGCATCTGTGGACAGCTGATTTGCATGTGCAGTGCATCATGGGTACGGGTGGCCTAACCCTATCCTGTTTACACCAGCAGACTGTCTGTGGTGTGACGTGCAGGCTATCTGCAGCCAGGCAGGAGCTTGCTTATAGCTATAGAGGTATAGCCCAATGGTTACGCCACTGCCTATACAGCCAGAGGTCATGGGTTCATACCCACAGTGGGGTTCTGTGATAGGGTTTTTCAAAGCATTTTTTACATTTATTGTACATATGTTGATGCCTGCAATAACACCCTCAGCGTACTGTACCCATAAGGTGCCTCTGAGGGTGCTTTATTGGGCACCCTATAGGGCACTTTATGGTTGGCATCCATATAGGGTGCACTATACATTATCCTGTGTCGCAACATACATGCTGCCCTATAGGGGACATTCTAGGGTGCCTTGGCGGATGGTGCACTGTAACATGTGCCTTATGGTCCGCCTTATGTTAACATGCTGTGAGAGTGCGTTTGCTAGTAGTTATCACAAAATAGAATTAAAAAGCCTCCTAAAGCACTCCACAACATAAAATATACTGCTTCAGCTAGCCTTTTTCAATGGGCATTGTGAGGGATTGAACCCCTGGTCTCTGCACCATTGGTCAGTGTTTTAACCATTGTGCTGTGGCTGTGTTCCTTTGCTTTAGCATCAGCGCGCCGCCTTGTGGCCATCAGCGTGCCGCATCCTGCTGCCCACAATTAACAGTGCGCCGCATCCTGCTGCCCACAATGAACAGTGCGCCGCCTTATGCCGCCCCACAATGAACAGTGCGCCGCCTTATGCCGCCCCACAATGAACAGTGCGCCGCCTTATGCCGCCCCAAAATGAACAGTGTGCCACCTTATTCTGCCCCAAAATTATTTTGCTTCCTGACACACATTTCCTCATTCAAGGTGGTGCTTCAGCCAGCCTTTTTGGGCTGCACACACTGGGTGATTGAACCCATAGCCCCTGCACCATTGGTTATTGTCTTCACCGTTGTGCTATGGCTCTGTTCCTATATATGCCCAGCTGCACCCCACTTAGCCTTCCCACGCGCTAATGTGGGCCCCGCACATTAACGCGACGCGCACACATACGGTCTTTTTTTTTCCTTTTTCGGCCTGAACCGCCCACTCCTTATATGGCACAGGCACACTACCGCGGCCCCGCACGTTAGGAATGTTTAGTAAACATGCCCCATAGTTTCACAGATAAGAACATTGTAGAGCAAAAGTATTTGGAATAAGTCTCTAGAAATTCACAAGGCAAGAACTCCGTAAAGGGTTCCAAACCAGACAAACTTTAGGGCAATCAAGAAACCCGAAGGAAGAATAGCAGACAAAAAAACAAGATACAGTTAGGAAGCTAGCTAGAGCCAGCTACCCTGGAGGCCACATAACTGTCTGCAAGATGCCTGCTTTCCAGTCCAGAGTTTGAGGCCAGCCTGTGATGACATAGTATGAACAAAAAATATTTTGGTTCCTTTCATGTAATGTTCAGATGAAAGCTGTCATGAAGCGTCATAACACTTCCCTAACATTTAAGTGCAGACAGACCAAATTCAAAAGGAGACAGCTAAGATTCCTAGAGCACATCCAGAAGGAAATGCAGTCACCCAGAAGTAAGCTGTTGACCACACAAATGAAAGTGTCATTGCACTACTGGCTGTCACAGGAAAGGCATCCAGTGTAACGCCACAATAACCATGCAGCTATATAAAGGCTGCAAGCCCCCCAAAAAAACATTGTTACCATAGGAGATCATGACTGCCATAACTTGTGATGTGAAACAAACATGACTGAGACAAGTATCCCCAGCATGACAGAGTTCATTGCCCATTTATTTGCCAAAACAACCATAGAGTGGATTGTGATCACAGTCACTGTGACAGGAAGCTGCTGGGACCTTGCTGCAATAGTGCACTCTCTAAGGGACTTTGTACCCATATAGCCCCTCTTCCAGTTTAAGGGATGTCATCTCTACCATCAGTGCCTTCCCACCACCCATCCAATGGCACTTTTGTGGATGTATATTATAAAGTACCCAGTGTCACATAGACATCTCATTGTACCATACATGCTTTTGGCCACCATATCTCCATGTAGAAGAACATGCCATTGCCATATTGCCTCTTTTGGGACAGCTGCTGATATTTTCTGTCCCTTCACAGGGGTTGCTGTTACAATGTGCCTTATGTAGGAGAATGCTGAAGCTGTTGCTCAGATCCACCACCCAGATGTAGGAGTGGCCTGCATAACACATGCACCGTAAGATACTCAACATTTCTTTGCATGCATGGTATAGGCTTAAATGCACTAGAACAGAGTCACTCATTTAAATTGCCATCATAAAAATTGACTGGAAAAGTGCTGAAAAGTGACATCTGATAATCTGTGGGGGGTTTTTTACAATCAATATGTACTGTTGTATTAATCCACTCCCCATGGCACCAGGCATGAATATTTTTAATGATGTTTTTATGTTCAGCTGATTTTATATTGTTTTGGTTTATATTTGTATATAATATGTTTTATTTTCACAAATAAATATTTTATTTTGTGTTAACAATAGCTGTGATTCCCTTGAGCATCAATTGATGATTGTCATTTCCTAAGGTATAGTGTGCAACCAGAGTATCCTGGGATTTTGGCAGTTGCTCCAACTTCCCCTTGCTATAGACAATTAAATAATGTGGCTACACAGACATTCTCAGTGTGTGAACACTTCTGGGTTTTAATGATCAGACATCAATGCATATAGCCCATTCCCACTTGATCCCAAATTGGTTGTGGCTGCCATATTACTGGCATCCAGTCATGCCCACAGTCCTGGCCCCAACATCACCTTCCAGCAAATCACTATGTCTAGGTTGGACAAGCTCTCCATAGGTCCAGCAGTGGTACTGGCAAGCACTAATATGAGGTCCTGCCATTATTACATGACAGCACATACATCACCAGTGGTAGGGCAGAGAAACTAGTAGAACATGTGGGAAAGGCCCCAGCACATAGGACACAAGGAATTGGTGCAGTGTGAATGTGTGAATGTTGGAGTACCTAAGGGAAAAACACAAAGAATAAGTATGACCCTAGCAATGTAGGGGATCCCCCAAGCACATGGCCACCTAAACTGAAAATAACATGAACCTCTCAGATAACAGCAAAGCAAGTGATGAGGCAGCATCTAGCTAGGTCAATGCAGATATCACATGCACATTGTCTAATGGAGGAGGTAACAGTCATCTCTGGTGTCTGCAAAATGTGCATTGATAGCAATAGGTACATTCTGTTTAACCCGTCTGAGGGTCCTCCAAGCATAGTAACATAGTGGCAACAGATTGTTATAGTCACAAATATGCAATAGCAGAACACATAACAAGAGAGAAGGATGTGGACATACTCTGCACACACTGCATTATTGAGAGCCCTCAATAGGCAGGAAGACATGCTGTCATGTAATGTTAGTATACATTACTCTGGCATGTAATTGCAGTGTAGGTCCTTTTTAGTATTAGGTTTTACTAGGGGTAATAGGCGGGTGAGTGGGTTGAGTGATTCATGGTAATGTTTTTTGTAGTTAATTTTAGGTCCCCTGACGAAAATACATGAAACGTCAGCTGGTACCGGGATTGAACATCGGGATAAAGAAGATTTTATGCTGATCCCGCTTAGAAGCTGAGTATAAAATTTACGATTATGAATTAGACATCAGTTTCTATACAGGATTGACTATTTGTGCACCTCATTACCAGCCGGTCATTGATGTGATAAAAACGCCAATGTTAACTATCGGGTGCAAGCCCTGTTACCAAAGCGTTATTTTTAACTGAGACCTGTAGTAGCTGGTAGAAAAGAGGTCAGTTTTCTCTTCATCTGCAAGTTGAACGATAGTTTTTGAAAGCTTAAGAACCTTATGGCAATCAACATCATTGGTGTAGGCCCTTATCAATATAGAGACCATTAGGGGCACAGGTGTCTGCAGGTGTCTTCAAAAGAGGAGAAGGTATATGATGTGTCACTCAATATGTATCAACATGTGCTATTTCCAAGTTATTACATAGCTAGGACAACAGTTAAATAGACTTCCACAGATAAAGAGGAGATAATGCACTGCTATCAGACTCCACATACCCTGGCTTAGAAGTGACGTTCATGACTGTCGTGGTATGCACAAAATTAACCCATTTGGACCACTAATACCATCAGTTGAGAAGCATACAGCAAATACTATACAGGCAATACAAGGCATACAGAGGCATTGATCCATCCACACCATGAATTGTAACCTTTGCACCACAAGACAAAGGACATATTTCAGGCCCTGTGAGAATCCTCCAAAGATCATCTATGCATATCAGAAGGTTTTTCTGCTCATCGCGCACACATTAGGGAAATATATTTCTTTGGGAAAACATGGGAAATACCCAGACAACCCCCCTCCCCCTATGATATGCATATATCACTACAAGTGTTATGAGGGGCTAGTCTGGCCTTGAAACTGTGACCGCCTGAGTAGGAAGACAGTAACATCCAAGGTGCACAATGTCATCTTCTGTGGGGTTGCTGTTGATATGCCTGCACTTATCAGTGTAGTGTAGGTCTGGTGTACATGATTCATGTGTCCTCTATAGGCCATCACGTGTATGATTTTGAGCACTGTGGATGACCTTTCCTGGAGTCTTGGCTTGTGTTTTTCTTGACTAATGCTCTAGAGATCTTTTGCAAAGACCTAACTTCTTTCATGGGGTGGGCATGGTAAATGTCTCTGATAGTAAACACAGACATAGAGCCCGATTCTGAGAGGGGCACTTCTGGGCCATCTGGACGTCCCCATGCAGGATGGGGCCGTTAAGTTCCAATTCTGTACCGTGGGAACAAAATGTCCCTGCGGCATGCAGAATTGGGCCCCTGGCTACTGTGGTTCGGCTGCCCTCTTCCTTAACACGCAACCCATAGCTGGCTTGCCAGGACGTGGATTAGGCAGCGGGAATCTCCCAACACTTGGCCCTGGGGGGGAATCCCCGGGCCCGATCGCCAGGTCAGTGCTGTTTATTCCACCTTCGAGGTGGAATAAGCAGCACATCCCCACAGACCCCACAGGACATACAGGGCCATGACCTGAATCAGCCCTATACATCCTGCCGGGCTGGCCCGCCCCCCCCCTCCACCTTGACCTCACCTCCTCCCGCCCCCCCACCAGCTCTCCCTGTTCTACTGCTCAGGACATGTGGGGAGAGCAGGAGGGGGAATAGGGTCCAGACAACTTGTGGGGCTGCACATCCTGCTGGGACATGCAGCCTCGCAACCTGCATCTCTGAATCAGGCCCATAGTGTGAAAGGTTATCAGGCACAGGAGCATGACAGAGGAAAGATCTCTGGAGTAGAACTGTAAAGTAAGAGGGAATTGATTTAAAAGGCAAGCTATCCAGGATGGGTTTTCCCATAAGGTCAGAACCAGAGAAATAATAGGTCAATCAGGAAACATGACCAAATAGCAGCAAGGATACGAGACACACTTAAGAGCAGGCTGGCTAACATAAGAGCCCTAGATGATATCATAGCTTATCTTGGATAGTGACTGCCTTCACAGACAAGGGCGCTGGCAATTGCTGACAAAGGTGAGAAAGAATCCTGCATCTTCTATGTTAACTGTTTAGCAGTACTTAGTAAAAGGGCTCATAGGTCTACAAGGGATTATGGAAAAGTGGTTAAAAAACAAAACTAAGCTAGAGCCCCTGGAATGGAGGCATTCCAAACAGAGGCTCTATAGGTCAAACAACGGTAAGGATTTGAGGGTTTATTTTTATTAAATTACTAGCTCTCTGACTGGGAGCTCTTAAAAGGGTTCTGGTATATTTTTAAAGCAAAGTTGCATTTTTTTTGGTGGTTTAGTGGCAATATTTTATTTAGCAGAGTAGGTTTTAAACTCTAGTAACCTTCTCAGCTTTTGAGAACTGCTGACAACTAATCAGGAGTTAGTGGGCCTGATTAGCCTGTGAATGAACTGAGAGCAGCTGAGGCTAGGGTTGCCAACTGGCTCCAGATGCGCCCGACAAGCTTGATCCAGTCCTGGGTCTACCCCATTGCATGCAGGGACATGTAGTCTTGTTTTTCTTATGGAGTGCAATGGAGAAATCAGAACTACATGTCCCTGCATGCAATGGGGTAAACCCAGGACTGGATCAAGCCTGTCGGGCGCATCTGGAGCCAGTTGGTAACCCTAGCTGAGGCCTGCATAAAAGGCTTCAGAACCCTGCCCTGTTGAGGCATTCCAAACAGTGGCTCTACAGGTCAAACAACGGTAAGGATTTGAGGGTTTATTTTTATTAAATTGCTCGCTCTCTGACTGGGAAAAGGGTTTAAACTCAATAACCTTCTCAGCTTTTGGGAACTGATGACACCGAATCAGGTGTTAGTTCCCTCCCTACCCACCCCTAGTGCAGTCTTGCTTTATAGGGCACTTCCCCATTTAACAAAGCAGATGGACTTGGAGCAGCACATTTTGAATATAATTAAAGTGATTTAACTGCTTTTTCTCTGAAAAGACAGCTGGGAAACCGGCTGGTACTTTTGTAGATCTTTCTCTTTTCCTTTAACAGATACCTAAGCTCCATGAACAGAACAATGGCTGGGAAAAATCATATTGCTAAAGCTGTTGCCCCCATTACAGCTTCTGCCTCTATCCAGACAGAGGTCCCAATGCCAGTTGAAGGACTGGTTCCATGTGCAGGGTGCCTGCATGCCGAAGCTCTGAGGAAACAAGTGGAGGAACTCAGAGAGGGGGTGGCGATGCTGAGGAGCATTCAAGACAGTGAGAAGTACAAAGATGAGATGCTTCTTGAAACATCCAAGCTCTCTAGCAGAGGAGAAGATGGGTGCCAACAAAATGACGAAGGTTGGACACAAGTCACCAGGGCCTGCAGAATCACCCATCCAACTTCTCCAGCCCTTTAATTGGAGAACCATTATGTAGCCCTGGAAGTGGAGGAGGTGAAAGTATCCCTGGAAAAGGAAGAACCAGAGCTCAAGTACCCCAAAGTTGCAGAATCAGTGACCCCAAGGAAGCAAAGGGTAGTGATGGTTGGTGACTCTCTTCTGAGGGGTACTGAGGCGTCCATCTGCCGACCAGACTTGATGTCCAGAGAGGTATGCTGTCTGCCTGGTGCCAAAATCCAAGATATTATGGAGAGTTTGCTGAGACTCATCAAGCCCACTGACTATTACCCAATGTTGCTAATCCATGTCGGAACAAATGATACTGCCAGGTATCCCTCTCAGCGTATCAAAAATGACTTCATGACTCTGGGACAGAGTGTGAAGCAGTTAGGTGCACAGGTGGTGTTCTCTTCAATCCTCCCAGTTGAGGGTAAAGGCCAAGGCAGAGAGGCTAACATCCTGGAGATGAAAGCATGGCTGCGTGGGTGGTGTCATCAAGAGCGTTTTGGTTTCCTAGACCATGGGATGCTGTTCCAAGGGTTGCAGAGCAGAGATGGCATCCATCTGTCCAAGAATGGTCAACACATCTTCAGTAATAGACTGGCTAATCTACTGAAGAGGGCTTTAAACTAGATTCATTGGGGATGGGTGAAAAAAGCCCCCAAGTAAGTGAAAGCCCCTAGGTAAATGATGCATAAAATACCTTTATGGAAATGGGTAACAGGGGTAACATATGGAAAACACTGTGTATAAATGCCCGTAGCAGGGGGAATAAGATCCCTGATGTTGAAGCTTTGGTGGGAGTGGTTGCCTTGGATTTAGTGGCAGTTACAGAAAACCATGACTGGGATGTAACTATAACAGGCTATTTATTTATTTGCATTCTCTTATATACCGCACTATTCTGCATCAGTGTGGTTTACATTGAACAAACTGAAATTACATTGAACAGGGCATTATAACTTGGAGATAACTATTTTACAGAGAAAATGGGCTATGGAAGGTTAAGTGGCTTGCCCAAGACCACAAGGAGCACCTGTGGGACTAGAAACCCCAGTCCTTCCAACCCTAGGTTGCTGTCCTCTAGTGGGATTTGAACTCCTGACCTTCTGGCCTGAAGTACCTTGCCCCAACCACTAGGCCACTCCTCCACTCACTTTGTTCAGAAAGGACAGGGTAGGAAGAAGGGGAGGAGGAGTGGCACTATATGTAAAAAATACTATTAAAGCTTTGGAATTACAGAGCTTAAAAGGGAGAGAGGAAGCATTGTGAGTTAAACTAGAAAAAGGGAAAGAGAAATCTATTTGCATTGGCATGATATACAGACCTCCCTAACATCTTTGTTAGTGATATAGCGGAAGGGCTGTCGGGTAAGGTTTGCCTCTTTGCGGATGATACCAAAATCTGCAATAGAGTAGACACCCAGGAAGGTGTGGATAACATGAGGAGGGATCTAGCTAAGCTTCAAGAATGGTCTAGAATTTGGCAGCTGGGATTTAATGTTAAAAAATGTAAGGTCATGCATTTGGGCTGCAGCAATCCAAGGGAGCAATATAGTATAAGGGGTGAAGTACTTTTGTCCACTAAAGAAGAGCAGGACAAGGGTGTGGTTGTGTCTCATGATCTTAAAGTAGCTAAACAGGTAGAAAAGGCGACAGCAAAAGCTAGAGGGATGCTTGGGTGCATACGGAGGGGAATGGCTAGCAGAAAAAAGGCGGTGATAATGTCTCTGTATAAGTCTTTGGTGCAACCTCATTTGGAGTATAGTGTGCAATTCTGGAGACCGCACCTTCAAAAGGATGTGAACAGGATGGAGTCGGTGCAGAGGTTGGCTACTAAAATGATTAGTGGTCTTCATTATAAAGCATATGAGGAAAGACGGAAGGATCTTAATATGTACACCTTAGAGGAAAGGCGGGATAGAGGTGATATGATTGAGATGTTTAAATACCTCCGTGGCATAAATGTTCAGGGAAGAGAGCCTCTTTCAATTAAAAGCAAGTTCTGCTATGAGGGGACATGGGATGAGGGTGAAGGGAAATAGATTCAGGAGTGATATGCGTAAATATTTCTTTATGGAAAGAGTAGTGGATCCGTGGAATAGTCTCCCAGTGGAGGTGGTAGAGATGAGGAAAGTAACTGAATTCAAAAAAGCATGGGACAAACACAGAGGATCTCTAAGGGGTATGTTTACTAAAACCCCGGTAATGTGCGCGGCGCGCTAGTGTGCGGATGCCATATAAGGAGTGGGCGTTTCAGTCAGAAAAAAGCAAAACCGGGATTAATCATGCGCTAATGTGCGCTGTGCTCATGTGCGCCCCGCACATTAGCGAATGAGAAATCTGCGCGGGAAGCATAAGTGGCGTGCTGATGTGCAAGCACAGGAACAGAGCCACAGTACAATGGTTAAGACACTGACCAATGATGCAAAGATCTGGGGTTCAATCCCCCACTGTGCCCATTGAAGAAGGCTGCCTGAGGCATTACCTATTATGGGGAAGATTGCTTTAAGAGGCATTTTATTTTTATTTTAATTATCGCTACTAGCAAACGCACACTCAAAGCGTGTTAACATAAGACGCCCCATAAGGCACATTTTAAAGTGCACTGTCCACCAAGGCACCCTAGAATGTTGCTTATAAGGCGCTTTATAGGGTGCCGTATGAGTTACCGCAAGATCACAGCACTGTGCAGCACTGTGCAGTTTAAGGAATGAAAATCATAAGTAGGTGCGCTGACATGCAAGGAGGAGCAGCAGTGGAGCACAATGGTTAAGACACTGACCAATGATGCAGGAATCAGGGGTTCAATCCCCCACTGTGCCTAATGAAGAAGGCTGGCTGAGGCATTGCCTGTTATAGGTAATATTGCTGTAGGGGCATTTTATTTTTATTTTAATTAGTGCTGCCAGCAAACACACCCTGAAAGTATTGTAACATAAGGTGCTGCATAAGGCGCCTCATAGGGTACCCCAGAGGGCACATTTTAAAGTGCACTTTCCGCCACGGCACCCTACAATGTTGCTGAAAGGGCGGCCTATAGGGTGCCATATAGGGTGCCCTATGAGGCACAGCAAGGTCATAACACTGTGTTTGATGGCAGCACTGTGCATTTAAATGCATGGAAATCTTAAGTAGGTGCGCTGACATGCAAGGAGGAGCAGCAGTGTAGCACAATGGTTAAGGCACTGACTGCTAATACAGGGGTCATGAGTTTGCTCCCCAGTGTGCCTAATACATAAGGCTGGCTGAGGCATTAGCTTTGCAATGTATGGATTGTTTCCTGCAGCACTTTATTTGTATTTTATTAATTGCTGCCAGCAAACACGCCCTCACGTGCCGTAATTGAAGGTGCAGCATAAGGCACCCTATAAGGCACTCCATAGGGCACATTATAAAGTGCACTGTCCGCCACAGCACCCTAAAATGTCCCCTATAGGGCACCCTATAAGTTGCTCCACAGGATAACGTATAGTGCACCTTATATGGACGGTAACCATAAGGTGACCTATAGGGTGCCCTATAAAGCGCCCTCTGAGGCACCTTATGGGTACAGTACGATGAGGGTGTTTTTGCTGGCAGCAATAATGTACATTAAAAATAGATAATGCTTTGGGCAGTCCTATCAAATAACACCACTGTGGGTTTGAACCTACATCCTCTGGCTTCACTGGCACTGAAGTAACCATTGTGCTACAGCTCTATAGCTACTAGCAAGCCCCTGGCTGGCTGCAGAGGGAGTGCACATCACCACACAGACAGTCTGTTGTGGTCACCAGGATAGGGTCAGCACACACGTACCCATGATGCACTGCACATGCAAATCAGCTGTCCACAGATAAACACAAGTTGGGGTATGCACCCCCACAGCACCTCGGCCTGGCAGGGGGAACTGACCATGTGCACCCCCACAGCACCTCGGCCTGGTAGGGGGTACTGACCATGTGTTTTACTGGCACAGAGTAGCTACACACCGTCACATTGTGCGGGTACTGTGCTCACCCTGAGGGTGCGGTGAGGCGCCCAGCACCAGGTCCACAGCACCTTCCATAGCAAAAATAGGCCATGCTGGAGGTCCAAAGCAGTGTTAATATGTGAGATAAGTCATTTCTGCAAAAACACCTTGGATATATTTGTCTGCCTCAGTCAGGCGTAGCCCCCATGGACCTCTAGGAGGATTATGTACCACCACCCTTCCCCTCTAGGGCTGAGGGTGGTAAACAGGGTCTCCCATAAACAGATCCACATTCTACCTCCCTGCAATGGTGACAGTAGAGGGGACCAGTGGCATAGCATGAGTTGTCAGCACCCGGGGCAAGGCAAGTAATTTGCACCCCCTAACCCATGGATTTTAGCCACCGGGGAGCTTCCTTGCACAGGGGAGCCGACCGTGATCCTACCCCAGGAGGGAGCGATCGTCAGCACTGACCTCGCTGAGCCGGAGTCCAGGGAAACAAACAGCACAGCAGCAAGAGCCCGACAAGCATGGTTAAACGCCCAACAGCAGGGAAGAGGAGGAGATCCGGAACCAGAAACTCACGATGCCGCCCTGCAGCTCCACCTTCTCGAGCGCACAGGGCGATCCGACCCCAACCCCAGCTTTACATTGAGATCGAGGGGCGACAACACGATAAACAGTTCCCCTCCCACCCCACCCCGGCAGCTTGTGTGAAATAGCTACCTAGAGGGAGTCAATCGCATCGCCTGCGCTTTGTTGCCGAGGGTTTGCCAAGAACAATGCGACTACCAGGACTGCGGGCTCGAGGGCTATAGCGCAAACCTCTTTGCAGTGCCACCACCAGATGGCGTACGCGCCAACACGTATCATAGGGACCTGCCTTTCCCCCTCATCGGCAACAGAGAGCTGCGAGTGCGAGTGCGAGCGCGCCTCCCCCCCCATGGTGCGGCCAGCCCCCCCTGCACCCCTCACGCTACGCCTCTGGAGGGAACCATCAACCCCGGTCCTGCTGGGAAACAGACACCCTACAGCACAGTCAATGCAGCTCTGTACACATCCATAACACAATAGCAGACAGACATTAGGCCTGGATATGCTAAGCTGCACCCCACCACTTTCTGATATTCTCCTGCAGCAAGCCTTCAGCCACTACACCCTGCAAGACACTCCATCAAGACACATACCAGCTGCAAACAATCTGCTAGCTAGTCCATAGTGCATGTTCCTGGTGGAAATGCATGCACCCAGAACTGGGATGTCAACATACACAACAAGCAGATAAATCAGTGACTGGGCCCCAAAAAGAAACCCATAAATATCACATAACAGAAATACTATATAGCACTATGGGGGTGCCTAGCCATGCTGTCATCACTGCACAGTCAGGGTGACAGTGATCTCCCAGCAGGACATACTGAGGTCACCCTGTCTGTGTAGGTGGTGGCCAGGTACTAAGATGTCCCAGCCAGTGCCCTATGCCCTGTGCAGATGCATCCTGGCCAGGCCACCCTGTCTGGGCTATACCCATGGTACCTTGCTCCTCATTATGCACATTGGCAGGCCAATGCTGGCAACAGTGCTGGCAGTGTGGGCTGTGGAAGGTGTTTTCAGCCACCACACACTGTATAGACCAGGGGTGGGAAAACCTGGTCCTGGAGGGCCGCAGACCAGTCAGGTTTTCGGGATATCTCTAATGAATATGCATGAGATATATATGCATTAGAGATATCCTGCCAACCTGACTGGTTTGTGGCCCTCCAGGGCTGGATCTGGAGACCCCTGCCGTACACCTCTGTCATTTAAGATTGTGAGTGGACAAGGTGCAGATGTCCAAGACATCAAAAAGGTTAGATAGAATTTGTCACAGTCCTCCTCACTTCTCACCACCACCAAAAAATTGTCTATTAGACAACTTTTTGGTGGTGGTAAGAATCGAGGAAGAATGTGACACATTCTATGTACCCTTTCGATGTCTAGGACATCTGTACCTTGCCCACTCATGATCTTAAATGATAGAGGTGTAAGGCAGGGGTCTCCAAATCCAGCCCTGGAGGGCCACAAACCAGTCAGGTTGGCAGGATATCTCTAATGCATATATATCTCATGCATGTTCATTAGGGATATCCCGAAAACCTGACTGGTCTGCGGCCCTCCAGGACCTGAGGTGCCCACCCCTGGTATAGACAGACACACACTCCCACACCTATGCCAGCATTGTGCTACTATAGAGGAGTTTAGCAGCCCTGCCCACCACACCAGTCCTGGGCACAGTACAGGCATGGATATGGTACGCAATACTGTTGGGGGTCACTCCCCAGGATGGTAAACTGACCTGAGACCAGAGACCAGACCTGAAGCACACACCGCAGACATCAGAAAGATTGTTATGATGGAGCTCAATGAGCAAACTGTGCTTAACGTAGGACTTGCTATCTGCCAGTAATCATAGGAAACGTTTGATAGCTGTGTACCGTATACCCAGGTGTAGGGTGGCATTGCTAAGGTATGCAAGTGCTAGTATTGGGAGATGCATGCAGGGCCCAATGTCCTGTCTCTCCAGGAGGCATTGGCCAATGGGGCCTGTGGGTGTGGGTGTGGTGTGTCTGCCCCTGTTGGCTGCTGCTTTACGGCAGAGGTTCCCAACTCCAGTCCTGGTGTGCCAAACACTGTTTGGGTTTTCATGCTGTCCCTCATGAATATGCATGAGCTACATCTGCATACCATGGGGGTGGTGCATAGATATGCAGCACAGGCATCTTTATTAGAGGCAGCATGGAACCTGAATGGTGTGGGGCCCTCCAGGACTGCATTTGGGAGACTCTGCTCTAGGTAATGCGCCTGTTTATGGTGTCTGTGCTTGGTGGGGTAAAATATAGGTGTATTAACCATGCGTAGGTTCTCAGCAATAAAGGTTTGTCCTTACTATCACGGTTTAGTTGTGGGAAAAATATGTGGACTGGATTGGCAGTAGCCCCAGCTGGGCTTTGAACCTGTGTCCTTCTGTTCTTGCACACACTGTCTGTGTGCACTGCACCACCGTGTTGCCACAGATATGCTGTATTCCCTGGGGAGTCCATGACTGTACATCTGACAGGGCCTGTCTGTTGCAGTGCACGGCACCCACCTGGACAGGGCTAGGCCATGGTCTGCTGTGGCCACCAGCTGCTGCCACCTCCACCACCAGTACCGCTCCATCCTTAGATTGGAGACAGCATAAACCCTGAAGGATTTGTGGCCCTCCAGGACTGCATTTGGGATAATCTGCTCTAGGTAATGTGCATGTTTCTGGTGTCTGTGCTCTGTAGGGTAAAAGAGAGGTGTTTGAGCCATGCTTATGTTCTCTGCAATAAAGGTTCGTCTTTACTATCACGATATAGTTGTGGGTAAAATATGAGGACTGGATTGGCAGGAGCCCCAGCTGGGGCTTGAACCTGTGACCTTCTGTCTCCAAACACACTGGTTGTGTGCACTGCACCACCATGTTGCCACAGACACAGTGCATTCCCTAATGATACCATGACTGTTTGTCCGGCAGGGCCTGTCTGTTGCAGTACATTGCACCCACCTACACAGGGCTAGGCCATGGTCTGCTCTGGGCAGCTGCCACTGCCCCCCTCCACCTCCAGTACCCCTGTGCCACCATGCTGACATGCCCTTCTGCTGGTGGTGCTGGTGGTACGCAGTTTCAGGCCATCCTGTGTGCGGGTAGGCGGCTGCCTATGGTGCATGTTCTGGGGTAGGGGTGCCTGCATATCTGTCCGCACATTCCCCAATCACCGCCTGCCAATGTTCCCTGCCCTTGGGGGTACCTGCTGGGTACTATCCCCTGTGACATTGTGATAAACACTCTCGTGCCCATGTTGGGCCCTCATCAGTTGCTGCCGGCTGCTGTTCAGTTTCAGCATTCCTAGGTGTCATCTAGGCATCTGCCTAGTCCGCACTGTGCCCCAGCTGCACCACAGCATGTGCCTCCTGCAGCTCTCTGTATCCCCTTTCCCAGAATCTATCCAATTACCCATTCCGACCTGCCCGCCCTGCTGTTGTGGAAATGTGCATGCCATAGATAACCTGTCCAATGGAGAGGGAAACCCTGATCAGTGCTATTTCACTGTGGGATCATTCACCTTGTATGGGGACAGAGCGTAGACCCTTCTAAAATTCATATTTATTTTTTGGGGCTTTTTTGTGAGTGTTTTTTTTTTTTTTAAACTTTTATTTTCATTTTGCAACAAACAAAAGAAACAACACACCAAAGGAGACAAAACAAGTATACAATAAAGAAAAGTAAACCCAATTACCCCCCGCCCCCACGCTTCTTCTCTAGCTGATTATGTCAGCATGTGAACGCTTCCAAACAATAGTGATTATACATCAAAACAATCAAAAGAGTATCTGCGATACAGAATAATCATGGGACAAAGATATATACAAATTTAGACAGTCAGATGAGAGCATTGAGCAGAATGTACATAGTCATTGAGCATCTTCCATTTAGACCGATGATGAGGAGTCTGAATGGGGGAAGCAAACATACGAGGTATTTGTTCATATTTAGACAGACATGATTCCACCATTCATTGGGGCTCAGATGAGAGCTATTTTTCCAGTATTTCGTGATTAGGGAAATAGCAATGCCAAGCATAAAGTCCAAAAGGAAGTAAGCCGTTTTTGGAAGAGAGGGGATCCCCGCAGCTGAGCGAAGTCCCACTATCCTCCAAGAAAGGGGCTCTTGAAAATGCAAAATAGCCTGGATACGACCCCAGACCCGACGCCAGTAATACTGTAGTGCGGGACATTCATACATAACATGAGGTAGTGAACCAATGGCCGCATGACATGTCCAGCAGCTATTGCCCTGAGTAGTGTTCCATTTGGCTAATCTGTCAGGAGTGTAAAAACACCGGTGGGCTAGAAAGAAGAGTGTCTGAGTGAGTGAGGCGGATCGGGAGACCCGTGTCACTCTACTCCAGACAAGGCTCCATTGCTCCGGGGTCAAAGTCACATGCAATTCTCTCTCCCATGCTTTCTGCGCTATAGGGGTATCTCTAGTTATAGCATTACATAAGGTTTTGTAAAAATTGGATGCTACACCCGGTGAATTACCGATAGATCGGATAGTCTCCAACCAACCTTGTGTAGGGGAGGCCGATGGCGGGAGCACCTTAGCACTCCGAAGGCAATGCTGAAGTTGCACCAACTGAAAGTAGTGTTTCGCTGGGAGACCAAATTCAATTTGCAATTCACTAAAAGTTTTCCAGCGACCTTCATGGAACAACTGACTAGGAATCCAAATGCCCCTAGTGTACCAGGGGCTCCACGCCATCGGCTTATTTTGTATTCGAAATCGAGTATTGTACCAAAGTGGGAGCTTGTCTAACGGACAGAGTCGGGAGTCTAAAGATTGCATAAGATTATTAAAGGCACCTAAGGTGTCTAAAAGCATTGGTGGAAAGTGGGAGTCTGATGGGAGAGTCATACCAGGGAGAAAAGTAAGAGGAATCGGTTTGCAAAGGTCCTCTTCTATGTCTAGCCACACAGGTCTACTCGGTACTGGATCGTCCAGCCAACGAGCGCCTTGTTTGAGAAGAAAAGATTGATGATACTTCAGGAAATCAGGGAATCTGACACCCCCATTTTCCTTATCTGCTTGCAGCTTATGTTTCGCTATCCTAGGTGTCTTGTTTTGCCACAAGTATCTAGTCAGAAGGCCCTCTATATCTTTATATATACGTCGAGGTAAGAGACAGGGCAACATTTCTAAGATATAATTCACTTTCGGAACAATCATCATTTTTATGGTTTCTAAGCGACCCCACCAGGTAAGTGTTAAAGGAGTCCAGCGGTGAGTAAGCGCCCGGACTTTAGAGGTTAAGTCTTTGGCATTGAAGGAGATAGTGTCTTCCAAAGGAGAACAATAGTGAACCCCAAGGTATTTGACCATACGAGGTTGCCATAAAAAGGGGAAGGGTTGCATATCTGCCTGATGAAGCAAAGGATTTAATGGAAAGGCTACCGACTTGGTCCAATTTATCTTATAACCGGACAGTTGTGAGTATTTACCAATTTGCTCTAGGACAGCCGGTACTGAGTCTATAGAGACAAAAAGCATAAGGTCATCAGCATACGCTGAAATTTTGATTTCCCTATGGGTGAAGGGGACTCCATGAATCTCCTCCGATTGCCGGATTAGTAAAGCCAAGGGTTCGAGTGCAAGATCGAAGAGAAGTGGAGACAGTGGGCATCCCTGGCGAGTGCCGCGTTGAAGGGGAAAAGGCTGAGACTTTAAAGCATTGGCACATATACTGGCTGTAGGCTGTGCGTACATGGTGCGAAGACAACGGAGAAAACCTTCCCCGAATCCGTACCAGCGGAGGACTGCAAACAGGAAGGGCCACTCTAAGCGATCAAAGGCCTTCTCAGCATCAAGTGAGAGACCAACAAATGGGCGATCAAGATTAACTGCGGTAGTCAGTACATGGCATAGAGTCCGAGCATTGTCAGCAGTTGATCTACCAGGAATGAAACCGCATTGATCTGGGTGTATTAAGGTAGGCATCCTATCAGAGAGCCGGGTAGAGAGAATGGTGGCAAATATTTTATAGTCCGCGTTTAGGAGGGAAATTGGACGATAATTAGCTGTTAGTTGCGGGTCTCTCCCCTCTTTCTCAAAAACTACTACATTTGCCATTGAAAAGGACCCAGAAGGAGAACCCTCCTCGGCCAGAGCAGAAAAATAAAGTTTCAAAACTGGAGCTAAGTCGGCGTGAAAGGTTTTGTAGAATTCAGCAGGGAGACCGTCTGGGCCTGCGGCTCGACCTGAGGCACATTTCTTGATAGCAGAATGAATTTCTGAGACAGTAAATGGTGTGTCCAAGGCCACTCTATCTTCGTCAGATAGGGTCGGTCTTTGTACCCCTGAAAGTAAGCGTTCAAATACATCTGGCTCAAAATCACATTCAGATTGATAAAGCCGAGTATAAAAATCACGAAAGAGTTCTAAGATTTCGGTATCTTTAGTGACCAAGCCCCCCCCCCCGACGGATTACGGAGGGCGGTAACACGCTTGGCTTCTTTTTGACCTTTTAGGGTATTTGCTAATAATTTGCCAGCACGATTATTTTCCCGATAATATAGCCCTTGTTGTGATTCAATATTTTTAACAGCAGCAGTGTACAAAAGCTGATTGTATTGAAAACGCAAGCGTTGTAAACGGAGTAAAATACATGGGTCAGTACGGGACGTGAGAAGACGCTCCCCAGCTTGTATCTGCTGCTCTAGAATCAGTAATTGCTGCTTTCTTTGTTTCCCCTGCCGAATTTGATAGCTAGTTATAGTTGCGCGGATAGATGCTTTAAAACCCTCCCACCAAGCCCAGCTCGCTGTGTCATGGGGTGAGTTAAAATGAAAATAATCTTGGATAGCGGCCTTTATATCAACCTGAAAATCTTTTTGACCCAGTAAGGATCTATCAAAAAACCAAGCTCGGGGAGAATCGTCCCGCGCAGTGACATGTAATGATAAAGATATGGCAGCATGATCTGAAATATGGAGAGGATGAATCCTAGTCGTGTCTACTTGAGGAATCATTGCTTTGGAAATGAGAAAGAAATCTATTCTAGATTGGGAGTGATGGGGGGCAGAAAAGAAAGTGAACTCTAAGTCGGAGGGGTGAAGCAGCCTCCATATATCTACCAGCGCAAGATCTTGCATCAGAGCTGTAAGGGTAGCAAGACTCTTGGGTGGACTACTCGTTCTAGGCGGCTGTCTATCTATCAGAGGGTCTAACACTTGATTAAAATCACCACCAAGTATTAATGGAGTATTGGCAGAGGCCTGTGCCAACTGCGCAATACTTGCATAGTAAGCAGGGTTGTCCACATTCGGGGCATAAATGCAAATACATGTAAATTCACTATCTCCAACCTTAAGATGTACTCGGGCCCATCTACCCTCCTTGTCAGCGCTAGTATCAATTACAGTAGCTTGCAAAGATTTCTTAACCAGAATGGCTACCCCGCACCGTTTGGAAACGGCGGGAGAATAGGCAGCCACCATGTAAGGCTTAACATTGAGTTTCAGTGTTTCAGCAGAGTTTAAGTGCGTTTCCTGAAGAAACGCTAAATCAGCATGCTCATGGCTAAGATAGCTAAGGATTTTCTTTCTTTTGATTGGACTATTAATGCCCTTTACGTTGAGTGATAAGATTTTACATAAGGCCATTCAGACAAGTTAAAAATTCTGAGCATGATAGCGCACATAATTTCACAATGTCCCTCATATTGACTGTATCTGGCTGTACATATGGCATAAAAGAAAATAAGCTTAGATAATACAATGAAGCGCCCCACATTAAAAAAGAAAACCGCAGCGCGGTAGAGAAGAAGCAGAACCCCAAAAATTACTGGCGACCATGTGTCTGCTGGGAGAAGCCCCAGAGAAGGCCGAAATTGAAAAAATACATAACCTGTAGGACTGTGCGTGCTCCGAATCCGACCGAGGCACACATCATGGAGGGATAGGAGACCCAAAAAACAAGGAAGTCATAGAAAGGAAGAAAGAAAGTCCAGGTAGTCTCTGTGCTTGACTATGACCGCCGCATCGGGCCCTTCAAGATGGCGGACAGAGCCGGCAAATAAAAGTCCAAGTCGTTGGATTAGCGCATCTGCTCTGCTTCTTTGGAGTCTAAAAATGTTGATAGTAGATCAGGATCTTCGAATGTCCTGGTTTGGTTGTGGAGAGTCACTCGGAGCTTCGCGGGATACAACAGGCCAAAGCGAGCCTGTAGCTGTTGAAGTCGAGGGCGAAAAGCAAGGAGTTTCTTCCGTCGGTCAACGGTAGGCTTTGCCAAGTCAGGGAAGAAGGAGACTTTGTGACCTTCAAATTCCAAATGATGGTTCGCCCGAGCAGCATTTAAAATTTGTTCCACTTGTTGATATCGTAGCAAGCGAAAGATAATAGGCCGGGGGGTCGTTCGGTTGAGCGCCATGTGGGTAGGAACACGGTGTGCACGATCGATTTCCAGTTCTTTATGAAAGGTGATCTTCAGCAAGGAGGGAAGAGTTTTGAGCAGGAATTCTCTCATATCTCCCGCTTCCACCCCCTCCGGTATTCCAATGAGCCTCACATTGTTGCGACGGGCTCGATTATTGCTATCTTCTAACTCCTTTTGAAGATTCTGTATCTGGCGCTCAGCCTTGTCCAGTGTGCCCAAGCGCACCGCGTGCGAGTCGAGGACCCCCGCCATATTGTCCTGCCGTAATGAGAGACTTTCAAGCCGGTCCTGGAGCACTCCAAAGTCTTCTCGCATGGCTCTAAGCGCTTCTCCATTGGACTGCACCAATTCTTTCACGCCGCGTATTTCCTCTAAAATCTCCAGGTGCATTTCGGGGTTTTCCCGAAATGGAGCCATCTTCTGTGGGGAGGACACCTCTGTTTTGGAGCGTTTTCCGTGAGAAGAAGAAGGAGACCCGAAGTCCAAGCGCGCTGGTTTATGGGCCGCCATCCCCCCCGAGGTATCCCGGTCAGCCCGGAGCGAAATAGTAAGTTTGTATAGGTATTAAGTCAGGATTCTAAGTAGGCCTCTCGGGAGCTTCAGCGCGAAGCGTCTTACCCGCTGGACATCAGGCTCCGCCCCCCTTGTGAGTGTTTTTTGATGTTTCCCATTACTATCACTATTGCCCAGCTTGATTATAATTTTATTATATTTTGTTGGGGTCATTTTTAATATTTATTTGCCCTTTTGTTCCGTGCACATGTATCACACTGCTCACTTTTTGTAGGTTTCCCTGGTTTTGCTGTACATTGTTGACAGAAATGGTTTCTCTTCCCTTTAAATCGGCTCTACCGCGAGGTTTTCACTCGCGGTATTTTTTTACTCAAATTTCAGCCCCGCTCCTGTGAGGGGAGCCTCTCCCCTCCCACTCTCCACCCATTGATCCCGTCTCTCCGCCCCTGGGGAGCCTTCCTCCGCCCTCCGGGAGCCTTTCCACGCCTCTATCGCACATCAGCGCGCCGCGCACATGAGCGGGCACTTTAGTGCGGCGCGCACGTGTGCGGGGCACAAAAACACATCATTGTGCGCCGATTAGTAAACATACCCCTAAAGGTAAAAAGGGGACTGTTGTAGTTTTTGATATGGAAGCACAGACTAGATAGGTCATGCCGTCTTTTTCTGTCATCATATTTCTATGTTTCTATGTTTCTATGGACAGAGAGTTAATTATGGCATATGCAGTATTGCTAGGAAAGGGGAAGTGAAACTAATAGGGGATTTCAATATGCCAGATGTTGATTGGCACATTCCTGCTGCAATATTATCTAGAAGTAAAGAGATCCTGGATTCTCTACAGGGAGAACTATTCAAGCAATTGGTAACAGACCCCACACGTGAAAGGGCCATACTGGACTTGGTGCTTACCAATGATGAAAGTGTTTCTGATGTTACAGTAGGAGATCATTTTGCATCAAGTGATCACCAGATGGTGTGGTTCAGTATTAGGACTAGGGCTGTTAGAATCCATTCAAAGGTGAGGGTCTTAGACTTTAGGAAGACTAACTTTGCCAAGATGGGCCAATACCTCAGGGAGTCGTTAGCGGGATGGGAACAGCTGGGGGATGTAGAAAAAACAGTGGACAAAACTGACAGGGGATATTTTAAGGGCAACCAACCTTTTTGTTAAAGTGGTAAATAAAGGTAAAAGGAAAAGGAGACAGCTATGGCTTTCGAAAGAAGTAGCTGAAAAGGTAAAGAAAAAGAGGGAGGCCTTCATGAAATACATGAGATCACAGAGAGAGGAAGACAGGCATCTATATTTGGAAAAACTTAGAGAAGCTAGCAAAGTAGTCAGGAAAATAAAGATTCAAAAAGAGGAGGAAATAGCCAATGCAATAAAATGGGGGGATAAGACATTTTTCAGATATGTTAGTGAGAAGAGGAAGGGCAAATGTGGTATTGTCAGACTCAAGAGTGAAGGGGAGGAATATGTAGAAGCTGATGAGGATAAAGCGGAATTGCTTAACAAATATTTCTGTTCTGTGTTTAGAGATGAAGAACCAGGAGCAGGGCCTCAGAAAACACCCACAAACAGGAACAGAAACGAGGGACATCTTGAACAATTTTCAGAAGATTATGTTTGTGAGAAACTAGCTCAACTTAAAGTAGACAAAGCGATTGGACTGGATGGGTTAAACCCTAGAATACTGAGGGAACTTGGGGACGTTCTAGCAGCTCCACTGACTGACCTTTTCAATGCCTCATTGGAGTCAGGAGTGGTGCCAAAGGATTGGAGAGAGGCTCATGTGGTGCCTTTACACAAAAGCGGAAGTAAGGATGTGGTTGAGAACTACAGGCCGGTTAGTTTAACTTTGGTGGTGAGTAAAATATTGGAAACGCTGCTGAAAGAGAAAATAGTGAGGTTTCTGGAGTCCAGTGGATTACAGGAGCTGACGCAGCATGGTTTCACCAGAGGCAAGTCTTGTCAGACAAATCTGATTGATTTCTTTATTTATTTAGTATACATTTGTATACCGCTACTTCCAGCGATCAGCAGCGGTTTGATTACAGATTGGAAATTGTCAAATCATGACAGGAAATTTTTGAGGTATAAACACATTGATTAGACAGGAAAGCACAGCACACAGGGAACATGGGCTATGGAGGGTTAAGTGGCTTGCCCAAGACCACAAGGAGCACCTGTGGGACTAGAAACCCCAGTCCTTCCGGCCCAAGGTTGCTGTCCTCTAGTGGGATTTGAACCCCCGACCTTCTGGCCCAAAGTACCTTGCCCCAACCACTAGGCCACTCCTCCACTCCACTTCTTTGACTGGGTGAACAGGGAGTTGGACCGAGGGAGAGCCCAAGATGTGGTGTATTTAGATTTCAGTAAAGCCTTTGGCACTGTTCCTCAAAGGTGACTTACAAACAATCTGAGCACACTAGGGATGGACCCTAAAGTTATTGCTTGGGTTAGAAATTGGTTGGGTGGGAGGAGACAAAGAGTACAGGTAAATGGGGCTCACTCTGAGGAGAAGGATGCTACCAGTAGTGTGCCCCAGGGATATGTCCTTGGTTCGAATCTTTTTAACATCTTTGTTAGTGATATAGCGGAAGGGCTGTCAGGAAAGGTTTGTCTTTTTGCGTATGATACCAAAATCTGCAATAGAGTAGACACCCAGGAAGGTGTACATAACATGAGGAGGGATCTAGCTAAGGTCCTGCATTTGGGCTGCAGCAATCCAAGTGAGCAATATAGTATAGAGTGTGAAGTACTTTTGTCCACTAAAGAAGAGCAGGATCAGGGTGTGGTTGTGTCTCATGATCTTAAAGTAGCTAAACAGGTAGAAAAGGCGACGACAAAAGCTAGAAGGATGCTTGGGTGCATACAGAGAGGAATGGCTAGCAGAAAAAAGGAGGTGATAGTGCCTCTGTATAAGTCTTTGGTGCAACCTCATTTGGAGTATTGTGTGCAATTCTGGAGACCGCACCTTCATAAGGATATAAACAGGATGAAGTCAGTACAGAGGGTGGCTAGTATAATGGTTAGTGGTCTTCATTATAAAGCATATGAGGACAGACTTAAAGATCTTAATATGTACACCTTAGAGGAAAGACGGGATAGAGGTGATATGATTGAGATGTTTAAATACCTCCGTGGCATAAATGTTCAGGGGGAGAGCCTCTTTCAATTGAAAACAAGTTCTGCTACGAGGGGACATGGAATGAGGGTGATGGGGGATAGATTCAGGAGTGATATGCAGAAATATTCCTTTATAGAAAGAGTGGTGGATCCGTGGAATAGTCTCCCAGTGGAGGTGGTAGAGATGAGGACAGTAACTGAATTCAAAAAAGCATGGGACAAACACAGATGATCTCTACAGGAAAAAAAGGGACTGTTGTAGTTGTTGATATGGAAGGACAGACTAGATAGGCCATGTGGTATTTTTCTGTCGTCATATTTCTATGTTTCTATGTTTTAACAAATAGAACAGATGGATCTGAGGAAAACCAATAAAATCATAGCAAAGTTTACCATTAGGCATATTCCCCACAAAAATGCTGCTGGTCTTCAGGGTAATACACGTCTGCCTACTCTGATGGGGTTTGTTTAATCATTTCTTCCATGTAGCCTTGCATTCAGTAACTTATTCATCAATTGAACATGCAGCTGGGGTCAAGGGACTTGGCAAAAAGTGACAGTCAACTTTCTAGTTTGTACCTGTGCAACAAGCAGTTTTCACCTGCTGGGTTTTCAATCTGAGAAACAATTTTTTTTGTGATAAATGCATCCATATGGGTTGCTTGAACTCATATTTTCACTTTGAAAATTCAGCAGTATCCTGCAGTGGTCCAAAGAAAGAGCAATCAGTCGAAAGAAAACAGTAAATTATTTGGATGACTTCTTGGTTGTGGATCCTTATGGGTGCAGCCTCTCTAGGAGAGAGCTGGAGGTTTTTCAGTGCACAGTGATACAGTCATAATCTAATTAGGAGAGAACAAATTGAAGGCCATTAAAGATATCAAACATAAAATATATGACATTGAGAAAAAATGCAGTGGCCAAATATGGTTATGGGATGGCTTCATGTGGAGAATAATTTTACAGCTGGAGACTTAGGCATATGTTTCACCTATTTTATAAAGGCAAAATATGTGCTTCCATCCCTTTATAAACTAGCCTCCCAGAAAGCTCCTGAACGAGCTTACCCCTTTCCTGAAGCAAGTGTAAGTTCATGCATGCATGTGCCAGAAGGAATCTGTGCATTTGTGCAAAGCCGACCTTACCCCCATGAATGCCTACCCATATAGTGCATAAAAGAGATGCTATGTTTTCTATGCACCTATTTCTAAGCATGTATATGCTAGGGCAATTTTTTAAGCATTTGAGTGAACATGTATTATGTTCTGAATGTTAAAGTCTCTTATGGAAGTACTTCCTGATCGTCAAGACTGGTTTGGAAGGCAGTTATGAGCATAAAGACAATTAAGACAAGGTAGGACAAAACCGAACAGGGACATGGGCAATTTAGGGTAGAGTGGAAATACGGCATGAGAAGAGGAAAGAGGCATGAAAGGGTCTTTTTTAAGCAGATAGAGTGCATATTGTAGATGCAGGTTTGACATTTGGTTTAGCGAATCAGTCAACAAAGGCATGGCAAATCACCAGGGTTATGCACAAACTTCTTTTTGTTTCATTTCCTTTCATTGATTTACGCATGCAAATGTAGGTTTCATGCACCTGAAATCATTTTTAGAAATGTAAAAAATGTTATGCCCAAAGAGAAACGAACAACATATGCACACCCCATATAACTAATATGGGTGGGGAAGGTCGGTCCAAGCAAAGAATTAACTGACCATTTTTGTGGTGGCAGCTCACCAGTGATTAGACAAGAACAAGTGGATTCAAGGTTACTCAAGTCCTATTAGACGGGGTGAGGGGGGGGGGGGGGCACCCAGGCTGATGATGAGAATTAGTTTATTTAAAGTGCAGGCTCATGATAGTCAGACTACAAACAAGGGTGACTGCAAAAGTAAGAGCTAAAATCAATTATAAAAACAAAACAAAAACAAAAAAGAGTCCTGATAACTATAAAAAAGTGGTTTAGAGATGTTATTGAGAAAGTGCAAAACTGTTAGAAATGTTATGATGCGGCTGTTCCATGCTCCAAGTATCTAGTATGATATGAATAATTTAGAAGAAAAGGCAAATATGGCCCTCAGCTTTTAAATGTGTCACAGAGTGTTGCTTAAGGGCCTTTTCACGTGAGCAAAGGCTTTTTTTATTAAATTGCCTAGGGCTACATTCATAAAAGTATGTGTGCTGACAAGAAGGAATTTACTTTTATGTGACCTGTGTGTGGGCAGAGTACAGATAGAGTTGTGATTTTCATTCTTATTTTATAAAGTGGATGTATACATGTGTACTTATGGTGCTAACATTTACACGCTGAAATTTGCTCCTGCTTCTGAGCAGCTGTAGCTGTTCTTGACTTCAATCTAGCCCCTATTCCTGCTGCCTTGCACCAGGGCCCTGTGTGTCTTTATAAAATATACTTAAAAGAGGCACCAATGTGACCTTCATGCATAGGCAACCTCTTATAAAAGTACACTCTACCTGTATGTATGTTCATGCTTATGTTTGCTATCCTTACAGCCATAAAAGATTTGCTGTTCTAAGTTCATTATCTTGAATACTTAATTGGGGGGGGGGGGGGAGGGATAGGGGATAGGTAGGGTAGCAGAAGAACAGCAGAGGCAGAAGAGCAGCAGAGGACAGTATGACTGTGTTGTGTGTTCTAGAGTGTTTGAAACATTTTACTCGCCCATCGATGCGTCCAGCCGGGAACGCTGACCCTGATGCTAGTATCAAGCCAGTATTTTTAATATTATTTTATAAGTGAGTAGTCGATGCTCCCACTAGCTCTATAAGATACTTCAAATAAGGTTATGTAGTCAATCTGTTTCCAATTAAGCAGTGGGGGATTCAATTACAAACCATAGGAAAGGAAAAGACTGTGTCAATAAACCAGTAGTGGTATTAAGGGTGGTTGTCTGGTTTGCAAACATTAACAGCTTGTCTGGAAAAGGAGTTTGCTTTCATATGTCACAGTTAGTTACACATTGTCATATGCAGTTTGATCCGACTAACAGAAATTCAGATCAGACCTCGACTGGAAAGTTATTTTAAAGCCTCTGGATGATTAACTATCTTAAGGATCTATGTACTAAACAACCTTAAAAATGGCATGGTATCTGTCATATAATGCCTTTTATGTACAACTAATGAGATGCAGAGTGCTGCAGTGTAACCATGGGCACTTTACAAATAACACGATCGTGGAAATATGCCTGAGTTTGTCAAGCTCAGGTTTCCCTGTATTAACTGTATCAAAGGAAAGGGGCCCAGTTATTGCAGAGGACATTCCCTTTCCTCCTAGACTCAAATGCAGGCCAACATAAGCTTTTGGGCACCATCTAAAATCTCCACCTCCTCTTCAAAGAAACACTCCATGAAAAAATAAAATTGTGCCTTCTTCATTTACAAACACGTTCCTTCCTGTGCCCTCTAGGTCCTGCTAACCATAAACTAAGATCTACCAAAACAGATAGCGGTCTCCAAGTTCAGTTAATCCCTACCTCTATACAGATAAAGAACTCAGGATAATCAGACCCCCCCCCCACCCACCCACCAGGCATCTCCCTTTCCCCCAGTACAACTGCTCTTTACATCCCCAGTGGGATTCAGAGAGTCAGGGAGTCCCAGAAATCCTTTCCCTAAAAGGTACACTGTGGATGGGGTATTGGTGCTTCTGAGGTGTAGCTAACTTGTGTGGCATTAATAAACCACTTTAAGCTACTTAAATATTATCACAGCATTGTCACCTGGGGAGGGGGATAGATACTAAAGTGTATAATATAAATAATACACATTGTTTGCCTCTTACCATGCAGTATAGGGCAAAAAGTGTGTTATTACACTTTAACATGCAATTTTGCACCATGTCATGCAGAGAATAGTAATGAGATGCAAGGCATGCAAATGCATGCAAAACACCTCTATTATTATTATTCAGATGAAATTGTGCAGCTTGCAGTAATCACATCAGGGAAAAATAATGCCAGCTTGAAATGTTCCTGTTGAGAGCATCGGGTCACTAACTCATGGCCTGATGCTTCAGACGATAAGCTTAAAGGGGCTGTGCCATAGCAATAAAACAGGTGGCCTGGGGGGCCCCTTCCCCCAGCACCACCCATTATGTGGCTCCCACTAAACAAATAACCCCCCTTCCTGGAACCCTCTAAACCTAGTACAGCTGCTCCAATGCCTCCACCCCCTCACCCCATCTCAAAAGTCAACCCTCCCAAAGACCCCCCAATCCCCAGAAGCCATCAGTGTTTGCGTTTGAAGTCCTGGTGATCTAGGGGGCTAGGACAGCAGAATCAAACTCCTCTCACTCCTGTTGGCATGGGATCTGGTTTCAAAATGGCACTCGGGATCCCGTGTTAGTGCGCTGATGCTTCTGCCCTTGGAATAACACAGCTTGCAATTTATTTATTTACATTCTCTTATATACCACACTATTCTGCATCAGTGCGGTTTACATTGAACAAACTGAAATTACATTGAACAGGGCATTATAACTTGGACAGGGAACATGGGCTATGTAGGGTTAAGTGGCTTGGCCAAGACCACAAGGAGCACCTGTGGGACTAGAAACCCCAGTCCTTCCCGGCCCACGGTTGCTGTCCTCTAGTGGGATTTGAACCCCCGACCTTGATTGCCTTAGACTGTGTTACCCCTTTACATGGGAGTCACTAACCCCTAGTATAGCTTATAGTTTATTTAAAGCTTTGTATACTGCTTTTCTATCCAGCAGTGTGGTTTAATAAGTTAAAATATATTGATAAAAGAAGATAGAAAGGAAGTTCTATATTGTAGGAAAAAGAAGATAGTAGTAATCATACCTTACAAGAAAGGAAAGAGGGATAGGGGTGATTAAATCTAATCTACAGTTGATGGGAGAAGGAAAGTATTAGCACCAGGCAGGACTATACCAAGTTAAGGTTACCAGATGTCGCTGTGCCCAGTTTTGAGTTAGTGACCCAGACTCCATGGACTATAACCACTTTTTGTCCCCAATTTCAGTGAAGACAGAGGCAAAAACCTTTGCTTCTCCTGCCTACCGCTCTAATGTAGTCTTCTCGATCCTGGTAGGAAACAATGTAAAATTACCTTCTTTTCTGAAAAAAGAGGGGAATTTTAGAAATGTACGGAATATTTATCTATATGTATACAATAATATTTAAGCAAACATGTACGTATACATGCCTATAATTCGAAGGCTGCTACTGTCTTTTTTAAAATTCTGAAATTACTGCATGTTACTTCAACTGGTCATTTCAAGTATATGCAGAAAGGATGCCTGAGGAGGGAGGACCCCTGCCCCTCACAGCCCAGCTCAGTCTTGCCCAGGTGTTCCAGATTTATTTTATTTATTTATTTAACAGTATTTCTAAACCGCCTTATCTTAATAATCAAGGTGGTATCACAGCAAGCAATCAGGTAAAGTGGGTGTGTTATACATGCAGTGAGGGTGAGACTTAGTTGTTTGTGGGCTGAGTTGTGTGCTAGATTTGTTTGAGCTATGTACAAAGTGGGCTATCTACAGTGGTGCTAAAAACATATTTTATATACATACAGTGTTTAGGAGGTATGGTGAGCTGTTGTTCATTCTCTTAGTTTATGTGATGTGTCCATAGTGCTCTATGAACAGCATGGTTTTCAGCTGTTTTCTGAAGTCTTTGAGGTCTGGAGTTGCCCTCAAATCGTCCGGTAGATTGTTCCATATTGTTGGAGCAGCCATGGAGAGTGCTCTGTCCGTTGTGTCCTTGCGTGTGTGCTTGTATTCATTTGGGGTACTGACTCGGTTGTGTGTTTGTTTTCTTCTAGGACGTGTGCTGGTTTCTGGTTGTATGAGCGTGTGGAGGCTGTTGGCTGATGTGTGCTGTTTTATCTTAAATAGGTTTATGATAGTCTTGTATCTGATGCGTGCACTGATTGGAAGCCAGTGTAAGTCCTTTAAGGTAGGTGTGATGTGCTCTTCAAAAATGTAGTAACTTTATAGCAAGAGCTATGTGAGCAGTGCAGCTGCATGGGGCCCAAGTACAGAAAGGGCACTGAAATTAGGCTTCTAGGAAGCTCAAAAAGAGTGAGTTACTGTATGTGGTTGGGGCGGAGGGGTCCACCAGATTCATCAGCACAGAGAGTGCATTTCTAGGTTGGTACGGTCCTGTCAGCAGGGGAGGGAGTAGGCATTTGGATAATTGACGAGTGAGATCATTGACTATTTGAAGCCAGTGGGTTTTGAGAAGGGTTTTAAATTTTGGCTAGTGCCCAAAAGTGATATCAAAGGAGTTGCACCTTTTCAATGTTACCAGTGAACACACGCGTGATGCAGCAAACATAAGCGAAACTTAGGCCTGTTGAGTGTGCCACATAATTAAATGCATGATAAGTATTTGTTAAAGGTGATACCAACTGTGAGGTTGTGTAATAATTTGATAAAATCTTACACAATGAGTGACTGAAAGTAATTCATTTACTCCCCGACTTCCACCTAGAGCCCTCTTTCCAATTCAAGATAGCACTGAAGACACATCTGTCCCTTATTGCATTCAATCATTCTGTCACTTAACTCCATCCTGTGCAGTCTGCTCCCCCCCCTCTCCCCTGCCATTTTTCCCACCTCTTACCTTTCCCTGCTTTCCTATCCACATTAATAAGTTCCTTTCACTCTCTTGAAATGTATTTTATATTATTGTAAACCGAACTGATGTCACGAAGGGAGATATATCAAGATTTTCATAAACTATAAACTATAATTACTGAAAAAAGGGAGGTGTTTCTTGACCTTTGAGGAGGCAGTCCTGACAGCCAGTTGAAAGTCTCGAGAGGGGTATCTCATGGCTATGACACTAATTATGGACACTGAGGTCTCTTTCCATCTGTATGATGGACATCAGTCAGCAGTTTTCCAAGAGCTCATTTACTCGAGTAAGGGAGGTAGTTACTAAAGTACATTAATGCATGTTACTTTGCCCTTAGCACAAAATTAAAGGGCAGTGACATGAATTATAGTACTGTAATGCACATTACAAATTCATGCAAAGCACCTCATTAATATTCAAATGAATAATGCAACTTAGAATAACATACTGTAAGTCAAGTTATTCAGGGGGGCAAACCACCAGTTCAAAACTGGCATTTATTTTTCCACCTGGAGTACTGGGCCACTGACATGTGGCCTGATGCTCCAGGCTGTGATCTTAAAGGGTCTGTGTGTTTAACTTGTAATTGGTGATTCGGGGGATGCCAACCCCCAACAAACCCCTCCCCACACATGGGTCCACTCTACCCCCAAAGACATTACCAAAGTCTCACCACTACCCTTAAAGACCCCCCTCAACCTCATCCAAAATCCCACCTCCCTTAGGCTCCTTGGGCCTACCTCAACTCAATCCTGTAGTCTAGTGGGGCATGGATAGGAGACAACCACACTTACTCCCATCTGGACTGGCACTGGGTCAAAATTGTAGCCATGACCCCTAGTGGCAGTCTCACAGTACTATCATTAGAGGTCAACCCTAGTGGTAGTACTGTGAGACTATTGCTACAAGAACATAGGGACCATTTTGAACCCAGAATCTATCTGGACAGGAGCAAGTAGCTGCTGCATTATATATGTATATATAATCAGCAGCACTGAATATATTTATTTGCCACTGACCATCATCGCCACTATCTGATTAGTTTAGGTCTGCCTTGTAGTATCTGCATAGTGGATGAAAATCTGTACAGCAGTCACTAGTAAAATTGGCCCAATAGAGCTGAATATTTTGAGATTATTAGGGGATTATTTTAGAAGCCTTATTCACAATTTCATATATGTAAAATCTGGCATTTACATATAGAAATCACATCCACAACTCAATGACGGTTTTAGAAAGGACTAAATTAACACATGGATGTCTATAATATGAAACAATGTCAAGGTGTATATTGGGAGCTTGGCCTCAGATGTCGAAAATGTACATGTATATTCCCCCATTTCTTATAGGGAATGCTCGCATATGATCAGAATTGCTCACATCAGGATTTACAGTTGCTCCTGGCATGTATAGGTTGTGAAAAAGTGCTTGTTTTGGCCAGAACTTTTTCAGATGGGTTAAGGGGGGTCAATCTGTTTTTAATTTCCATCTCCATATAGCTTGTCATACTGTGAGGGCTTGTGTGATGCTGAGAGCTAAGCTATTGGTAGATTAGCTACTGGCAGGGTCTCCCAAGATGGACAGGTCTCAGCTGAAGTGCCAGACCAAGAAAAAACACCCATCTGGGTGGCAAGAGAATGGGATAGTGTTGGCAACAGTGGAACACATTTCTGTGACAATGGCAACAACACTAAACTTAAACTGCATGGAAGAAAAGACTGGCAATCTACTTCCGTATCTTCCCATGAAAAGCCAATGGATAGTCACAACAAAACAAGCTGCATTATAGTGCTGGAAGATGGGACCCCCAGGTTAGAAGGCACTCAACTGGCTACTGGGGAGGAGTTGGACTTTTCAGAGTAAAGCCAGAATTTATGATGTGATTGGATCAAACCCCTGGGACGTCTGACTGCTGATGTAGCTGTGCTTGAAGTGAGAGTAAGAAGCTTCAAAGATGTCTTACATCTTATTCCAAGGATTGCAGAGCAGAGCTGGCGTCCATCTGTCCAAAAAAGATTGACACATCTTCAGTAGTAGCTGGCTAATCTACTGAAGAGGATTTTAAACTAGATTCATTGGGGATGGGTGAAAACAGCCCCCAGGTAAGTGAAACATTAAATACCTTTATGGAAACGGGTAAAAAGGGTAACATATTGAAAGCAGTGTGTATAAGATCCCTGATGTTAAAGCTTTGGTGGGAGTGGCCGACTTGGATTTAGTGGCAGTTACAGAAACATGGTTCACAGAAAACCATGACTGGGATGCAACTATACCTGGCTATACTTTATTCAGAAAGGACAGGGTAGGAAGAAGGGGAGGAGGAGTGGCACTATATGTAAAGCATAATATTAAAGCCTTAGAATTACCGAGCTTAAAAGGGAGAGAGGAGGCACTGTGGGTTAAACTAGAAAGAGGGAAAGAGAAATCTATTTGCATTGGTGTGATATACAGACCTCCTTCACAAGAGGAAGAGGTGGACGGTGAGTTAATTGAAGACATATTCAACATTGCTAGGAAAGGGGAAGTGATACTAATAGGGGATTTCAATATTCCAGATGTTGATTGACACATTCCTGCTGAAGTGTCATCTAGAAGTAAGGAGATCCTGGATTCTCTACAGGGAGAACTATTCAGGCAATTGGTAACAGACCCCACACGTGAAGGAGCCATACTGGACTTGGTGCTTAACAATGGTGAAAGTGTTTCTGATGTTATAGTGGGAGATCATTTTGCATCCAGTGATCACCAGATGGTGTGGTTCAGTATTAGGACTAGGGCTGTTGGAATCCATTCAAAAGTGATGGTCTTAGACTTTAGGAAAACTAACTTTGCCAAGATGGGCCAATACCTCAGGGAGTCGTTAGTGGGATGGGAACAGCTGGGGGATGGAGAAAAACAGTGGGCAAAACTCAAAGGGGATATTTTAAGGGCAACCAACCTTTTTTGTTAAAATGGTAAATAAATGTTAAAGGAAAAGGAGACCACTATGGCTTTCAAAAAAAGTAGCTGAAAAGGTGAAGAAAAAGAGGGAAGCCTTCATGAAATACAAGAAATCACAGAGAGAGGAAGACAGGCATCTATATTTGGAAAAACTTAGAGAAGCTAGCAAAGTAGTCAGGAAAGATTCAAAAAGAGGAAGAATTAGCCAATGCAATAAAATGAGGGGATTAGACATTTTTCAGATATGTTAGTGAGAAGAGGAAGGGCAAAAGTGGTATTGTCATACTCAAGGGTGAAGGGGAGGAATATGTAGAAGCTGATGGGGATAAAGCGGAATTGCTTAACAAATATTATGCTCTGTGTTCACAGTTGAAGAACCAGGAGCAGGACCTCAGAAAACACCCACAAACAGCAATAGAAGCAAGGGGCATCTTGAAGAATTTTCAGAAGATTATGTTCGTGAGAAACTAGCTGAACTTAAAGTAGACAAAGTGATTGAACCAGATGGGATACACCCTAGAATACTGAGGGAACTTGGGGACTTTCTAGCAGCTCCACTGACTGACCTTTTCAATACCTCGTTGGAGTCAGGAGTGGTGCCAAAGGACTGGAGAGAGGCTCATGTAGTGCCTTTACACAAAAGCGGAAGTAAGGATGTGGTTGAAAACTACAGGCCGGTTAGTTTAACTTTGGTGGTGAGTAAATTATTGGAAACGCTGCTGAAAGAGAAAATAGTGAGGTTTCTGTAGACCAGCGGATTACAGGATCCGACGCAGCATGGATCCACCAGAGGTAGGTCTTGTCAGACAAATATGATTGATTTCTTTGACTGGGTGACCAGGGAGTTGGACCAAGGGAGAGCCCAAGATGTGGTGTATTTAGATTTCAGTAAATTCTTTGACAGCGTTCTTCACAGATGCCTCATAAACAAACTGAGAACCCTAGGGATGGACCCTAAAGTTACTGCTTGGGTTAGAAATTTGTTGAGTGGGAGGCAAAAATGGGTACAGGTAAATGGAGCTCACTCTTAGGAAATGGAAGTTACCAGTGGTGTGCCCCAGGGATCTGTCCTTGGTCCGATTCTTTTCAACATCTTTGTTAGCGATATAGCGGAAGGGCTGTCGGGTAAAGTTTGACTCTTTATGGATGATACCAAAATCTGCAATAGAGTAGATACCCAGGAAGTTGTAGACCCAGGAAGGTGTAGATAACATGAGGAAGGATCGAGCTCAGCTTGAAGAATGGTCTAGAATTTGGCAGCTGGTATTTAATGTTAAAAAATGCAAGGTCATGCATTTGGGCTGCAGCAATCCAAGAGAGCAATATAGTATAAGGGGTGAAGTACTTTTGTCCTCTAAAGAAGAGCGGGTCCTAGGCGTGGTCATGTCAGATGATCTTAAAGTAGCTAAACAGGTAGAAAAGGCAACAACAAAAGCTAGAAGGATGCTTGGGTGCATATGGAGAGGAATGGCTAGCAGAAAAAAGGAGGTGATAGTGCCTCTGTATAAGTCTTTGGTGCAACCTCATTTGCAGTACTGTATGCAATTCTGGAGACCGCACCTTCCAAAGGATATAAACAGTAAGGAGTCAGTACAGAGGGTGGCTACCAAAATGGTTAGTGGTCTTCATTATAAAGCAAATGAGGACAGACTTAAGGATCTTAATATGTACACCTTAGAGGAAAGGTGGGATAGAGGTGATATGATTGAGACGTTTAAATACCTCCATGGCATAAATGCACAAGGGGAGAGCCTCTTTCGATTGAAAGCAAATTCTGCTACAATGGGACATGGGGTGATAGTAAAAGGGGATAGATTCAGGAGTGATATGCGGAAATATTTCTTTACGGAAAGAGTGGTGGATACAAGGAATAGTCTCCCAATGGAGGTGGTAGAGATAAGGACGGTTTCTGATTTCAAAAAAGCATGGGACAAACACAGAGAATCTCTCAAGAAAAAAAGGGAACTGTTGTAGTTATTGATATGTAAGGACAGACTAGATAGGCCATGTGGTCTTTTTCTGTCATCATTTTTCTATGTTTCTACATATTGGGACATGGAACGTACAAAGCATGAACCAAGGGAAGTTGGAGGTGGTCAAGAATGAAATGGAATGTGTACAACTTGATCTATTGGGTGTCAGTGAACTGAAATGGACTGCCATTGGGCGCTTTGCATCTGATGATCAATGGTCTACTATGCTGGAAATAAAAAAACAAAGAAGAAATTGTGTTGGGTTTATAATTAAGAAGAAACTTGCAAGAACTGTAATGAAATACAATGCAATCATTGAACGCTTAATTTCTATTCGTCTATGAGGCATGCCCATCAACACAACTATAATTCAAGTATATGCCCCAACAACAGCTGCAAAAGTGGATGAAATTGATGTGTTCTATGAACAAATACAAGATGAAATTGAAAGAACATGCAAACAGGATATCCTGATAGTCATGGGTGACTGGAATGCAAAAGCTGACAAAAAAAGAAGTAGGCAAAATGGTTGGAAAATATGGACTTCGCGACGAAATGAAGCTGGAGAAAGATTGATAGAATTCTGCAAAAAACAAATTAACTACATTTGTGGAAGTAAACGATGGAAAAGCTCTATAGCTTCAATAAAGACAAAACTTGGAGCTGACTGTGGTACAGATCACCCACTACTAGTATGTAAACTCAAGCTAAAGTTGAAAAAGAGCAAACCTCTCATAAATGTAGCTAAATATGACCTTGAGAATATACCACCAGAATTTAAAGACTGCCTCCAAAATTGATTTTCTGCTTTAGATACAAATGACAGAGCTCCAGAAAAGTTATGGGATGACATCAATCAGATTGTGTTGGAAGAAGGTGAGAAATCTCTACAAAAGGTGAAAAAGCAAAAACAGCCAAAATGGATGACCAAAGAAACTCTGAAAATTGCCCAAAAACACAGAGAAGCTAAAGCCAGAGGAGAAAGAGAGGCAATTGCAGAACTTAACAGAGATTTCCAACATGCAGCAAGACAAGATAAGGAGAAGTACTACAATGACACAGGCAAGGAAATAGAAGCAGAAACAATTAGAGGAAGAACATGATTGGCTTTCTTAAAGCTAAGAGAGTTAAAGAAAAAAATCCAGCCTTGAAATGGAATGTTATAAGATGGTCAAGGATCCATTCTGAATGATGCTGAGAAGATCAAGAAAAGGTGGAAAGAATATACAGAATTATTAAATGATAAAGATCAAGTGGACCAACAGACATTTCAACCTGTTCCTTATGATTCGGGAACATTGGGGATGAAAGAAAATTTTGAAGCAGCATTGAAAGCCTTATCAAAGATCAAAACTCGAGGCATTGATGTCATTCCCATGGAAGTATTACAATAATCTGATGCAGCTGTTACCATATTTGCAAGGCTCTGCCAGGATATTTGGAAGACAAAATCATGGCCAACTGACTGGAAAAGATTTGTGTTTATAATAACATTAAAGAAAGGTGATCCAACTGACTGTGGAAATTATTGCACAATCACTCTGATCCCACATGCCAGCAAGATTCTACTGAAGATTATTCAGCAGACACTACAACTATACCTGGAACGAGAACTGCCTGAAGTGCAAACAGGATTTGGGAAAGCGCGAGGAACAAGAGACATCGTGGATGTGAGATAGGTCCTTGAAAAGTATATCTATATGTGTTTTATTGACTACAGCAAGGATTTTGACTGTGAAAATCATGAGAAATTCTGGTCCACATTAAGAAGCCTGAGTATACCAGAACATCTGATCGTTCTCTTGCCAACCTTTACATAGATCAAGAAGCAACAGTTCGAACAGAGCATGGAGATACAGAATGGTTTAAAGTCAGCTAAGGTATATGACAAGACTGCATACTTTCCACCTTAATTTATGTACAGAACAAATCATCAAAGAAGCAGGACCATGTGAAGACAACAGAAGTGTGAAGACTGGTGGGAGACTCATCAACAATCTTCGCTATGCTGATGATACCACATTACTGGCTGAAAGTGAAAATGATCTGAAACATTTGCTTCTCAAGATCAAGGATCATAGTCTTAAAATGGGCCTACACCTTAATGTAAAAAAGACAAAGATCCTTACAACTGGCAAATTCAATAAGTTAATCATTGATAGAGAAGAAATTGAAATAGTGGACAACTTTAACCTACTTGGATCAGCTATCAATAAAGAAACAACATGCAGTCAAGAATTCAGACAACGCATTGCTCTTGGCAGAATGGCTATGAAGGACCTAGACAAGATTCTCAAGAGCAGAGATGTCTCTCTCCATACAAAGATTCAACTCATTCAAGCCATTGTATTTTCAATAATGTTATACGGATGTGAAAGTTTGACAGTGAAAAAGATAGACAGGAAGAAAATTGATGCCTTTGAATTATGGTGCTGGCCGAAGAATACTGTGTATACCATGGCCTGCCCAAAGAACAAACCAGTCAGTACTAGAAGAAATCAAACCAAAGATTTCTTTAGAAGCTCAGGTGACAAGACTTAGACTTTCATATTTTGGACACATCATGCGAAGAGAGACATCATTAGAGAAAGACATCATGCTTGGCAAGGTAGAAGGTCAATGCAAAAGAGGAAGGGCAGCAATGAGATGGATGATATAATAACATGTTCCCTGTAAGTATTAGAGGTATGTTTACTAAACTGCGGTAACGTTACAGACCGCGCAGTAGGTAACGTTAACACGCAGTAGGTAATGTTAATGTGCATTATGTAATGTTAATGCACGGTAACGTAACATAAACGTGCGGTAATGTTACAACCCGCGTGGAAGCGTTCCGCGGTGCGGTAGACACCGCTGAGGGAGGAGAGAGGGTGGAGAGCTGGGGTCAATGGGTGGGGAGTGGGCATGGAGAGGCTCCCTGCACACTAATGCACTGAACTGAAGGGCTGAATCCTACCGTGAATGAAAACCTGCTATTAGATGCACATTTGCAGGAGAGAGAAACCATTTCAGTGTCAGCAATGTAGGGCATAGGCAGGGAGCCCGAGAAAGGTGATAGTAGTGTTCTATCTGCAGCAACAGCATAGTGGCAATGTATGAAGGGCCACTATGGTGATGGTGCAAATGGGGCATAGGGGGACTGCAGGTGGGACATGCAGTGGGGGCAACTGGGGTATGGGGTGCACTAGGCAGTTGCCTAGGTGGCACATAGGAGCATGGAAAATGGACACCAGCAAGACAGCAACAGACCATGGTCAGACATGCCCATGAGTCTGTGTCCCACAGTGTCCCATCCATGGGACATTACCCAGCAGGAACCCCAAGGGGCACATAACATTGACAGGCAGTGCTGGCGGAAGTGTGGACAGCTATGTAGGCACCCCTACCCCAGAACCCACACCATAGGCAGCCGCCTACCTGCCCCCTGGATGGCCTAGGACTGCACACCACTGGCACCGACAGCATATGGTCATGGCAGCATGGCAATGGGGGGCTGTTTGTGCTGGAGGGAGTAGTGGCATCCACCTGCAGTGGACCTAGCCCATGCCCTGTACCAGTATGTGGTGTGCAGTGCAACAGAAGAGGTCTGGCTGGGGAACGTAAGGGTAGCCCCAGGGACCACTATGCTGCTGTGGCAACAGTGTGGTGCAATACACTCAGCCAGTATGTCCAAGAGCAAAAGGTTCAAGTCCCATCTGTGGATCCTGCAGAGCATCACCCCATAGTTTTATCCCACAATGCAGTCACAACAACAACATGTGCAAACCCCAACGCAGCGGTGCACAGGGGTACAAACACCCACTCACATGGGCTCCACTGTCCACAGCCTCATGGAGTGTCAGGCTGTTGGCCCCCACATGGAGCTGCAGTTATCACCAGAGCACTACTACTATCCCCTGCACAGTTTAGCAATGTCGGCACTGTGCTCAGGACTAATGTAGTGGGCAGGGTTGTCAACCACCTCTATCACTGCACAATGCTGAGATAGGTTTGGGAGTGTGCGTATGTCTCTCCATTGTTTTGTGTCTGCCAACACCTCACTGAGCCCACATTGCTCACACTGTTTCCAGCGTTAGCCTGCAAATGTGCACAATGAGGAGCAAGGTATTGTGGGTATGGCCCAGACAGGGAGGATTGGCCAGGATGCATCTGCACAGGGTGTAGGGCAATGGCTGGGACACTGTAGTGCTCGACCACCACCTGCATGGGCAGGGTGGCCACAGCATGTCACGCTGGTATGTCGCTCTCACTCTGACCGAGCAGTGACCATGGCATGTCCATGTTTCCACTTAGTGCCATACATTATTTGGCTCTAGTGATACCTCTGTGATCCTGGTTCTGGAGCCCAATGATGGAGCTGCCTGCTTGGTGTTTGTGCTGTGCATCCCACCTCTGGGTTCATAGGGTTCCCCCATGAGCATGCACTATGGACTGGCTAGTGGGCTGTCTGCAGTTAGTCTGTGCATGGTGGGACCACCCTGTAGGATGCTGCATGTGCAGTCTGATTGTGCTGGTGGATGGCAGACCGTGGCGTGGAGCCTTCCCCTGCCCACCCCAAGCAGCACTGCTGGTCTGCCACAGTTACATGTATGGCTCTGGCCCATCAGCCCTGGAGGACTGTGGTTGCTGGTATTAAAGCCATTCTGCAGGGTGCAGGCACCTGTCCCACCACACCCTCATCTACAATAATGTTGATTGTGGGATTTGGGGTATATAGTGCATACCACTTAGATCCATAGAGGCAGTGCTACCTAAGCCTTATGTGAGTCTAGCCTAGCCCCCCTGCTGCCATGATAACAGGTATCCTTAAGCAGCCAGACCTTAACACTGCGTACACACTAATCTGAGTGGTGCTTGGTCCCACAGGGGCACATGTGACTGCAGAACCCAGATGGTAACAGAAGCACTTTAGGTTACACTGGTGGGAGCACCTGTCACACACTGGTAGTGATGGGGATGTGCAACAGGACCTATCTTTAGCACCACATTTTCTGTTGACCTAGTGCTCGGCACTCATCCTATCCCTCAGAGTGAACACGGAACCTGCACAATGGCATGGTCTGTAGCTACTCTGTGCCGGTATCACACACCGTCAGTCCATCTTACCACGCTGCAGTACCAGTGAGGTGCAGACCCCATTTGGTGGTCAGCTGTAGGCTGCTGTTCTGCATGTGCAATGCATCATGGGTGCTTCTGGGGTTACCCTATCCTGGCACACAGAGCAGACGGTTTGTGCGGTGACCTGCAGTCCATCTGTACCCAGCCAGTGCTGTGCAACAAGCCATAGATGTATAGCCTACTGGTTAGTACACTGACGTTCTAGGCCAGAGCTACTCACATCCAGTCCTGGAGCTCCACAACCCTGCAGGTTTTCAGGATATCCCTAATGAATATGCATGAGCTATATATGCATTAGATATATCCTGCCAACCTGACTGGTTTGTGGCCCTCCAGGGCTGGATTTGGAGACCCCTGCCTTACACCTCTGTCATTTGCAATTGTGAAAGGTTAGATAGAATTTGTCACATTCCTCCTCACTTCTCACCACCACCAAAATATTGTCTATTAGATAACTTTATGGTGGTGATGAGAATCAAGGAGGAATGTGACACATTCTATGTACCCTTTTGATGTCTGTGACATCTGTACCTTGCCCACTTACAATCTTAACTGACAGAGGTGTAAGGTAGGGGTCTCCAAATCCAGCCCTGGAGGGCCACAAACCAGTCAGGTTGGCAGGATATCTCCAATGCATATATATCTCATGCAGATTCATTCGGGATATCCTGAAAACCTGCAGGGTTGTGGACCTCCAGAAATGGATTTGAGTAGCTCTGTTCTAGGCAGTGGTCATGGGGTTCGATTCCTCGTTGTTCCTTCCTGTTCATGTCTGATGTTTTGCATGTCTGTGACAGTCATATCTTTGCAGATCCGTGCTGCCAGCCCATAATACCCTCACCACAGTTGCCATCAATCCCTATATGATGTTATAAGGCACCTTACTAGGCACAGTACAAGGCACGTCACAAGGCACGTCATAAGGCATGTTACAGGGCACCTTACTAGGCACAATGTAAGGCACGTTATAAGGCACGTGCCTTGTACTGTGCCTACTAAAGTGCCTTATAACTTGCCTTATGACGTGCCTTATAACGTGCGTTAGCCTAAGGCGCCTTGTAACGCGCGTTAACTGACACAGCTTGCCATAATGATGCACCGCCCATTCTCTTATATGGGAATCCAGGTAACCTAACGCGGGGAACGTTACCGCAGTTTAGTAAACATACCCCTTAGTGTATATGTCTCATATCCCCTCGTGTTAAACATATCCCCCAATTGTGTTGTGACCACTTTGATTGAAGGATAAGGCGGTATACAAAACTGTCTAAATAAATATATAAACAAATAAATAACAGCAGCTATGGGTGCCACTCTGTCAACAATGAGCTGCCTGACTGAAGACAGAACACAATTTAGGACAACTATCCAGAGGGTCGCCATGAGTCAACACTGACTCAAAGGCACTTAACAACAACAAAGTAGTTGTATCTGTGATTAATCAGCATCCTTTATGCATGTAGGTTTGCAAAATGGCTGACATAACCTATTTACATGCGTACATGCTGGCATTTACACATGTAAGTTGCCGTGTTTCTTCCGCTGAATTTTTCCACATGTAGATTTGTAAAATGGCTCGTCAAACTCCATGTATCAGCAAATGCACGTGTATGTCTGCACTATTATTGAAAAGGCTCCATCTGTGACAGAGCCTTTTCTAGAATACCACAAGAATGTGACCTTTATATCTCAATTCTGAACGACATATACAATCTAAAATTTGGCTTCATCTGTGTAAGTTCAGCTACTCCATATATACCTACAACTATATAGATCTTTGTGTGCTGACATTTATGTATTTATAACAAATGGTACTGCTAGGTACCCACCTGAACATATCAAAAGTGAAATTTTGGCTCTGGGAGAGAAGGAGAAGCAGATAGACGCATAGGTGTTGTTCTCATAATCCTTCGTGACTATAGTCAAGGTCGAGGCCAAGAGGCTTGTATCATGTAAATGAATGTCTGGCTGCATGGAAAGTGTCATTGAGAGTGTTTTGGCTTTCTGCCCCATGGTATGATTTTCCAAGGGATGCTAAACAGAAGGGGCAAATTGTCTTTTGCAATAGATTGGCTGAGGATGGATTTCAACTAGGCTCATCCAGGATAGGTGAAGAAAGCCATCAGGTAAGTAAAATCCCTATGGTAAGTCAAACTAAACACTAATATAAAAAAGAGAAAAAGGGCAGTATCTAGAGAGCTACTACATATTAATGCCCATAGAATGAGAAATTAAATTCTGGATTTAGAAGCTGTAATGATATATGCTGATGTGGATATAGTGGCAGTCACAGAGACATGATACACGGACAACAATGACTGAAATGTAGTTAAACCATGAAAGACAGGCTGAGATGAATGAAAACAAAAGAATCCCCCCGAAAATTCTGTCACTTCCTGTCTATTGATAATAGTGGGCACTATTGTATCACGTATTAGTGTGTGCTATTGGCAAACAGAGCACACTATTCATCCATAGTGAGCACTGTTAAGCCATAGTATACTCTATTACACAATAATGCATGCTATTTGTACATGCACCGTGTACACTTTTTTTTAATAGGGTGCACTAGGTTTCATAGTGTGCATTTACGTATTTATTTAGCCGTGCTTATATACCACTTTTCACCAGGTCAAAGCGATTTATATAGAACAAAGATTATAGAAGAGGTTACATGGAGTGATTAACTTATATACAAGGAACAATAGCTTATATACATGGGTTGCTTGCTACATCCATTAGACAGGGAGGTCAGTCTGAAATGTGTACAGTGAAGGGGTGAGGAGGGGGGAGCATAGAGTATTTGGGAGAGGGGGATTTGCAGTAGTTGGAGGTGCCAAAGTGTTCAGCGAATAGGTGGGTTTTTAGGTGTTTGCAGAAGGTGTTGAGGTCTGTAATGTTTCTGATTGTGTCTGGGAGTGTGTTCCAGATGGATGCTGCATTTAACTCGAAGGAGTGTATGCATGTTTGTTGGATGCTTTTAGTTTCTGTGTGAGGGATTACACATGCATTCTTTGTGGACTCTCTTCTGGCTCTGTTGGGTTTTAAAGTTTGGATTAAAGTATGTAGGTGTGATGTGGGGTGGAAGTGGATAGCTTTGTGGGTAAGAAGGAGAACCTTATGTTTGATTCAGCTATTCAGGGGTAGCCAGTGAAACTGCTTAAGGATGGGTGTGATGAGTTCATGTTTTGATGTACTTTGTAGAATGCATGCAATTGTATGTAAAGCTATTGTAGGGGTGGACTGTGAGAAATCTTGGTAGATGGAGTGGTAGTAGCCGAGGTGTTGGAGAATTATGGCCTGGAGTGCAGAGCGAAAGTGCATGTACTATTGCTCAATATTGTGCCCTATTAAGTGATAATGTGCACTATTAATAATAGATGGGAAATGGCAAAAATTAAAATGGAACAAAACAAAACTAAAGGAAAATTTCTGCAAACAGCATGGGAAATTGAATGAAACAAAAATCTTTGGCCTGCACTCCCCTAGAGGAGTGGCACTATATCTAAAAAATAATGCTAAAACCACAGAATAGCCAGGCTATGAGGGAAGGAGGAGGCACAGTGGGTTCATCTGGAAAGAGTGACTAGAATATCTATTTACTTTGTTGTGATATACAGACCTCCCTCAAAGGCAGAAGAAATATATATATATATATATATATTGCGATGTGCAAAGCGGCACATCATGGCAATCCCAGGCCTCTGTCAATAGAGGGAGCTCCTGGGATGGGCAAAGGAGCACATCCAGGCAGTTCCCTGCTCATATTACCAGTGGGAGCTCTGGTGATCTGCAAGAGTGTGACCTGCAGGGACAGTTAGAAAGGAGGCTCTAAGAAGGAAGCGGTTGCAATCTGCAAAGTCCTGTCAGGTTTGGGACAGGCAGAGCCACAAGATGAGAAGGGGAGAAACCTCCCCAGGCAGTGGACAGAGGGAGAACATTTCTCCCAGCATTGGTGACAGAAGCAGAGCAGGGAGAAACCTCCTGGAAGCAGAAAGAAGGAGGACAATACTCCATGGTCTCTGAGAGAGAGAAAGGAAGCAGGGAAGATCCTGCTTTAGAAACGTTAAAAGTGCATGGAGAGACGGCTAATCTTCCACCAGCCACCGCTATGCTCATGTCACCCCTCTTCTCAAGTCACTTCATTGGCAACCTGCCCGTTTCTGTGGTAGGCGAAGGCCTATGCTCCATGCTAATTGAACTAATCAGACAGGCCTAACTAGCTTGACCTGTAAATGAAGCCTGTGAAGAGGCCCATAGGAATTGCAAATCCCCCAATATGCTGCAGTAGAATTAGAACTCAGTAAAGTATTGAATTAGCTTAGACAAGCAGAACAGATGGAAAAATACAGAAAAATATGTTTAAAACTGCTGACAGAGAAATTACAGAGCCCTGCTTCCCTGCACGTACAAACTAGCTCAATGGCCTTGAAAGTAGGAAAGTAACAAGTTGGTGAACTGACCATTGTAATTGGGACTAGAAGGGGGGTTAGCAGGTGCTGAGCCCACTCAAAGAACATAATTGGATAATCATATCAGTACCGGGACCAATAGAAGAGGTACGGGAGGTACGGGAGGTTACCGGGACCAATGAAATGTTTTTCTATACCTAGAATGGAGTAAAAATCTATAAAAGTTGTTGTATTGCCAGAGAACATCGCTCAGCCATTTTGAACTTGGTTCTGCTTGAGACTTGTGCACAAATAAATGATTTGGACCTTCTGAACTGACTCCTGGTATTATTGGGTTGTGTATTCTCTGCTGCTACATATTCTTGGTGCGTTGGACTGGGAAGGTGTGGTATTAGAGGGTATATAGGGCAATATACCACGACTTTCCGCCTCTACAGGCTTGGTCCTGCCGGGATCGCGCCCTTCCGACGGGACTTTGCTCTCTGGCGCCACCGGTCCCTTGTATCGGAGGGAGCTGGTCGGACCTCGGCAGGTGCCGAGCCAGGCTGGAGCCAACGCCTCGAACCTGAGTGAGGGGAATCCGAGGTCCAACTCATGCGCTTGCTTGGGAACTTTGAGGACCGGATCCGGTGAGTAGAGTTTTGATTTTAGCATGTGTCTAGACAGATAAGAAAGAGCAGTACTGCCACTTGAATCTTGCATGGCCATTTGAATCTTGCTTGAACTTGGAACTTGGAACTTGGTAAGAGAGCTTGATCACCTCTCAAAGGCGGGCCGACTACCCCTGCGTAAGTAAAGTAGGGTGAAACCCCCGTCTTTTTGTATTTGGAACTTGTAAAAGACTAGTCAGAATAGACAGAATTGAATTGCATCCTGGGATACGTTGCTAGCATGATTGTGTGAATGAAGTGTGAATGAGAGGTTTGGCAGCACGGACCAAGCGAGAGTGGACTCTGGACTAGCGCAGTTCCTAGCCGGGCGACTGCGTCTAGGTCACGAAACGGAGGAAGCGTTTGGTGTATTGTCCATCCTAACTGTGTATCTGATTTTTGTTATCTGTTGAAACTGCGAGTTCCCCTTCTGGTATAAATGTGAGATTATGCTGTTGGGTAATTTGTGACAGTTACCAATTAAGAAATAGTATTAAGAAAAGGAAACAGACGCAAACATTTGGGCTAGGCATTGTAAAATCAAGAAGCTGTCTCACTCATTTTAGTTTCAGCACAACTAGCTAGGGGAGAGACAGGGCGTGTTTAGAGACAGTAAAATGTGCAGTGTCTTTTTAACCCTCTGAGGGCTTGTTTTCAGCGTTCTGAAGCTGAGCTGATCTGTGATTGTTTTAGGAGAGTTGTGCCTGTTTTGTTCAATATGCTCTGTTATGGTCATGTATTGTGTATCATTTGATAGGAATATTTAGTCAGAATTTTGAATCCCGATAGTTTTGGGCTTAGCCTAGGAAAGGGTTAAGTTCTTATTAACCCCTTTCCAGCTTCTTAGCTGTTCTAATATCTCAAGCCCTGCTTTGTGGTTACGGACCAAGTGTGGAGGATTTTGTAAAGCTAGTATTACATGTTACGGCATATAACTTTAAAATAAATACTTTATTCCGATCAGATAGGCAGATCTCATGGTCCAGACAGAAAAACATCCGAGCAATACCAGACCTTTTGCAGTTTCGCAAAGCTTTGAAACACTACCTCTTCCTTTTATCTTATCCAGTAAACAATAAAGACATCTCAACCAACCCACAGACCTTCCACTCATACACATATAATACAGATACCCCACAGACCACATACACACAAAACTGAAGCCATGATGATATTATGACTATGTTTATTAATTATATACCCTGTTATCCGAGTTATATTCTCCTGTTTTCTGTAAACACAAAGTACTGTTGAATTGTGTATCTCACTGTTTTTTGTGAACCGCGCTGATGCCTGATAGTGCGGTATATAAGAGTCTATAAATAAAATAAATAAATAAATAAATTAAGAAAACTGCTTTTGTTTTCCCTTTTGTCCTACAAAGTAGAGGTTAAGAGCCATCGCGACTTGAAGGTGATTTAAATCTTGAGTGAATAAGGAAGTTTATTGTGCTTGAATTCTAGTTCCTGATATACTACGGCAAGCACCTCATAGAAGACATGCTTATTGTTAATAAAAATAAAATAAGGGAAAAAGTGTATATGTTCGGTTCTTTCTATTGGAATTGTTGTTATCACACGCTCATGTTGTCTGCCTACCCTTTGTTCACAGTAATATGTTTTTTTTCCCTAATAAGTGCACCCAGAGGAACATTATTGTATAGTTCTGATTCATAGTCCATAGGAAAATGCAGCCTGAATAGCCGTCCCTCTGTCTGTTGTTAACTACGTCACCATGGGGAGAGGAAGGGGGGTCAGAGGGATTTAGCAAAGGCTCTGCTGGAGACTACAGAGTTTAAAAAATAAATAAATAAATAAATCTCCCACCCTATTAGAAATGCTCTTTGAAAGGGGGGTGGCCAGTGTTAGTTACTTTATGGCTCCGTAGTTTCCCGTGTTTATCAGATTGTGCAGAGAATATTTCCTGATCAGTTCTACATAGGATTCCTGGTTAAATGTTTAAAAAAAAAAAAAACCTCCCGGATAGAGCGTTGCTAGGAGAAACAGTGTGGGCCTAGGGCAGGGGGGGGGACTCCTCCCTGTAGATTCCCAAGTAGTTTGTCAGCCAGTCAGCTGACCAGACTTGTTTAGGTACCTCTCCCTCTGCCACTGATTTACTGAACTGAAAGCTTTAGGATTTAATTGAACAAATGAACATTATTATTCAGACAGTATCATTCAGCCTCACTATATACCCCGTGCAATCCAGCAGCCCAGGAGAATTTGCGTTTTTGTCAGTCAGTCAAAGAGAGAAGTGAATGCCCATATCTTGACTCCACCCCAGGAGGGGAGGAGGGAGTACTTGATTGCAGAGTCAAAGATAGAATAAAACCAAGCACAGTGTTTCAGCACGAGAGGGCTACAGCATGAATGAAGACTAGGCCAGACCGGACTCTCAAGTTTCCTTGGTTCCCCAGGAGCCTATGGTCAGTCTGAAAATAGGGGACCAATATATGGACTTTATGAGGGATACAGGAGCAGAATACTAAAGCCAGTAGCCCCTGTGTTTTTCTCGATGCATCACCATTATCAGAGTTACTGGGGCTAAGGCCACAAAGCCTTTTTTGCAGAACGGCATGAGTGAACAAGGGGGACAGAAAATAATGCACCAGTTCCTGTATATACCTGAGTGCCCTATTTCACTTTTTTGGAACCGAGATCTGCTTGCAAAGCTTCAGGCACAGATAGCCTTTGCTGAAGAGAGAGAAATGCAAATGACTGTGAACCCAGAGCCTGCTGGATTGATGGTGCTGACTGTTCCCCGAGAAGAGAAGTGGCGGTTCTATAACACACCTCCAGTCAAGTCAATACCCGCCAACCTTGTAGCCCCACCTGAAGTATGGGCAGAAGATAACCCACCTGGCCTAGCGAAGAACATAGCCCCTGTCATTGTCACCCTCAAGCCAGAAGCGGAACCAGTGCATGTGAAGCAGTATCCTCTTCCCTGACCAGCCATTGCAGGAATCCACTGCCATTTAATGAAACTATTGAAGTATGGACTTTTTCAAAGGAATGTCAGTCACCTTGGAACACTCCCCTTCTTCCTGTTAAGAAGCCTGGGACAGGTGATTACCGCCCAGTGCAGGATCTAAGAAGAATGAATGATGCAGCAGAAACTATACACCCAGTGGTACCAAAATCCTTATATTCTCTTGGGACTGATTCCTGCTGATGCTACACACATTTCACCATTCTGGACTTAAAAGATGCCTTTTTCTGCATACGCTTAGCCCAAGACCCCACTACAGGAAGGCGGGGCCAACTCACCTGGACAAGATTACCTCAAGATTCAAGAATTCACCTACTCTCTTCAGTGCTACCCTGAATCAAGATCTTTCCAGCTATTATGTGAACCCAGGAGAAAGGGTTCTTCTCTAATATGTGGACAACTTGCTTATAACCACCAACTCAGAAAGTGAATGTCTACAAGCCACCAGTGAACTCTTGCACCTTTTTAATGAGGCTGGATACAAAGTCTCAAGAGCTAAGGTGCAATTATGCCAAACAAGTTAAATACCTAGGATTCCAATTGTCCAGCGGAATTCAACGCCTGGGACCCTTACCAGAACGCAAAGCAGCTGTATGCAGTATTCCTACTCCAACCACCAGGAGGCAAGTGAGAGCCTTCTTGGGTGCCACAAAGTATGTGGTATATGGATCCCCAATTTTGCGCTGCTAGCAAAACCATTGTATCAAGCTATCAAAGGAATGGAAAAGTCTCCATTAGAATGGGGACTTGAACAGGATGCAGCCTTTTGATCTTTGAAAAAAACACTCTGATGTTGTCACCAATTCTGGGTCTACCAGATGTCCAGAAAACCTTTCAGTCTCTATGTTCATGAGTCACAAGGAAATGTTCTAGGAGTGTTGACTCAATCTCTTGGACCTTATTTGAGAAGCTGTTACAGCTACAGCCTCCCTAGTGAGCAAAACTAACAAGATCACTTTGAGACAGAATCTTCAAGTTACTGTACCATACTCTGTTCTAACCAATATGAAACACAAAGGAAACTATTAGCTAACAAATCTACGAATGTTGAAGTATCAGAGGATGTTGCGTGAAAACCCCAGATACAACTGAAGGGTCAGTCAAGCTTTCAATCCTGCTATGTTGTTATCAGTTGGTCTTGATCCCCTGATCATGACTGTTTAGAAATTATGGACACTGTATTCTCAAGCCGCCTGGATTTGACTGATGTTCCTTTGGAGAACCCTGAACAGACTTTCTTTGTGGCTGAAGGCAGTTTCATCATCAATGGACATTGTTGTGCTAGATATGCAGTGGAGACCCCTGATTTGGTAGTTGAGTCCTCAGCCCTGGCCCCAGAAACTTGACCACAGAAAGCTGAACCGATAGCCCTCACTAGAGCACTAATAATAGGAAAAGGGCCCTGTCTAAATGTGTACCCAGATTCCAAGTATGCCCTCACACCCTTGCATGCACATGGGGCCCTATACAAACAATGAGGGTGGATAACCTTAGGAAGCAAGTCCATTAAGTATGGCCCCGAGATTTTGATATTATCAGATACATACTGCCTACAGATTTCAAAACTTTAGGAAAAGTAGAATGTATGAATAGAACCTTGAAATCTCAGTTGTCTAAACTTTGCCAAGAGGTTTATCTGAAGTGGCCCCAGGTTCTTCCTATAGCCCTTCTTAGGATATACTTAGCCCCTGCTAAGTCTTTAGCAATTTCCCCTTTTTGAGATTCTGAGAATCTGTAGCCTATTTATAGGGAATAAAAGGAGATGTGAGACAGATAGGATCTGAAATTATTAGGCATGAACTATTGGTTTTAAGTTCTGTTTTGCAGAGTCTTCATACTTGGGTACAAAAATTGATCACCCATCAATTTTCCTGAACCCCTGCATCCTTTCAAGCCTGGAGTCTCGGTGTGGATCAAAGAGTGAAGAAGGATACCGTTAGCCCTGCATTGGAAGGGACCCTATGTTGTCATCTTGTCAACTCCAACTGCAGTAAAAGTCGCAGAATTCGAACCTTGGATCCATTATAGTCGAGTAAAAGCCAGAAACTGCTTCTGAACCTGATCACTGGACTACTGTACAGCATCCTGAGACTCCATTGCGCCTCACTCTACGACAACAACCACGGACCTAAGACTTATTGGTCCCTCAGGAACTGCACTATTTCAAGACTGTTTGTTTATCTGAAAGAAAGCCTCACATCTTAAAAAAAAGCTGCAATCATCAGAAATAGACTGTGTTGTGTTAAGGAATTGAGTCTTCTAAGAGACTGTGTTCAAATGCTCTGAGAAAAAAATAATAATAATCATAATAAAAAAAACTGTTTTGCTCTCCTGAAAAGTGAACTGCTCTAAGGAGGCCTTAATAGCCTGAGAGACTGTACTATGATATTTTAAGAACCTGAGACATCCCAGAGGACAGTGATACTTTGGGATCTACAGCCCTACTCCTGCCACAAAGCTGGTAGGTCTACGTACGGCAGAAGCTTGAGGATCTACAATCAACTCTACATTTGTTATCTATTATGGATACCAACAGTTCCACCAATTCTCCAGAGACTATGCCCATTATGAATTCTTATTATTGCTTTATTTTGGCAGCAGCCTTGGAGTGCTTTGAAATGACTTTTGCTTTACCTCCCTGTGCAGCCTGTATAAGTAACACACGAACTGGGCTAAAGGTTCTTCATGCCTCCCAGAACTTGTTTCTTGAACTTGCCGAAGCAGTAGCATCTAGTCTCCACATTTATGACTGTTTGTACTCAAGAACTGAATTATTCCATCCCCTACAATCAGACTGATTTACATAATACTACTAGTGAGTGGGTATTGGCCCACCCCATTGTTGACAGTTTGTGTTTTGTTCGCACCGGACCACAATTTGCTATGAAGATCGGACAGCTGGACTGTCTAAATCAGAGGTTTTACAACAGCACAACAAAGAAGACATCTTGGTGGTCCGGCATAAATGCTCCTGAACCTTCTAATTCTTTTAGTTCTTTTTCCCACTCTTGCCAAACTATGGACTCTGACTATCTGCTTGTTGCTCCCTTGTTTCTTGCCATTTTGCTTGCAAATGATAACTTCAGTTATTAATGACACTGTAGAGCGTAAGGCAGCTACAAAGCTACCAGCTATGTGAAACTACTACCCTATACCACAGAGTGATATCTTTATTTAGTATTATGTGATTTGCTTCTCACCCTTTCTCACTTGCGGGTGAGAATAATCAAAGGGGGGAATGTGGTAGGCGAAGGCCTATGCTCCATGCTAATTGAACTAATCAGACAGGCCTAACTAGCTTGACCTGTAAATGAAGCCTGTGAAGAGGCCCATAGGAATTGCACATCCCCCAATATGCTGCAGTAGAATTAGAACTCAGTAAAGTATTGAATTAGCTTAGACAAGCAGAACAGATGGAAAAATACAGAAAAATATGTTTAAAACTGCTGACAGAGAAATTACAGAGCCCTACTTCCCTGCACGTACAAACTAGCTCAATGGCCTTGAAAGTAGGAAAGTAACAAGTTGGTGAACTGACCATTGTAATTGGGACTAGAAGGGGGGTTAGCAGGTGCTGAGCCCACTCAAAGAACATAATTGGATAATCATATCAGTACCGGGACCAATAGAAGAGGTACGGGAGGTACGGGAGGTTACCGGGACCAATGAAATGTTTTTCTATACCTAGAATGGAGTAAAAATCTATAAAAGTTGTTGTATTGCCAGAGAACATCGCTCAGCCATTTTGAACTTGGTTCTGCTTGAGACTTGTGCACAAATAAATGATTTGGACCTTCTGAACTGACTCCTGGTATTATTGGGTTGTGTATTCTCTGCTGCTACATTTCCACATCCAGTTCAAACTTCTCCTACTGACCTACTGTATAAGTGCCTTCATTCGGCTGTTCCTCTCCACCTTTTCTCTCGTCTCTCCCTACACCCCTCCTCGGGAATTCTGCCCTCCTGGCAGATCCCTCCTATCTGTGCCCTTCTTTTCCACTGTAACTCCAGACTTTCCATCAGTGAGATTTTTTACCAGTTCTGGTTGTAAATTTGTATTGTAATGCAATATGGAATTTATAGACCCTGATTTTATCCATTGGAATCAGTGCCGAATGTTCCATAATGCATCATAATGAGATTATCAAAAATACAGAACTGGCTTAAAATCTCACTTGTGGAACTGAAGCATGGTTCATGGAACACTTCGTCAATTGGGTTAAGAAGTCGGAAAGAAGAATTTGTAGTTAGATTGAGAACCATACAGACTTTTTGTTTCATTTGCAGTATGGTAGAGAGAGTGAAGGAGCAGCCTAATGGCTAGAGCACTGGCTTTGTAACTACAAGACCAGCATCTGATTCCCATTAGCTCTCCTTGTGGCCTTGTGCAAGTCATTTAACCCTCCATTGCTTCAGAAGAAAGGCCTGACAATCTACTTCTGGTCACACTACCATGAAATCCCAGGAGCTGCTGGGTCACCAGGAGTCGGCATTGACTCAAATGCACACATTGCATTGAGGAGAGACATTACTGCCATTTCTGATGTTCTCACTGGTATTATAATCTACATAAGAAGTTTACCTTATTTTGCTGTTAAAGTACTTTGTTTGAGTTAAACTTGAGGAATAAAAGTTTATGTTGCCTGTGTGTACTGTGTGGAACTCCAGTTTGTGCTGTGTGGAAAGGGGTCTGCTATCAAAGAAAGCAAGGCTCCAGGGAGATCATTCCCCAAAGTGTTCACAGCACACTCTAGCAGTGACAATATTTAACTGAAGAAATTCATAATATTGCTATGAAAGGGGAAGTGCTACTGGCAGGAGATTTTAATCTGCCACATGTTGATTGGGACATTCCAGTTGCAGTGTCATCCAGAAGTTGGGAGATCTTGGAGTCTCTACAGGGAGAATAGTAACAGCCAACTAATGGGTAATTGGTTATGGAGCCCACACAAGAGGGGGCGATATTGGCTTGATGCTTACAAATGGTGATAGTGTTTCCAAGGTTGTAGAGGGTTACCATCTGGCATCCAATGATCACTAGAGGTGTGCTTCAGTATTAGGACAGGGATGGAGATGTTTCATCCAAAACTGAAGGTCCTGCACTTCAGGATAACTATCTTTGTCAAAATGGGAGAATACTTCAAAAAAAACATTAACTTGATTGGAGTACCTGGGGGAAGTAGAACAACAGTGGACAAACCTGAAAGGAGAAATTTTAAGGGCAAGAAATCTTTTTATTAGGAAAGTTAATAAAAGTCAGAAAAAAGGAGACCACTATGGTTTTCAAAAGAAGCATCTGAAAAAGTAAAAAAAACAAAAACAAAAAATGTTAGCCTTCATAAACTAAAGGAGTAGCTAATAAAGTGGTCATGAAAGAAAAAATGTAAATGGAAATAAAAATAGCCAAAACAGTAACATATTGAGGCAAGACTTTTTTTAGGTATGCTAGTGATAGGAGGAAGTGCAATGATGACATTGTTAGACTCAAGGGTGGAGTAAAGGAATATGTAGAACTGGAGATATAACAGAAATATTTGCAAAATATTCCACTTTATGTCCTTAGATAAGGGTCAGGAATGGGACTTCAGATAAACACAAATAGTAATGGAAGTGAGATAGACCTACAACAATTTTCGGAAGACTGTTTTCTTAAAGAGGTAGCTAAACTAGAAGTAGACAATGTGATGGGGCCAGATGAGTTTCATCTGAGGGTATTGAAATATATGGAGGTTTGGGCAGCTCTGCTGTCAAAAATTTTCAATGCTTCTTTAGAGATGGAAGTGATCTTGGAGAACTGGAGATGAGTGAATGTGGTTCTTGTCCATAAATACGATAGTAGTCTGACCTCTCTGGTAAATTAATTTCATTTATTAAAATGTCTATACCACCATTACAAAAACACAAATAAAGCATGTGGCTAAGCAATATGACAAAGCGGTAGCCGAAGTAGACTTCATCATAAAGCACAGGGAGATAGACTTAAAAAACCTCAGTATGGTACTGTGGAGGAAAGGAGAAAGAGGGGAGGTGGATAGAGACATTTAAATAACTCTGTGGTATAAATGCATAGGAGGTGGGCCTCTTCCAAATAAAAAGAAGCTCTTGAATGAGAGTCAGCGGATGCAGGTGAAAGAGGAAAGCCTCGGGAGTAATCTAAGGAAATATTTCTTTATGAAAAGGTCGGTGGAGCATGGTCCACTGGGGGGTATTCAAGAACTGTATCTGAATTCAGACAGTACAGAGGAAAGAAATACCGAGGACATCCCGAGGGAGAGGAAGGGATTGTTGAACTTACTAGATTTTATACATGGGCAGACTGGACATGCCATATGGTCTTTATCTGCCATTGTTTTCCAGTGTTTCTATGTTTAGATTATATGGAGTGTGGCTGAATTTTACAGCTCCCCATATAAACTTTTCCTTTGCTTTCTGTCCACATAAATAAAACTCCATATCCTACAATATAAATTCTGACTATTCAGCAATTTGACCAGCCAGCATTTGTGTTCTACAAGGGTGAATATTTTAAAAGCTCTTACACAGGCAGTATGGACTCCATTCCCAACCAAGGCACCATTTAGTTTGCTTGCAATGCAGGGGAAAGTATGCACTGGGGCAGAGAAAGAGGATGATGCGCCCAGACAAGGAGAGAGACCTTGGCAAAACAAGGCGATGCTAGTCTGCATAGAGAGGAACATAACCAGTAGAAAAAAGGAGGTGAATGAGCATTTTGGTCTGTATCTGCTATCATCTACTACGTTGCTATGCCAGCCACATAATTGCTTTTCAGTACTGAACCGACTGTCCAATTATGCATTGTTGCAGAATTATTCAGGGAGGGGTGATTGTGATTGCTTAGTTTAATTATCAAAATCTCAGGGGGGTACCAAGAGCCTGAAAGTTAATTGAGAGGGGTGCAATGATGAATGCTTGCCTAGGGCACCTAATACTCTTTCACCAGCCCTGTGTACATAGGCCCCTGGATAAAGCACATATTGCTTTCTACACAGAGTACTTTGACTTGCTAAAAAATAAAAAAAATCTAACACATCACAACAATACATCTGAAACCAATTCTAGAAACAATTTATCTATGCATTTCCAAGTGAAGAAAGCAATATTTATTTGCAGTTTAAAATAGGCTTTTGACATTACAGGGTCAAGAAAATTAAATTCAAGGCAAGTCACATCATTATGGTGGTGATTGGTGACTCTCTTCTGAGGGATAATGAGACGTCCATCTGCCAACCAGACTTGATGTCCAGAGAGTTGTGTTGTCAGCCAGGTGCCAAAATCCAAGATGTTATGGAGAGTTTGCCGAGATTCACCAAGCCTACTGACTATAATCTGATGTTACTCATTCATATGTGCACTAATTATACTGCTAGGTATTCCTGCGAGATATCAAAAGTTACTTCATGGCTTTGGGACAGAGTGTGAAGCAGATAGTTGCACAGGTGATAACCTCTTCAAAACTCCCTGTTGAGGGTAAAGGCTGAGGCAGAGAAACTCGTATCCTGAAGATGAATGCATGCATGGTGTAATCAAAAATGTTTTGGTTTCCTGGACCATAGGATGACTTTCCAAGGGCCACAGAGCATCTACCTATCCAAAAAAGGATCAAAGGGGGATGTTTACTAAACTGCGGTAACGTTACATAACGCGCGTTATGTAATGTTAACAATCATTAACGTTACATAACGCGCGTTAACGTTACTTAACGATCGTAAAGTTCCGTGGCGCGGTAAAATACCGCAGAAGGTGGAGAGAGGGCGGAGAGAAGGGGTCAATGGGTAGAGAGTGGGCGGGGAGAGGCTCCCTTCACACTAACGTGCTGATCTGAAGAGTTGAATCCTAACGTGATTGAAAACCTGCCGTTAGATGCACATTTGCAGGGGAGAGAAACCATTTCAGTGTCAGCAATGTACAGCATAGGCAGGGAAAGCTACAAAAAGTGATAAGTGTGATACATGTGCCCAGAACAAAAGAGCACATAAACATTGAAAATGACCTCAACAAACTGGAAAAAAACCATAACTAAGCTGGCCAATAGTGATATTAATGGGAAACATCACCCCCCCCCCCCCCGAGAAAGCTCCACAAAAAAGATATTACTCGTGGAAGGGTCTATGCTCCGTCCCCATACAAGGTGAATGAGCCCACAGTGAAATAGTGCTGTTCAGTGTTTTCTCCTCCATTGGACAGGGTTCCTAAGGCGTGCACATGTCCCGCAACATCACGACAGGCATGTCGAACGGCAACTGGACAGATGCCGGAAAAGGGGATACAGAGGGCTGCAGGCGGCACATGCTGTGGTGCAGCTGGGCCACAGTGCAGACTACGGTGATGCCTAGGTAGCCCATATGAATGCTGAAACAGCAGAACAGCCAGACAGCAACTGCTGAAGGACCAACATGGGCACGTGTGTGTTTCCCACAGTGTCACAGGGGATACCAAAAGCTACCCCCAAGGGCACGGAACATTGGCAGGCGGGGCTGGGGAGGAGCGTGGTAGTCTATGGAGGCACCCCTACCCAAGAACCCGCACCATAGGCAGCCGCCTACCTGCACACTGGATGGCCTGAGACCACCAGCAGAAGGGCATGTCAGCATGGTGGCAGAGGGATACTGGTGGTGGAGGGGGCAGTGGCAGCTGCCCAGAGCAGACCGTGGCCTAGCCCTGTGTAGGTGGGTGCCGTGCACTGCAACAGACAGGCCCTGTCTGATGAACAGTCATGGTATCACCAGGGAATGTACTGACTCTGTGACAGTGCACAAAACCAGTGTATTCAGAAGCAGAAAGTCACAGGTTCAAGTCCCAGCTGTGGTTCCTGCCAACCCAGTCCCCATTTCTTACCCACTACTGCAACGTGCTAATACAGACAGCATCTTTATTGCAGATGACATAAACATACCCAAAACACCTACATTTTACCCTACAGAGCACAGACACCATAAACATGTGCATTACCTAGAGCAGAGTCTCCCAAATGCAGTCCTGGAGGGCCAAACACCATTCAGGTTCAATGCTGCCTCTAATAAAGATGCCTATGCTGCATTTCTATGCGCCACCCCCATGGTATGCAGATGTATCTCATGCATATTCATGAGGGACAGCATGAAAACCCGAACAGTGTTTGGAACCACAGGACTGGAGTTGGGAACCTCTGCCGTAAAGCAGGGGCAGACACACCCGCACCCACAGGCTCCATTATCCAATGCCTCCTGGAGAGGCAGGATGTTTGGCCCTGCGTGCATCTCCCAATACTAGCACTTGCATACCTTAGCAATGCCACCCTAAACCTGGGAATATGGTACACAGCTATCAAAAGGTTGCTATGATCACTGGCAGCTAGCAATTCCTAAGTTAAGCTCAATTCGCTGATTGAGCTGCATCATAGCAACCTTTCTGATGTCTGTGGAGTTTGCCTCATGTCTGGTGTCTGACAGAGTGACCCCAACAGTATTGCATACCATAGCCATAACTGCACTGTGCCCAGGACTGGTGTGGTGGCCTGGGCTGCCAAACACCTCTATAGTTGCACAATGCTGGCATAGGTGTGGGGAGTGTGTGTCTGTCTATTCAGTGTGAGGTGGCTGCCAATACCCTCCACAGGCCACATTGCTAGCACTGTTGCCAGTATTGGCCTGCCAATGTGCATAATGAGGAGAAAGGTACCGTGAGAATAGCCAGGATAGGGTGGCCTGGCCTGGATGCATCTGCACAGGGCATAGGGCAATGGCTCGGACATTGTATTGCCAGGCCACCACCTGCACAGACATGGTGGCCACAGCATGTCCTGCTGGGAGGTCACTCTCACCCTGACTGAGCAGTGACCACAGCATGGCTAGGTTCCCCCATAGTGCTATATAGTAGTTGTCTCATGTGATATTTATGGGTTTTCTTTTGGGGCCCAATCACTGATTTATCTGCTTGGTGTGTATGCTGACATCCCCGTTCTGGGTACATGCATCTCCTCCATGGCCATGCACTATGGACTAGCTAGCAGACTGTCTGCAGCTAGTATGTGTCTTGCTGGAACACCTTGCAGGGTGCAGCAGCTTGAGGCTTGCTGCTGGAGAATGTCAGATAGTGGTGGGGGGCAGCTGAGCATTTCCAGGCCTACTGTCTGTCTGCTACTTTGTTATGTATGTGTACTGCTCTTCATTGCTTGCCCTGTAGGGTGTCTGTTCCCCAGCAGGACTGGGGTTGATGGTCCCCTCTACTGCTACCCTTGCAGGGAGGTAGAATGTGGATCTATTGGTGGGTGATTCTGTTTCCCACACTGAGCCCCAGAGGGTGGGTTGTGGGGTGGTACATAATCTGACTATGGGTCCAAACACCACAACCCCCCCCACCACCCCCCCTAGGCTAGGGTCTTAGAATTTAGGAAAAATAATTTTGCCAAGATAGGACAATATCTCAAGAAGTTGTTAGCAGGATGGGAACAGCTGGGGGATGTGGAAAAGCAATGGTCAAAACAGAAAGGGGATATTTTAAAGACAACAAAACTTTTTGTTAGAAAAGTTAATAAATGTAAAAGGAAAAGGAGGCCACTATGGTTCTCAAAAAAAGAAGCTGTAAAAAAAAAAAAAAGAGTGAGGCCTTCATGAAATACAACAGACCACAGAGAAAAGAAGACAAACATTAATATTAGAAGCCAGGAGAGTAGTCAGAAAAGCAAAGATACAAAAAAGAAGAAGAAATAGCCAATGCAATAAAATTGGGGGACAAGGCATTTTTCAGATATGTTAGTGAGAGGAGGAAGTGCAAGAGTGGTATTGTCAGACTCAAGGGGGAAGGAGAGGAATATGTAGAAGCTGATGAGGATAAAGTGGAATTGCTTAACAAATATTTTTGTTCTTTGTTCATAGATGAAGGGTCAGGGTCAGGACCTCAGAAAACACCCACAAATAGAAACAGAAGTGAAGGGGATCTTGAACGATTTTCAGAAGACTGTGTTCATGAGAAACTAGCTAAACTAAAAATAGACAAAGTGATTGGACTGGATAGGATACATTCAAGAATACTGAAGGAACTTGGGGATCTTCTAGCGGCTCCACTGACTGACCTTTTCAATACTTCTTTGGAGTCAGGAGTAGTCCCAGAGGACAGGAGAAAGGCACACGTGGTCCCTTTACACAAAAGCAGAAGTAAAGGATGAGGTTGAGAACCAGGGGTGGCTCTATAATTAGGCAGAGTGAGGCGGTTGCCTCAGGTGGCAAAATGTTGGGGGCGGCAACAAATGCCCCCAAAACGGCCGCCTCATTCTGCCTTTAAACTTAAAAAAAAAAGAAAAAAATAGTAGAAAGCTGCTGCTGCTTGGTAGCAGCAGATTCAACCCTGACACCCCCGCTGCTGCCCTGGGAGGCCCACACTTGCCTGACTGGTCCGGCGCCCCGGCTCTGCAAAGTCGCGAGAAAGAACTGCATTTCCTTTCTTTCCCATGGCTCTGTTAAAGTTCAGCCTGGCGTGTGCTGAGGGTAAACAACAGCATTTCCTGTTTTATTATTATGTTTGTTTTATTGTAACGTTTTACTAAATTGCATGTGTATGTTTGGAAACCACCTAGGATTTTAGATGGGTGGCATATACATTTTAAAATAAAGTATATTACATTTATGCAAATGATGCTGCACTGAGTCTCTGCACATGGCCCTACATCACCTTCATGTCGTCTCTGGGGGAAAGTAATCAGGAGGGTGCACTGGCAGACAGAGAAAAGCAGAAACCTCAGATTGGGACCTACATGATCAGAGAATAAAATGTTCAGACAACAAAGTTAGAAGAGAATTTTATTTTCAATTTAATGATCGGACTTGGTGTTATCTTTATATTTTATACAGTACATGGAACTGCATTTCTTCCTATTTCTCTGGCTTTTTGAGGTTGTAGTTTAATTTTTATCTGCATATGTTTATTTTTAGGTTATGGTCACTGTATTTGATGAGGGTCTGTGTTTTGAGTGTGTGACCAAGGACAGGTGTTCTGTTAACATGGAGTTTGTATGTAGGGATCTGTACTGTAGTAATCTGAATTGTTCAGCTGTCCAAACAGGTATTTGGATGTTCCAGGGCCCACTGTAGTATTTAAAGTGATGCTTTTTTTGGATGGCCTCCTTATGTGAGTTTTGGAAGTTTGTGCTGGTATAGTATGGTAGATTTGCTCTACTGATACTCTGTAACTTTGTTGTAGGGTTTTGTATTAGTTCACAATATGCCTGGTACTGGAAAATGTTTGTTTGTTTGTTTGTTTGTTTTTAAGATATTGAGATCTGTGGGTGAATGTCCTGGTTCTGCTCTGTACCCACTGTTGAGGAAGGGGGTTCTGTGGATGCAAAATATATGTTCAAAAAGAAAAAAACAAGAACCATAACATGGTTTATAACAACAAAATAAAAATTAGTTATAATTAAATTTTATAAACTGTGCTGTGGTTCTCTCTATTTTAGTTCCTTGGTGTGCAAACTCTTGCATTTCCTTCATATAATCAATTTGTTTTTTTGTGTTGCTTCAGTACCTGACTGGAGTTCTGAGAAAGCCTCGCCCCACATTACTGGGGGGGGGGGGGGGCACCAGCTCATCCCTCGTCTCAGGCAGCAGATTGCCTTGAGCCACTCCTGACTGCAAGCTACATTTATTCATGTAAAAATACCACCAGCTGGGAGCATTAGACCATAGCACACTGCAAGATGCTCCCAGTCACTATCCAGTGGGGGTTGAAGAAGTCCTATGATGTCTCCACATCACCAAAGTCTGCAGTGAGAATCCCTCACCAAAGATGGCCTTCACTGAATAGAGAAGCTCTTGATCATCAAGGCAACCCTCCCAGGAAGGAACACCATCTCAAATACCACCCCCTCCCCATGTGTACCTCTTAAAATCATTAGAGGTCCATGCAGGGGCGACTATTTAATGAGGCAGGGTGAGGTGGTCGCCTCAGGCAGCAATTTTTTGGGGTGGCAAAAAAATGCCCCTAAATCATGCCAGCACTGGCCACCTCACACTGCCAAAAAGTAAAACCTCCAAACCCCGGAAGATCAGTGATTTGGCGCAGCTCTGCCCTACCCTGCCCTACCCTGCCCTGTCCTGTTGCTTTTCCTGTGTTCGGGTCGGCAGCAGCAGAAGCAGGCTGCCGAAGCTGAGAGTTCAAATGGGAAAAAACAAACAAACAAACCAAAAGCATGGGCCTGTGCATCATTTCGCTTATGTGAGTGGCCTGGCTGGTCCTGCCCTTTAATGTGACATCAAAGGGGGGCGGGACCAGCTAGGTCTCTCACAAAAGCGGAATGATGCACAGGCCCGTGCTTTTGGTTTGTTTGCTTTTTTTCAAACTCTCAGCTTCAGCAGTCTGCTTCTGCCGCTGCTGACCCCTGACACAGGAAAAGCAGCAGGGCAGGGCAGAGCTGTACCAAATCGCTGATCTTCCGGGGTTTGGGGGTTTTATTTTTTGGTATGTTGTTGACAATTGTTTTGGAGGTGGGTGCTGATGATTGGGGGGGGTCTGTATAGGTGTCGTGGGTCCAGGCAAGATTGAATAGGAGGGGTGACACAGCTTCTGCCACCACTCATATTGGGGAGGACTTAGCAGCAGCTGCTGCTGGTCCTCTTCCTGCTCCCTCACTCTGGATAACTGGGGTCCTCCTGCACTTCCTGTCAATGCGGGAATGCAGGCTAGTGCTATAAGTGAAAGCCTCATGCACAGTGGTGGCTCTATGAGGCAGAGTGAGGCAGCAGCCCTAGGTGGCAAGGATTTGGGAGTGGCAAATAATGCTCCCAAAACAGCCAAGTGCCTCACTCTGCCTTCTAAGGTTAAAAAAAAATTGAGTAGACCAACTGCTGCCACTTCCACCTCTACTTCTCCCAGGTCAACAAAGGCAGAATTAATCCCCCCCCCCCCCACCTCACCTCACCTCACTGCTGACAAAGCATGTGCCTGGTGTGGATAATTCAAATACTGATGCTTTATCTCATTTGCAGTGGGCCCACTTTCGTGCTTTGACTCCAGCTGCAGATGACACTCCTTCCTGGATCGTGAAGCATTGTTGGGACATCCTTACACACCACTTGCAAGATTGCTGAGGGCTGCTTTAGCTGCAAACACTTGGAAAGACTATGCAACTGGTTGGTACCATTTTTCTGACTTAATGCCATCTAGGGTTTTGTTGCCTGGATGGCAGATTACCTATGAAGATGTTGCGATTTTCTGGAGATGGCATTTGAGCATCGAATGTTGCCTCATGCTCTCTTGGGGCATAGGTGAGTGCATCTTTTGTGTCTAACTTCCTTGAGTTTGGGGACCCTACAGCTTTTTTTGTAGTCCAGAAGCTGGTGAAAGGATTTGCAAGAGCACAGTTGACCTCTGCGATTTGGCCATTGCAGCAACTCATCCAGCATGATATATTTTATTTACATTCTCTTATATACCGCGCTATTCTGCATCAGTGCGGTTTACATTGAACAAACTGAAATTACATTGAACAGGGCATTATAACTTGGAGAGAACTATTTTACAAGGAACATGGGCTATGGAGGGTTAAGTGGCTTGCCCAAGACCACAAGGAGCACCTGTGGGACTAGAAACCCCAGTCTCCGCTCTTGGTGGGATTTAAAGGTAGGTAACCTCCCTTTATGGTTAATTTGTTCCCCTGAAAGTGCGGGGAGGAAGACAGGGAGTGGGAGGACTGGGGCTTCCCGCAGCATGGGCATCACCACTATGTACGGTCCCAGTCACAATAAGGGTCCCACAGTTGGAAGTAAGCCAAAGCCTAGCATTGCCACAGTCTGGGGGGTTGGGATGGAGGAGAATACAGAGATGTGGATTAGTGCTGGTCTAGCCTGACCAGTTGGCGGAACTTTGATATTATTTGTTGTGATTTGTTATTGTTAAGTGTTTGGCCACAGCTTTAATCCAATATCCAATGTTTTGCCAAGCACCACTCCAGGAGTTTTATTGTGTGCTGTTGCTTGTGTGGTGAAGGAATGGTGATGAGTGTGAATGCCTATTATACTACTACTGCACCTTGGTAAGCAGGACCTAAGTGTTTAATTTAATTATGCCAGTGTATGATGTGTTCTATGACCCAAAACAATAAGTGGGGGTTTTTTAGACAATAGGATAACCATGGAATGTTGACTTGCATAGTCTACCCAGAGCTAGCAATATGCTAACTCAGGTTTCATTTCAATAATTTTGCACTTTCTTTATTATTCTCTCCATGGATTTTATTTGGCTTGTTTACTCAAATTAGCATGGGCTATGCTATATATATATATATAGTATATATGATATATCGTATCTTTTATGGTTTTATGTGATTATTTTCTTTATGAAAATGTACTTGTTGAAATCAGAAAGAAACTTAAACATCCTCTGCTCAGAATGCTAGAAATCATTAGGAAATCAATGGAAAATGAGATGAGAGTCAGAAGCTGATGAGAGAATGTAATGAGAGAATGTAAATGAAATGAGAGTCAGAAGCTGTAAAGATGTCTTACACATTGGAACATGGAACGTACGAAGCATGAACCAAGGGAAGTTGGAGGTGGTCAAGAATGAAATGGAACGTGTACAACTTGATCTGTTGGGTGTCTGCGAACTGAAATGGACTGGCATGGGGCACTTTGCATCAGATGATCACATGGTCTACTATGCTGGCAATGAAAGACAAAGAAGAAATGGTGTTGCATTTATAATAAAGAAGAAACTTGCAAGAACTGTAATGAAATACAATGCAGTCAGCAAACGCTTAATCTCTATTCGTCTACGAGGATTGCCTATCAACACAACTATAATTCAAGTATATGCCCCAACAACAGCTGCAGAAGAGAATGAAATTGAAGAGTTCTATGAACAAGTACAAGCTGAAATTGACAGAACATGCAAACAGGATATCCTAATAGTCATGGGTGACTGGAACGCAAAAGTTGGCAACAAAGAAGAAGGCAAAGTAGTTGGAAAATATGGACTTGGCAACAGAAATGAAGCTGGAGAAAGACTGATAGAATTCTGCAAGACCAATGATCTATTCATCTCAAACACCTTCTTCCAGCAACACAAGCGGCAACTGTACACATGGACTTCACCGAATGGATTATATAAAAATCAAATTGACTACATATGTGGAAGTCAACGATGGAAAAGCTCTGTAACATCAACAAAAAACAAAACCTGGAGCTGACTGTGGTACAGATCATCAACTACTAGTATGCAAACTCAAGCTAAAGTTGAAAAAGAGCAAACCACTCATGAATGCAGCAAAATATGACCTTGAGAATATACCACTGGAATTTAAAGACTGCCTGCAAAATCGATTTGCTGCTTTAGATACAAATGACAGAGCTCCGGAAGAGTTATGGAATGACATCAAGAAGGTTGTGTTGGAAGAAAGCGAGAAGTCTCTACAAAAGGTGAAACAGCAAAAACAGCCAAAATGGATGACGGAAGAAACTCTGAAAATTGCCCAGAAACGCAGAGAAGCTAAAGCCAGAGGAGAAAGAAAGACAATTGCAGAACTCAACAGAGATTTCCAATGTGCAGCAAGACAGGACAAGGAAAAGTACTACAATGACACTTGCAAGGAAATAGAAGCAGAAACTATTAGAGGAAGAACAAGATCGGCTTTCCTAAAGCTACAAGAGTTAAAGAAAAAGTTCCAGCCTCGAATTGGAATGTTACAAGATGCTAAAGGTTCTATATTGAATGATGCTGAGAAGATCAAGAAAAGGTGGAAGGAATATACAGAGTTTTTATATGATAAAGATCAAGTGGACCAACAGCCGTTTAAACCTGTACCTTATGATCGGGAACCATTGGTGATGAAAGAAGAAGAAGTTGAAGCAGCATTGAAAGCCTTATCAAAGAACAAAGCACCAGGCATTGATAGCATTCCCATAGAAGTATTGCAGCAATCTGATGCAGCTGTTACCATACTCACAAGGCTCTGCCAAGAAATATGGAAGACAACATCATGGCCGACTGGAAAAGATCCGTGTTTATACCAATACTAAAGAAAGGTGATTCAACTGACTGTGAAAATTATTGCACAATCGCTCTGATCCCACATGCCAGCAAGATTCTACTGAAGATTATTCAAAAGAGACTACAACCATACCTGGAACAAGAACTCCCTGAAGTGCAAGCAGGGTTCAGGAAAGGGCGAGGAACGAGAGACATCATTGCGGATGTGAGATGGATCCTTGAAAAGACTAAAGAATACCAAAAGGATATCTATTTGTGCTTTATCGACTATAGCAAGGCTTTTGACTGTGTAAACCATGAGAAACTCTGGGCCACATTAAGAAGCATGGGTATACCAGAACACCTGATCGTTCTCTTGCGCAATCTGTACATTGATCAAGAAGCAACAGTTCGAATGGAACAAGGAGAAACAGAATGGTTTAAAATAAGCAAAGGTGTAAGACAAGGCTGCATACTTTCCCCCTACCTGTTTAATTTATATGCAGAACAAATCATCAGAGAAGCAGGATTGTATGAAGACAACAGAGGTGTGAAGATTGGTGGAAGACTCATCAACAACCTTCGCTATGCTGATGATGCCACATTACTGGCTGAAAGTGAAGATGATCTGAAACATTTGCTTCTCACAATCAAAGAACATAGTCTCAAAATGGGCCTGCACCTTAATGTAAAGAAGACAAAGATCATGACAACTGGCATAATCAACAGGTTCATCGTTGAAGGAGAAGAAATTGAAATTGTTAACAACTTTAACCTACTTGGATCAACTATCAATAAAGAAGCAACAAGCAGTCAAGAAATCAGACGACGCATTGCTCTTAGCAGAATGGCTATGAAAGACCTAGATAAGATTCTCAAGAGCAGAGATGTCTCTCTCCATACAAAATTTGACTTGTTCAAGCCATGGTATTTTCAATAACATCATATGGATGTGAAAGCTGGACAGTGAAAAAGATAGACAGGAAGAAAATTGATGCCTTTGAATTATGGTGCTGGCGGCGAATACTGTGTATACCATAGACTGCCCGAAGAACAAACCAGTCGGTACTAGAGGAGATCAAACCTAAGCTTTCTTTAGAAGCTCAGATGACAAGACTTCGACTTTCATACTTTGGACACATCATGCGAAGAGAGAGATCATTAGAGAAAGACATTATGCTTGGCAAGATAGAAGGTCAACGCAAAAGAGGAAGGCCAGCAATGAGATGGATCGATACAATAATAGCAGCTACGGGTACCAGTCTGTCAACAATGAGCCACCTGACTGAAGACCGAACACAATTTAGGATAGCTATCCAGAGGGTCGCCATGAGTCGACTCCGACTCGACAGCACTTAACAACAACAACAACAATGGAAAATAACATGAATGATATAATAATGCTTCTACATTGTTTCAAGGTGTAATCAAATCTTGAATACTGGGTACAAGTTTGGTTGCCACATTTATAAAAAGATACAATAGGGACACATGGTTGATTTTTTTCAATGGAGGAAGGGGGAATAGTAGAGTACACCAAGGATCTGTATTGGGGCTGGTCCCTTTTAGCATATTTATAAATCTGGACTTGGGAACAACAAGTGAGGTGATGAAGGTGTTATTTTAGAAGCCCTATGCATGCCTTAGACATCTTGAAACTAGCATATAGACATCCACAGCATGCAGACATCCCTAGAAAGCTGTTTTAAGGATGATCCCGCACAAGGACATCCAAGGATAAATGAGGTCATGGTTTAGGCATATCTGGGGTGTTTCCAAATACTTGGATGTCATCACCCAGTTTCCAAAAGGCATAGAGAATTTAACAAAAATAGTAGGGAAACTTGGACATTTGATTTTGGTTCGGCACACCGATGCATATCCCTGCATACAAAATAGCTTGTGTTCTGTATCAGATAGATGTCCCTGAACCCAGTTTTTCTAGTGGGAGTATCAATGCGGCTGCCTGTGTGGCTTTCCATTTTAAGGATACTCATGTTTCCAAAATCGACCTGACACTTAGCCGTCCCTGATGTTTTTTTGGGATGTTTTGCTCTGGAAGCCCCAGATTTCACCTGGACATTACTTTCTAAAATGCGATTTAGCATTTGCAAATGACACCAAATTATTCAGAGTTGTTAAGTCGCATGTGGATTGTGAGAAACTGCAGGAGGACCTTGTGTGATTGGGAGACCAGGCATTCAACAGGCAAATGACATTTAACCCTGGGAGTACCGATAGGGTCAAAAGTGACCCCATTGCAAGTTTCACAACGCGTATCTCGGAAACTAGTTGTTCAAGAATGCAATCTTTTTATGACTTTTCACATGTCAATATTCTCTTTATATTGCACCATGAGAGGAATAATTTCCATCCGCTAGGTGACACTAGTGATGAACTGCAACACAGAGTACCAGTGGGGTCATTTTTGACCCCAGTTGCTTATGTCCGGTTTGGATTGTGATTCAATTTGCAGTTTTGTGAACTTTTTGATCTGACAAAGGTATTCATCATTAATTATGTATCATTTAGTTTTTGTACTCTTATTTTATGAAAATTACACATTTTCTGTAATTGATATGATACGTTCTCTCATTATTTCTGATGAAATCTAAAGGCTTTCAGCTCGTTCATCATTTATTTATTTATTTGTAAGTCTTTTATATACCGCCACTTCCCAAGATCAGTGGCGGTTTACATCAAACAACAAGAAATAGAAACATAGAAACATAGAAACATAGAAATATGACGACAGAAAAAGACCACATGGCCTATCTAGTCTGTCCTTCCATAACAACTACAACAGTCCACTTTTTGCCTTTAGAGATCCTCTGTGTTGGTCCCATGCTTTCTTGAATTCAGTTACTGTCCTCATCTCTGCCACCTCCACTGGGAGACTATTCCACGGATCCACTACTCTTTCCGTAAAGAAATATTTCCGCATATCACTCCTGAATCTATCTCCCTTCACCCTCATCCCATGTCCCCTCGTAGCAGAACTTGCTTTCAATTGAAAGAGGCTCTCTCCCTGAACATTTATGCCACGGAGGTATTTAAACATCTCAATCATATCACCTCTATCCCGCCTTTCCTCTAAGGTGTACATATTAAGATCCTTAAGTCTGTCCTCATATGCTTTATAATGAAGCCCATTAATCATTTTGGTAGCAACCCTCTGCACCGACTCCATCCTGTTCACATCCTTTTGAAGGTGCGGTCTCCAGAATTGCACACCATATTCCAAATGAGGTCGCACCAAAGACTTATACAGAGGCATTATCACCTCCTTTTTTCTGCTAGCCATTCCTCTCCGTATGCACCCAAGCATCCTTCTAGCTTTTGCTGTCGCCTTTTCCACCTGTTTAGCTACTTTAAGATCATCAGACACAACCACGCCTAGGTCCCGCTCTTCTTTAGTGGACAAAAGTACTTCATCTCCTATACTGTATTGCTCCCTTGGATTGCTGCAGCCCAAATGCATGACCTTACATTTTTTAACATTAAATCCCAGCTGCCAAATTCTAGACCATTCTTCAAGCTTAGCTAGATCCCTCCTCATGTTATCTACCCCTTCCTGGGTGTCTACTCTATTGCAGATTTTGGTATCATCCGCAAAGAGGCAAACCTTACCCGACAGCCCTTCCGCTATATCACTAACAAAGATGTTAAAAAGAATCGGACCAAGGACAGATCCCTGGGGCACACCACTGGCAACATCCTTCTCCTCAGAGTGAGCTCCATTTACCTGTACTCTTTGTCGCCTCCCACCCAACCAACTTCTAACCCAAGCAGTAACTTTATTGTACACCTATAGTAAAACTACTTTGTGTTTTATTCAACTTTATCTTTGTTTATTTATTTTAGGCTATTGTTTATGATGTCAAAACGAAAGTATTCAGCTGCCCAAGTAAGAGAAATATTGCAATGAGATGCTGACAGTGACGGCTCTGAGTCATCTGATGATGCAGCATATTCAGCAAGCGAAGAAGCATATCAGCCAAGTTCGGGCGATAAATCTGATGATGACAGTCATGATTCAGATGGCGACAGCAGTTGGTCGCCAAGTGAATGTGAGACTGATGTTGAGCCGGTAACATCACCTGCAGCAAGGAGTCAAGTTACAGGTTGAGGCAAAGGTCGAGGCTGTGCTGGACAGGGAAGGAGGCAGGAGTCCTCGGTGTCAGTATCATCTGTGAGGAATCTTAGTTGTGATCGTAGAGGAGCTAAGAGGTCATCAACTATAAGCACAAATGTTGCCATTGAAGCCTATGTATCTAAGGATGCCATATCATGGAACAGGAAACCTATAAAGCAAGCTGCTGGAAGATACGCCAGAGCTAATGTCATGCCCATACAACAAGGTCCTACAAGGTATGCTGTACAAAATGTTGATGGCCCTCTCACAGCATTCCACTTGTTCATGATGAAGAACTTATTGAATGAAATCATGATGTGGACAAGCAAACAAGGAAGACACATTTATGACGACACCTGGAAAGATTTGACAGATGGATAATTTCAACATTTTCTTGGACTTCTGATCCTCTCAGGCGTGTACAAGTCACAAAATGAATCCATAGTTCAGTTGTGGAACCTTGAAAATGGTCGTTCTGTTTTTGGCAAAAATATGGCCCGTAACCGTTTTCAGCAAATTTCTTGTGCTCTCAGATTTAATGATGCAACCAACAGATGTGAACAATGAGGCATGGATAAGCTTGCTCCAATCAGACACGTTTTTGATACCTGGGAAGCAACTCTAAGGAGTATGTTTACTAAACTGCGCACTTGAGCATGCGAAAATGATGCACTTAAGTGCTCTTAAGTGCCCCGCACGAGTGCGCATCACACTAACAGGCCCCGCACACGTGCGACGAACACGCGCACGTGTGTGGTGCGGTACTGTGCGATAGAGGCGGGGAAAGTCGAAAGGAGGACGGAGGTAGGCCCCCGAGGGGCGGAGAGACGGGGTCAATGGGTAGAAAGTGGGAGGGGAGAGGCTCCCCGCACAGGAGCGGGGCCGAATTTACAAGTAAAAACTACCGCGAGTGAAACACTCGCGGTAGACTGCATTTAAAGGGAAGAGAAACCATTTCCGTCAGCAATGTACAGCAAAACCGGGGAAATCTAAAAAACGTGAGCAGTGTGATACATGTGCACAGAACAAAATGTCAAATAAACAATGGAAATGACCACAACAAAAACGTTACAAACTATAATCCAGCTGGGCAACATTGATATCAATGGCCAACAATAAAAAACACTCCCAGGAAAGCTCCAAAAAAAGGAATGAGTTATGGAAGGGTCTACGGAGCGTAGACCCTTCCAAAACTCATTTCGTTTTTTGGAGCTTACCTGGGAGTGTTTTTAATGTTGCCCATTGATATTACTGGTGCCCAGCTTGGTTATGTTTGTTTTCCCCTGTTTTCGAGGTCATTTCTGGGGTTTATTTGCCCTTTTGTCACCATACAAGGTGAATGAGTCCACAGTAAAATTGTGCAGAGAAGGTTTTCTGAGCCGTTCGGTCAGGTTATCTATCTCCAGGGACTGCACTATCTCTGTGGTCACAGTGTGGTGTAGCAGACACAGCCAGTGCCTGTCGGACCAGAGGGTCACAGGTTCAAATCCAAGCCAGGGCTCGTGACAACCCAGTCCCCACAGTTTTACCCACCACGAAACAGTGATAGTCAGGACACCCCTGTATTGCAGAGCACATAAGCATGGTGCAAACACCCATATTTTACCCTACACAGCACCGCACACAAACCATACCAATGGCCATTACCTACAGTCAATTCCCCCAAATTCAATCCTGGAGTGCCACAACTCAATCCGGTCACATGCTTTTTCCAAGATAAGAACATGTCAGCATGTTGGTGGAAGGGTACAGGTGGCGGAGGGGTCAGTGGCTGCAAGCCACAGCACACAGTGGCCTAGGCCTGTGCAGGCTGGCACAGTCCACCGCAACAGACAGGCTCTGTCGCATGTACAGTCATGGCCTCCCCAGGGAATGCAGCACATCTGTGGCAACACAGTGGTGCAGTGCACACAGACAGTGTGTGCAAGAACAGAAGGTCACAGGTTCAAAGGCCAGCTGGGGCTACCGCTAAACCTGTCCACATATTTTTCCCACAACTAAACTGTGATAGTAAGGACAAAACAGTATAGCTGAGAACATATGCATTGTTAATACGCCTATATTTTACCACACCAATCACAGACACCATAAACAGGCGCATTACCTAGAGCAGAGTCTCCCAAATGCAGTCCTGGAGGGCCCCACACCATTCAGGTCCCATGCTGCCTCTAATAATGATGCCTGTGCTGCATATCTATGCACCACCCCCATGGTATGCAGATGTAGCTCATGCATATTTATAAGGGACAGCATAAAAACCCAAACAGTGTTTGGAACACCAGGACTGGAGTCGGGAAACCCTGCCGTACAGCAGCAGCCAACAGGGCCAGACACACCCACACCCCCCACCCCCCCCACAGGCCGCATTGGCCAATGCCTCCTGGAGAGGCAGTACATTGGGCCCTGCCTGTATCTCCCAATACTAGCAGTTGCAAACCTTAGCAAAGCCACCCTACACCTGGGTATACGGTACACAGCTATCAAACGCTTCCTATGATATCTGGCATATATCAATGCCTACGTTAAGCACATTGTGGTCATTGAGCTCCACCATAACAATCACTCTGATGTTTGCGGTGTGAGCTGCAGGTCTGGTCCCTGACAGGACCTGGGGGGTGACCCCCAACAGTATTGTGTACCATATCCATGCCTGTACTGTGCCCAGGACTGGTGTGGTGGTTATGGCTTCTGACCTCCTCTATAGTAGCACAATGCTGGCATAGGTGTGGGGGTGGCTGTCTGTCTATCCAGTGTGTGGTGGCTGCAAACACCTTCCACAGCCCACACTGCCAGCAATGTTGCCAGTATTGGGCTACCAATGTGCATAATGAGGAGCAAGGTACCATGGGTATAGGCTGGACAGGGTGGCCTGGCCAGGGTGCATCTGCACAGGGCATAGGGCATTGACTGGGACATTGTAGTGCCTGGCCACCACCTACACAGATAGGGTGACCTCAGTATGTCCTGCTGAGAGATCACTCTCACCCTAACTGTGCAGTGACCACAGCATGGCTAGGCACCCCCATAGTGCTATATGGTATTTCTCTTGTGTGATAGATATGGGTTTCCTTTTGGGACCCAGTCACTGATATATCTGCTTGCTGTGTATGCTGACATCCCAGTTCTGGGTGCATGCATTTCCACTGGGAGCATGCACTATGGACTAACCAGCAGATTGTTTGTAGCTGGTATGTGTCTTGCTGGAATGGCTTGCAGTGGTGCAGTGGCTGATGGCTTGCTGCTGGAGTATAACAGGTGGTGGTTGGGTGCAGCTTACCATAACCTGGTCTAATGTCTGTCTGCTATTGTGTTATGGATGTGTATAGAGCTGCATTGACTGCCCTGTGGGGGTGTCTGTTTCTCAGCAGGACTGGGGTTGATGGTCCCCTCTACTGCCACCTTTGCAGGGAGATAGAATGTGGATCTATTGATGGGAGACCATGTTTGCCGCCGTGGGGGTGCATAGCCCACCTGGGGGCTACACCTGACTGAGGCAGACAGAGATATCCAAGGTATTTGTGCAGAAACTACCTATCTTACACATTAACACTGCTTTGGACCTCCGGCATGGCCTCCATCAGCCATGGATGGTGTTGTGGACCTGGTCCTGAGCGCCTCATCGCACACTCTGGGTGAGCACAGTACCCGCACAATGTGACGGTGTGTAGCTACTTGTGCCAGTAAAACACCCGGTCCATACCCCCTACCAGGCCGAGGTGTTGTGTGGGTGCACCCGGTCACTTCCTCCTACCAGGCCGAGGTGCTGTGGGGGTGCATTCCCCATCTTGTGTTCATCTGTGGACAGCTGATTTGCATGTGCAGTGCCTCATGGGTACGGGTGGGCTAACCCTATCCTGGAGACCACAGCAGACTGTCTGTGTGGTGACGTGCAGGCTCTCTGCAGCCAGCCAGGGGCTTGCTAGCAGCTATAGAGCTGTATCCCAATGGTTACTTCACTTCCTGTGAAGCCAGAGGTCATGGGTTCAAACCCACAGTGGGGTTATTTGATAGGGTTGTCCAAAGCATTGTTTTTCTTTAATGTACATATTTTGATGCCAGCAAAAACACCCTCAGCGTACTGTACCCATAGGGTGCCTCTGAGGGCGCTTTATAGGGCACCCTACAGGGCACCTTATGGTTCCCGTCCATATAAGGTGCACTATACATTATCCTGTGACGCAACTTATAGTGTGCCCTATAGGGGATATATTAGGGTGCCGTGGCAGACAGTGCACTTCATAATGTGCCCTAAACTTCATAATGTGCCCTATGGAGTGCCATATAGGGTGCCTTTTATGGCACCTTCCATTACAGCACGTGAGGGCGTGTTTGCTGGCAGCAATTAATAAAATAAACATACGGTGCTGCAGGAACAGATATGTACATTGCAAAGCTGATGCCACAGCCAGCCTTACGTATTAGGCACCCTGGGGAGCTACCTCATGACCCCTGTATCAGCAGTCAGTGCCTTAACCATTGTGCTCCACTGCTGCTCCTCCATGCATGTCAGTGCACCTACGTATGCTTTTCATTCCTTAAACTGCACAGTGCTGCCATCAAAAACAGTACTCTGACCTTGCGGTACCTCATACGGCACCCTCTAAAGTGCCCTATAAGCAACATTCTAGGGTGCCTTGGCGGACAGTGCACTTTAAAATGTGCCTTATAGGGTGCCTTATGTTAACACGCTTTGAGGGTGCGTTTGCTAGTAATGATAATTAAACTAAAAATAACATGCCCCCTAAAGCACTCTTCCCCATAATATGCAATGCCTCAGCCAGTCTTGTTCATTGGGCACTGTGGGGATCTAACCCCTCATCCCTGCATCATTGGTCAGTGTCCTAACCATTGTGCTGTGGCTCTGCTCTTCTGTTTGCACATCAGCGCGCCACATATGCCTCCCGCGCAGCTATCCGATGCGCTAAGGTGCGGGGCACACAAGGGCACCGCGCACCTTAGCGCATATGTCAATCACAGCTTTTCTTCTCAGGACGGAACGCCCACTCCTAATATGGCACCCGCGCACCACCGCGGCACGCACATTACCGGATTTTAGTAAACATACCCCTAAGTGACGCCTTTGTTCCTGGTGAAAATGTTACCGTGGATGAGCAACTGCTTACATTTTGTGGCCGTGTTCAGTTCAGACAATATATTCCCAGAAAACCTGGAAAATATGACATAACACTATGTATGTTGTGTGACAGTGCAATGTCATATGTTCTGTGTCTTCAAGTATATACAGGAAGGGAACTCGGACAAAACAGGGAACAGAATCAGGGTGAAAGGTTTGTGCTGCTACTCACTGAAGGATTGACAAGATCTGGCAGAAATGTTACTGTTGACAATTTCTTCTGCAGTTTATCCCTGTCATGAAATTGCTAGAAAACCAAATGGCACTTTTGGGGACAATTTGAAAGAACAGAAAAAAATTACCTCCAGAATTTGTAACAGTAAAGGGCCGAGAGGTATTCACTTCACTGTTTGCCTTTCGCGATGACGCCACTCTGGTATCCTATTGCCCGAAGAAAGGAAAAGTGGTTGTTCTTCTGAGCAGTTTGCAGGATCAAGAAGAAGTAGATAACAGACATCCAGACAAAAAAACCACGCATGATCTTGGAGTATAATTCTAGTAAAGGTGGAGTAGATACGGCAGATCAAATGTTGCGCACGTACACCACAAAACGAATGACAAGATGCTGGCCAGTGACAATCTTCTACAACATGTTGGACATCAATGCTTTGAACACCTTCATTGTTTGGACGTCACTAAATCCAGAATGGCAGTCCAAGTCAAAGCACAGACATCGTCTAGTCCTCTTTGGAATTAGGAAAGCAGCTGCTTCAGTGTAATTGCAGCAAGACTTCTTCCAGCATTGAAGAAACCACTGATGCTGTTTGCAATGTCGGAATCCCAAAGAAAAGGATAAGGTGTCACTGCTGTTCCAGAGAAAAAGACAAGAAAAGCAACATAGTTTGCACCTCCTGCAAGTGCAATGTTTGCAAAGAACATTCAGAAATTGTCTGTGTCTCATGCAAAAGACTGTAGTACTTTACTGTGTTCATCAAGTGCATGCAAAAACTGCTTTCATGGCAACTCTTCCTCATGTAATTGTATGATAAAGCATTCAATTTCAAAACATTTAACCTTCATATAATAAATAATTAATTCGGAATAATATTTTGTCTGTTTAATTTAAAATTTTCATGGTTAACAATTAAAATTTGTCGTGGGGTCATTTATGACCCCAACAGTATTCAGTGTGTGCAAAAAATCTCGGTAATTCCAGGGTTAATGTGGACAAGTGCAAAGTGATGCAGGTAGGGAAGAATAACCTATACTATAGATACACAAGAGATCTTTATGCTCAAAGAAAGTGAAAAGTCTCTGTAAAAGGTGAAAAAGCAAAAATGGTCAAAATGCATGACTGGTGCACGTTGAAAATTGCTCAAAATGCAGAGGAGATAAGTTCTGTGATTACCTCTCTTTCTCCTCTGCCTTTAACAGAGATTTTCAACATGCACCAAGATGAGACAAAGAGAGAGGCTTTAATGATGCATGCAAGGAAATAGAATCAGAAATTATTAGAGGAAGAACAAGATCAGCTTTTCTAAAGCTACAAGAGATAAAGAGAGAATTCCAGCCTTGCAGTGGCATACCAGGGATGGTGGGTATGGCCTGCTCCTGGTACTGGCCAGGAGGGGCATGCACCCCCACCAGACTCATACTTTTGAGGCAGCACGACAAGCTTACCTTAAAGCCGGGTGGCTTGCAACATGAGACTTCAGCCTGGGAGAGAAGATCCAACAGGCCTAGATTGGAGTCAGCATGGCAAGCCACCTGGCTTTAAGGTAAGCTTGCCATGCTGCCTTGGAAGTGTGGACCCGGCAGGGGGGGTTGGGGGTATATGATGCCACAGAATGGCATGCCATGGGGGGCACCAGCTGCAAACGCAGGCACTGGCTGAGGGCCGAGGGGGCTGGGAACATCACTGGAGCCTTGAACTGGATTGCTAAAAGATAATCAAGGATCCATTTTGAATGATGCTGATAAGTTCAAGAAAAAGCGGAAAGAATATACTGAATCATTATACCATAAAGATCAAATGGATCAATCTGTACATTACAAACAGGAACCGTTGGTGATGAAAGAAGAAGTTGAAGCAGCACTGAAAACATTATCAAAGAAAAAAGCACCAGACATTGATGACATTCCCATTAAAATATTACAGCCCTGTCTTTCAGGAATGAATTATTAAAGGGGAGAAGCTGATGTGGTGCTAGCCTTTAACTTAAACTTTTCACTGTGTGAGCTGAAATGCCTCCCCTTTAAAAATTGATTCCTGAAAGACTGGGCTAACAAGACCTGATGCTCCAGTAAATATTATAATTCAAAAATAATGCAGCAAAGAAATTCCAGAACCCAATAAGAAAGATTTACACAGTTACCACTATAACCACTTCAGCTATTTTTGTTACTAGTTAATAGGTGCTAGTTAACATAACAACACACTAAAATAGTAGGTAATAGAGAGATGCCAAGGGTGAGTCATCCCAGAGAGTGATATTGAACCCCAAAGGGTGAAATTTTCAGAAGGTGTATCAGAGGTATACATATAGAACAATTTATTTATTTATTTAATAGGTTTTGTATACTGCCTTATCATTAATTCAAGGTGGTTTACATGGAACAAGCATAACAACAAGCTTTTACATGGAACAGGGAATTAGAACTTGGAGGAATATATGGGGTAATTGATATATTTAACCATGGGTAACTATATACAGTAATATTGTTGCAGATTGAGATGTTATTGCTACATTTAACAGTTGCCTGGTATATACATTTGTATTATCGCTATGTGGCATTTGTTCTACTAGGTGGGACCTTAGTATTCAAGGAATAGATGGGTCTTAATTTATTTTTATTTTTATTTATTTAGACAGTTTTGTATACCGCCTTATCCTTAATGGCATTCATGAAGTCTACTAGGTCTTTGATTTCCCGTATTGAGGCAGGCAGGTGATTCCACAGCTGGGGAGCATAGAGAGAGACGGTTCTAGTGCAAGTGGATTGCTTTGATGTTTTGTAGCTTGTTGGAGTTTTGATGATGTTGATGTTTGTACCTCTTCTCGTTCTGGTTGGACTTGCTTTCTGGATCAATGGCTGAAAAGTCAGTGGGGATAGGTTGTTTAGTATTTTGAAGATTATTAATATGCTCTTGTATTTAGTATGGACAGCGTCAGGAAGCCAGTGTAGTTGGTGGAGTGTTGGGGTTATATGATTGTATTTTTCAGTTCCTGTAATGATTCTTGCAGCAGTGTTTTGCACCAGTTGCAAAGGAAGTGTTGTTTTCTTTGGTAGACCAATATATATCATGTTGCAATAGTCTATTATAGGGGTTACTATGGCCTGGCATACTGTTCTGAAGTCATTGTCGTTAGCAGCGGTTTAAGTTTGTGCAGAGTCCTCAATGTGGTAGTCTGATCTGACTGTCTTCTTTATGTGCGGTTGGAAACTGAGTTGATGATTGAAAGTTACTCTGAGGTATTTGACCTCTTTTTTGTTGGTTAGGGTGTAACCGGGTAGCCGGACCCACGCTCACCCTTCATCACCCAGACACCCTGCCCCACCTTTTTCCCTTTCCTCCAACCCCCACAAAATTCACCGACAACTATTTTTGGTACAAACTGGTCGCAGCTTTATTCCAACAATATCTTGAACATCACAGTAATACTGAACAAGCTTAACATATTAATTTGGCTAACAATAGCCAAATTAATATGAGTAAAATACATTCTCTATAATGCTTGTATGCAAATGCTAGAAGTCTAAAAAATAAGATGGGAGAGTTAGAATATATAGCACTAAATGAAAGGTTAGATATGATTGGAATATCAGAGACATGGTGGAAGGAGGACAACCAGTGGGACACTGTGATACCTGGGTACAAACTATATGGTAATGATAGAGCTGATCAAATTGGTGGAGGGGTTGCTCTCTATGTTAGAGAGGGCATTGAGTCAGAAAGGATTAAACTTTTGCAGGAAACAAAATCTGCTGTAGAATCTATATGGATTGAAATTCCATGTAAAAGGGGGAAGGCAATGGCAGTGGGGGTGTACTATCGAGCGCCTTGCCAGAATGACCAAATGGATGATGAAATGCTCAAAGAAATCAAGGAAGCTAACAAAAGTTACAGTGCAGTAATAATAATGGGTGATTTCAACTACCCCGGTATCGACTGCGTCAGTGTCACGTCAGGACATGCTAGGGAGATAAAGTTCCTAGATGAAATAAATGACTGCTTCTTGGAGCAGCTGGTTCATGAACCGACCAGAGGGGAAGCCATATTAGACCTAGTCCTTAATGGAACACCAGATCTAGTGGAAGAGATAAGGTTGTTGGGGCCACTTGGCAATAGTGATCATAGCATGATCGCCTTTGATTTAATTAGTGGAGGAGGGATAGTAAGGAAATCCACAGTACTACCTTTTAACTTTCGAAAGGGAAACTATGATAAAATGAGGAAAACAGTTAAGAAAAAACTAAAAGGAGCAGTTGCAAAGGTTAAAGACATACATCAGGCTTGGCTGTTGTTGAAAAATACTATCTTGGAATCCCAGACCAGCTGTATTCCATGCTTTAAGAAAAGTGGAAGGAAGTCCAAAAAACTGCCAGCATGGTTTAAAGGTGAGGTCAGAGAGGCTGTTGGCCAAAAAAGCATCTTTCAGTAAATGGAAAAAAGAGCCAAACGACGAAACCTGGAAACAGCACAAGCACTGGCAAGTCAAATGCAAGGCATTGATAAGACAGGCAAAGGGAGAATTTGAGAAGAAGCTTGCTGCGGAAGCAAAAACATGAAGTAAAGACCTTTTCAAGTACATTCGTAGCAAAAAACCTGTGAGAGAGTCAGTTGGTCCATTAGATGATAAAGAGGTTAAAGGAGCACTAAGAGGCGACAAGGCGATAGTGGAGAGATTGAATGAATTCTTTGCTTCAGTCTTTACTGAGGAAGATGTAGGGATGTTACCCATGACTGAAGTGGTATTTAAAGGTGTGGAAGAATTGAAGGAAATATCGATACATCAGGAAGATGTATTACAACTATTAGATAAACTGAAGAGTAGCAAATCACCTGGGCCGGATGGTTTACATCCAAGGGTGTTGAAAGAACTGAAATACGAGATTGAAGACCTGCTGTTAGTAATCTGTGAACTATCATTAAAATCATCTCTAATACCTGAAGATTGGAGGATCGCCAATGTAACACCAATTTTTAAAAAGGGTTCCAGGGGTGATCCGGGAAACTACAGACCGGTGAGCCTGACATCAGTACCAGGAAAAATGGTAGAAACCATCATAAAGAATAAAATTACTCAGCATGTAGATAGTCATGACCTAATGGGAGACAGCCAACATGGCTTTAGAGAAGAAAGATCTTGTCTTACTAATCTGTTATGTTTTTTTGAAGGAGTGAATAATCAGGTGGACAAAGGTGAGTTGGTTGATATTGTGTATCTGGACTTTCAGAAAGCCTTTGACAAGGTCCCTCATCAGAGACTTTTGGCAAAACTAAAGAGTCATGGGATAGGAGGCAGTGTACTATTGTGGATCAGGAACTGGTTAAAAGATAGAAAGCAGAGGGTAGGGCTAAATGGACAATTTTCCCAATAGAGAAAGGCGAATAGTGGTGTACCCCAGGGATCTGTGCTGGGTCCGCTGCTTTTTGACATATTCATAAATGACCTGGAAAGTGGAATAACGAGTGAGGTTATCAAATTTGCAGATGATACAAAACTATTTAAAGTTGTTAAAACCCAAGAGTATTGTGGAAAATTGCAAGAGGATCTTGATAAATTGGAAGACTGGGCATCAAAATGGCAGATGAAATTTAATGTGGACAAGTGCAAGGTTATGCACCTAGGGAAGAACAACCCAAACTATGGTTACACGATGCAAGGTTCCACATTAGGAACCACCACCCAGGAAAAAGATTTAGGCGTCATTGTGGATACCATGTTAAAACCCTCAGCCCAGTGTGCAGCGGCGGCCAAGAGAGCAAATAGAATGCTAGGTATGATAAGGAAAGGAATGGAAAATAAAACAAAAGATATTATAATGCCTCTATATCGTTCCATGGTGAGACCGCACCTTGAATATTGTGTGCAATTCTGGTTGCCGTATCTTAAAAAGGATATAGCGATTTTAGAAAAGGTTCAGAGAAGAGCCACCAAAATGGTAAATGGGATGGAAGGCTACTCCTATGAAGAAAGGCTAAAAAGGTTGGGGCTCTTTAACCTGGAAAAGACACGGCTGAGGGGAGATATGATAGAAGTCTATAAATTAATGAACGGAGTGGAACGGGTAAACGTAGATCGATTGTTTACCTTATCAGAATATAGAAAGACTAGGGGACATGCAATGAAGCTACAGGGTAAACTATTTAAGACTAATAAAAGAAAATATTTTTTCACTCAACGTGTAATCAAACTCTGGAATTTGTTACCGGAGGATGTAGTAAAGGCTGTTAGTGTAGCTGGGTTTAAAAAAAGGTTTGGACAAGTTCCTGGAGGAAAGGTCCACAAACCATTATTAAGAAGGGACCCAGGATATCAATGCTTGAACCAATACAAGCATTGTGGAACCTGTGTCCCTTGGGGAAACTGCTAGGTACGTATGACCTAGATTGGCCACTGTTGGAAACAGAATACTGGGCTTGATGGACCTTGGTCTGACCCAGTATGGCATATCTTATGTTCTTATGTTCTTACCCCCCCCCCAGCGGAGCCACGAGTCACCAGCCATGCAATTAGCAAAGCAACCGCGGCCTCCGCTGAAGCCATGGTCACCCGACCGGCAAAGTTCCTAGCACCCCTATCCGACTTCGCCATATTACTAGCAAAAGTCTTCCAGGGGTTGTCCGGGCCGAGGGCACCCCGCCCTCGCCCCAAGTCGCCTAAGGCTCCGGACCCCAGAAACCTCCGGGATCCCACCACTGGCACAGGCTCCTCACCTTACCTGTGCTGCCCCCCCACACTGAAAGCTGCGACCAGCGTCTAAACGTGCACAACCCTCTCCACTGCTTCCTGCCAATCATTCAACAGCAGATCCATATGCACAGGAGAGAGATGCACACCATCCTCCCTATACAACCCGGCACAAGCCACCTCGGCCCAATCATGCTGCACTTGATACCCCTCATGTTCACACACCCACCTCCCGATCTGCCTGTTGATTTTAGTTAAACCCCGGGACCATCTCCGCTGCCCCCAGCACGCTGGTCTTGGGATAATATCCGACCATATTAACACAATACTCTCAAACATACAGCTAATTGCCGCAAAGTCCTTTTTGGCCGCTCTGATAAGCTGCTTACAAGACCAAGCAGCCAAGTCATTGCCCCCCATATGCACCAGCAACACGACCGGTGGCTTCCGGATGCGCCCGTGGTGACGAAGCAAAGGCAGCAACTGATTCCATCACAGACCCCGCTCGCCCAGCCATGAAATCACCACCACTGATGAATCCAATCCCAAACTTCTCCCCAGAGGCCTTTCTGCCACACACCGCCCGGCCCAGAACACAAAGGAGTGTCCCAAAATCCAGCATTCCCGTTGACAAGGCCCACTATCTGAAAAAGGAAGCACATTATTAGAATTAGCCCCCCAAACCCCCCAACAAGGCGCCTCATAACCGTATATAGCCCAGAAATGCCCACGACCGCCATCTGCCTATACCCTGAATCTGCTCTCCCATCAAACCCATGGTCGCTGCACTGGCCGATGTGAAATGATTGCGCGGAAAACAACCACGGATCCTCACCCATCTGCCGTAACACCAATCGCAAAACCGCCCTAACTTGAAAACGCGTAACCACGCTGGCATCCCTATGCACAACCCCCCCTCCCATTTTGGACGAACCCCCGCATACTCCCGGAGAGCAGCCACCGGGCACGTGCACCCACCGATCTCTCTCAAGACCACTCATAACCCCTTACCCGACTGGTCCGTCTTGGATTTTGCCAACAGCATGCGTACCTGACATTTCTCGATCCAAACATGCTGCCAACGCAAACAATTACCCAAACCTGCTCTGCCAGAATCCACTGCCAATTCGCCCACCCGAAAAGCCCCGAAAAAAGCGAGACAAAAAACTGCCCGAAAAAGCACCGCCTCATACTGCGACGCCGCAACTCCGAGCAATTCTTGGCACAAACCCAAGAGCAACTCATGCGTAATCGGCCACCACTGGTCCCGCGCTAAAGGCTGGGAACACACCCACCCCTGCAGCAAATGCCGCGCCAAGGACCCCCGGCCAACAACTTCTAGACCTGCTGCTCTAGCAAAAAATCCAAACCCTGCCAAATGACCCCGCACAGCCAATCTCGTAACACCCTGCTCCTTCACCCAACTAACATACTGTCCCAGCAGGCATTCAGAAACCGCCCTGCACTCCCAACCACCAACATGCAGAAAGTCCATCACCCTCTGACAACCACGCCGGTACGCCTCCCATGTATGCTCAGCTACCGACTGCCACAGTAACGTCCTCATCTCAGCAGGCCACTGCTCCACAAGCTCCAGGGGACCCCGAACCCTTTCCCGTCCGCCTCCGGTGCCAACTTCCGAAACCGCTCCCACTGTAAACGGGAAAGAGCATCAGCAATTGCATTAGTATGCCCAGGTAAATGACGCGCCTTCGAGTCAACATTCAAACGCAAACATGCTAACACAATCTGACGCATCAGCGCCGCCACCAGACCACAGCGTGACGAATAACGATTAATGACATGCACGACAGCCGCATTATCGCACCACCACACCACCCTTCGATTGCACAACTTCTCTGGCCATAATGCCAATGCCACCCACATGTGAAACAGCTCCAAAAAAGTAATATTGCGGACTAGCCCCTCATCCACCCACGCCTGCGGCCACGTGTCTGCACACCAGGCGCCATTGAAGAAAATTCCAAGCCCTGACCCCCCAGCCGTGTCCGTGTGCAGCTGCAAATCCTCATTTGAAATCTCTGCCTCCCGCAAAAGAGAAGTCCCATTAAAGTCCTGCAAAAACACGTCCCAAACACGCAAGTCATCACACATACCTCCCAATACGCGAATGCGGTGATGCGGCTTCCTAACCTTGGATGTCGAGGCCGCCAACCGCCGAATGAACACCCGCCCCATCGGAATGACTCTACACGCAAAATTGAGCGATCCCATAAGAGCCTGCAATTCTTTCAATGTTATCTTAGATGAAGCCAAGACATTGGCCACCAAAACGCGCAGCTTCATCACCTTCTCCCATGGCAGCCACGCCTCCATGCGCTGTCAATCCACCTTCACCCCCAAGAAAGTAATCCTCATCGTCGGGCCTACTGTCTTGCCCTCAGCCAAAGGGACCCCCAATTCGCTCGCCAAATTAACAAAACCCTCCAGCAAGCGACCGCAACCCGCCGACGCCGCCTTTCCCACAAAAAAGAAATCATCCAAATAATGCACCACCTCCGAGCATCCGACTCTCTGCACAACCATCCAATGCAAGAAAGTGCTAAATTTCTCAAAGTATGCACAAGATATTGCACAACCCATAGGCAAACACTTATCATAGTAGTATTCGCCCTCAAACTGAAAACTCAACAGCCGGAAAGCCGAGGGGTGGACTGGCAGCAAATGAAAAGCCGACTCAATATCAACCTTCGCCATCAATGCCCCGGGACCCGCCTCTTTGACTAACTGCGCCGCTCTGTCAAATGACGCATAGCGAACCGTACATTGCTCCCACGGGATACAGTCATTAACCGAGGATCCCAATGGCGAAGACAAATTATGGATCAGTCGAAACTTTCCCGGCTCCTTCTTAGGTATAATCCCTAACGGAGAAACAACACAATTGCTACAAGGTGGGTGCTGGAATGGCCCCACAATTCGCCCCAGCCGCAACTCCCCAACTAACTTATCCCTCGCAACCGCTGCCCAGCGCCGCACACTTGGAGAATTCCGCGCCGCAACCCCCCCCCCACACACCCTTGAACCGGAATAATAAACCCATACTGAAAACCAAACTGCAACGTTAACCTATCCTTTGTCCGCGGGTATCTACGAAGCCAACTACACAACACAGGCACCCGTATCGGAGAGGGGGCCAAATCCACCAAACCATCACTTATTTCCTGGCCCAGCTGGCGCCCCAGCTGATTTCTTGACACACTTGGTTGCTGAATGGGTCCCCCCGCAGACCGAGCATGCATGCCGAAATTTACAGTCCGGGAAGGGGCACATCAACCTATTAAACCGCCAACACACATCACTGCCTGTGCCGACCGCCAACTTCGGCTGCACCAGGGAGACTCCACCCCGAAAGGAACCCACCGCCGCTGACGCCACGGCCGACCCTGCCTTTCCCCCACCCCCACCCCCCGCCCCCACCTTAACCGACATCTGAGTCAACCACAGGTTTATGTCCTGAGTACCCCAATTCAAATGCCTGTTCTCCTCCATCTTATCCCGGAACTTCTCATCATAATTAAGCCACGACCAGCCATCGTGTGCTTGTGACGCTTCCAGGATTGAATCAGCGTACGAAAGCAACATACCTTACTGCCCCGGAAAATGATGACCCCACACACTCGCCAAACGCAAGAAGGATCTGATCCAATTAATCACATTGCGAGAGACCTTGCGAATACGGCCGGCCTTCTCATCCTCCTTACGCTTTTTTCTACTGTCACCCAAACGCTTCCGACCTTCGAGCAATCAAAAAATATCAATATACTTCCTCTTCAACATTTTTCTACGCAGCTTCTTCGGCACCCCCTCCCATAATTCCGATAATGCCGAAAAAGAAGCTGGGCCAGCACGTGCCTGCCCTCTGGTCGTGTCCATCCCCAGCGCCACCTCCTGGCTCGCTTCCTCTCCTTCAGATGACACCGACGATTCATAGGACGAAGAGGAGGACGACCGGGAAGCATGCTGACACCGACAAGCATGCCGCCGCTTCTGCCGCGCCTTTCCCCCCCTTTCGGCCCGCACCCCACTCACTCCGTCATTTGTGCCCACCACCACCTGCAACTCACCAGAATGCTCATCCGCCACCCTAACGTCCGCCGAAAGCAGAACTCCTGGAGAAGGATCAACCATCGGCCGCTGACCACATGCTCCTTGGGCCTGTTCAGACACGCTCAACGCTCCTCCTGCAATGGTGGCCCCCGAAGCCAGACTCCGTACTTCCGCTGAATCCACCACAGAGGACACCACCCCAGGTGCCGACATCCTCGGAATCTGCGAAGACAAAAAAAGGAAACCAAAAGGCGGGAAACCCATAGACCAAGACGGCTGCCACGCTCCCACCCAATCTGCCCGCGACGAGCCCTGCCCACCCCCAAACCACTGATCCCACATCCCAGGCTAACCGTACGGCCCATAGCTTTCCGGTACAGCCACCAAACCCCCCGGAGCAAAAATGCCGCTAGCACCCCCCCATGCCCCCCCAGGACTACCGCCCTCCCCAACTCGCCAACCCGTGCCTGCAACCCACTCTTGTCCATGCTCCACCCTACCCCCTGAGACCTCAGCGGCCTCCCCCCTTGATACACCTTCCACCTGCGCCATATTACCCACTAAAGACTCCCCCGGCCCCCCCCAGAGGCTCTCAACCCACGCTGGCCCCCAACACCTCGTCCCCTGGCCCCATTATCCCTCTGCACCCTACGCCCAGAGGAAATAGAACTCCTACTCCCCCTAGCTGGGCCCCGCATAGCGTCTCTCCCACTCCCTCTGCCCTGCCTTCCCCCCCCCCTAGACCCAATGGCCAGGCCTCGCCCTCCTTGTCCCCTGAACTGCCCCGCACCAGCTCTACCCCCCCACGCCCTTTACCCTCCTGCTTCCCAGCCATATCCCCTTTATGCAGCCCCCCAAACTTAACCTGCTTGAATCCTTTTAGCATGCTGTCTTTTTTTTTTAATTCAACTGCACGAGCAAGAAACGCTCCCCGGGAACCGCGCCTCACTTTTAATCTCGTATCGCTGTAATTAGTAATATTATTTTGTTTTTATAATCCAGCTAACTCCCACTCACCCACACCCCTCTCCGCATGCCGGCAAAGAGAAAAAATGCTGCACTCGCCTGCTCCCGTTGCAAAAGATGCCGAGCCCGACACAACAAAGCGACACTGCTTCAGCTCCACTCTTAGCTCGCCTCAAGGACGCGCCGCCGAAGCCTTCCTCCGTTGCCTCACTGCCGCCACAGTTCCCAACTTCTCCCGCTCTTGCTCCTGCAACCTGCTCGAGCCACCACCGCACCACATGTGCTCGGCCTCCTTAGCCCCAGCCACAGCACATGTCGCCCTGCCTTCCGATCGGCTCCGCTCATCCCGCCAGCACGGCGGAGCTAATCATTTTAAAACCCCACACGCCGCGCTCACCAACTGACGTGCCATCACCCCCCCACTCTCCGCTCACCAAGGCCACGTGCAGGGTCCCGCACCGGGCCGGGCACCCGGTTACACGTGGGCGCCGGGACCCTGCCCGCTCCCTTTCACTAGTCTAAGATCTTGAGTGAGTCTGGTGGGGAGAATTTAATATTTCTGGTGATATGCATCATTCCAGATTTTTTAAAGTTTATGAAAAGATTCTGTCCTTTGAGCCACTCCAACATTGATTCAAGGCATGCTGTGATTTGGGAGTGATCCAGGTGATTGATGTCGATGTGGGTGAATATCATTATATTGTCTGCATATATTCTGTAATGGATGTTGTGCCATTTTATAATGGTAGATATTGGTTGAAGATATACATATTAAATAACAGTGCAGAGAGGACTGAGCCTTGTGGAACACGTTGATATTGTCTAAATGGTTTGGACAGTTTTTGGTTCTCACTTGCAGATTACGGTAGGACAAGTAGGAGAGGAACCATTCTAGAACTGTACCATTTATCCCTGTATCTCAGAGCCTCTGTAGCAGAGTGTTTTATTTATTTAAATGGAGTATTGTTTTGCAAATGAAAAAAGTAACATAAATGGTATTCACTTTTTTTGGAACCTCTGAAAGGACACAGACAGAGTAAAGGCAATATGGGTGAATTCTCAAGGCTGAACATTGCTCTCCACTCCTTGGCTAAAAGTATGTGCCTAGGTCTTGTGGCACATGCACTCGTAGGTACATAGGGAGGCAAGCTTAGGTTTTCTTCTTACTGGCTGAACCACTTGCTTTTATTTCTTCTAGACTTGCTCTCACAAAAGCTGTGGTTAGGATCAGTGCACTCGCACTGAGACTCAGTGCTTGAGAGAAGGGGCTCAATGAGTGTGAGAGTGAAAGAGCCTTCAAATGAATGTGACACACTCCTAATGAGTGTGACTTGGAATCTCTGGTAAGAGCAAATAAGGCCTATTCAGTCTGTTGATATTTGACTTTTTTTTAAATATGAAAATCAACTAAACAAATAAATAAATTATTAATCTAAGGCCTGTATAGAGCATGGACCTGAACTGAATATATAAGTTGAGCATCTCACTTGCAGCACATTATGAACCAATGAGCTCTAGGACCCACTTAGGGTCTGAAATTATTCACAATTGGTCATAATGATTACAAAGTGTGCATATATCCTTGCATTAAAATGCAAGAGGGTAGATCGGCTCTTAGAGTGCTTTCAGGGCAAAACGGAATATAAAACATGCTTCTCTGGATAATTTGTTTCCTAATTGTCATTCATGTACCGAAATGCAATTAAAATTATTGTCTTAATAGTGGCATCAACTTCTTAATTGTCACAAAGACATGAGCATTGCACTTGTACAGTTAAGATATATTCAGTTTGTTTCAATAACAAAGATCTGCTCAGAAATAATTGCAATTTCTCTCAATAACTGCAAACATTTGTTGGCAAAACACATAAATGCATGTTTACTAAACCGTGTTAGCTATCAACACAGCAGAGAGACCGTGCTTTTGTGCCATGTTGACAGCTAACACAGGAGAAATGCAGATAGCATGCTGATTTTCCACACTATATGCATTTAGTGATTTAAAGGAGGATAGAGGTGGGCTCAGGATGAAGAGAAGACATGGCAATTGCTCATACGCTGGCGGTCCAAATTGCCAATAGTGCAGCTGCAGATATCGCCACCTCAAGATCATGCTACCTACTGATACAGGGAATGTGGCCTGTGTGGTAATTGCCTTCTCTGTGCATTAAATAAAATGCAGATGATGCCCCCCCTGCATTTTGCACCTAACACACAGCATTTTCACATCTGCTATACTGTACAGTAGGTACAAAACTATTACCACACTTGAATAAACAGATAGTATACTCTTATTAAAATAGCTTCTGAAGTCAGTATGTCTGTTACAAATACTATACAGGATATAACTATAAACATGTGATTACCTTAAACAAAATTAGGGCAGTGCTATGAGATATTAATGGGTATTGAATTGGCAACCATGAAAAAGATGAGTCTAGAGCTCTAGGAGGAACCACTAGAATCTAGTTGAGCTCACAGGCCCAGCCAATGCGTACTTCATAATGGGCTGGGTTAGACCTATGTGATAAGTTTATTTATCTATTGTATTTATTAGAAAATTAGATATACTGTACTTTCAACCCAACACATTACCAGGTGGTTTACAATATTACAAAATAAATAAATAATGTAAGGAAAATAAAATATATAAAAGATACTAAACAAAAACAGAATATAGACATACTAGACTATCTTTTCCAGTAATTTCCACCCCACCACCCCCGATTCTGCAACAAGATTCTCCAAAAGCCTGTGTGCAAAGAGTGGTTTTCAAGGCAACTTTGAATCTAAACAAATTAAATTCTCACCTGAGAGATAGGGAAGAGAATTCCAGAAAGAACGTCTATTAAATGAAAAGGATGTGTGTCCAGTTTGTTCAAATCAAAAACAGAAATAATAAGAAAAAAACTAATAAGTTTGCAATGAAACACACCTCCCCTAGAATAAAAACTGAGAACAATCCACCACCACTCCCACAAAGAATCAAACAGCCCAGGAACAAATGGATCATAGTGGCCTCTGGCAGGTTGTGACCTGTAACATGTAGACAGCCTTATCATCAAGAGAGATTCCTGCATAATGACTTCTCTTCCTTGGAAAATAAGAGTGTCCAATTAGTGGAAACTGAAGTGCCCTTAAATGAGTAGAAACATAGAAACATAGAAACATGATGACAGAAAAAGACCACAAGGCCCATCTAGTCTGTCCTTCCATAACAACAACTACAACAGTCCACTTTTTACCTTTAGAGATCCTCTGTGTTGGTCCCATGCTTTTTTGAACTCAGTCACTGTCCTCATCTCCACCACCTCCACTGGGAGACTATTCCACGGATCCACTACTCTTTCCGTAAAGAAATATTTCCGCATATCACTCCTGAATCTATCTCCCTTCACCCTCATCCCATGTCCCCTCGTAGCAGAACTTGCTTTCAATTGAAAGAGGCTCTCTCCCTGAACATTTATGCCATGGAGGTATTTAAACATCTCAATCATATCACCTCTATCCCGCCTTTCCTCTAAGGTGTACATATTAAGATCCTTAAGTCTGTCCTCATATGCATTATAATGAAGCCCATTAATCATATTAGTAGCAACCCTCTGCACCGACTCCATCCTGTTCACATCCTTTTGAAGGTGCGGTCTCCAGAATTGCACACCATACTCCAAATGAGGTCGCACCAAAGACTTATACAGAGGCATTATCACCTCCTTTTTTCTGCTAGCCATTCCTCTCCGTATGCACCCAAGCATCCTTCTAGCTTTTGCCGTCGCCTTTTCTACCTGTTTAGCTACTTTAAGATCATCAGACACAACCACGCCTAGGTCCCGCTCTTCTTTAGTGGACAAAAGTACTTCACCTCCTATACTGTATTGCTCCCTTGGATTGCTGCAGCCCAAATGCATGACCTTACATTTTTTAACATTAAATCCCAGCTGCCAAATTCTAGACCATTCTTCAAGCTTAGCTAGATCCCTCCTCATGTTATCTACACCTTCCTGGGTGTCTACTCTATTACAGATTTTGGTATCATCCGCAAAGAGGCAAACCTTACCCGACAGCCCTTCCGCTATATCACTAACAAAGATGTTAAAAAGAATCGGACCAAGGACAGATCCCTGGGGCACACCACTGGTAACATCCTTCTCCTCAGAGTGAGCTCCATTTACTTGTACTCTTTGTCGCCTCCCACCCAACCAATTTCTAACCCAAGCAGTAACTTTAGGGTCCATCCCTAGGGTGCTCAGTTTGTTTATAAGTCGCCTGTGAGGAACAGTGTCAAAGGCTTTACTGAAATCTAAATACACCACATCTAGAGCTCTCCCGCGGTCCAACTCCCTGGTCACCCAGTCAAAGAAATCGATCAGATTTGTCTGACAAGACCTGCCTCTGGTGAATCCATGCTGCCTCGGATCCTGTAATCCGCCGGACTCCAGAAACCTCACTATTTTCTCTTTCAGCAGCGTTTCCAATAATTTACTCACCACTGAAGTTAAACTAACCGGCCTGTAGTTTTCAACCACATCCTTACTTCCGCTTTTGTGTAAAGGCACCACATGAGCCTCTCTCCAGTCCTTTGGCACCACTCCCGACTCCAACGAGGCATTGAAAAGGTCAGTCAGTGGAGCTGCTAGAACGTCCCCAAGTTCCCTCAGTATTCTAGGGTGTATCCCATCCGGTCCCATCGCTTTGTCTACTTTAAGTTGAGCTAGTTTCTCACGAACACAGTCTTCTGAAAATTGTTCAAGATGTCCCTCGCTTCTGTTCTTTTTTTTTTTTTAAGCTTTTATTTTCATTTTACAACAAGCAAAAAGAAACAACACACCAAAGGAAACAAATACAAACATACAATAAGGAAAAGCAACCCCAATTACCCCCCACCCCTATGCTTCTTCTCTAAACTGATTAGTATCATCATATAAGCGCTTACAAACAACAGTAATTGTACATCAAAACAAACAGAAATAGTATCTGCGATACAGAATGATCATGTGACAGAGATTTACACAGATTTAAACAGTCAGATGAGAGCATTGAGCAGTTTGAACATAGTCGTTGAGCATCTTCCATTTAGACAAGTGGTGGGGGGTCTGAGCGGAAGAAGCTAACATACGAGGTATTTGCTCATATTTACTGTAGAGACAGACATGATTCCACCATTCATTGGGGCTCAGATGGGAGCTATTTTTCCAGTATTTCGTAATTAGGGAAATAGCTATGCCCAGCATAAAGTCTAAAAGGAAGTAAGCCGATTTGGGAAGAGAGGGGATCCCCGCAGCTGAGCGGAGTCCCACTATCTTCCAAGAGAGGGGCTCTTGAAAGTGCAAAATAAGATCTTTCAGCAGAGCTGTAAGGGTATCAAGACTCTTGGGTGGACCACTCGTTCTAGGCGGCTGTCTATCTATCAAAGGATCAAGTACTTGGTTGAAATCGCCGCCAAGTATTAATGGAGTATTGGCAGAGGCCTGTGCCAACTGCGCAATACTTGCATAGTAAGTAGGGTTATCCACATTCGGAGCATAAATACAAATACACGTGATTTCACTATCTCCAACCTTAAGGTGTGCACGGACCCATCTACCCTCCTTATCAGAGCTAGTATCCAGTACAGTAGCTTGCAAAGACTTCTTAACCAAGATGGCTACCCCACACCGTTTAGAAACGGCGGGAGAGTAGGCAGCCACCATGTAAGGCTTAGCATTAAGTTTCAGTGTTTCAGTGGAGTTTAAATACGTTTCCTGAAGGAACACTAAATCAGCATGCTCATGATTAAGATAGCTAAGGATTTTCTTTCTTTTGATTGGACTATTGATGCCTTTTACATTCAGTGATAAGAGCTTACATAAGGCCATTCAGAAAAGTTAAAAATTCTGAAAAAGAACATGATAACGCACATAATTTCACAATGTCCCTCATATTAACTGTATATGGCTGTACACATGACATGATAGAAAATAAGCTAATGAAAAACAATGAAGTGCCCCATATAAAAAAATAAGCACCGAAGTGCATTAGAGAAGAAGCAAAACCCCAGAAATTACTGGCGACCATGTGTCTGCGGGGAGAAACCCCAGAGAAGGCCTAATTGAAACATATAACCTGTATAGCTGTGCGTGTTCCAAATCCAACCGAGGTGCACATCATGGAGGGATAGGAGACCAAGAAAGTTATATATAGACAGAAAGAAAAGTCTAGGCAGTCTCTGTTCCAGGCGGTGATCACAGCGTCGGGCCATTCAAAATGGCGGGCAGATCCGGCGGATTACAGATCCAAGTTGTTGGATTAGCGCATCTGGTCTGCTTCTTTGGAATCTAAAAATGTTGCTAGTAGATCAGGATCTTCGAATGTTCTAGTTTGGTTATGGAGAGTCACTCTGAGCTTCGCTGGATACAATAGGCCAAAGCGAGCCTGTAGCTGTTGAAGTCTAGGGCGAAAAGCAAGGAGTCTCTTCCGACGGTCAACTGTGGGCTTTGCCAAGTCAGGGAAGAAGGAGACTTTATGACTTTCAAACTCCAGATGATTATTCGCCCGGGCAGCATTTAGAATCTGCTCAACTTGTTGATATCTCAGTAATCGAAAGATGATAGGCCGGGGGGTCGTCCGATTGAGGGCCATGTTGGTAGGAACACGATGTGCTCGGTCAATTTCCAAATCTCTGTGAAAAGTGATCTTCAGCAAGGAGGGAAGAGTTTTGACCAGGAATTCTCTTATATCTCCTGCTTCGGCCCCCTCCGGTACTCCAATGAGCCTTACATTGTTGCGACGGGCTCGATTATTGCTATCCTCTAACTCTTTTTGAAGATTCTGTATCTGACGCTCAGCCTTGTCCAGTTTCACCAAGCGCACCGCGTGCGAGTCGAGGACCCCCGCCATGTTGTCCAGCCGTAATGAGAGACCTTCAAGCCGGTCCTGAAGCATACCGAAGTCTTCTCGCATGGCTCGGAGCGCTTCTCCGTTGGACTGTACCAGTTCCTTCACACCGCGTATTTCCTCCAAGATCTCCTGTTGCATTTCGGGGTTTTCCCGAAGTGGAACTGTCTTTTGTGGGGAAGACAACTCTGTTTTGGAGCGTTTTCCGTGTGAAGAAGAGGGAGACCCGAAGTCTAAGCACGCTGGTTTGTGGGCCGCCATCCCCCCCGAGGCACCCCGGTAAGTTCGGAGCAAAATATTAAGTTTAGGTAGGTATTAAGTCAGGATTCTGAGTAGGCCTCTCGGGAGCTTCAGCGCGAAGCGTCTAACCCGCTGGACATCAGGCTCCGCCCCCCCCCTCGCTTCTGTTCTTATTTGTGGGTGTTTTCTGAGGTCCTGCTCTTGGTTCTTCATCTGTGAACACAGAACAAAAATATTTGTTAAGCAATTCCACTTTATCCTTATCAGCTTCTACATATTCCCCCCTGCATCCTTGAGTCTGACAATACCACTTTTGCCCTTCCTCTTCTCACTAATATATCTGAAAAATGTCTTATCCCCCCATTTTATTGCATTGGCTATTTCCTCCTCCTTTTGAATCTTTGCCTTCTTGACTACTTTGCTAGCTTCTCTAAGTTTTTCCAAATACAGATGCCTGTCTTCCTCTCTCTGTGATCTCTTGTATTTCATGAAGGCCTCCCTCTTTTTCTTCACTTTTTCAGCTACTTCCTTCGAAAACCATAGCGGTCTCCTGTTCCTTTTGCCTTTATTTACCATTTTAACAAAAAGGTTGGTTGCCTTTAAAATACGCCCTTTCAGCTTTGCCCACTGTTTTTCTACATCCCCCAGCTGTTCCCATCCCACTAACGACTCCCTGAGGTATTGGCCCATCTTCGCAAAGTTAGTCTTCCTAAAGTCTAAGATCTTCACCTTGGAATGGATTCTAACAGCCCTAGTCCTAATACTGAACCACACCATCTGGTGATCACTGGATGCAAAATGATCTCCCACTACAACATCAGAAACACTTTCACCATTGGTAAGCACCAAGTCCAGTATGGCCCCTTCACGTGTGGGGTCTGTTACCAATTGCCTGAATAGTTCTCCCTGTAGAGAATCCAGGATCTCCTTACTTCTAGATGATACTGCAACAGGAATGTGCCAATCAACATCTGGCATATTGAAATCTCCTAGCAGTAGCACTTCCCCTTTCCTAGCAATGCTGCGTATGTCTTCAATTAACTCTCTGTCCACCTCTTCCTCTTGTGAGGGAGGTCTGTATATCACACCAATGCAAATAGATTTCTCTTTCCCTCTTTCTAGTTTAACCCACAATGCCTCCTCTCTCCCTTTTAAGCTCTGTAATTCCAAAGCTTTAATAGTAGTTTTTACATATAGTGCCACTCCTCCTCCCCTTCTTCCTACCCTGTCCTTTCTGAATAAAGTATTGCCAGGTATAGTTACATCCCAGTTATGGTTTTCTGTGAACCATGTTTCTGTAACTGCCACTAAATCCAAGTCAGCAACTCCCACCAAAGCTTCAACTTCAGGGATCTTATTTCCCATGCTACGGGCATTAATACACACTGCTTTCCATGTGTTACCCCTGTTACCCATTTCCATAAGGGTAGCTAATGTATCACCTACCTGGGGGCTTTCACTTACCTGGGGGCTTTCTTCACCCATCCCCAACGAATCTAGTTTAAAGCCCTCTTCAGTAGATTAGCCAGTCTACTACCAAAGATGCGTTGACCTTTCTTGGACAGATGGATGCCATCTCTGCTCTGCAACCCTTGGAACAGCATCCCATGGTCTAGGAAACCAAAACGCTCTCGAAGACACCATCCACGCAGCCATGCATTCATCTCCAGGATGCGAGCCTCTCTGCCTTGGCCTTTACCCTCAACAGGGAGGATTGAAGAGAACACCACCTGTGCACCTACCTGCTTCACCCTCTGTCCCAGAGCCATGAAGTCACTTTTGATACGTTCCGAGGTATACCTGGCAGTATCATTTGTTCCAACATGGATTAGCAACATTGGGTAATAGTCAGTGGGCTTGATAAGTCTCGGCAAACTCTCCGTAACATCTTGGATCTTGGCACCAGGCAGACAGCATACCTCTCTGGACATCAAGTCTGGTCGGCAGATGGACGCCTCAGTACCCCTCAGAAGAGAGTCTCCAACAACCACTACCCTTCGTTTCCTTCTGGTCACTGATTCCGCAACTATGGGGTACTTGAACTCTGGTTCTTCTTCCCTTTCCAGGGATGCTTTCACCTCCTCCACTTCCAGGGCTGCATAATGGTTTCTTTAATTCAAGGGCTGGAGAAGTTGGATTGGTGATTTTGCAGGCTCTGGTGACTTTTGTCCAACCATCGACATTCTGTTGGCAGCCATCTTCTCCTGTGCTGGAGAGCCTGGTTGCTGCAAGAAGCATCTCATCAATGTACTTCTCACTGTCTTGAATGCTCCTCAGCCTCGCCACCTCCTCTCTCTGAGTTCCTCCACTTGTTTCCTCAGAGCTTTAGCATGCAGGCACCCTGCACATGGAACCGGTTCTTCAACTGGCATTAGGACCTCTGTCTGGACCGAGGCAGAAGCTGTAACGGGGGCAACAGCTTTAGCAATGCGATTTTTCCCAGCCATTGTTCTGTTTGTGGAGCTTAGGTATCTGTTAAAGAAAAAGAGAGAGATCTACCAAGTACCAGCTGGTTTCGCAGCTGTCCTTTCAGAGAAAAAGCAGTTAAATCTCTTTAATTATATTCAATATGTGCTGGTCCAATTCACTGTGATTTGATAAAGGGGGAGGTGCCCTATAAAGCAAGACTGCTCACTAGGGGTGGGTGGGAGTCGGGGTGGGTAGGGAGGGAACGAACTCCTGATTAAGTGTTAGCAGTTTCTGAATCTGAGGAGGTTACAGAGTTCAGCAACCTACTGTGCTCCAGTAAAGTTCCCCTAAAACAGCAAAAATGTAAGTAACCTTGTTTTTAAAAAGTATACCCAAAACCCTTTTAAGAGCTCCCAGTCAGAGAGCTAGCAATGTAGTAAAAAAAAACCCCAAACAAAGAAACCCTCAAATCCTTACTTACTGTTTGATGTGTGGAGCCCTGGTTAGGAAAGCCTCAAAAGGGCAGGGCACAGGAGCCTTTTATGCAGGCTTCAACTGCACTCAGGAAACAGGCCCACTAACTCCTGATTAGGTGTTAGCAGTTTCTGAATCTGAGGAGGTTACAGAGTTCAGCAACCTACTGTGCTCCAGTAAAGTTCCCCTAAAACAGCAAAAATGTAAGTAACCTTGTTTTTAAAAGTATACACAAAACCCTTTTAAGAGCTCCCAGTCAGAGAGCTAGCAATGTCATAAAAAAAACCAAACAAACAAAGAAACCCTCAAATCCTTACTTACTGTTTGATGTGTGGAGCCCTGGTTAGGAAAGCTTCAAAAGGGCAGGGCACAGGAGCCTTTTATGCAGGCTTCAACTGCACTCAGGAAACAGGCCCACTAACTCCTGATTAGGTGTTAGCAGTTTCTGAATCTGAGGAGGTTACAGAGTTCAGCAACCTACTAACATGCTAACATGCAATATTCAGATAATGCAATATTCAGATAATGCCACAAGCATGAACAAAAAATCACAAAACAGATAACTGTTACTACTTGTAGAATCCATCATCAGAGAGATTAACTTGGGAACATAGTCCAAGGGACAGAAGATGGTTAAATGTCTCCCAGGTTCTTCAGCTAGCAGGAATGCAAACCAAATTGCTAGCATAGTTAGTGCTGAAGGTAAGCATTCCAAAATTGATGTTATCCACTTGGGTACAAATGACCTGGCTAGAAACAGTATCTTTCAACAAGGTAGGAGTGAGGTAGCAAGGAAATGTCTTTATTGAAGATAACAATGCCAAACGCCCGACATGGCCATGTTTCAGTGAATAGCCTTTCTCAGGGGTGACACAGTTCTAGTTGAACATATAAACAAGGGGTTAAAAGCTATAAATACGATAAATCATGTTGAGTTCAAATACATAAATTAGTTGGAATGTCATTATGAATAACTCTAAACAGCATATAAAAGTGCGGAGAACATTCAAGTTTAGTGGTTTAAGTTTCCAATAAATTAGGGATGTTGGTAAGTGCCATTGAGTTGGTGTCAGCTCATGGAGACCCTCTGGATAGTTGTGCTAAACTGTGTACAGTCTTCAGTCAGCCAGTTCATTGTTGATAGAGTGGCACCCATAGCTGTTGCTATTGCTGGCCCTCCTCTCTTGCGTTGACCATCTACCTTGCCAAGCATGATGTCTTTCTCTATCTTTTTCTTTGCATGATGCGTCCAACGTTTGAAAGTTGAAGTCTTGCCATCTGAACTTCTAAATAAAGCTTAGGTTTGATCTCCTTTAGTACTAACTGATTTGTTCTTCAGGCAGTCCATGGTATACACAGTATTCATTGCCAGCACCATAATACAAAGGCAATAATTTTCTTCCTGTCTTTCTTTTTCACTGTCCAACTTTCACATCTATATGACATTATTGAAAATACCATGGCTTGAATAAGTCTAATCTTTGTATTGAAAGAGACATCTCTGCTCTTAAGAATTTTCTCTAGCTCCTTCATACCCATTCTGCAAAGAGCAATGTGTCATCAAATGTATTGAATGGTTGTTGTTTCTTTATTGATAGATGATTCAAGTAGGTTAAAGTTGTCCACTATTTCAATTTCTTCTCCATCAATGATAAGCTTATTGATTTTGCCAGTTGTCAGGATCTTTGTCTTCTTTACATTAAGGTGCAGGCCCATTTTAAGACTACGTTCCTTGATCTTGAGAAGGAAATGTTTCAGATTGTCTTTACTTTATGCTTTTAATGTGCTATCATCAGCATAGTGAAGGCTGTTGACGAGTCTCCCACCAATATTCACATCTTGATTGTCGTCATACAATCCTGCTTCTCTGATTATTTGTTCTGCATATAAATTAAACAGGTATGGGGGGGGGGAGTGTGCAGCCTTGTTGTACACCTTTGCTGATTTTAAATCATTCTGTTTCTCTTTGTTCCATTTAAACTGTTTCTTTGTCATTGTAAAAGTTGTGCACAAGAACTATCAGGTGTTCTGGTATACCCATGCTTTTTAATGTGGCTCAGAGTTTCTCATGATTTGCACAGTCAAAAGCCTTGCTGTACTTGATAAAAACATATAGATATCCTTTTGGTATTATTTGTCTATTTAAGGATCCATGTCACATCTATGATGTCCCTTGCCCTTTCCTGAAACCTGCTTCACTTCAGGCAGTTCTCGTTTGAGGTATGGTTGTAGTCTCTGCTGAATAATCTTGAGTAGAATCTCACTGGTATGTGGGATCAGAGCGACTGTGTGATAATTTCCATAGTTGGTTGGATCACCTTAATTTAGTACTGGCATAAACACAGCTCTTTTCCAATCAGTTGGTCATGATGTTGTCTTCATAATTTCCTGGCAGAGCCTTGTAAGTTTTGTATCAGCTGCATCTGACTGCTGTAATACTTCAATAGGAATAGTTCAACACAAACAGCACAAGAGAACTCACAGAGTCCAGGAAAAACAGAGAGTGAGTGATCCAAAAAAACATTTTTGAAGAAACAACATTGATCAAGAAACCACAGGAATACCAAAACACTTAGGGGTATGTTTACTAAACCGTCTTAACGTGCGCCCGGCTGCCATAAAAGGAGTGGGCGTTTCAGTCTTAAAGTAGTAAAACGGGATTATCACGCGATAATGGCCGCTGCTGCGCACATTATCGGGCGAAGCGCCGCTAAGCGCATTAACACGCGGTAATCTTAAGTAGGCGCCCAGACATGCAAACATAGAAACAGAGGTGTAGCACAATGGTTAATACACTGACTGATAATACAGGGGTCATGAGTTTGATCCCCCAGTGTGCCTAATGCATAAGGCTGGCTGAGGCATCAGCTTTCACATGTAAGTATTGTTTCTTGAGGCATTTTATTTGTATTTTAATAATTGCTGCCAGCAAACACACCCTCACGTGCCGTAACCTAAGGTGCCGCATAAGGCACCCTATAAGGCACTCCATAGGGCACATTATAAAGTACACTGTCCGCCACGGCACCCTATAATGTCCCCTATAGGGCATCCTATAAGGCGCTCCATAGGACACCTTATAAGGCACCTTATATGGACTGTAACCATAAGGTGCCTCAGAAGGCGCTTTATAGGGCACCCTATAAAGCGCCCTATAAAGTGCCTTCTGAGGCACCTTATGGTTACAGTACTCTGAGGGTGTTTTTCTGGCAGCACTAATGTACATTAAAAATAGACAATGCTTCAGACAGCCCTATCAAATAACAATGCTTCAGACAGCCCAATCAAATAACCCCACATGACCTCTGGCTCCACAGGCAGTGATGTAACCAGTGGGCTACAGCTGCAAACAAACCCCTGGCTGGCTGCAGAAGGACTGCACATCACCACACAAACAGTCTGCTGTGATCACCAGGATAGGGTTAACCCACCCGTACCCATGATGCACTGCACATGCAAATCAGCAGTCTACAGATGATCACAAGATGGGGTATGCACCCCCACAGCACCTCGACCTGGTAGGGGGAACTGACCGTGTGTGTTACTGGCACAGAGTAGCTACACACCGTCACATTGTGCGGGTACTGTGCTCACCCTGAGGGTGAGGTGGGGTGCCCAGCACCAGGTCCACAGCACCTTCCATGGCAGAAATAGGCCATGCTGCAGGTCCCCAGCAGTGCTAGTGTGTGAGATAGGTAGTTCCTGCAGGCACACCTTGGATACATCTGTATTTCTCAGTCAGGTTTAGCCCTTATGGACCCATAGGAGGATTATGTACCATCGCCCAACCCACCCTCTGGGGCTGAGGGTGGGAAACAGGGTCTCCCACCAACCGATCCACATTCTACCTCCCTGCAATGGTGGCAGTAGAGAGGACCATCAACCCCAGTCCTGCTGGGGAACAGACACCCTACAGGGCAGTCAATGCAGCTCTGTACACAGCCATAAAGCAATAGCAGACAGACGTTAGGCCTGGAAATGCTCAGCTGCGCCCCACCATTATCTGAGATTCTCCTGCAGCAAGGTTCCAGCTGATGCACCCTGCAAGGTGCTCCAGCAAGACACATACTAGCTGCAGACAGTCTGCTAGCTAGTCCATAGGGCATGTTCCTGGAGGAGATGCATGCACCCAGAACTGGGATGTCAGCATACACACCAAGCAGATAAGTCAGTGATTGAGCCCCAAAAGGGAACCCATAAATATCCCATAAGAGAAATGCTATATAGCACTATGGGGGAACCTAGCCATGCCGTGGTCACTGCTCAGTCAGGGTGAGAGTGATCTCCCAGCAGGACATGCTATGGCCACCCGGTCTGTGCAGGTGGTGGCCAGGCACTACAATGTCCCAGCCATTGCCCTATGCCCTGTGCAGATGCATTCTGGCCAGGCCACCCTGTCCGGGCTATACCCATGGTACCGTGCTCCTCATTATGCACATTGGCAGGCCAATACTGGCAACAGTGCTGGCAGTGTGGGCTGTGGAGTGTGTTTGCAGCCACCACACACTGGATAGACAGACACACACTCCCACACTTATGTCAGCATTGTACAATTATAGAGGTGTTTGGCAGCAATGGCCACCACTCCATTCCTGGGCACAGAGCAGGCATGGCTATGGTACGCAATACTGTTGGGGTCACTCCCCAGGGTGGTAAACACTGTCAGATACAAGACCTATAGCACACTCCACAGACATCAGAAAGGTTGCCATGATGGATACATCTGCATACCATGGGGGCAGCACATAGAAATGCAGCACAGGCATCTTTATGAGAGGCAGTATGGAACCTGAATGGTGTTTGGCCCTCCAGGACTGCATTTGGCAGACTCTGCTCTAGGTAATGCACATGTTTATGGTGGCTGTGCTCTGTAGGGTAAAATGTAGGTGTTTTGGGCATGTTTACGTCATCTGCAATAAAGGTGCTGTCTGTATTAGCATGTTGCAGTTGTGGGTAAGATATGGGGACTGTGTTGGCAGGAACCACAGCTGGGACTTGAACCTGAGGTCTTCTGCCTCTGAATACGCTGGTTGTGTGCACTGCACCACGGTGGTGTCTCAGAGCCAGTGCATTCCCTGGTGATACCATGACTGTTCGTCCGGCAGGGCCTGTCTGTTTCAGTGCATGGCACAAACCTACACAGGGCTAGGCCATGGTCTGCTCTGGGCAGCTGCCACTGCCCCCCTCCACCACCAGTACCCCTCTGCCAACATGCTGACATGCCCTTCTGCTGGTGGTGCTGGTGGTGTAAATTCTCAGGCCATCCAGTGTGCAGGTAGGCGGCTGCCTATGGTGCATGTTCTGGGGTAGAGGTGCCTGCATAGACGGCCATGCTTCCCCCCCAACATCGCCTGCCAATGTTCTGTGCCCTTGGAGGTACCTGCTGGGTACTATTCCCTGTGACACTGTGAAAAACACACTCATGCCCATGTTGGGCCCTCATCAGTTGCTGTCTGGCTGCTGTACAGTTTCCAATCACCTCTAGTGCGTAGTCAATTTGACAGAGGGTAAGTTTCCACAAGAAAATTAAAAATATCCCTCCAGTGAAACAAATGGCTATGTACCAAAAAATGTGCTTTTTCAATTATTTTTTTTTTACATATATAATGACTTATCTTATCCTTAAAACATTATAACTCAAATGTATGTCTTCTTGAGGTCTCAGACTTAAACCACCGCTGGCCACAACGGACAATGTCCTTGGCCTCAGCGTGAAAATTGCATCAATGACCTCTAGAGAACGGTATTTTCATTGATTTCTTCGCTTGTTCAACATTATGAAATATTAATTATTCAAGCATATTCATATTGAAATACAGTGCGGTGCTTAAGATAGAAAAATGTGCTTATCTTATTTTTCAAAAAATGCCCCGATGCCACCTTCCTGGTCCGTATAGGCGTTTCACCAATATGGAACTAAGGTATCTGGATGTAATTCGTCCGTAGTTGGTGCTAGCGCAATTGGTGAGAAAGAGTGCTTGATATTTCTATTTCCCCTGAAGAAACCCATATTGGTGAAATGCCTATACGGACCAGGAAGGTGGCGTCGGGGCATTTTTTGAAAAATAAGATAAGCACATTTTTCTATCTTAAGCACCGCACTGTATTTCAATATGAATATGCTTGAATAATTAATATTTCATAATGTTGAACAAGCGAAGAAATCAATGAAAATATCGTTCTCTAGAGGTCATTGATGCAATTTTCACACTGAGGCCAAGGACATTGTCCGTTGTGGCCAGCGGTGGTTTAAGTCTGAGACCTCAAGAAGACATACATTTGAGTTATAATGTTTTAAGGATAAGATAAGCCATTATATATGTAAAAAAATTAATTGAAAAAGCACATTTTTTGGTACATAGCCATTTGTTTCACTGGAGGGATATTTTTAATTTTCTTGCTGTACAGTTTCAGCATTCCTAAGTGCCACCTAGGCATCTGCCTAGTCCGCACTGTGAACCAGCTGCACCACAGCATGTGCCTCCTGCAGCCCTCTGTATCCCATTTTCAAGCATCTGTCCAGTTGGCCATTCCGACATGCCCGCCCTGCTGTTGCCGCACATGTGCACGCCATAGGAAACCTGTCTGATGGACAGGAAAACCCTGCACAGCGCAATTTCACTGTGGGCTCAATCACCTTGTATGGGGACGGAGCATGGACCCTTCCAGAATTCATAACCTTTTTTTTGGTGCTTTCTTGGGAGTGTTTTTTGATGTTTCCCAATGAGATCACTATTGCCCAGCTTGGTTATTTTATTTTTCCATTTTCTTCTGTTCATTTTCACTGTTTATTTGCCCTTTTGTTCCGTGCACATGTATCACACTTATCACTTTTTGTAGGTTTCCCTGGTTTTGCTGTACATTGCTGACAGAAATGATTTCTCTTCCCTTTAAATCAGCTCTAACGCCAGGGTTTCACTGGCGTTAGTTTTCAGCCTCGTATTTCACAGCGTTAGTGTGCGGGGAGCCTCTCCCCTCCCACTCTCCACCCATTGACCCCTTCTCTCCGCCCCTGGGGAGCCTTCCTCCGCCCTCCGGGAGCCTTTCTCCGCCTTCAGCACTCGTTTGCGCCACTGCACACGTTATCGCATGCTAAGGTACCTCTGCACCCGATAAAGTGCCATTATCGCGCGATAAGATACCTTATCGCGCGATAACATCACAGAGCGCACATTAAGACGGTTTAGTAAACATACCCCTTAATCTGACATGGCCGTTTTTCAGCAGAGCCTTCTTCAGGGGTTAAGACTAAGAACAAGAAAACACATAAAAGAACATTAGAATAAATATAATAAATATAGCAACCATAAATAATCATAACAGAAGGTGCCAAAGGACAATATATGCATAATATATAAATAGATGTATGCATAATATATAAATAGTATAAATAACACCTTAAAACACTGAGTGTAAAAAGTCATGCGGTGAGGAATAACTAATAAAAGCATTGGCTATATGCACTTTCAAAACAGCCTTATTTTTTTATAATAAAAACTATGTATCTTTAATCATAAAATGTGAAAGTGAATAAGTCCTTTAATTCTTTGGACTCTACTGAAGCATCGGTTTACAAAGAGCTTTTACAAGTACTACAACCAGCATACTGTAATCACCCATGGAATGGGACTAAATGTGGGGAGGCAAAACCAGAGGTGAGCAATACAATAGGTAAAAATAAAAATAAAATCCTAATAAAATGGAGATAATAGAGAAAAAAAGCTGCATTCTCACATAAAACCTTTATGGATCTTACTAGCAATTTTCAATTGTACGCCATATGAACCGGCCACCAATGAGTGAATAATGGTGCTTCTCTATAAACTACAAACAAAATGTGAAGGGGTAAACACAAAGAAAGGGTAGTCTAAATGAACTGCATTAGCCAAAATATATATACATGTAAGAAACATGTATGTAAGAGAAATCTTCATGCACTGAGTTAAAAGCATTATTTACGAGACATTGCTACTCTGAATGACATACCCAGATGGACTTGTGCAATATAAAGCTTCTGCCAAAGCATGCCACTAGGTGGGTGCCAGCCAAGGTACTTAGACTAGAATGACTGATTTTGCAGCCACCAAAAAATCACATACTTTAATAATCTATAGAACCTTCCCAACCTGTGAGTGCTCAATAGTGCCCCATAATTCAAATCTGAAAAGTTTTTCAACCAGCCATGAAAAATGTGTTACCTAAAAGGTATCTACGGCACTTCCTTGTCAATACTGTGCTGACAGCAGCAGTAACCAGGCAAGACGGGAGAGTACAAGATGCATTGGAGAGATCACGATCTATGTCAGAGGTTCCCAACTTCAGTCCTGGAGGGCCAAACACCATTCAGGTTTTCAGGCTGTCCCTAATAAATATGCATGAGATGCATTTGCAGACTGGGCAGACTAGATGGACCCTACTGGTCTTTATCTGCCATCATTTACTATGTTTTTATGTTACTATGTTAATATGTCGGCAATGAGGGAGCCCTCATGGAAGCATCTCCCCAGCTTTCAAAGAAAGCCTTTGGGAGATGCCACCATGCAGCATTGTCCCCTTCCCGCCCAAGGGTGCCATCTTACTCAGTCTCCTTTTTTCCCACAGAGCCCTTCAGATGTCTGTCTGCCTTCCTCTGGAAAAAGTTGATTTTTTTTTGTTATCTGAGTTTCATACCCTCCCTCTGGTTGCATTGGTACTCTTCCACCACCTGAGCCCACTGCTTCATCATCGAGACTCGGATCCATACTCAATTTTAAGCCTTTAGCGCCTTTGCACCTTTTTTTCCCAACTGGCAGCACCGTGGGTCTTTGACCTCGCTGGGGTAATTTTTTCACACATAGCTACCAGTGGTTTTAAGAAGTGTGATCGGTGTACAAAGATTATGTCTCTTACCGATACACACTCGCTATCTGGTTTACACATGGAAATCCCCCTCCTCTGGCCACTCCTTCTTTTTCAGGTTCCTTCATTCCACTGGTGTCTTCTTTTCATTATTTAGGTGTAATCTTGGATTCTAATCTCTCCTTTCAGGACCATGTTTCTCACATTGTTAAGACTTCCTTCGGCAGATTTGCGCCATTCGTCCTTTCTTAACCCCTCAGGCCCTCACCACCCTTATGATGTCTCTGGTAATTTCATGTCTCGACTTCTGCAACTCGGTTCTCACTGGTGTCCCCCAACTTCACTTGCACAGGTTGCAGCACATACAAAACACAACGGCACACATCATCTCTCATTCTGCACGTTGGGATCATGTCACCCCTCTCTTTATAAATCTTCACTGGCTTCCTCTGATCTGCCGCATTCAGTACAAGCTTCTTACGTTGCTCCATCAGATCATTTATACCCATACTCCCCAGTACCTATTTGATCTCATTCAGTTCCACACTCCCAGTCGATCTCTTTGGTCCTTACACATAAATCGCCTACATCTCCCATCCCCTGCACGTGCCCACCTCCAAGTCACTCGTAATTCTGCTTTCTTCTTTGCTGGTACTGTGCACTGGAATTATTTACCCCTCAACCTTAGATTGGAACAGAACCACAAGACATTCAAAGCCCATCTGAAAACCTACCTCTTCTCTATTGCTTTTGACCTCCCCTCTCCCACCTGATAGCATACCTGCCTCAGTACTATTCTCACATGTGTTATTTATTTGCATCATTGTCCTTTGTCCGTTATGTATCTCTGTCCTCTATCTGTCTCATTCAGCCATGTAACCCCCACCTGTCTATGTCTATCCTGGTACCCCTCTCTCTCCCTCTGTTGTGTTTTCATTTATCTTGTCTGGTTATGTTTGGCTTTTATCTTTTGCTGATTGTAATTTCCTTTCCTTTTTATGGCCAGTGGCCATCTTTTTCATTACCAATTGTAAACCGCCTTGATTGTTTGTTTGAAAGGCGGTATATCAAATGTAATAAACACAAACATAAACACCATTCAGAGAAGATGATGTTTTTGAACCGCATGAAAAATTGAAAGTTGACAAGGCCCTGGGTAAAGATGGGATACAACCCAGGATACTGAAAGAGCTCAGAGAGTTTATGGCAGAGCCTTTAAAGGATATTTTTAATAGATCCTTGTAGATGGGAGAGGTTACGCAAGACTGGAGAAGGGCTGATGTGGCACCTCTTCACAAAAGTGGTATAAGGGAAGAGGTGACAAAGTATAGGCCAGTGAACCTTACTGCAAGAGTTAGAAATTACCTAAACCAGATGGTATACATCCAAGGGTGTTGAAAGAACTGAAATATGAGGTTGCAGTCCTGCTATTAGTAATCTGTGAACTATCATTAAAATAATCTGTAATATATGAAGATTGGAGGAGGGCCAATGTACTGTAATGCCAATTTTTAAAAAGGGTTCCAGGGGTGATCTGGAAAACTATAGACCATTGAGCCTGACATTAGTACTGGGAAAAATGGTAGAAACTATCATAAAGAACAAAAATTACTGAACATGTAGATAATCATGGCTTAATGGGAGACAGTCAACATGGCTTTAGTCAAGGAAGGTCTTTTCTTACTAATCTGTTATGTTTTTTTGAAGGTGTGAATAAACCGGTAGACAAAGGTGAGTCAGTTGATATAGTGTATCTGGACTTTCAGAAAGCCTTTGACAAGGTCCCTCATGAGAGACGTTTGGTAAAATTAAAAAGTCATGGGATAGGAGGCAGTGTACTACTGTGGAACAGGAACTGATTAAAAGATAGAAAGCAGAGGGTAGGGCTAAATGGTTAATTTTCCCAATGGAGAAAGGTGAATAGTGGAGTACCCCAGGGATCTGTGCTGGGTCCGCTGTTTTTTGACATATTCATAAATGACCTGGAAAAGGGAATAATGAATGAGGTTATCAAATTTGCAGTTGACACAAAACTATTTAAAGATGTTAAAACCCATTTGGATTGCGGAAAATTGCTAAAGGATCTTGATAAATTAGAAGACTGGGCATCCAAATGGCAGATGAAATTTAATGTGGACAAGTGCAAAGTTATGCACCTAGGAAAGAAAAAAGCAAACTATGGTTAAACGATGCAAGGTTCCACATTAGGAACCACCTCCCAAGAGAAAGATTTAGTCATCATCATGGATAACATGTTAAAACCCTTTGCCCAGTGTGCAGTGGCAGCCAAGAGAGCAACTTGAATGCTAGGTATCATAAGGAAAGGAATGGAGAATAAAACAAAGGATATTTTAATGCCTCTGTATCATTCCATGGTGCGACCACACCTTCAATATTGTGTGCAATTCTGGTTGCCTTATCTTAAAAAGGATATAGTATTATTAGAAAAGGTACAAAGAAGAGCCACCAAAATGGTAAAGAGGATGGAAGGATACCCCTTGAAGAGAGAGGCTAAAATGGTTAGGGCTCTTCAACCTGGAAAAGAGATGGCTGAGGGGAGATATGACAGAGGTCTATAAATTAATGAATGGAGTAGAACGGGTAAACATAGATCAATTGCTTACATCATCAGAATATGGAAAGACTAGGGGTCATACAATGAAGTTACAGGGTGATCTATTTATGACTACTAAGAGAAAATATTTTTTCACTCAATGTGTATTCAAACTCTGGAATTTGCTACCGGAGGATGTAGTAAAAGCTGTTAGTATAGCCGGGTTTAAAAAACTTTTGGACAAGTTCCTGGAGGAAAGGTCCATAAACCATCATTAATGTGTACCTGGGATATTCACTGCTTGCCCCAATACAAGCATTTGTGGAACTTGTGTCTTTTGGGGCAACTGCTAGGTACTTGTGACCTAGATTGGCTGCTGTTGGAAACAGGATACTGGGTTTGATGGACTTTAGCCTGATCCAGTATGGCATATCTTATGCTCTTAGTTCTTAAGAGTAATAGAGGTGCTCCTGAAAGAAAGAATATTGGATTTTCTAGAAACCAATGGGTTGCATGACCTAAGGCAACATGGTTTTACCAAAGGACAATCATGACAAACCAATGTGATTGAGTTCTTTGATTGAGTGACCAGAGAACTAAATCAAGCGCATGTGATGAGTGTGATCTCTTTAGATTTCAGCAAAATGTTTGATACTGTTCCTCATAGGAGGCTTAACAGCTTGGGGATGAGTCCCAAGGTGGTGAACTGGGTCATAAATTGGTTGATTGTCAGACAACAGAAGGTAGTGGTAAATGGAACTCATTCAAAAGAAAGGAACATAAATAGTGGTGTGTCCCAGGGATTGGTCCTTGGACCAGTACTGTTCAGTGTATTTGTGAGTGATATTTTTGAAGGATAAAGGGAAAAAGTTCTGCCTTTTTGCAGATGACACAAAAATTTGCAACAGCGTGGACTTCTCTCAGGGAGTGGACAACATGAGGAAAGACCTACAAAAACTGGAAGAATTGGTCCAATTCTTAGCATTTAATATTTAATGTGAAGAAGAGCAGTCTCATGCACTTAGGATCCATAATCCAAGGGAATTATATGCAATAGGGGGTGAGAGGTTGATGTGCATGTACCATAACAAAGACCTTGGAATGATAGTGTCTGAGGATATCAATGTGGCAAAACAATGTGACAAGGCGGTAGTCAAAGCCAAAGGATGCTGAGTTGCATACAAAGAGGAATAGCCAGCAGAAAGGAGCAGGAGCTGCAAATGCTTCAAGCTCCACCCTAACTCCGCTCCTAGCCTCCTCACGACCTTCCCTTCCTGTTTTGCTGTGTGTGCTAACATTGAACCATAAGCAAAAGGTTTGAAAGTGAATAGAGAGTCCGCAATGCAGAGCTTTGTGAATAATAACCAAACTATTAAAACGGATCCTAAAATTTATTGGCAGCCAATGTTGATCTTTCAGTAATGGGGTAATATCTCCTCCTGCTTATCTGATATTGCTGTTTGGATGTCTCAGCACTGTCTGAAACTGAAAATGGCCAAAACTGAGCTTCTAATTTTTTCCCCTAACCCCTCATCCCTACTCCCCCCTTTCACCATCATGGTTGATAGCACACCTGTTTGTTCTGTTTTCTCCGCTCACAATCGGGGTAGTTTTTGACTCCACCTTATCATTCTCTTCCCATATCCAACAAATTGCTAAATCCTGTCATTTTTCTCTCTATAATATTCATTCAAGTACATTCAATATTCAATATTCAAGTACATTCCCTTATTATTCCCCATCTTGATTATTGCAACCTCCTCCTCGCTTGTCTCCCTCAATCTCATCTTTTCCAACTTCAATCTATTCAAAACTCAGTTGCGTGTCTAATCTTCCACCAAGCTCGTTATCGTCACATTGCTCCTCTCTTAAAGTCCTTTCACTGGCTCCCTATCTGTTGCCGTATTCAGTTCAAACCACTCACCCTTACACATAAGTGCATTCATTCCACTGCTTCTCTTTTCCTCTCCTCTCCTCTCTCTTTACACTTTCTCCCATGATCTTCGTTCATCGTCTTCTTTTCTTCTTTCCATGCCGCATTCTACTTCTGCTCTCAGTTTTGCTCCTTTGACCTTGCTGCCCCTTTTGCTTGGAATAACCTACCCCTTTCCCTGCGTCAAATCCCTTCCTTCACACTCTTCAGGTTTAGGCTTAAGACGCACCTCTTTGAGACCATCTTTGGCTCATAATCCCCCATCCTTATGTTTCAGGCCCTTATTGCCCCTTTTGTCCTTCTCCTTTCATGCTACTGTAAGCCTGTCCTTTTAGATTGTAAGCTTGGCGAGCAGGACAGTCTTTTCTGTGTCTGTACAGTGCTGCACACGCCTGGTAGTGCTTTATAAACGCTCATTGACAGTAATAACAATATCTGTTCATGCTTGTGAGTAATGTGGTGGCAGTGTTTGGAAAAATACATTCCCCAAGTGCAGTGGGAGGGAATTTTAGGGGGAGAAATGAAAACACACGTTTGTCCCATGCTTCTAGCATGCGCTTTCCAACTTGTAACTTTTTAATCCTGGTAGCCCCACATTTCTCATCCTGCAGAGACTCTGAAGAATTCTAATGCCACCCAATTCTGCAAACTAAGGACCCACTGTATTTTACTAACACTTAGCTTGAGCTATCTACCACACACTCCATAGGAATGAAATGGGCCATGCAGCAGATAGTTTGAGCTATGTGGTAGTAAAGGGGACTCTGAATATACTACTGTGAGCTGCAGTCAAATGTGCCTTGATAAGGGCAAAAGAGTTTAAATATCTGATTGGGGGGGGGGGGAGGTTGAGCCCGAGAATGATGGCTGCATTATAGGAGAGCTCTTCCTCCATCTAATCCCGAAGTGGGCAGAAAACTCACCAACTGTTATTCGGCAAGCTCAAAAGTGGCTTAAAATACTCAACTTCCCTGATGCCACGCCACACAGGATGAAAGATCTCGGTCCACTTTGATATCTCTCTCCCCAATTTTTCTCAGCGTGCCTTCACTGCTAAGGCTTTTCTGGAATCTGGCTCTCTGCTACTATGATCTTCGAAAATGTATAATAGTTCAGTGCCAAAACAAATCAGCTTCTTCTGTCACCCGGTAAGCCGGCAGAGCTCCTATATGTAGTAAATTGATGTTTGAGCACAAACCTTCGCTACTCAGGAAGTCTGCCCCACTTAATTAATGATATGCCATTAGCACCTCAACCTGCAATCACCCAGTGACAGCTACACCAACCTACCCTTAAGGGGATATCCCAGTTATCAGTTACTGCCTGTGGGGTCCTCATCCTTTCTTTTCACTGCATGGTGTCTTGAAAAACATAGCCAGCTTCATTCCTTTGCCTTTGAAAGTGCTTCTGTCTCTCCTCATAACATGATGGAACGCATGTGTGGAATGCAGGAGGAGGGCTGGCTATGGCAGGAAGTGCTGGGATGGATGGCCATTTCACATACAATTCAATCGGCACCATGCGGCATTTTCATCAAGAGAGGGTGAATGTTCAATCTCCATTCCAGGAAGGCTTCTTTAATCTTGTGTCCTTTGTGCAGTGCAATTTCAGCATTGATGCCAAAGAAAACATGCAGCTGCATTTAATAAGCCATTTCCCTCTTGCTCTAAGAGGTTGGTGGCGACCTACACAACTTTCAATTGGAGCACTTCCCTGGTCTCAACTCCATCTGCTGCAAGCACCAGAAAGCCCAAGGCAGACCACGGTGGAGGCAGCCCACTGAAAACCTAGCTATAGCAAGTTATTGTGGGTCTGTTCTTGTGGCTTCATTATTCTTGCCCAATACTGAAAAGCCCACCAGAAGCAGCAGCTGTCGTTGGGGTGATCTGCGAGGTTTGATCCATCCTAAGCTCATCTGAAAAGCACATTTTAAGCAGAGGAAGAGAACAAAGAGGGAAGAGAGGGAACGGAGAAATGAGAAGAAATAAAAAGGGAAAAGGAAAAGTGAAAAAAAGAAACAAAAAGGAAAAACCAAAGAAAGGAAGAAAGGGGGAGAACAAAAAAAGGAACAAAAAAAGGAAAAAATGGAGAAAAAAGAAAAAAAAGGAAAAAAGAGAAAAATAAAGAGAAAGGAAGAAGAAGAGAAAAAAGAAAGAAAGTAAAGGAGATACAACAAAGAATAAAGTTTCTACTTGGAAAACTACATCCAAAAGTTGCATATCCCTTAAAAAAATACTGCTATAGCTGAAAGTAACTGGGATCTGCTACATTTAGCCTCTTCATTGCTATAGCCTGAATGAGAGCTTATTTAAGTCCCTCTTTGGCCATCTCTGACACATTAATTATATTTGATCCTCCCAGGAATTATTGGCAACGCTCTCACACTGTTAGGCATGCTTTTATTTTCTGAAGACTGCTTCTTTCCTGCTTTGTCTTTTGATCTGCTTGGAGAAGTCTCTTCCCCAGAACTTGCAGGTGCATACAGTAGTTGATCTTCTCAATTTATTCTTAACAACTCTTACCTGCAGCTAGGGCTTAATCCAAGGGACAGATCCCAGTACAAACTGCAGGAACATTTTGAATTTAATCTCTTTAAGTCTCTGGGTTCTAGAGAGACGCAATAACCTCCCTTCTACTACCATGTCCAGCTCCAAAACCTATGCTACTGCTTTATCTAAATGTGCACGGTCTATTGACTCTACCCCTGCAGCTTCTCATAGCCCAGCAACAAGTGGCATACTGCCTCATCCCAGGTGGGAATCTCAGGACCCGCTTCCCCAGTGACAAAGGTGGATCTAGTGGAAATTCTTCAAGAACTAAAGCTTCTGCATTTGGACTTTTCTAAAGTAGTGAGTGACATTATGGCAGACCTGAAATTACTCGACGATAGAGTGATGCAGAACAAAATTAACATTAGCAAACAAATTGATTCCACAGCCCTCTTTCAAGCTAAATTGAAAAAAATCGACCAACTTACCAAGGACTTACAAGACAACATGATGATCTTGAGAATCACCAAAGATGTTGCAAAATTAGAGTCCTAGGTATACCTGAACCAGCAGGGGGGCAGGAGGATATCAGCTCACTCATTTGGGAGCTTTATGCATTTTGTGTACGGGAGGCTCCAGGACCCGTTAAGCTTGAACGTGCACACTGATGTTTGGGAGCTTGAAGGGCTTCTGGGTCTTGTCCTCAACCTGTAATGTAGGAGTGTAGGAGTGGCCTAGTGGTTAGGGCAAGGTACTTCAGGCCAGGGGTTCAAATCCCACTAGAGGACAGCAACCTTTTATTTATTTGAGCACATTTTTATACCGCTCCTTCCAGTGATCAGCAGCGGTTTACATCTAACAATTAACTCTGCATAGTTTAGCAGTTACATAAAACCGTAGGGTAATAACATTAGAACATTATGATAACTCAATAAGTAGAACCATAATAACTGTATACATAAAACTGTAAGATAATAACATTAAAACATTAGGATAGCTCATTAAATATAAAAAACTGTATACATGAAGTAATGTCAAACATACATGTTGTATAATTAACTATATACATTATTTGTGAACGATAGTATAGGTAGATTTTTATTTGATTCTCTGTGGGTTTGAAGTTTCTAACTGGTAAAGGTGTAAAAAATCTGACAAGTTGATTTAATCCTGGAATTACTTTATGTTATTTCTGTCAAATTGAAGTATTCTTGGAATAGATGTGTTTTAAGGCTCTTACGGAATGATATGAGATCTTTGTTAGCTCTTAAGGTGTCTGGGAGTTTGTTCCATTGTGTTGGAGCAGTGTATGTGAATGCTCTATTACTGGTGAATGCCTTTGATTTGCAAATGGAAAGGGGGGTTTGTAGTGTATTTAGGTTGTGTGTTCATCTTTTCCTGTTGGTGTTTTGTGATTTTATGAGTGTGGCAAGATGGGATGGGGCATAATTGTTTATTAGTTTGAATGTAGTGATAATTATTTTGTATCTGATGCGTGCATGTATAGGTAACCAGTGAAGTTCTCTTAGGATAGGTGTGATGTGATCTGTGAATGGTACACTCATAAGGATTCGGGCTGTTACATTTTGTGCCATCTGGAGTATGTTTGTAGTTTTTTTAGGCAAGCCTTGTAATATGCCATTACAATAGTCCAGATGTGGCATTATGATTACTTGTATTATTGATCTAAAGTCCGATAGTTCTTCAGTTTTTTTGTGATTGATAAGCATATTATTTTGTTGGAGCCATTGTTGTGCTTCATTAAGGCATTTTTCTAAGTGACTGTAATCTGGGTTATATATATCCATTTGAGTATAAAGCATTATATAATCTGCATAGAGATGATAGTCAATTTTGTGTTTTTGGAATATTGTGCAGATTGGTCTTAGATATAAGTTAAATAATATAGCGGATAATGGGATACCTTGTGTCTGAGGTAAGGTATTGGATAGGTTTTTATCGAAGTAAACTTGTATTCTGTTTGATATATAAGATGAGAACCATTTTAGGGGGGTTCCATTTATACCTATTGTTTCTAATCTTTCAATGAGGATCTTATGATTCACTGAATCAAAGGCTGCAGTTATGTCGATGAAAATTAGGACAAACATTTTTTTGCAGTTTTCAATGCCTTTATAAAGTTTGTCAAATAATACTAGAAGTAGTGTTTCTACTCCATGAGATTGTCTGAAACCATATTGTTGAGCATCTAGTGCATTTGTGTTATCTATGTGGTCTTGCAATTGATATTGAACAGATTTTTCAATGATTTTGGCTATAAAAGGTATACTTGATATGGGTCTGTATGAGGATGGATCTGCAACCTTGGGCCGGAAGGACTGGGGTTTCTAGTCCCACAGGTGCTCCTTGTGGTCTTGGGCAAGCCACTTAATCCTCCATAGCCCATGTTCCCTGTAAAATAGTTATCTCCAAGTTATAATGCCCTGTTCAATGTAATTTCAGTTTGTTCAATGTAAACCACACTGATGCAGAATAGCACGGTATATAAGAGAATATAAATAATTGCCTGTTTTAGTTTTTTCAAGGACAAAATGGCTCTCATGCGAAATCTGTATGGTAAGCAATCTCTTGTAGCGCTATACAAATGCTCAGTAGTAGCAGTAGATCTCTTCTCTTCCAAGGCTAGGAAATTCAGATCTTTCAGGACTTATCACAGTACACGATATAAAGATGGAAAAGTTTCAAACCCCTAACAGAGAAAGGGATCTACCATTGGGGATTCCCTTTCTCTATCATTTTTGAGTGGAATAACATGACTCACCGAATATCAGAACTGGCGGATTGTATGAACTTTCTAGACTCACTCTGAGTAAAGGAAAATCGCTCGCCACATTCATGAAATGCCCAATAAGACTGGGCGGGGTCGACACCCAAGAGGCCTAAAGTTGCTGGTTCCTGTCACACATTGGACAGTGACCAGGATGGCACTCTTACTAAAGATATGAACACTATTGCTATGCTTTAAAATACTTGGTCCCTATTTATCTTATGCCTCAAGGCTGCAGGCAGGACTATAATACATGAGGGACTATTGTCCTCTGTTGTTCCTGAGTTAATTTGTTTTTTTTTGCTGTTCTTCTTGAGGGGAGGGTGGGCAGGGAGAGTTTTGATAGCAATCTTCCTGGTTATACAGGGCTGATGGAGTGATATATAAGTGACATGTATTGGGGGATTTGGGGGTGGTTGGATGTATTCTTTTTCATTTCTAGTGTTAATGCGGAACATTTAGATAACTGTGATTGGGGGGAGGGAGATTGGGCTTTCCTCTCACTCTTCTCTTCTCCTCCTGCCCATATAACACCTTTAGTGTCAATTATTACATTTGTCTGTCTATTTTGGTTTCTGTCCTGGAGAGGTAGGACGGTCAGGAGTTGGGGGATAAGTGGGTGGGTTGGTCGATGGGTGGGTGGAGGGGTAGGGGGATGGTGGGTGAGGAGAGAGATGGGGGTTGGACATTGGGAGATGGGGGAGCATGGTAGATAAGTATTTTAAATCTATTTCAGAGGATTTTTGGAGCTTTCTAAGAATTGGGGCACCAACCTGGCACTTTGTTACGTGGGGCAACTTGACCAAATTCCCTAAGTATCTACAGATACTTCTTTAGTCAGCCCTTCACTATATATCATAATGGTTAAAATCATTTTGTGGAATGTCCATGGTTTTAGTAGCCCAGTGAAGAGACGTAGAGTATTGGATCAGCTTGCTCGTGAGAAAGCAGATATAGTGTTTCTGCAAGAGACACGTCTTGTCCGCCAGGGTCATCTAAACCTTGCCGCGTGGAAGTTTCCCAACTTTCCTTGCTAACTTCTCCTTGTGGCAGAGAGGGGTAGCTATTCCTTTCTCTCCTATGTCCTCTTTATAGGTCATAGAGAAATTGTAGACCCAGAAGGTAGGTTTCTAATTCTTGTGGGTTCTATTAATGATTTGTTTTTCACCTTTGTTAATGTATACATGCTACCTTTGATGACTGGTAACTCTCTCCGGGAGGTTTTGGAATTGGTGCAATCTTCTCGCCAAGGGGAGATTATAATTGGTGGAGACTTCAACTGTGTGCTGCCACAGCTGGATCACACTGGCCCTGGGACTGCCTCTGGTAGAACGCCATCACAGTTAGTGGAATGGATGTTGAACCTGGATTTATGTGATGCTTGGCAGAGCACACATAAAATGGAACGGGATTATACCTATTTTTCACAAGTCCATGATAGTCACTCCCATATAGACATGTGGCTGGTTTCCAATTCACTTTTACCTTGGTTGTCACAGGTGTGTATCAGTACTATGGGCCCATCCAATCATGCTTTAATATCTGTGAACATGACTCTGGTAGACTTGGAGTTACCTCCGCAGACATGGTCCTTACAGCAGGATCTCTTATTAATTAAGTAGTTCATAGCAGCCATGTGTAAAAGCTGGAAATAATTTTTAACTTTTAATGATTCTTCGGACACTTCATCCTTCTATCTCTGGGACGTTGAGAAGGTGGTATTATGAGGAAACTTAATTTCTCTCTCCAGTGTGTATAAAAAGAAAAATGTAGCTAGACAAGAAAAATTACATCACAATATTTTCAATTTGGAGCATAGATACAGACAGGGAGGAGACCTTCTAATTTGGCACCAGTTAGCTCAATTGCGGGGCGAGTTGGCTGCTCTAGATATGGGTTATATCACATCCTTGCTGCAGAGGACCAAAATACTCTTTTATGAACAAGGAAACATAGCTGAGAAGTTACTTCTGTGGCAGCTTAAAAAACAGAGACAAAAACACTGCATTGTCGCTTCGCGCTCTTCATCTGGCATACCCATCTCTTGCGAGAGATGGCCACTTTTTGCTAAATTTTATCATGATCTTTATTCTTGTAATCTGGGCATGGACACCTCCTCTATCTGGGTTTGGCTACAGGAGGTGGCACTTCCCCAACTCTCTCCAGAGGATAGGGAAGCTATTGATCGCCCTTTCTCTCTTCAGGAGGTGTTCCAGGTAATCTTTTTAACATCTTTGTTAGTGATATAGCGGAAGGGCTGTCGGGTAAGGTTTGCCTCTTTGCGGATGATACCAAAATCTGCAATAGAGTAGACATCCAGGAAGGTGTAGATAACATGAGGAGGGATCTAGCTAAGCTTGAAGAATGGTCTAGAATTTGGCAGCTGGGATTTAATGTTAAAAAATGTAAGGTCATGCATTTGGGCTGCAGCAATCCAAGGGAGCAATACAGTATAAGAGGTGAAGTACTTTTGTCCACTAAAGAGGAGCGGGACCTAGGCGTGGTTGTGTCTGATGATCTTAAAGTAGCTAAACAGGTAGAAAAGGTGACGGCAAAAGCTAGAAGGATGCTTGGGTGCATACGGAGAGGAATGGCTAGCAGAAAAAAGGAGGTGATAATGCCTCTGTATAAGTCTTTGGTGTGACCTCATTTGGAGCATAGTGTGCAATTCTGGAGACCGCACCTTCAAAAGGATGTGAACAGGATGGAGTCGGTGCAGAGGGTGGCTACTAAAATGATTAGTGGGCTTCATTATAAAGCATATGAGTACAGACTTAAGGATCTTAATATGTACACCTTAGAGGAAAGGCGGGATAGAGGTGATATGATTGAGATGTTTAAATACCTCTGTGGCATAAATGTTCAGGGAGACAGCCTCTTTCAATTGAAAGTAAGTTCTGCTATGAGGGGACATGGGATGAGGGTGAAGGGAGATAGATTCAGGAGTGATATGCGGAAACTTTCTCTGATACTTTGGTCCCTGTTCTGGTATGAGTATTTAATGATATCCTCCTGAGGAAGTACCTACCTGCATCTTTTTACCAAGCCACCATCATTGTTATTCCTAAAGGAGACAAAGCCCCTCTGCTATGTAGTAGTTACCATACCATATCTCTCTTGAATACTGATTACAACATTTTTACAAAAATATTATTGAATCGCTTGGATTCCAAAATCCAGGAAATTGTGCACCCAGGCCAAACAGGATTTATCAAACATTGTTATGGCTTTAAAATTGTGCAGGGTTTTGTTAACATAATGCACGGTCTCCAAGCCAAGGAAGATCAATCCATGATCTTATCGCTTGACGCAGAAAAAGCCTTTGACAAAGTGGAATGGCCATATTTGTTTGAAGTCCTTGATTTTTTTGGCTTTAGACTGGCCTTCTGCTGTTGGATTTTGGCCATGTATGCACAACCGCAAGCCTCTATAGCAGTTAATGTTTTTTTTTTCTTCTCCCTTTCACCTAGGATGGGGCACTAGACAGGGATGTCGTTTATCTCCACTTTTGTTTGCCCTTGCCATCGAGCCCTTGGCAATCCATATTAGACAACAAGCCTCGGAGTGTGGCAATCTCGTTATATTCTGATGACACTGATATATCTGAACCCCCCCCCCCTCCCTCTGTATCTCTTCCTATAATTGTGGATATTTTACATCACTTCTCGTATGTCTCCGGGTTCACTATTAATAAACAGAATTCTATGCTTCTTCCTTGCTTATCTGGGATGACTGCATTGGTCGAGGATTATCCAGGGGGCTTCCAGATGGTTCACCATTTTCGGTACCTGGGTATTGTCATACACTGTGACCTCTCCCGATTATACTTTCTGAATTATGACCCCCTCCTTAAGAAAATACAGATCACAGGAGAGGAGATATTAGATGTTTCCATACATAATAATGTTATTAATATATCTGGATATGCATTAATGACAGAGGAATTATCAGTCTTGAATAAAGGATTATCCTTTGTACCCGTAAGAAAACCCGACCCTTTGAGATTCAAATTGATTTATATAAATTCTTTTGGAAAATTTGTATTAAGCAATTTCTTATGAATCAAGAATCAGTTTCAGGGGATGGATCTATTGTTAGTAAAAAGTCCTCCTGGATCCCACCCCCTCAGATGGACCCCATCATTGAAGCTTTTGAGGGAGTCGTTTTACGACAAGTGAACAAAATCAGTATAGGATCACGTTGCACTTATTTCAATTTAACCAAAGGTGAAAATGAGGCTATAAAATCTTTACAAAAGAATGATAAAATTACACAGGTACACTACCAAAAAACTGCCTCCAGTTTTGCAACTGATTCCTATAGATTTTGGGGTGCTGAATCCAGGAAAAATAGCCAAAATGTTCCATCACGTCACGTTTTCTTGCAAAATTAGATTTCTTACCCATTTAAGGAATGTTCACATAATTTCTTTTTAGCCGACTGCAGTTTATTTTCTTGGCCCAAAATAGAGGTTGTAATGGTTAACTAACTAGAAACACTCCCTCATGATATTTTAGAGTGTTTTGTATTCATTTTATACATTAACAGGACAATGCGAGGCGGGGGGCTAAATCCAGTACTCGCGCTGGCGCATGTTCTTTCCTGTTCGCCTCGCCTCGTTCGCTCGCTCAAACACGGTGGTTGCGACATGAACGTTCCTGTCAAATTTCAGTTTCTTGCAAGTTCATTATTACCTTTTGTTTGCTCAGTCGTAATCCAGCTTTATTCCGAAGTGGTTCACTACAGTTGTAGTTTGCAGTGCTGTGTATTTGTGATGGCTCACAGAGCCAGAGGTTGCGTCAACTCTCCGGACAGTTTTTGTTTTATTTGTGGGGAATATACCGTGAAAAAGCAGCAGAGGAACATTTCTGCATTTATTAAAAAAGTATATTTCGCCTATTTCGGTTTGAAGTTAGGCGATCAAGACAAACCGTGGGCTCCTCACAAAGTGTGCAAGACATGTGAGGAAGATCTATGCTTATGGATGAAAGGTAAAAAACAAGCATTTCGTTTCGGAATACCTATGATGTGGCGTGAACAAAGAGACCACAGCAGTGACTGCTATTTTTGCTCTTGCATTGTGAAGGGATACAACTTAAAAAATAAGAACGTAATAAGTTACCCCAACCTTCCCTCAGCAATTAGGCCTATGCCTCATAGCAACGAAGTACCTGTGCCTGAACCACCAAAATCTTTGGATCATATTTGTGTGGACGGTTCTGATCATGATGAGACTCATCAGATGGCTTTTCCCGATGAGTCCAGTACTTCCGAGTTTGAAACTGAACCAGATCCGAAACCTGAACTTTTCTCTCAAGCTGAATTGAATGATTTAGTCCGGGATTTAGGACTCCCAAAAGATGCTGCCCAACTGCTAGGTTCTCGGCTTAAACAGAAAAATCTATTGTCACCAGGAACAACTTTTTATTGGTACCGCAACCGCGAGACACAATTTTTGAAGTATTTCAGCAAAGAGGAAGATTTGGTATTTTGCAACGATATATACGGAGTGATGGAAAAGTTTAAACTCAAGTATGATCCTGCTGAATGGCGGCTGTTCATTGACTCGTCAAAAGACAGCATAAAAGGTGTTCTTCTTCATAATGGCAACACATTCGCTTCAGTTCCTATTGCTCACTCTGTTATTCTCCAAGAAAAATACGAGAATTTGGCCCTGATTCTTCAGAAGATTCGTTATGATGAGCATAAGTGGATGATTTGTGGAGACTTTAAAATTCTATCCATGCTATTAGGGCAGCAATCCGGTTTCACCAAATATCCCTGCTTCCTTTGCTTGTGGGATAGCCGGGCCTGCGACCTACACTGGGGGAAAAAAGACTGGCCAATTCGGGAGTATTTGAGACCCGGTGAGAAAAATGTTCTTCATGAGAGCTTGGTACCTCGTGATAAAATTCTATTACCACCTCTCCACATTAAGTTGGGTCTCATTAAGCAATTCATCAAGTCCCTTCCAAAAGATGGTGAGTGCTTTCGGTACCTTTGCTCAAAGTTCCCCCGACTTTCTGAAGCAAAGCTAAAGGAAGGAGTGTTTGTTGGCCCTGATATAAGGAAACTCATTTCAGATGGAGCATTCGCTGAAACGATGTCTGAGAAGGAAAAAGAAGCCTGGGATTCCTTCAAGGATGTTGTTCTCAAATTCTTGGGGAACAGGTGGGATGAGAACTATAAGGATATTGTTGCCAGGATGCTCAATGCCTTCAAAGAACAAGGCTGTAACATGAGCCTGAAAGTCCATTTCTTGCACTCCCATGTGAACTACTTTCCCGAAAACTTGGGGGCGTACAGTGAAGAACAAGGTGAAAGATTTCACCAGGACATCAAGGACGCAGAGAGAAGGTACCAAGGAAGATGGAACACCACTATGATGGCTGATTTCTGCTGGTTGCTGCTGCGGGAAACCCCAGATGAAAAATACGCCAAGCAGCGCACCAAGAGAAGCATTCGGGGGAAGAAGAAACGGGCCCACCATGAGATTGATTGACCCAAGAATGACTTTAAAATCTAAACTGTGTTGACAAATATCATGTTTTTACTAAACTTTGAAATAAAAATTTGCTAGTTATTACCACAGTGTCGGATCTCATTTATTAGAATTTTATTTTCACACCATCGGGTGTTTGTCTTCATGTATTGCAATGGTGCGGTTTGCGTTTTCTATTCTTACATACATACCTGTACAACATTTTTTGCACATTTCTTTGCTTTGCTTTGTGTCTAACCTCGCTCTTATATGCTCAATGTTTGTGCACATGTATGTGGCTGTTTTAAGTGCAGACAATTTTGCTACCATCACAGTGTGTTTTGTTGACATTACTCTATTCTTATGTGCTGCCTTGTTACAATTTTCTTTATTCTTATTTGAATAACTACTAAACAATTAGTATAAAGAATTCATCCAAGAAACTTTTATCTCGATCTCACTCAATCTGAAACGTTCACCTCAAACTGCTAACCCAATGTAGCAAAAAATCTGTACGTGATGGAGCAAATTGGTTACCAGATTTGGATTCAGCGCACCAAAAAACGTAAAAATCAATCGAAACATTAGAGGCAGTTTAAAAAAAAATTTTTTTAGTGTACCTGTGTTATTATCAAGCCTGCAGATAAAGGAGGAGCTATAGTTGTGCTTGATAAAACCATGCATATTAGTGAAATAGATAGACAGCTGAATGATCAGTCATTTTATCTTCGTTTGAATAAAGACCCTACCGTTGATTTGAAGAAGGGTATTGACAATCTTATACTTACAGCATTTGAGATCGGCTACATTACCAAGAAAGAAAAAGATTTCCTAATTGTGCCGAAGCCAGTTATTCCAACTATATATATTAATCCCAAAATACATAAGTCTATGACTAATCCACCTGGGCGTATTATAGTGTCAGCGATAGGATCATTGATGGAACCTATCTCGCAGTTTTTAGATTTAATATTACGGCCTTTTGTAACCCAACTGTGGTATTATGTAAGAGATTCAGCACACGTTATTGATATTCTATCTTGTTTTCATGATCTTAGCCCTAGTATTATGTTAGTTACGATAGATGTCGAGTCCTTATACACCAATGTTCCACAAGCGGAATCCTTAGAGATTATAGAGGAATGTTTACTCAGAAGACCTGGTCACAAGCGCATTCCAACTGTTTTTTCTTTCAATAGCTTGATACGCATTATGTGAAAATTAATTTTGCTTTAGGGACCTTTTCTTCAAGCAAATTAAAGGCGTAGCGATGGGGTCGTCAATGGCACCGGATATAGCTAATCTCTATATGTTCCAATTTGAAGAAAATTTTCTGAAGAATCACATGTATGGAACTCATATTAAACTTTAGATTTGCTATATCGACGACATTTTGATTATATGGGATGGAGATGTGGATACACTCAATAAGTTTAATTCCTGGATCAATAGCCTTGACAAGAATTTACGATTTCAGGTAACATACGATCCCCAGCAAATACCTTATTTATATCATCAAAGTTATTAAAAAAGAAGGATCATTTCGTCACATCCCTATATAGAAAACCCACAGACCTTAACCACCTACTGCACTTTAAGAGTTTTCATAATCCTGCGCTAAAGAGGAATTTGCTGGTGGGGCAATTTTTTAGAGCTAGAAGAGCTTGTACTACGATGCAAGATTTCGAAGATCAGGCAAGAATGGCATCTTATTCAAGCTTTGCCAGACTTTCAAGACTTATCACTTACAGTTGCTCATAAACGCAATGTTAATTTGAAAAATCTATTAGCTCCATCTGCATTAACCGAATGGAGATTTTTGTCTAGGTACAAAGGGCAATTTCAGTGTGGACGATGTTCCACATGCCTTCATGCGATGCCAATAAGAGAGAGGTTTGTACACCCTACAACGAAAGAACAGTTTATGATTGAAGATTTTTCAAATTGTGAGACTACTCATGTAATTTTTGTCATACAGTGCCCGTGTAAAAATTATATGTGGGAAAAACTATTAGGAGTGTGAGGGTATGTATGGTACAGCACAAGAGTTGTATCAAGAGAAGTGTGGTAGAAAAACCACTTGTGGCGCATTGGCAAGAAATGGCACACCGAGTCGATGACTTAAGATTTTTTTGTCATTAAGAAGGTCAAGCTTAATTGGAGAGGAGGGGACATTGACAAAACAATAATGAGATTAGAACAGAGATACACTTTTAAGTTAGATTCCCTATCACCCAATGGTCTAAATCTAGAAAGGGATCTATCGGTGTTCCTTTAATAGTTGATAATTTAGAGTTAGTATATCAAGAAAGAATAGGTCAGGTTTGTTTAGTGGTTAAAGAGAAAGCCCAAGTGTTATGGAGTCGGTAGGTTAGGGATATAAAGACACAGTGGGGTTGTTTAAAGGTCTATAGTTACAAAATGAGCCTTCAAAGATTCAGTGGGTTTTTAAAGCTTTAAAATATCTACCATATAACGTTTAAAATAAGCCTCGTATAATAATGAGATGGAAATCCACGAGTATAGTGTTTAGATTTTTAATTAACTAATATGAGAGAATGCATTAATAGATTTCTATGAAATTATGTAGTAGAAACTTTGTGATATATAGATCCGTGAAAGTCTTAAGATAACCTTAGAATGGCATTAGCCAATCAGAAAGCAGTGATGTAGAGTAACCGGGTACGGCGGACACGTCACTTACCGCACAGACACCTACCCCCTTCACTTGCCCTCCCCTCTTCTCCTCCTTCCCATGAAAGACACAACACCTCTTTGGGAATCAAACTGGTCGCAGCTTTATTAAACCTTTAAACAATAACCAACAACATTCCAACACATTATACTTGCCCCCCCGCCCCCCCGCAGAGCGAGCCCTCACCAGCCATGTTAGTAGCAAGGTGACGCCGCTTCCGCTTCCGCCGGGTCCAGGCCCCGACTCAATCGCCTCACCCTCCCTCTTCCGGCTTCGCCATATTATTAGCAAAAACCTGAGGGATTGTTTGGGTCGGGAGTACCCCACCCCCGCCCTAATGCTTGCCTCCGGCTCCAGACCCCGGAAACCTCCGGGATCCCGCCAACCCCCACCAGCTGCAACACCCCCACACCCCCGAAGCCTTCAACACCCCCCTAGCCAGGGTGGGCGGGCGGGCGTCTGGCGTCTCCGGCTGCAAACCGCAAGAGGCCAGTGCCACGCTGCGTTCCCGCTTTCCCTACCCCAATCCCCGAGCCTTTTTCCATTGGCTCTCGAGCCGCTTAAACGGCTCGCTAGAGCCAATGACACTGTGCGCCACCGCACGCACCGTCCCCCCATCCACCCCCCCCCAGTGTCACTTCACCTCCTCGGGGGGGGGGGACGCGCACTGCCGCCCCCTCCCCCCCCCTGGTTAAGGCTGGCCGTGCGCACGCGGGCCCCGCGGCCTTGTCATTTCTGCAAATAGTAATCTTGACAGCACAAGTGCGGGCGTTTTTACTGATAGGAAACATTCCTCCAAAGACACGGATGGAGAATTAAGAGGAGAGACCTCCGGGTTAAAGAGCTGAATATATAATCTTCATGAAATCATTAGGTAAATAATATGTTTTTATAGTGTGTATTAAGTCTATAGGTGCTTCAGGTTCCTGATGATGAATGTGAGAAATTAATGATTGGCAGCTACAGTCCTAAGGGTGTAATTAGTTTTTAAGGTTGAATGGCCGATGGATTATGTTGTGATTAGATATGAGTTTCATGTATTATAATTGGTGATATTAAATGATAGTAGCAATTAAATGTATTTATATAGTACAATAGCATCTAATATGTGATATGGAGTTTTGCGTTTTTCTGAGACTTATATGGTGTTATGGGGTCTGTGCAGTTGAAATCTGAGATATATAGAGATGGAAGGTTTAAGTTGATTCCTATCTGTTCATAAAGTTTTTTTAGAATATTTTTATATGGCTTTATAAGAAATACCGCAAAGGTTGTTTGGTAGTAAAAATGATTAATTGGATGGTCAGATTATCTTAGAATTTGAACCTCTTAGTTTTTCGCAGTTGTGTGGTCCTATAAGCTAAATAGGACATTTAGGATCGTAGTTTAACAAGATGGTAATAATCAGAAATTGAATATTCTCCCTCTGTTGGAATATATTGTGCTTTGATTGATAATTTATTAGCTTACCGTTTTTACTATTTTTTAACTTTCTAATTCTGCCAAAGTCACATCCTACGATCAAAGAATTCTAATATCCCCTCTTTTGTAATATACTGCATTCTGATTAATAATTTATTAATGCACTGGTTTTACCATTTTTATTATTATTTTTTAGTTTCATTTCACTTTGGTTTTAATTGTTTTACGTGATCATAGTTAATAACATGTTGATGACCAAGAATTTCAATATCCCCTCCTCTGGATTTTTTTAGCTGGATTATATTTTGATCAAGTGGACTAGTTAGATTAGATATTTAGATAAGAATTTAGGGTCGGAGTATTCTTATTATTTTTTAGATGATATCTCAAAAATTTATTAGATTAGATCACAAAAGATCAGTTTAGAAGGAGGGTAGTATAATAACCATAATAGTAATTGAGATAGAGTTTAATGTATATAAAGACTGATTGGTTCAGTCTATGGTGTACTCACTCCTGCTTCTGCTGCTTTTGGTGCTTATCCAACTGTTATGTAATGCTTTTCCTCTTCTCTTTTAGCACAAGAACAACTACATTGAGTTTTGCGTTACAATAGAGGTAGTGGTATAATGGTTACTCACCCTTTCACTGTCATGTTTATTTATTTATTTATTTATTGTTATCTTCTTAGTTATTATTTAATCATTATCAATGTATACAAATGGAGTTTGTTTTAATGGTTTTAGTTTATTTAATTTATGTTTATATGATATTTTCATATACATGTTTAAATGATTTGGAATTTTTTAATTTTTTTAATTTATTGGATTTTCATACACAGACACCAGTGGTATAATTATGTAATGGGTGCTTTGTTTTTATTTGTTTTTTTTATGAGTTTTTAAATATAGTATGCCTGAAATCCCCTGATGAAGTGAACTCTAAACACGGCCTGTGTCGGGCTGTTTCAGGCCTTTAATGAAAAGAACCACTGATATTGAATAAAATTCCTTCCTCTAAACCACGTATTTGGACTGGGTGTCTTCAAGAAACGAGGCATAGTGCTTTCTCTGGTGGAAAAATGCAAGATACAGTCTTAAGGTACAGGGGACAGAGGTGAGGGAATGTCGTAAGGTGTAGACACATTAATAAACACCCTTACAGAAATATTAAGCAGAGCAATAGTGTTTATTCAGGCTATTAAGAACATCTGTAAGACATGGAGAATATCTGTAATACCTGAAGATTGGAAGATGGTGAACGTAAATCAGAGGCCGCGGGCCCACGTGCCCGACAGCCGGCTGTAACCGGGGGGGCGGAGTGGCACGGGTCCCCGGCGGCGAGGTGAGGCGCGCGGCCGAGGAGAGTTTTCATTTCAATTCATTGGCTCCCGCGGGCCCTGGCGGATACGGGAGCCAATGAGGTCGAGGGGCGCGAGGGTAAGCGAAGGGAGCGAGCGGTCAGACGCCAGTCCTTCAGAGCCGGGACAAAGGACGGGCGTACCCACCCTCCCTCCCTTTTGGTGGAGTTCGGGGCTTGGAAGGCGGGGGGTTGCAGCTGGAGGGGGGTGGAGGCGGGATCCCGGAGGTGTCCGGGGTCCGGAGGCATGGCAATATGCAGGGCGGGGGTGGGGGTACCCCTGACCCGGAGAAGCCCTCGGCTTTTGCTAGTAATATGGCGAAGCCGGAAGAGGGGGATGGAATTGCCGGGGAACGGGTCGCGGCGGAGGCGGGAAGGAACTCACTTTGCTACCCATATGGCTGGTGAGGGATTGTCCCGCTGCCGGAACCGTAAGTTATGCAGTTATGGTTGTAAGGTTATGTTGTGCTTGTTTAATAAAGCTGTGACCGGTTAATTTGCCAATAAGTGATTCTGTGTGCTTATTTGAAGGGTAAAAGGGGGGGGGGATGTTGGGGTGGAAGGGGAGAGGGCCACGTCCGCCATACCTGGTTACACCAATTTTTAAAAAGGGTTACAGGGGTGATCCGGGAAACTACAGACCGGTGAGCCTGACGTCAGTACCGGGAAAAATGGTAGAAACCATCATAAAGAACAAAATTGCTGAACATGTAGATAGTCATGGCTTAATGGGAGACAGCCAACATGGCTTTAGACAAGGACAATCTTGTCTTACTAATCTGTTATGTTTTTTGAAGGTGTGAATAAACAGGTGGACAAAGGTGAGTCTGTTGATATAGTGTATCTGGACTTTCAGAAAGCCTTTGACAAGGTCCCTCTTCAGAGACTTTTGGCAAAACTAAAAAGTCATGGGATAGGAGGCAGTATACTATTATGGATCAGGAAAAAGTTAAAAGACAGAAAGCAGAGGGTAGGACTAAATGGCCAATTTTCCCATTGGAGAAAGGTAAATAGTGGTGTATCCCTTTACAGCGTGAGCAGCCTCAGTGATCATCGGGGCAGAGTGTGAGTAGCCTGATTTCTAGCTCCTCCCCTCCACCGTGGGACCAATCATACTCTCTCAATCCTCACTTTAACGGCATCTGCAACAGGCACTTTCGTGATTTGGGGCAGCATCCACACTCATTTATCTGATAAGCAAATCTGTTTACTCTCTGTTGTTGATTTATTTATTTATTTATTTTATTACAAGTTCTTATATACCGCACTATTCGGCATCAGCGCGGTTTATCACCTGCTGCATGCTTACTGAACCTAAGATATGCCATACTGGGTCAGACCAAGGTCCATCAAGCCCAGTATCCTTTTTCCATCAGTGGTCAATCTAGGTCACAAGTACCTAGCAGTTTCCCTAAAATACATAGGTTCCAGAATGCTTGTATTGAGGCAAGCAGTGGAAATCCCGAGTCCCTTTTAATAATGATTTTTGGACTTTCCCTCCAGGAACTTGTCCAAATCTTTTTTAAACCTGGCTACACTAACAGCTTTTACTATATCCTCTGGTAATGAATTCCAGAGTTTGATTACACATTTAGTGAAAAAATATTTTCTATTATTAGTTTTGAATAGGTTACTCTGTAGCTTCATTGCATGTCCCCTAGTCTTTCTATATTTTGATAGCGTAAACAATCAATCTACATTTACCTATTCCACTCCATGCATTAATTTATAGACCTCTATCATATCTCCCCTTAGCCGTCTCTTTTCCAGGTTGAAGAGCCCTAACCTTTTTAGCCTCTCTTCATAGAGACATCCTTCCATCCCCTTTACCATTTTGGTGGCTCTTCTCTGTATATTTTCTAATAACTCTAATATCCTTTTTAAGATATGGAGACCAGAATTGCACACAATATTCAAGGTATGGTTGCAGCATGGAACGATTCAGAGGCATTACAATATCCTTTGTTTTATTCTCCATTCCTTTCCTTATTATACCTAGCATTCTATTTGCTCTCTTGGCTACCGCCGCACACTGGACGGAGAGTTTCAACATGTAATCCATGATGACACCTAAATCTTTTTCTTGAGTGGTGGTTCCTAATGTGGAACTTTGCATCATGTAAGCATAGTTTGGGTTGTTCTTTGGTTACATGATGCAAGGTTCCACATTAGGAACCACCTCCCAGGAAAAAGATTTAGTGCTGTTTGTGCTAAAGGAGCCAATCTATGGGGCCCTAAGAATTCTTAATTTCTGAAAAATGGGACTGCTGATGCAGGGATAGTATGGACATGAGCAGGGAAAGGACACTTTTTGTGGGTGAGAAACAGAGATGACATCTGTAGTCCTAGTACCCCATGTAATTATGTTATATCAGAGCTGTTACGTATAAGTTCAGGGCATCGTTTTGGCAGGTACATATTTTTATCCATATATGTGTGTGCAAGTGATTAGTGGGCACTTTAAATTTATGGGGTCTAAAACAAACTGAATATGAACTCGTGAATGCACACTCCTATCTCGGTAAAGTTTCAGTGTTTGAACATCTTGGGAAACTAACACAGTTTTGGCCTCATCTACAGAATGACAGATATTAAAACCTGGGCTTTTCTACTTAAAATTATCATCAGAAACCACCTGTTAAATATTAAGTTGATCAATTTTAGATGAAGTTCAGAAAAGATTTAGATCCCAATCAAAACAAGAATGCCAAAATTATTTTTAATTAAAAAACTTTGGAAATGTGCATGCAGTCATTCTAGAGGTTAATTATCTGTCAAAATTTGATGCTTGAACTGTGTGATGGCTTTGAAATGGAAAAAAAAGAGAACGAAACCATTCCACTGATTCAGTAATACCATACAAATTTATGGAATCAACTTAACACAGAGACACAGGAAGATAATAACTTGCTCCGTGCACACAAAAGTCAGGGAATGAACTGCTGAATCCAATGTTCTGATTAGCAGATAATTGAATTTTCAAAACATCATATAGAAATAACATGGATATCTTTGTTAAAAACTAATTAGATTGAGTCACACTAGACTTGATTCAGCCAAATTTTTTTGGAAGGGCAATAGGAAATATTCTGTTTTTGCAGAACAACACCTGTTGGGAAATGATATTCAACAAAACCTTGGCAAAAAAGATATTTGTTTAAAACAAAGTATTTAGGAACATAAACTGAAACAAAACTTGTAGCAGTGAGTTAACATGTGAAGGACGATTTTAGATAAGACATGGAGAGGGGAATTTAGTCGTCCAAGTCAGCACGTTGAAAATTGAAAAAGCTACATGTGTTACAACTCCCCACGTGCATGGGAGCAGCTTTTTTTTTAAATTGCTGCTTTCCAGTCTAAATGCACACCTCTGTCCTGCAGCACCAGTCTCCCTCCAATTTCTCCTTATGTTAACCTGCCAATCGGCATCAGAATATGCTGATCCGCCTCATCCCTCCCGAGTCAACAGATGACAACAAAGCATCCAGTCCCCTCCACCCAACCTTCCCCCTGGCTTGATTAGCCCCCCCCCCCCCAACTTACCCACCCTATGATAAGAACACCACTCTAGCTTCCCACCCCCACATGACCTCACATCCCCAATCCCTTCTCCAAGTCTTACTGTGGTCTCTGGTGTTTAGTGGGAGCTTTCTCGCTTGCTTCTTCACACAGAGGGCAGAAGCAAATGATGACACCTAGATTTTTTTAATATCTATGTGGATTCTCCTTGTAAGATGTTGTGCCCCATGACAGTATTAATGCCATGAGCTATGATACATTCAGAGTGAGAACATAAGAGCATAAGAAATGCCATACTGGGTTAAAACAAGGTCCATCAAGCCCAGTATACTTTCCAACAGTGTCCAATCCAGGTCACAAGTACTGGCAGGTACCCAAAGTCCACTGCTTCCACAAAGCTCATCTTGATTTTCCAGGTCATCTTTAATAATGGTTTATGGACCTTTACTCCAGGAACTTGTCCAAACCATTTTAAGCACAATAACACTAACAGCTTTTACTACAACCTCCAGTAATGAATTTCAGAGTTTGGTTACACATTCAGTGAAAAATATTTTCTCTTATTAGTCTTAAATAGGTTACATTGTAGCTTCATTGCATGTCCTCTAGTCTTTCTACTTTTTGATGATGTAAACAACCGATCCGCATTAACCTGTTCCACTCCATACATTAATTTACAGATTTCTATCATATCTTCCCTCAGCATTCTCTTTCCAAGTTAAAGAGGCCTAACCTTTTAAGCCTTTCCTCATAGGGGTATCTTTCCAGTCCCTTTACCATTTTGGTAGCTCTTCTCTGTAACGTTTCTAATTCCACTATATCCTTTTTAAGATATGGCGACCTGAATTGCAGACAGTATTCAAGGTGTGGTCAACCCATGGAACGATACAGAGGCATTATATTATCCTTGGTTTTTTTTCTCCATTCTTTTCCTTATGATTCCTAGCATTCCATTAGCTTTCTTGGCTGCTGCTGCACACTGAGCAGAGTGTTTCAATGTAATAATCTACAATGATGCCTAAATCTTTTTCCTGAGTGGTAGTTTCTAAGGTGATGTCTTGCATTGTGTAACCATAATTTGGGTTGTTCTTTCCTAGGTGCATAACTTTGCACTTGTCCACATTAAAATTCATCTGCCATTTTCTCAAGATCCTCTTGCAATTATTCATAATCCTCTTGGATTTTAACAACTTTAAATAATTTTGTGTCATCTGCAAATTTGATCACCTCACTCATTATTCCCATTTCCAGGTCATTTATGAATATGTTAAAAAGCAGTGGGCCCAGCACAGAGCCCTAAAGTACTCCACTATTTACTTTTCTCCATTGAGAAAAATGGCCATTTAGCCCTACTCTGTGCCTTCTATCTTTTAACCAATTCTGGATTCACAATACTACATTGCCTCCAATCTCATGACTATTTAATTTCACCAAGGGGCATGTTTATTAAACTGCGGTAATGTTACAGACCGTACGTTAGGTAACATTAACGTGCGTTAGGTAACGTTAATGCGCGTTATATAATGTTAACATGCGCTAATGTTATTTAACAATCGTTAACGTCCCCGGCCACGGTAAACACCGCAGAGGGTGGAGAGAGGGTGGGGGGAAGGGGTCAATGGGCGGGGAGTGGGTGGGGAGAGGCTCCCTGCACACTAACGCGCTGAACTGAAGCACTGAATCCTACCGCGAATGAAAACCTGCCATTAGATGCACATTTGCAGGAGAGAGAAACCATTTCAGTGTCAGCAATGTACAGCATCGACAGGGAGCCCAATGTGATAGTAGTGCTCCATTTCCAGCACCAGCATAGTGCCCAAGTATGAAAGGCCTCTATGGCGATGGTGCAAGTGGAGCATTGGGGGCTGCATGCGGGACATGTAGCGGGGGCAGCTAGGGCACAGGGTGGACTAGGCGGGTGCCTAGGTGGCACATAGGAACATAGACACCGGAAATCAGCATGACAGCAGCTGACAAAGGCCAAACACAATCCATCTACTTCTACCTGGTCCATCCAAGCTAACAGTTACCAGGGCACTGACCTGACATCCCCCCAGCCAACTCTCCCCCAAGCGGAAGGGACAGACTATTGGTAGGCGGTGATGGGGGGAGGATGTGAGGATGATCATGTATGCCCCATGCCCCAGACTCCGCTCCCTAGGCGACCACCTACCCACACAGTGGATGGCCTGGGACTGCTCAATACCAGCACCGACAGCATATGCCCATATCATCATGGCAGGGGGGGGGTGCCCGTGCTGGAGGGGGCAGTGGCACCTGCCTGAAGTGGACCTACGCCATGCCCTGTACCAGTACGTGGTGTGCAGTGCAACATATAAAGTCTGGCTGAGGAAATGTATCAGTAGCCCCAGCGAACACCATGCATGTGTGGTGCAGTACACCCAGCCAGTGTGTCCAGAAGCAGAGGGTCACAGGTTCAAGCCCCAGCTGTGGTTCCTGCAGAGCATGTCCCTATATTTTACCCTACAATACAGATACAACAGCAACATGTGCAAAGCCCAAAGCAGCGGTGAACAGGAGTACAAACACCCACTCACACAGGCTCCACAATCCAAAGATGCATGGAGAGTCAGGCTGTTGGCCCCAGCATTGAGCTGCAGTTATCATCAAGGCACTAATACTACCTCCTGCACAGTTTAGCAATGTCGGCACTGTGATCAGGACCAGTGTGGCGGGCAGAATTGCCAACCACCCCTATCTTTGCACAATGCTGTAATAGAAGCGTGTGTGTGTATGTCTATCCATTGTTTTGTGGCTGCCCGCACCTCACCGGGCTCACAATGTCCCGCTGTTACCAGCATTAGCCTGACTATGTGCATAATGAGGAGCAAGGTGTCATGGGTATGGCCCGGACAGGGCGGATTGGCCAGGATGCATCTTCACAGGGTGAGGGGCAATGGCTGGGACACTGTAGTGCCCGACCACCGCCTGCATGGACAGGGTGGCCACAGCATGTCATGCTGGGAGGGCACTCACTCTGACTGAGCAGTGACCATGGAATGTCTAGGTTCCCACATAGCGCTCTATATTGTCTATCTCCAGTGATACTTTTGTGTTCCCACTGCTGGCGCCGTAATCACTGAGATGCCTGCTTGGTGCACATAGTTCCTCTGTGAACATGCACTATGGACTGGCTAGTGGACTGTCTGCAGCAAGACTGTGCATGGTGGGAACACTTATAATGCACAGTCAGACTGTGCTGTCTGCTGGTGATGGGCAGACAGTGTTGTGAGACAGTTGGGGTGTTCTAGACCCAACCCCAACATTGCTGCTGGTCTGCCACTGCCCCAGTTACAGGTATGGCTCTGGCCCACCAACACTGGAGGGCTGTCTTATACTAGCAGGATGGAGGTTGCTTCACCTGAGCTGGGGCACTTGTCTGTTACCTACAAAAAGGGTGATGCAGTGTATACCACTTTGACCTTATAAAGGCACTGCTACACCCACCTCATGCAGGTCTAGAAACCCCTCTGCCCTGATAACAGGTGTCCATGTCAGCCAGACCCAAACACGGGGTACACACTAATCTGGGTGGTGTCTGGTCCCAGAGGGCCACATGTGACTGCAGGATACAGATGGACACCAAATTATCATTGCAAGGAACACCTATCACACACTGTTAGTGATGGGGATGTACAGCAGGGCCTATCTCTAGCACCCCATATACTGCAGACCTAGTGCTGGGCACTCATCCTATCCCTCAGGGAGAACACAGAACCTGCACGAGGGCATGATCTGTAGCTACTCTGTGCCAGTATCACACACTGTCAGTTTGTCTTTCCAAGCTGAGGTACCGAAGAGGTGCAGACCCCATTTGGTGATCAGCTGTAGACAGCTATTCAGCATGTGCATTGCATCATGGGTACTGGTGGGGTTACCCTATCCTGGCACTCAGAGCAGACAGTTTGTGCAGTGACCTGCAGTCCTTCTGTACCCAGCCATGACATACACCACAGAGGCATAGCCTACCAGTTAATACAATGCCATTCTCGGCAGTGTTCATGGGTTCAATTCCTCATTGTTCCTTCCTCTCATGCCTCTTCTACTCAAATAGTGTGCATGCCTGTAACAGTCATATTTTTGCAGATTTGTGCTGCCAGCCCATAATACCCTTGCCACAATTGTCAACATTCCCTCGGTCTGTCTATCTGCGTCTGTCAGCTGTGTAGAGTCCTGTCTGCCTGTACCGGCTGTCACCCCATGTCCTGCACTGCTACCCTTTCCTGCATTGCACCTCATCTTGCTTGCCTTGCCTGTGCCTGATCTGCATGGCACCACCACTCCTCTGTCCACCCATCATTGTAACTATCCTGCCACCTCCGCCTCCACTGGGGGACAGGTATTCCCATCGTCTGCCACCAACTGTCTTTCCAGTACTTTACATTGCCAACACCCTGTGCTGTGGTACAGTTGCCCCCACCATATTTGTCATCAGTACTGGCAGTCACATGTGATGCCCTCAGATATGGCAGGTCCAGCGGCTCCAAGCTCTACCTCCTTCACTCACCTGTTCATTGCCTTTCCTGAGTGCTCAATCTAGTGTTAGGGCTACATCTGTCTCTGTGGGTCATGCATGTCATCCTGAAGCACCTTGCAGCCCTTAGGCCACGCTAACCTAAGGCACCATAACCTTGTTAGGCGTCTTAACCTATAGTTCCGTAGCCCAGGGTACCCTCTAAGGTGCCTTGTCCAGGGGTGACTAATACGGCGCTTAGCCTAAGAGCCCTACTGTATAGGGCACCTTACAAGGCACCTTATAGGGCACCTAACAAGGCACCTTATAGGGCACCCAACAAGGCACCTTATAAGGCACCTAACAAGGCACCTTCTAAGGCATCTAACAAGGCACCTTATAAGGCACCTCACAAGGCACCTTATCAGGCACCTTACTTATAAGGCATCTTACTAGTCACCTTACAAGGCGCCCTACAAGGCACCTTACAAGGCGCCTTGTAAGGTGCCTTGTAACGCGCGTTAGTTTGTAACATGCGTTGACTGATACTGCTTGCTGTAACTATGTGCCGCCCATGCTTTTATATGGGCATCTGTACCTTTACCGCGGAACCTAACGCAAATGACATTACCACAGTTTAGTAAACATACCCCCAAGAGTCTCTAATGAGGGAGCTTGTGAAAGGTTTTCTGAAAATCTAGATACACTATATCAACTGGCTCACCTCTGTCTACCTGCTTATTCACACCTTCAAAAAAATATAACAGATTAGTAAGACAAGACTTTCCTTGGCAAAATCCATGTTGACTTTCTCCCATTAAACCATGACTATACACATGATCAGTAATTTTATTCTTTATAATGGTTTCTACCATTTTGCCTGGTACTGATGTCAGACTCCCAGGTCTGTAGTTTCCCAGATCACCCCTGTAACCTTAAATATTGGCGTTACATTGGCCATTCACCACTCTTCAGGTAGGACAGATGATTTTAATGATAGTTCACAGATTACTAATCGTGATCTCAAACAATTTTCAGAGACTGTTCATCAGGAACTACCTAAACTAAAAGTAGATAAAACGATGGGACTGGATGGGAGACACCCAATAATACTGAAGGAACTTGGAGACGTTCTAGCAGCTCATTGACTGACCTTTTCAATGCTTCTTCAGAGTCAAGAATGGTACCAGAGGACTGGAGAAAGGCATGTGTGGTCCCTTTAAACAAAAGTGAAAGTAAGGATGGGGTTGAGAACTACAGGCTGGTTAGTCTAATCTTTGTGGTGAGTAAATTATTGGAAACGCTGCTAAAAGAGAGACTAGTCAGGGTTCTGGAGTCAAAAGGATTGCAAGATCCGAGGCAGCATGAGTTTATCAGAAGCAGGTGTACTGAAATCTAAGTACACCACATCTAGGGCTCTCACTCTGTTGAACTCCCTGGTCATCCAGTCAATTAATTTCTTTGACTGGGTGACCAGGGAGTTGGACAGATGGGGAGCCCTAGATGTAGTGTACTTAGATTTGTTGACACCATTCAGCACAGGCAACTTATAAACAAACTGAGCATCCTAGGGATGGACCCTAAAGTTACTGATTGGGTTAGAAATTGGTTGGATGGGAGGCAGCAATGGGTACAGTTAAATAGAGCTCACTCTGAGGATAAAGGAGGTTACCAGCAATGTGCTGAAGGGATCTGTCCTTGGTCCAACTCTTTTTAACATCTTTGTTAGTAATATTGCAGAAGTGCATTAGGTAAGGTTTGCCTGTTGGGGATGATACCAAAATCTGCAATAGAGTAGACATCTAGGAACATGAGGAGGGATCTAGCTAAACTTGAAGAATGGTCTATAATCTGGTAGTTGAGATTTAATGCTAAAAAATGCAAGGTTATGCATTTAGGATGCAAAAATCCAAGGGAGCAGTACAGTGTAGGGAGTGAAGTACTTCTGTCCACAAAAGAAGAGCGGAACCTGGGCGATCTTAAAGGAGCTAAACAGGTATAAAAGGCAACAGTGAAAGCCAGAAGTGCATAGGAAAAGGAAGGGCCAGCAGAAAAAAGGAAGTGATAGTGCCTCTGTGTAAGTCTCTGGTGCGACCTCATTTGGTGTATTGTGTGTAATTCTGTAGATCACACTTTCAAAAGGATATAAACAGGTTGGAATCGGTGCAGAGGGTGGCTACTAAAATGGTTAGTGGTCTTCGTTATAAAGCTTATGAGGACAGACTTAAAGATCTTAATATGTATACTATAGAGGAAAGGCGGGATAGAGGAGATAGGGTAGAGATGTCTAAATACCTCCATAGCATAAATGCACAGGACGAGAATCTCTTTCGATTGAAAGCAAGCTCTGCTACAGGGGGACACAGGATGAAGGTGAAGGAGGATAGACTCAGGAATAATATGCGGATATATTTCTTTATGGAAAGAGTGGTTGATGTGTGGAATAGTCTCCCAGTGGCGGTAGTAGAGACAAGGACAGTATCTGAATTCAAAAAAGCATGGGACAAACACAGAGGATCTCTCAAGGAAAAAGGAGACTATTGTAATTGATATAGAAGGGCAGAATAGATAGGCCACGTGGTCTTTTTCTTGCGTCATGTTTCTATGATGGCTGTTTCTGCCCCCCTGCATCTAGCTCAGTTCCCTGCACTACTAATTTGTCCGAAGCACATTGCTTAGTAAGCATGCCCCTTAAATTTTAAGCCTTCTGAGACATGGGGCTATCTAGTGTACCTGAATGTAACTTGCCTTGACCTTGTGAGAAAAGGGGTGAGCAAAATCCATTTCCTTTCCCCTTAGTGGCTCAATATTGCTGCCACAGTTGCCAGAAGATATTCAGTGCTGAATATGTTTCACGTTCAGTGGCAGTGACAGAAGCTTTCAAAGCACTGGCTACCAACACTGACCAACCCCTAAGTTTATAAAAGGAATACAGAGAATCGACTTTACTTGTTCTTCGCATGACATAGAAAGTCGTTTCTCAGTACCCCTTTTTATAAACATGATATATATATATATATAGATATATAGATATATAATTTGTCTCTACAATCAAACTGTAAATCACTGAGAGGATTGGAATTTGTGTAGTACTGCAAAGAAGCTAATTGAAGGCAGTTCTCCTAAATTCAGCTAGAGGATTAGTTTTTTTGCTCTCTCTAATTCAGTACTAGCTCATTTGTCTTCATCTGATCAATTACTAACGGAGTCAAAAGTGTTTTAAGATCAGAAAATTACACAATCAGAAGAATTTGTATATCCTCTTAAAAAAAAATTATAGACTTGGCCGAAGTTAGATATGGCTGGCAATAAGGATTCCTGATGTTGATATTTTATCTGGGTAATCAAAAATATGTGACAATAAATAAGAAGGTCTTATGATTGCCCATACTGCCAAATAGGAATATGCATGCAAAGAAAATTGGTTGACTTTTGTGTCAATTTTGGACTTTTTACCTGATTTTAGGATTTCATTTGTTTTGTTTCACCTATTCCATTTAATTAATAAAAAAAACTGTTGCTATGCATTGGAACTTATTAACATAAATTGAACAGAAGCTGCCTTAATGTCAACTCAGTTAGTAGACATGGGTTATGAAAACTGCTGAAGTTTGAGGTCTAATATTACTTAAAAGAACTGTAACGATCTCTGGTTGACACTGGAGAAAATTTTGACTGTTTAACAATTTCACAGACTATATGGGAGTGTAGCAAGACAGAAGTCACTATTAAAGAAAAGCGTAGTGTTTGTAATGAAACAGTTAGGGCCCGATATTGAACTGAGCCAACTATGTGTGGCTAAGATGCATAGCCATCCCCGCTGACCTCTAACCCCGGATAGTCAATGCCAGGGTCATATAGAAACATAGAAACATGACGGCAGAAAAAGACCACATGGCCTATCTAGTCTGTCCTTCCATATCAACTACAATAGTGCTCTTTCATCCTTTGGAGAACCTCTGTGTTTGTCCCATGCTTTTTTGAATTCAGATACTGTCCTCATCTCTACTACCTCCACTGGGAGAGTATTCCACTCATCTACCACTCTTTCCATAAAGAAATATTTCTGCATATTACTCCTGAGTCTATCCCCCTTCAACCTCACCCCATGTCCCCTCGTAGCAGAGCTTGCTTTCAATCAAAAGAGACTCTCCTCCTGTGTATTTATGCCATGGAGGTATTTAAACCTCTCAGTCATATCACCTGTATCCCGTCTTTCCTCTTAAGTATATATAATAAGATCCTTAAGCCTGTCCTCATATGCTTTGTAATGAAGACCACTAACCATTTTAGTAGCCATCCTCTGCACTGACTCCAACCTGTTTATATCCTTTTGAACTAGATTGTAAGCTCTGCTGAGCAGGGACCATTTTTTGTGTGTTTCTGTGTAGTACTGCATACGCATTATAGTGCTATACAAATGATTATTATTATTAGTAGTAGTAGTAGTAGTAGTATGGCCTTCTGTCTATTGCATATGAGGCTCACCTTTCTGGGTACTGACATTTCTCACGGCAGCTAAACCATCCCATCGTGGTGTGTGTCGATCTGTATACATCCACTATCTATGGGGCAACGCTGTCTGCCTTCCCACAGTCTACTTTGTGGCACTCTTCCCTGGTCAGGCCTGTGTGGGCATGGGAGAGGGTATCCCTGTACCAGCATACCGAGGTAGCCAGCCTCCAGATATATAAGCACTCTTGCAGCTTGCATAGATCCTGGCCTGGGGAAAGATGTAAGCCTCATGACACAATTTGGAGGATGTTGGCACAACATCAGTCATGTCTCCCAGTGCCTGGCACAGCTGATGTATGGCTGCCTTACACACTGGCACCTGGTGACACTGTGATCAGATTGCAGATCAGCACACCAGATCTTCCCTTGCTACTTCCAAACCATACACTCTACTTGCAGTCACAAAAGACATCATTCTGCCGAACCAAACCTATAACTAACAGCTGTTATACCATAATGGCATGACATCTGTCGTGACCCCAGCCCCGGCCGAGGGCCTAGAGGCATAGGGCTGCCAATTTTAGTCCTCTAACAAAGGAATTAAACACTATTCTTGTCCACAGGGAGGCATTCTGGGACTTGCAGTTTTTCCTTGTTCAAGGATAGTTGTGTAAGCCAAGGGTTAAAGGCAAAGACAAAAGTTTATTTTTCCCCAAAAATCACTAAGGTTCAAACACGCAATGTCAGGATATTCTTCTCCAAGCAATACTTCAGAAATTATACATAAGCTGGAACTGAGGAAGCTTTAAAAGCTTTTAAAAATTGTGCAGTTGTTTTCATAAGGTGATCAGCAAAACAAAATACAACTTCGCTGTTTAAGCAAAGTTAAATGTCCTCATTTACCTTCTGCTCCTTTAAACTCAAAAATGTAGAAGTTGGCAACATTCTCTTGAGTTAGTAGGTATTTCTTAGCAAAACAAAACTAGGTTCATTCACACTGCTTCTCAAGACCTTTCTTTATCAAGCATTTCTTATCAACAGACTTTCATAGCATCTGTTTGGCATAATGCACAATCCATTGGCAATTCACCTGATATGGAGTTTTGTTCCGCACAGTCCACTTGCATATCCTCTTGTTCTAAAGCATATACGTCTGGCTCTGAACTCCCACAATCTGCTCCTCGGTGAATGCTCTGGGGAAATCCCTGAACCTCCCTCCAGCACTGGTTTCCCCGGTAAGGAATATCTGTACCTCTAGTATGGGATATCTCTCCCTGGTTCAGTTGCCTTGGTTCCGCTGTTTAGCCACGGTTCTTTGCTCCAGGCTGGGTTCTGGTTACTTCTAGCTATAGCCTTGTTCACCCACCTTTGAGCAGCTTGAAACCTTCGGTCTGAGACCCAAGGTAGAAGACTTCCCTGCTTTCTTTCTCTAAGCAAAGCACACGTGGTTTCCTGGCTCTCAGGCTCCTTCCATGTCCTTCTCCTTCCCCTGATGTTTCCTCCTCTGAGTTCCTCTCCCTGAACTCCTGGAACAGCTGAAACACGCTGAACTCTCTGAACCTGCCCACGATTCTGGACTGGAACTGGAACACAAACAGTTTGAACCGCAACATGATCCTGCACCCCAACTCCCTTCTCCCCTTCTGAGCAGGGTTTATAAGGCTGCTTCTTAGCTAGCCTTTCTCTGTCTCTGCACAGGTGTTTGCCATTACCCCCTAAGCTTGCACTTACGTCAGCAGAGCTTGGGTGTGGAAAGCTGGCTCTATCAACTCCATGCTTTCTTTCTTTGACTGCAGTCTGGAACCTGTGAATTTCAGGAATGTCTCTTTCGTTAATGGTATATTCACTATCTTTTTCTATTTCCATCGGTTCAGCAGGGCTCTCTTCATCACACATCCCAGGACTACACATATGATCTTCTTTACTCACTCTAACATGATTTGTTTTCAGACTCGCTCACATACTATTTTCATATCAGCTCACATACTATTCTTATATCAACAGTCCTAGTTTTTAGAACACAGGATTTGTTAGGATCCTCTGGATTAGCTCTTTTAGCACAAATAGCACATTTCAGCATAGCCAGAATAAACACTATTGCTCTTCTTTATATTTCTGTAAGGGTATTTATTAATGTTTCTTTACCTTACAGCATTTCCTAACCTCTGCTTTCTGTTCTTTGTAACTGCATCTTGTGTTTTTCCAGACTGCAGTCACAATAGTTTAACATATACTCGTCACCACCATTCTTCAATATGGGACGGATTGCAGAGCACAGCAGAATATTTTCTAAGTCCTGGCCTTATTCCATGTTTCAGCAGGAATAACAGGGATATCCATGGGGATATTGCAAAACATACATGGGCCTTTCTGGAATCTGCAATACATGTCTCTGCGTCTGACCACGCCCCTGTTCTGTCCCTTCTGGGTATGTTCTGAGATCCCCATGTTAACGAGATAAATGTCTACGGAGACTATGTACTGGAATATGCTTGTATATGTTTTTGGCAGATAAATGTCCCCGGCGCATGTACAAGCCATTATTGGGTTTCTGGAATGACCTCTATTATTCGTACACTCACTGACTCACATGTATGTGATATATGGATGTGACTTTTCTATCACCAATTCCCTTTGTTCCCGGGGCCAGCCCAAGGGTGTCTGCACCTCTAGACAGAAACCCTGGCCTTGCTGCCCCCCCCCCACCCCCAGCTGCTGCTGATTCCATTTTGAGAGGAGGAGGCAGACAGCAGCAGTATTTCTAAAAGCAGCGGCTTTATAGTGGTTGATATGGAAGGACATGCCATGTGGTCTTTTTCTGTCATCATGTTTCAATGTTTCTATTCTTACGCCATAAATTGGAAGTGCTTGAGAATTCTCTCTGGGGTAGGAATTTATGATTTCTTAATTTCTCTTGTACTTATTTGCTTTCCCCTGAAATACTCCTTAAAATGAGAATGTTTAAGGAGAAAATAGTCTTTAAAAGAAGGATGTTGAAATACTTAGGGGTATGTTTACTAAACCGTCCCAATGTGCGCCCGGTGCTAGTGTGCAGGATGCCATATAAGGAGTGGACGTTTCAGTCTTAACATAGCAAACCGGGATTATCGTGTGCTAATGTGCGCTGCGCACTAATGTGCGCCGCGCACATTAGCGCATGAGAAACATTTGCGGGAAGCATAAGCAGGCGCTGATATGCAAACAGAGGCACAGAGCTGCAGTACAATGGTTAAAACACTGACTGACGGTGCAGGAGTCATGGGTTCAATCCCCCACTGTGCCCAACAAATAAGGCTGGCTGAGGCACTACGTGTTATGTGTAATATTGCATTATGAGGCATTTTAATTTTATTTTAATTACTGCTGCTAGCAAACGCACTCTCAAAGCGCTGTAACATAAGGTGCTGCATAAGGCACCCCATAAGGTACCCCAGAGGTCACATTTTAAAGTGCACTGTCCGCCAAGGCACCCTACAATGTTGCTTAAAGGGTGGCCTATAGGGCACCATATAGGGTGCCCTATGAGGCACGGCAAGGTTACAGCACTGTTTCTGATGGCAGCACTGCACATGTTAATGTGTGGTAAGCTGAAGTAGTTGTGCTGACGTGCAAACAGCAACAGCAGCAGCAGCAGCAGCATAGCATAATGGTTAAAACACTGACTGATGGTGCAGGGGTCAAGGGTTCAATCCCCCACTGTACCCAATGAATAAGGCTGGCTGAAGCACTACCTGTTATGTATAATATTGCATTATGAGGCATTTTAATTTTTTTTAAATTACTGCTGCTAGCAAACATACTCTCAAAGTGCTGTAACATAAGGTGCTGCATCAGCCGCCCTATAAGGCACTCCAGAGGGCATATTATAAAGTGCACTGTCCGCCCAGGCACCCTAGAATGTTGCTTATAGTGTGCTTTATAGGGTGCCGTATGAGGCACCGCAAGGTCACAGCACTGTTTTTGATGGCAGCACTGTGCATGTTAACGCATGAAAATCTTAAGTAGGTGCGCTGACATGCAAAGATGAGCAGCAGTGTAGCACAGTGGTTAAAACACTGACTGATGATGCAGGTGTCATGAGTTCAAGTCCCAAGTGGCCCTGATAAATAATGATACTTTTACCCAGTGCTGTCTGATGCATTTCCCAGTTTAATTTAAATCTGTGCAGCAAGCAAACACACCCTCAAAGTGCTGTAACATAAGGTGCCGCATCAGCTGGCCTAAAAGGCACTCCAGAGGGCATATTATAAAGTGCACTATCCACCCAGGCACCCTAGAATGTTGCTTATAGGGTGCCCTATGAAGCACCGCAAGGTCACAGCACTGTTTTTGATGGCAGCACTGTGCATTTTTACGCATGAAAATCTTAAGTAGGTGCGCTGACATGCAAGGAGGAACAGCAGTGTAGCACAATGGTTAAGACACTGACTGATAGTGCAGGGATCATGAGTTTAAATCCCCAGTGTACCTAATGAATAAGGTTGGCTGAGGTAAGTCCTTTTTCTGCTTGCAACTGTACAACAATCTGTGCTGCCATCTAAAAAGAACCCCACCCTAGTGCCATAAATTAATGCACCTTTTAGGGTGCACCAGAAGGCACATCCTAAACAACCACGTCAGCGAAGGCAAGTTATAATGTTCCCCAGAGGCCATGTTGAAAAGTTGCCAACTCCCAAGGCACCATAGTAGGCACCCCATAAGCTGCCTGAATCGAAGGTGTGGCATAAGATGCCCCAAGGATGTATAGATGAACCCAAAAACATTGGCCAAGAGCAGTAAGGTCCCCCAATTTGAAGGGCAAGAGAGGTATGTGCCAAACACACACATAACCCAAACACTGCACAGAGCAGAAAGGAAAGACAATGCATAAGTAAAAGAAGGACATAGATCAGAGCTGATGGACCACACAAATCAGCTCCAACCCATGTGGCAGCTAGAAAAATGGACAAACATATCGGGGGAAGCTGTAGCTATGCACAGAGTGATGGTAATGTACCATGCAATAATGACAGTGTGTGTGACAGAGGATGGGAAGATGTGTGCAGCAGAGGAGCCAGAAATGGCAGGATAGGTGAAATATCAGGATGACAGTGGAGTAGCAGTGCTATGCAGAGCACACACAGGAGAGGCAACCAGGGAGAGCTGCAATGCAGGAATGTGTAGGAGTGCAGGACGTGGGGTAGCAGCATGCACATCAGGGTAGGATGGCACACAGTTGCAGACACACTTAGATGGACAGAATGATGGTTCACAACTCTGATGAGGGTACAATGTGCTCACAGCACAGATCTGCACAGATATGACTCTCACGGGAATGAAAACTAGTTCTGCAGGACAAGCATACAAATGAAAGAGAACAGAGAGGAATCACACCTATGACCACTACCACAAATGGCAATGCACAAACCGGTAGGCCACACCACCAACGTGAGCTTATTAGCAAAGGCTGCATACAAAAATAGTGCAGGGCATCACACAAGACGCCTGCTGGCTGTCAGGACAGGCAAACCCCCAACAGTAACCATGACCAAATGCACATGCATATCTGCTGTGTACAGATCAGATCACAGTCTGTAATTGGGACCAGAGACACATGCACACACACAATGAAATGTTATGCAGTGGATACAGCATGCAAAAGAGGAAAGAAACTAAACCCCAAGGGCAGCAGAGGATGCTCTGTGGAGCTGGTTCAAAATATGGAGCAGGACAGGAGAGAATTCAACATTGAAACAGATGTACCACACACCAGCTGAACCACAGCAATACAAAACCCCCAAGCGCACTGCCATGTAAACACCATAAAGAAAGAGACCTATGTAACAGATAATATGTGATGGCTAGGCAGCACAGAGGAGCACTCCTTGGTGTACAGTGAAGAGAGGGAAGGGTGTGTGTAGAGGTGATGAACCTGCTGGTACCTAATGGTCCAGTTAGCACAACAGAAAAGAAAAAGATAAACCACATGTGGGGATCAAACCTGCAACCTATGGTGTTATAACACATGCTTCTAACCACATGCCTCTAACCACTAAGCCAAACAGCACACTGAGCACAGTGCCAAAATACTACCCCAAAGGGAGGGTGTGTATGGGAACCTGTAATATCCAGTGATGTGGCAAATGGCTGGCAGATACACAGCTGCCACCGTACAAGGATGTGAGCACAGGTGGGCCATGTACATGACCAGCAAATCAGTAGATACAAGTGTCAATGTGATCAAAGAGTGTAGGAGTAGCCTAGTGGTTAGAAAACTGGCTTGGTCACCAAGCAACCAGGGATCAATTCACACTAGCACTCCATGTGGCCTTGGGCAAGTCACGTAACCCTCCATTACCTTGGAAGAAAGACCTGACAATCTACTTCCAGTGACACTGACAAGAAAACCCTGGAGTCTCTGGGTCACAAGGAGTCAGGACTGACTCAAAGGCACACATTGTATTGCAAGTTTGTCACCATGATCAAGCAACAGCAGAGACAAATGTATATCAAACACATATTTTTATTTGGGTCCATCTTCACAGATAGTGTAGATCCCGCCATCATAATATCAAGGTGAGTGGATCCAAGGTGAAAGACAGAAAGGTCACTGGCCCGTCTACAAATGAAGGGCAGGAGACATAATGTGCAGCACTATGCATTAGGCCCCCACCCCCCACATGCTGCCGCACGCCTCAAATGTGTTACTCACATATGAGTGCATGTAGACAGTAGGCGGTGCATGATGAGGGACCAACACACATCAATCATGATCTGTTCCCTAAAATATATCTATCTGGCAACACAGGAGGCACACAAATGAAAACAGCATATGTTGTTCAAACGTTGTAACTTTACAACCACAGATTGAAAATAATGTTACAGCTATCACATGATGCCTGATATAGGAATCCAAGGTGCAACAATGTAACCCTAAACAATCATCAAATGCACAATGAGGATATGCTAACAGGTAGCAGAGGCACATGAACACAGACAGAATTCAAATGAAAACTACCTGCAGAAACATGCAGAGATAACACCATGCAGGAGGTCCCCCTGCACCAGTTGGTGTGTAGACAGTGTCTGTACACATATATCACCGTACATGGAATGCACAATTGAAGGAAGACAACGGACACTCATACTGCGACACTCCAAATATAACGTGGCAATGTGAGTGTCGTTACCTCAGGGGATAAATAGGACTGTGCAGACATGCAATGCAAGGTTTGTAAATCAATGCAGAGCATCACATCTGTACAGTAAACAAACACAAGAAACAGTATATAGAGAGGGAAATTAAGGGCAAACATGTCCACACAGAAGCCATATTGCCACGTGCTGTGTTTCGCCAACATAGTCAGTCATATGCACATGCACCATTGACATTTCAACATGATTCAGTGATGCCACACATGCATGCAAAGACCCTTGGTGATTGAAAACATCAATCCAGGATGCTGGTGTGCATTAAAGCGGTGTTGTGGCAAAACCTGTATCATGTCCAGGTGGAGAGTAGGTGGACATAGACAACAGGACCTCTCCATTGCTACCCCTATGCCACACGCATGGCTGTATGCTTGTGTTGAAACAAACAGATGAGCATATCCTGTGTTCCATGTCACACACATGGCCAAAAGAAACAACTGTGGAGGAATGTGCAACATACAGTGACAATGGCAGTCCCTGCTTCACACATGGGGACCAGTACACAGTGTGCAAAGTCCAAAGCATATCTGCAATCCAACACGTCAGGTTAAGACTATCCTTGCAACCCTGGGCTTGCATAGTCAAGTGTCACATCCTAATATGCCACAGTACATGAAAGGTCCTGTGTGTCTCCTGCGATGAGCACAACTCCCAGCCAGAGCATGGCAGCAGCAGTGTCTTGGATATGTCTGTCATGGCCAAAGTAGCAATCCAAAAATAATACTGTCCATCCTAGGCATGTGTCCCACTCGCAGAGGTCAAACATCCTATGGCACCATTTTCCAGGGAAAGTTCCATGGTGTTGTGTCCCCCAACAGGTGGGTGATGGCGATGCCAGATGCACTGTAATAGATGTGTCTGGTTTGTTCTCTGCCCTGTGTCAGAAGAGGAGAAATATTGTATTGGTATGCGCCTTGCAATATCAGCACAAATTGCAGAGAGTCAATCATTAAGAAACAGATAATAAAGGGACACACAGGCAAACATGACATGATCACAACACAATAAACATTGCATGTTGGGGACATTTTGAATTGGAAGCATACACACAGGTGTCACATGGATAAGGTTCTTTCCATGCCCATGTGACACAGGCATTTCATAGCTCCATCCTATGTGCATCAGCGTTCGTGAACAGAGAGCCAACATGAAATGTATATGACACAAACAGTAAATCATTAACATGCAAAGGCTGATGTCATTACCAAAAGAACAAAGGTGCAAACTACCTTGTGCTTGCATCAGGTGTATGTCTTGGATCCTCTGAGCCACTCAAAGGCCATAACAGGTCACAGTGAAGGGACACAATGTCAGCGAAATATTTAGAATCTCCATGTCACCATGTCACGCCAATATCTGTGATACAAAAAGCAGGTCAACAGTGGTATGTCAGAACACAAGACACAGTTTTGTTCCCAACACACAACACATGTCCACAATGGTTACACGGTAAACATCAGTAAGGTAGAGATAGCACAGTCACCACCGCCCCCCAGGTATACAGACCCCTCACAACACATGATAATGTAAAAAGCCTGAACACTGTATCATCACACAGCCAACACAAGAACACACACACATTATGCTAAGGGCAGTGTGCCAGCAGTAGCATATGGCCTGTATGTCCACAAGTGGAGATTTGTACACATAAAGGCCCTGTGAAATGCAATGATACCCTGGTGTTGGCTGATGGTACAATGTCGGGGAAGGGTGCACGTGTAGGCCACCACCCAAAAACCTACAACCTCCACACACATGAAGCTCTGTTGGACATGTCCCAGAGACAGTGTTGCTGAAGACATACTGGACAGAAACACATGGGGATATGTGTGCCAACAGCAAAATATGGTTTAGGGAGGTGCAGGGAAAAGAGGTGAACCACAACATCTGGACAATAGGAAAGATCACCGAGGACATGTGTTCCCCCTGACTGCTGGCACAGACAATATAGCTGTAGGTCCACCTACCCCAAACCACAGCATGTTGGCTGATATACAGTCCCCTGCCAATGCACCACAGCACCATGAGCTTCAAAAACTATGTCCTGTGCATTGGGAAACACAAGAGAAACATACATATGTCATGTTCTAGCTGTGCAACACACACTGCACCTTCCTGTCCCCAGCTTCCACACACCCCAACATCCTTTACAGACTCACTATTCACCATCACACTGTACACATCTCTCCCATGTGAGAGGCATCAGGGACATGTCTTTGCCAAACTACAGGGGTCCGTACTCTGTCTGTCCCCTCCCTCACCTCCCTGTTTTCTCCCTACCGTGTTCCCAACTCACTCCAAGGCTGCAGTATTATCCTGGGTCCAGCATGTTGCTCCCAATGCCCCTTCACTGTGTGTACTGGTGTACCAATGTCGTCTGCTACACCGCTGTCAATTGCTGTAACACATGGAAATATGCAGGGGCACCTCCGGGATCCTCTGTCCAAACACATTTCCAGGTGTGTATATCTCATACCTTGACTAACATTAACAGCTGTGTGCTACTGAGTTGCTAAACATATATCTCAATATCTGCGTTATGTCCGCTAAACCACACCCCGATGTCTGCTTTTGACCTGACCTTGATGGCTGCATGTCAGTCCACTGTGTGAAAGTGATAATGGCAAAGCATGGATAGCCTATATGTGCACCTAATAACCACCCTCCCATCAGAGCCTCTTTGTGTATGTGGCCATTACGTTCCTTCTCTAGGGTATGCAATGTAGTTGGTGTCTTGGCATGCACTCTCCTCCTCTATGCACTTATACAGACTAGATAGGCCATGTGGTCTTTTTCTGTCGTCATGTTTCTATGTTTCTATGTTACAGCCTGTAGTTGAGTCATGGGTTTATGTGGACATGTCATCAGCTAGATTTGCTGAAAACAATTTGCTGAAAAAAATAAAAATATTTCCCTGAAAACACCCCTAAAACCCAATCCAACCCCACATTGATCTCTCTGCTTGCCTACTGTAACCTACACCTTGTTGATCTTGCCTGAATCACCTCTGTTTGTGTGTACATATGCAACACTGCACTGCATGTCTATTCTACAATGGAAAAAAAAACCCTGGCTGGACAATGCGCAGGTTCCCTATCCTTCAACGCATGACTTATATGCGATGACTTATACAGTCTGCCACACTGTGTTGTTCCACTAACTCCCCGTAAGGATTTTAATTACCATTATGACAGATAGTACTGAGCATGTATATAGTGCTACATATCACATGTAGCGCTATACAAAAATTACAGACCCACAGATCCAGCTCACAAGAGCATACCACACACACACACAATCAGCTCAAAATACCAAATGAAAAACACGCACAGCTGGACAAGTGGCCCCAAACATGGTCCTCTCTCCCACTGTGAAACCCACACCACATGCCTTTCACCTTGCTGCACCCAAAGCATAACACCAACTAACTGTGGTTGCACAGCAGCCGCTATCACAATCATCCACAAACCACGAATGTCACCCCAAAAACTCCCACAAGCCTAAAACCACCCACCCACATCATCCACCTCAGCCCTCTGTTCTGCCCTGCCAACATTGTTAGGTTCTCAGTCATGCTTATATTGACGTTGGGATGGCCAGCCAGTGTCTGTTACAAGTCAGTGCAGTGTTGCATCCTACTGATATTGGTCTACAAATGTTAACCTGTATTAGCACTACACACATATAGCAACACATGTGGGAACATATGCAGTACGTACATGAGAAGAGCTGATTGCTGTGCCCTCACTTGTGTCCTCACGGGCACGTACAGGGGGGGCACGTCGGATCATCCTCCAGACCCTCATTAATCTATGCAGGGATATTGTGCCTGAGAGCAATGTTGTGCAGGATGCAACAGGCTATGATGATCTCTGCCACAGTCTGTGGAGTATATTGTAAGGCGCCGTCTGTCCTATCCAGACACCTGAAGCGACTCTTTAAAACGCCAAAGGTGTGCTCTATGACAGAGCGGCTGGTGGCATGAGCCTCATTGTACCTCCGCTCTGCACATGTCCATGGTTGACGCACAGGGGCCAGCAACCAGGGGCGACACCCATATCCTGCATCACCTGTAGAAAGAAATGAGGTAAGTTAAAGCAGGAGCTCATGTCCCCTCAAATGGACACAGGTATATATGTGCAAAACAAATGCATAACACATCCTGAAAGAAACATATGACATCACAACTATGCAGCATTGCAACATTGAAATATGATGACACAAAAGGACCACATGGCCTATCTAGTCTGTCCGTCCATATCAACAGGTACAACAGTCCCCTTTTTATCCTTTATAGATCCTCTGTGTTTGTCCTATGCTGTTTGGAATGCAGTTACTGTCCTCGTCTCTACCACCTACACTGTGAGAGTATTCCATGGATCCACCACCTATTCAGTAAAGAAATATGGTGGCATGTCATCCCTGAATCTATCTCCCTCCATCCTCATCCCATGTTCCCTCATAGCTGAACTTGCTTACAATTTGCAGAGGCTCTCTCCCTCAACATATATGCCACGGAGGTATTTCTACATCTCCATCATATCACCTCTATCCCTCCTTTCCCCAAGGCGTACATCCTAAGATCCTTCGGTCTGTCTTCATATGCTGTATAATGAAGACCACTATTCATTTTAGTAGCCACCCTCTGCACCGACCCCATCCTGTGCACATCCTTTTGAAGGTGCAGTCACCAGAATAGCACACTATACTCCAAATGAGGTCGCACCAAAGACATATACAGAGGCATTCTCCCTTCCTGTTTTATGCTAGCCGTTCATCTCCATCTCTGTGGCATGGTGGGCAGGGGGGTGCCTCAGGACATATGCTGATGTGGTGGGGTCATCATCATTGTCATCACCCTCTGTGGAAGAAGACAGTCATCAGCACATTATTATGTGTGTAACATAGCACATGTACCTATGCAGGCACCACACAGACTTCTGGGCCAATGTGACATCTGTTACAGGGCAGCCAGGTCACCAATACTCACCGTCACCCTGTGACAGGACCTCCCTCTAGAGGCAGGCAAGGTAGTCCTGGTGATGGAGGCGTAACTCTCGCCCCTTCTTCCGGAGATCCTCTCTCTGTGGATGTGAAAAGAATGGGTGGGGGCATCAGTGACCGTTTATCTCTGGTGGGTGGCCAACATAAACAAACATCTGTGTGGGCAGCATCTTGTTGCTCCTGCTCCACTGCTGTGTGTGTCATGTACAGCATACTTACACACCTGTAAACAGGTGATCTCCAGGAACAAGTCTGCACATGTGGGTATCGTCGGGACCAACTGAGCCTGTGTGGGAATGCTCCCCAGCGTCCTATAGGAAACCTTTTGGGAGCATCCCACAGCGCCAGCGTGCTGCCTTCCCACCTTTCACAGCTGCCTCTCTCAAGTTGAGCTGAAAGCTCATACAAAGAGAGATAGATAAATAGGGAATGAGAGAGAGAGAGAGACAACCCCTAGGGGAGATGGGTGGGTTGTGAAGGCTTATTCCTGCTGTTCCCAAAGATCACCTGTTACAGGTGAGTGACTATGTCATCTCCAGGAACAAGCAGCAATTAGTCATCACATGTGAGGACACCCTAGATGTAGATGCCAGGGAAGGATCCCCAGGACTGTGAGGCCCTGTGGAGGGGTTCCACCTCCTTCCATGTATGTCTGCATCCTCTAAGAGAGGCGGCTAGGATTTGATTACGTACGGGTGATGTTTTGGAGAGCAGCCTGATCAACCATAGCATCCCTGTGGGATCCTTTATCCAAGCAGTAGTGGACTGTGAACTGAGGACAAGGTAGCTGCTCCACAAATGTCGTTAATATAGACGGAATGGAGGTGCACCCTAGAGGCTGCCATGACTCTCACATTGTGAGCAGGAACATGGGCCTCCAGTAAAAGGTGTTTGCTATGATAGATACAAGTAATATATTGTGCAATCCAGTTGGATAGACATATGTTGGAAATTGCTGTACCCAATTGGGACGGATCAGAGGCTATGAATAGCTGAGAGGACCTTCTGTGTTGCTGGATCCTCTGCAGATGAACAGCCACAGCTCTTTTACACTCCAAAGTATGAAGAGTCTTCTCTGCATTTGAAGCATGAGGCTTTTGAACGACTACAGGTAACTAATCCTCTTGGTTCAAATGAAAGGTGGAAACCACATTAGGCATGAATTGTGGATGTGTCCTTAGGACTGCCTTATCATGGTGAAACAGTGTGTAAGGTGGATCAGCCACTAGAGCTTGCAAATCACTGATACGACTTGCTGATGTGCTTGCAAGAAGGAATATTACTTACCAGGACAGAGACTTCAAGGAAGTAGTGGCTAAGGGCTCAAGAGGCGGCAGCATAAGCTGGCCTAGCAGCACATTGAGACCCCATGCCACTGGAGATGGTCTAAGGGTAGGTTTCGTTAGATGCAGGCCTCTCATGATTGTGGATATGAGAGGATGGGATGAAATGGGTTGTCCATTGATGGGGTCAGAAGAAGCAGCAATGGCACATACATGGGCTCTGACTGACTCAGGTTGGAGACCAGTGTTTGAAACGTAAAGGAGTGAGTCCACAAATGTGTCTATAGGGATGACAAGAGGGTTGACGCCCTTTTGTGATCAACAAATGGAAAATCTCTTCCACTTGAAGGCATAGGATTGCCTTGTGGAAGGTTTCCTGAAAGCATAACGGACATCTCGCACTTCCTGAGTGAGGGGACGGCCAAAGCAGTTACAGCCTTCAGAAGCCAGGCTCTGAGGTGCAGACACTGGGGGTTTGGATGCCATACTTTCCCCTCCTCCTGCGACAGTATGTCTGGAGCTGACCCTATGTCCAGGGGTGTAACCTGGGACAGATGTTGAAGCAGAGGGTACCACACCTGGTTTGCCAGCGTGGGGCTATGAGGATCATGTTGCCTCTGTCCCTCAGGAGCTTTAATAGGGTCTTGGCAATCAAGGGAATGGGAGGAATGGCATATAGGACTTCCTGCCCCCAGTTGAGGTGGAAAGCATCCCTCACTTGGCAGCCCTGAGCCTGAATCTGTCAACAGAACCGTGTAGGTTTGCCATATGAGGGACTTGCAAAGAGGTCTACATCTTAACTTCCCCAGAGTTGCAATACTCTGAGAAGTTGGTCCATGTGTAGAGACCATTTGTGCAGAGGCAGAACACGATTGTGTGTGTCTGGCCAAGAGTCCTGATTGCCAGGGAGATAGCCTGGCAGGAGATGGATCTGCTGCTCTCTGGCAAACGCCCACAGTTGCAGATCTTCATTGCAAAGGGACAGAGAGCCTGTTCCTCCTTGTTTCCTCACATAGACCATGGCTACATGATTATCTGCGTGACGTAGTGTTCTCTTGGCCTGTAGAAGGGAATGGAATACGTGAGGAGCCAGGCGAATTGTTCTGAGCTCCAACAGATTGATGTGGAAATCAATCTTCTGACAATTCCAAGGTGGCTTGGGTGGAGGTATCCAGTAGATGTGCACCCCACCCCATTTTGGAGGCATCTGTTGTTAATGTGATCTGAGGAGGGGGTTGTAGGAAAGGTGGCCCCTCCAACAGATGTTGTGCTGACCGCCACCAGTCCAGGGACAGGGTACCGTGGTTTGAGCTTACTATCAGATCTGTGAGACAGCCTGTTGCTTGCGTCCACTGGGAAGAGAGGGCCCACTGGGCTGGTCTCATGTGGAGACAGGCATAGGGGACCACATGCACCATAGATGCCATGTGACCCAGCAGCTGACACATCTCTCAAGCTGAGAGGTAGGTCTTTTGTAGTGCTGAAGAAACCAATTGCACAATGCAAGGACAACGAGGCTGAGGCAGGTAGGTATTTGGCAGTCTGGTAACTAGCATTGCTCCTAGGAGCTCCAGCGATTGTGTGGGAGTCAGAAAGGATTCCTGGAGATCTATGACAGGGCCTAGATATTGAAGTCCATGCATTGTGTATGAGAGAGAGGCCTGGGCTTGTGTTTGTGACTCTGCCCGGATGAGGCAATCGTCCAAGTAAGGGCAGGCAAAGATTCCCCTGGTATGCAGTACACACGCTACCACAGCCATGCACTTTGTGACTACTCTGGGTGCTGAGACAATGCTGAAGGGAAATCTTTGTTTTGATAGTGCTGTCCCTGATGGTGTAACCAAAGGAACTTTCGGTGTGATTGTTAGCTGCGAAGGTGGGTGTATGCATCCTTGTGATCTAGAGAACAAAGGCAGTTCTGCCTGTGTAGGTCAGGAAGTACTGTTCATAGACAAACCCTTTTGAATGTCTGTTGGAACAGGAACTTGTTCAGTTCTCAGAGATCTAAAATGGGTCTGTGATCTCCTGTTTTCGTTGTTATGAGGAAATTTGGGGGGAAGAACCCAGAACCCTGTTGAAGGTGAGGTACCTCTTCCATTCCTCCTTGAGGTAAGAGATGTTTTACCTCTGGATTCAGTTGGGGGGACCTTCGAGAACTGAATATCCTTATTATTGTAGGAGGCAGCAGGCTATGTGAATGATACCTGTACCCTCTTCTATGATGGACAGAGTCCAGGGTTCTGATGTTATTTGCCTCCATCTGTGGATGAGGTGACCTAATCTTCCTGGGATTGGTGAAGGTTGTTTTCCCTGGAGGGCCAGGAAGGGCAGGTACTCTATCATGGAGTCAAAGGCCCTGTGGGGGCTGAGGCTGCTGGGTCTGCTGAGGTAGAGTAGCTCTCGGCTTTCTCTGCTTAGTAGATTGTTGACCCTTTCTAGCAGCTTGTACTGCAGGTTATCCTTGCTGAGCATAGTATCCTTTCTTTTTGGAGAGGAAGGGCTTTTTTTTGGCTCTCATCTTTGCAGGATCTACAATATTTGAAAGCCTTGTCAAGGTAGAATTGTCCTGCCAGTTCTTCCAAAAACGTTTTCACCAGTACAGGGGATGTTGGCCAGTTTATCCTGTACCCAGTGTTCCAGGTGAGAGGCTTGCAGCCAGCCAAGTTTCCTTGCCCCAGTAGCAATGGCAGAGACTCTGCCTATGCATGAAAAACAGTCAAAAGCTGCCCTGTTCACAACTTTTGAAATGTTTTGGGCATGCTTGACAGGTGTTACATAGTCGTGACCTCTGTGATCTGGGAGATGTGGACTTACCAGTTGTAGATCTTGTGTGACCTCCGTCAGGAACATTCCCATCTACATGATATAGGAACCTGTCCTGCCTGAAAGCATGGATGTTTGGACGACACAGCGACCAACGGCATCTAATGGAGGGTTGGTGGCATGTTGTTTGTAACGTTTAATTCTCCTCATAGCAGACTCCACCATGATGGAGTGATCAGGGAGGTGTACTTTCTGCAAACCAGGGGACGGAGGCACACAATACATAGTAGGCACCTGTGAGAATGTGGATAGGTGGTAAGAGGAATCTCCCACATTCTCAAAATAGGATTCCTTAAGATATGATGTATTGGCAGGATGTCTGTCTCCTTTGGAGTTTGGTGATATTGGTGAATCTCTAGCTCCCGTGGCCTGTGCTCATATTGAGTTACTAATGAAATGGAGAGGCCCTTGACTACATGTGTGTGGAGATCCAGGAAGGACATATCCTGAGGAGGGGACAATCTCCTCTTGGGAGAGGCAGGCTTATCCTGGAGAGGTACATCATTACCCTCTGAGCTGTCAGAGTCATCAGACCCCTCAGGAGATTGGATGTATCTTCTCTACGGTGGCTCAGGTAAAGTGAGGTATCGGTATCGATTGGCCTCAGTATTGGAGTGACACGGTACCGGGGTGTGGATACCGGTACTCATCCGTACCAATGGTGCAGTTGCCGATGCCGGTCCTGCAATTGCTGCACATACCGGTGCTGGACTTTGCAGGGTCTGTGGTGGAACCAAGGTCTTTGATGCCGCAACGAGAGCTGCCATGCATTCAATGGCCACGATCCTCTGGTCAATCAACACTGCCAATGTCTGTGTATGAGTACTGACCAAAGCCAGGACCCCAGATCATAGCACCAGGTGGTCGGACCAGGTTGAGGTCTCCAGAACTTCATGGAGTCCCAAAGTGGCTTTGGAGGCCAGGGACTCCCACCGGGGCTGTTTGCCCGTAGCATGCTCCTCAATGGCAATGCCAGTGGCAGTCCGATATTTGGAGGGGGATCTACCCTTTGAGGAATGGACAGATTTGTGTTTGGTTACCTGAGATCCACGGGAGGAAGACGAAGCCCTTGACGACATGTCTGCCACCGAGGCCACGTTGGAGGGAAAGAGGGTACCGAGCTTGGCTGCTCTGTTCTGCCAACCACTCTTGGATAACATCCCACAGGCCAAACATTCAGACATGGATTGATCCGGCCATAAGCATTTGCGACACCAATCATGGTTGTCAGTGACGGAGAAGGTACCGGAACATTATCAGCATATTTTCTGAACCCAAGGAGTGCTTTTCCATGATGGAGGAGGGATTAGGGCCTAATGCCAAACCGGGGGGAGACCTACAAAGGGGATTTTACCTCTTTTGTTAAAAAGGTTTGTTTGTGTGAGGGAATCTGACCTTTTTGAAAAGAAAATTACAAGACCTGTGGTACCAGTAAAGAAAAACAGGCAGACACTACCACAGGAGTAGCACTACAATAGCTGTTTTTCAGCAATGACAGGAACAATGACCTGCTGGCTCTGTGGAAAACAACAAACTGGAGAGAGGCATTTGGGAAAGGCAAGATGGCAGCACACAGGCGCTGTGGGATGCTTCCAATAGCTTTCCTATTGGACACTGGAGAGGGTTCCCACGCAGGCTACGTCGGTACCGATGATACCCACATGTGAGCACTACTTCCTGCTTGTATCCAGGATATTACCTGTTCCCAGTGCCACCTGCATGCGTAGCTGTGTCTCTGGGCATGTGTGCAGTGACACCTATGTGCAGTGTGCCTGGCACCCTGAACACACCATTCCAGTCCCCTGTGGCCCCCTTGCATTACATTGCATGACCATGCCACATTTGGATTGCCAATGATGGTGTCCAGGGTAACCCCCCTAAACTCGTATGTGCTCTGGTGAACACATTTGTGTTGTCATGATCTACACACATCCTCGGATCCAACCCCACTGGCAACATGATATCCTAACAAACATGGGTGCTGTGTCCATACATGGGAAATTGGGTGGGTGGCCCTATTCGCCTTGCCAGGGACCACTACCATGACATTTGGGTTTCTACGAGGCCCAGGATAGCAATGCTTGACCCACTACAAGCATTGTGTAACGTGTCTCTCTTGGGGATACTGCTAGGTACGTATAACCTAGTTTGGCCACTGTTGCAAAGAGCATACTGGGCGTGAAGGACGAGGGTGTGACCCAGTATGGGCTATCTTATGTTGTTATGTTCCTTTGACCTGGGCCTTGTATGCTTAGGGCAGGTGTGGTTTCCAACACCAGGGGCAGGGGCCATTGCACCAGAATAGGCTATTGCCACCTGTGCTCATGTCAGGGTTTCTGTCTGTGCTGTGCAACCACAACAGGTGCATGTATCCTTCCAACACCATCAGTAATATTCATCTGCAACAAGGTGTGGGATTCCTAGCAAGTGGGCAGATGTGTGACGTGACTCAGCATACAGTTCTGGGGATATGGCTCTGTTACAGGCCTTTGTAATCAGATCTCATAGCTTATGGGGGTGGGATGCTGTTACACACATCCACATCTGCACCTAGCATACCATCTGGATACATCAAAGACGTGTGTGATGAGGTGCTGACCTCACAGACTAGGGGAGATGTGCAACCTACCTGCCATAACCTAACACAATATCTGAATGACATACCCACCATTGCAATCAGGTCTCTGGCACCCTGGGGGTTGGGTGTCCTAGCACACATCATCAGCTCCATACACCATAGCACAAGGGTGACTGACAGTACACCTTACGCAGGTCTCAGGACTCCTGGGGATAGGGAGAATGTATTGAACTGTTTAGGCACACAGGACCATATCACCAGGGTGAGTGACAACCCACTTTGATGGGCTCTCAGGACTCCTGGGGATAGGGAGAATGCATAGAACTGTCTAGGCACATAGGACCATGTCACCAGGGTGAGTGACAACCCACTTTTATGGGCTCTCAGGACTCCTGGGGATAGGGAGAATGTATAAAACTGTCTAGGCACACAGGACCATATCACCGGGGTGAGTGACAGCCCACTTTGATGGGCTCTCAGGACTCCTGGGGATAGGGAGAATATATTGAACTGTTTAGGCACACAGGACCATATCACCAGGGTGAGTGACAGCCCACTTTGCTGGGCTCTCAGGACTCATGGGGGTAGGGTGGATTGGAAAACAGCAACAGCAGCATATTCCATACCAGCAGGGGTGCTGGGGACCCACGTTTTTGGACTTTCTGGGCAAGTGGGGGTAGGGCAGATGTTTTAGACTGCTGGGCCACACACATGCATATCACCAATGGGACTAACATACCATTTTGGCCACGTTTCACAGCCCCTGGGGGTGGGGCAGATGTTTTACCCTGCAACTGCAGACCCCATCATACCAGCAGGATGTTTAGAAACCCTCCTTCATCTGAACTATGGGCTACCTGTGTTATGGTGTGTTGTAGCATATCAACACCAGCAGCTGCCATGACACCAGGAGGGCATCAGGAACTCTGTGAACAGGTCCTTAGCCCCCTGGGTACAGGGCAAACCACTCAGATGTGATATATGGACAATATGGCATGTGGGTTTACCTGATACACATCACTGAGATAGACTACTTATACACAGCAGCATGCACAGATACAATCAACACTGGATATATATATGGATCTCATGACCTGTCCCATACACTTACCTCACGTGGGTAGTCTGCCACATGATTATAGCGCAGTGTCAGCCGATCCCACGCCCTCCGGACCCTCATCTGGTCCTGCCACCTGGATAACCCTGGAAACAGCTTGTGCTGCCTCACAGCAATCAGCTGTGCCAGGCAGCATAGCTCCAGGGTGGTGAAGGCAGGCTTCCTGGATCTGGTTGCCATGTTCTACACTGTAACCAATGAGGAACTCACACACGACGCAACACGTGCACATGCGCAGCATACCACCTGCACATGCGCAGCACACCACCTGCGCATGCGCACCACAACACGCGCGCATCTTTTTGCTGCACAGGGTATGGTGTCGCCAACAATATTTATACAGATCTATGATGCAGACAGACATTGCACTGATGTGTCTGACATTAAAAAAAAAACAGTTAGAAGTTTTCCTTGTTGTTTATACACTTGGGTCTCAAACCCACCACCCCTGGTTCCTAGGGTACTGTTGGAACTGGTGTGCTATGCGTTTTCATATAGCAATGACTGGCTAAACAGTTACACCAAGGAGTCCTGAGAGCCCATCAACGTGGGCTGTCACTCACCCTGGTGATATGGGGTTGTGTGTGCCTATGGGGTATGTTCATTAATCCATCTTAATATGAATCCAGCAATGATGTGCAGGATGCCATAAGGGGGGGGGGGAGGGGGCCTTCTGGGCTAAACGTTGGACTCACGCAATAGGTTACGTACCGCACATTATCACATGATGGAGGTAGGTGTAGCACATTATTGTGTGTTAATCATAGGCATGTGTGCTGGCATACAGACCTAGTGGCAGAGGTGTAGCACATTGGTTGACAAATTGCCTAATGGTACAGGGGTCATGGGTTCAATGCCACAGTGCGGCTTTTGCATATGACTGCCTGAGACATTACCCTTTAATATCAGCAGTGCTTTGTGAGGCATTTGGATTTTTTTTATTTCTGCTGCCAGCAAACACATCCTCACATTGGCATAACCTAAGGTGCAACATCATGCACCCTATGCGGCACTCCTGAGGACACATAATAAGGTGCACTGTCCAACACGGCACCTTATAATGTTCCCTTTGGGGCACCTTATAGGGCGCTTTGGAGGCACCTTCAGGCTACAGCACTGAGGGTGTTGTTGCTGGCAGCACCAATTTAAATTATAAAAGAAAATTCCTCAGACAGCCCTATCACATAACCCCATTGTGGGATCAAACCCATGACCTCTGGCTCCACAGGCAGTGCAGTCACCCATGGGCTACATCTCCATAGCTGCCAACAAACTCCTGGCTGCCTACAGTTGGACTGCAGCCCACCACATGAACTGTCTGCTGTGGTTAGCAGGATAGGGTTAAACCACACATACCCATGATGCACTGCACATGCAAATCAGCAGTCCACAGATAACCACAGGATGGGGTATGCACCCCCACACCACCTCAGCCTGGTAGGGAGTACTGAACATGTGTGTTACTGGCACAGATAGGTACTGACCGTCACATTGTGCAGGTCCTGTGTTCACCCTGAGGGTGAGGTGGGCCACCCAGCACCATGTCCACAGCACCTGGCTTAGCTGAGATATGCTATGGTGCGGGGGCTGTTTCTGGTGTCTGTGCTCTGTAGGGTAAAATGTAGATGTTTTGGGCATGTTTACGTTATCTGCACTAAAGGTTCTGTCTGTATTATCACATTTTTGTGGTGGGTAAAATGTGGGGACTGGGATGGCAGGAGGCACAGCTGGGATTTGAACCTGTGACCTTCTGTTCCTGAAGACACTGGCAGTGTGCGCTGCACCACCGTCTTGGCACAAATACTCTGCATTCCCTGGGGAGTCCATGGTTGTTCGTCATACAGGGCCTGTCTGTTGCAGTGCACGGCACCCACGTGAAGAGGGCTAGGCCATGGTGTGCTGTGGGCAGCAGACACTGCCCCCTCCACCACCGGTACTCCACTGCCACCATGCTGACATGGCCTTATATTGGAGACAGCATCACACCTGAATGATTTGTGGCCCTCCAGGGCTGCATTTGGGGGAATGTGCTCTAGGTAATGCGCATGTTTCTGGTGTCTGTGCTCTGTAGGGTAAATTATAGGCGTTTGAACCATGCTTATGTTCTCTGCAATAAAGGTTCGTCTGTACAATCACGGTTTAGGAGTGGTTAAAATACAGGGACTGGATTAGCAGGAGCCCCAGCTGGGACTTGAAACGGTGACCTTCTGCTCCTGAAGGCACTGGCTGTGTGCGCTGCACCATGGTCTTGACACAGAAACAGTGATTCCCTGGGTAGTCCATGGCTGTTTGTCAGACAGGGCCTGTCTATTGCAGTGCACAGCCGTGAAGAGGGCTAGGCCATGGTGTGCTGTGGGCAGCAGACACTGCCCCCTCCACCACCGGTACCCCTCCGCCACCATGCTGACATGGCCTTATATTGGAGACAGCATCAAACCTGAATGATTTGTGGCCCTCCAGGGCTGCATTTGGGGGAATGTGCTCTAGGTAATGCGCATGTTTCTGGTGTCTGTGCTCTGTAGGGTAAATTATAGGCGTTTGAACCATGCTTATGTTCTCTGCAATAAAGGTTCGTCTGTACTATCACGGTTTAGGAGTGGTTAAAATACAGGGACTGGATTGGCAGGAGCCCCAGCTGGGACTTGAAACGGTGACCTTCTGCTCCTGAAGGCACTGGCTGTGTGCGCTGCACCATGGTCTTGACACAGAAACAGTGATTCCCTGGGGAGTCCATGGCTGTTTGCCAGACAGGGCCTGTCTATTGCAGTGCACGGCCGTGAAGAGGGCTAGGCCATGGTGTGCTGTGGGCAGCAGACACTGCCCCCTCCACCACCGGTACCCCTCCGCCACCATGCTGACATGGCCTTATATTGGAGACAGCATCAAACCTGAATGATTTGTGGCCCTCCAGGGCTGCATTTGGGGGAATGTGCTCTAGGTAATGCACATGTTTCTGGTGTCTGTGCTCTGTAGGGTAAAATATAGGCATTTGAACCATGCTTATGTTCTCTGCAATAAAGGTTCGTCTGTACTTTCAAGGTTTAGTAGTGGTTAAAATATGGGGACTGGATTGGCAGGAGCCCCAGCTGGGACTTGAACTGGTGACTTTCTGCTCCTGAACACACTGGCTGTGTTCACTGTACCACACTGTGGCCACAGAGATGGTGCAGTCCCTGGAGATAGGAAACCTGGCCAATGGTGTCGGAAACCCTGCTCTGGACAATTTCACTGTGGGCTCATTCAACTTCTTTGGGGACGGAGCGTAGACCCTTCCAAAATTCATTTATTTTTTTTGGAGCTTTCTTTGGAGTGTTTTTTGATGTTGCCCATTGATATCACTATTGGCCAGCATGGTTATGGTTTTTTTCCATTTTGTTGAGGTCATTTTCACTGTTTATTTGCACTTTTGTTCCGTGCACATGTATCACACTTATCACTTTTTGTATGTTTCCCTGGTTTTGCTGTACATTGCTGACGGAAATGGTTTCTTTTCCCTTTAAATCGGCTCTAACGCGAGGGTTTCTCTGGCGTTATTTTTTTGCCTCGGATTTCACAGCGTTAGTGTGCGGGGAGCCTCTCCCCTCCCACTCTCCACCCATTGACCCCTTCTCTCCGCCCCTGGGGAGCCTTCCTTCGCCCTCCGGGAGCCTTTGCCCGCCTTCATCGCTCATTTTTGCCGCGGCGCGCATTATCGCGCGATAAGGTACCTGTGCGCCGGCAAATGCGACATTATCACGCGATAAGGTACCTTATTGCGCGCTAATGTTACAAAGCGCACATTAAGACGGTTTAGTAAACATACCCCTTAATGTGTATTAAATTCCCAGTAGGTCTCAGTGTCAACCCCATACATAGAAGGGGGCGGGGAGAATGTGCTTAAATCATCTGAGAGTCACAATTTAACTGCGTTTCTTGAAGATTCAACAGACACCATCAGTTGGTGACTTTTTCTTCTGGTATAGTTAAATTTAAGATTTTGAAAGCTTACTTCAAAAATATGGATCTTTTGTGGTCAGAAGCTGAGCATATTTCCTGATGTTACAAGTAACACGCTCTTTCACAGAAAACAGTTTCTTGATTTAAAGCCTCAGGTATTAGCTTTGGGGGCCACTTTTATCTAAGGTTCCCCTGTAAATGTATAAGCACTTTGAAGGGGGACACGTTTGTGTTTCAGGGTGTATCTCACTTAGATGTTTTTGTTAGATAGGAAGGAATCATTTTGGGGTGGTTTCAGTATTTTTGTACCACCGTTTCTTATGATTTGTGACGAGATAGTATTGGCATTTTTCTCCCCGTAATAAGGTTTTCCGACAACTAATGACTTTTTTGTCATGTCTGTTTTATGTTTTTCCTATAAGATTTTCCTTTATTTAAGTGGAATGTATGTTTCAAAATTCTCAATAAAAAAATATCGGCTTACATTAAATACTAAGATAAGGGCAGAGGTGACTTATGAAATTGTCACTTGTTGGTTTCCTATTCCTAACTACTTTTTGAATATTTCTATAATAACCATTTTATGTTAAGAGTATAGCAGTGTAACAAAGTCCCAATTTAATGAATTTAGAATTATATAGATGGATATTCAAAAGGGTTTATCTCATTAACAGGACGTGCCAACCCAGAGGTTCCCACACCATTCAGGTTTTCAGGCTGTCCCTAATAAATATGCGAGATTCATTTGCATGCACTGCCCCCATTGTATTCAAATGTATCTCATGCATATTCATTAGGGACAACCTGAAAACCTGCATGGTGTTTTGGCCCTCCAGGACTGGAGTTGGGAACCAAACCCTGCTGAAAGGGATAGTCAGAGGCACTGTTTGGATAGTGCTGAATATCGCCACTATCTGGATAGCCAGTGGTGGTTACCATGAAAACTGGATATTCAGAGTAGGCCACTATCCAGTAGACTTGCACATTTCAGGCTCATTTGGGCATTTATTTGCATGCCTAAAAGTTAAGCAATTTGTGTGCATATATATTGATTGTGCACACTAAATTCAGAGTTATATATGCATAAGAAATATGTGTGCATAGTAGGCATATAATTACAACAAAAGCAAAAAAAGATGTGATTCATTTGTGATTAAAACAATGAAAATCTTGGGCCTGTATGTTTATGTTTATTTAAAAACTTTATATACCGTCCATTACATAGGGGTATGTTTACTAAACTGCGGTAATATTACATACCGTGCGTTAGGTAACGCTACCGTGTGTTCTGTAACGTTAACGACCGTTAATGTTACATATTGTGCGGTATGTAACGTTAACGATCGGAAACATCCGCGGCCGCAGTAAAGCCCATAGAGGGTGGAGAGAAGGGGTCAATGGGCGGGGAGTGGGCAGGGAGAGGCTCCTGCTACACCAATGTGGGGATCTGAAGGGCTGAAAACTAACGCGAGTGAAAACCTGTCATTAGAGGTACATTTGCAGGAGAGAGAAACCATTTGGGTCAGCACAAGGTGCGCTGCCATCTTCCCTCCTCCCCCACTGCTGCAGTTGGCCCGGCCCCTGCAGGTGCCTCCACTGCTGGCCCCACTGCGGCCACGGGCCTTGGGCCCACTGCTGTGAGCTCCTTTTCCTCCTCGGCCTCCATGGCATGTATGTCACCTGTGGAGGGAAAGGGTACACAGCTCAGGAGGTGAGTGGCTGGCCATCCCCATGCATATACCTGTCACGTCCCATGACAATGGACTGCGTGGGCTGCGGGGTTCCTGGGGCACTATGTGATCACCCTGGGTGGACAACTGTGGCCAGGAGCTGTAACAGTGAAGGGGTAGGCATGGCACCCAACATTTCCGTGTCCTGGGTGGGAACAGCGTCCCAATGGTGTCTGCCTGTGTGTGCATCTGTGGCCATCGCACATCAACGGGTGTGACTGTCTGCTTCCCAGAGCTCTCCCAGAGGGTGATTTTTCTGAGTTTGCTGCATAACTGTGAGTCTGTTTTTCTTCAAATAACTGTGAATCTGTTTGTCTCCACATATTAGTAGTAGGTTCCCTTACTGACTCCATTGCTGTAGAGTTTTTAACTTTCTCTTATCCTACCTGAGGGACTATCCCTCCCCCCTGCTGAGTTAGTGTTGTGGACTTCCATTTCCTGTGCTGCACTTGGGCTTGCTCAGATTGCCTTTCTGTTCCTTAAGAAAAGGAGTGCTTTCCAGAGCTCTCCCAAAAGGTGATTTTTGCTGAGTTTGCTGCATAACTGTGAGTCTGTTTGTCTTTAAATAACTGTGAATCTGTTTGTCTCAACATATTTATCTATCTATCTGTCCTTAGTACATAGAAACATAGAAACATGATGACAGAAAAAGACCACAAGGCCCATCTAGTCTGTCCTTCCATAACAACAACTACAACAGTCCACTTTTTACCTTTAGAGATCCTCTGTGTTGGTCCCATGCTTACCCACTCCATTGCTGTAGAGTTTTAAACTTTCTCTTAGCCTACCTGAGGGACTACCCCTCCCCCCTGCTGAGTTAGTGTTGTGGACCTCCATTTCCTGTGCTGCACGTGTCTATTTGTCCTTAGTGGTGGGTTCCCATGCCCACAGTTCAGGAACAGCCTACTGTCCAGAGACACTTAGGTTCCCGCCCACCCTACTCCTTGCCCCACCCACCCTAGGGGCTAGATTACCTATATAGTGGTCACATACATGCCATCTGTTGTCCCTAACTTGGGTTAAAAGCCACATCGTCTTCATCTTTTCTTTTTCTTCTTCCTCTTCTGGGACTGCATAAACAACATGTCGTGTATTCAGTGCAATAACTGCGGTACTTTCATTCCAAGACGAATCATTTGGAACCTATATGCTTGTCCTATATGCCTAAAGTCAGCCGCCATGCATGAAGAACTGACTCTACTAAGGAAAGACCTAGCTTCCATGCATAAAGAAGTGTCTCTACTAAGGGAGGAACTGGCTGCAATGAAGCACACCTCTTCTAGGATACAAACTGAACAAAGTCCACCACCGCTCCCACAAAGAATCAAACGCGCCAGGAACAAATAGATCACAGTGGGTTATGGTAGATTGCGAGCAGTAACACAGAGACATCCTGTACATCAAGACATATCCCTGCACAATGCCTTCTCTGCCTTGGCTAATGAGGATGCCCAATCTAAAGAAACTGAAGGGCCCTTAAATGAGTCAGACAATGCCCAATCCCCTGCTAAAGCACCAAATATGAAGAAAACCTCACCAAACAGAAAACTACTACTACTTGGAGATTCCATCATCAGAGGCACCAACTTTGGAACACAGTTCAAAGGAGAGAAGATAGTCATGTGCCTACCAGGCTCTTCAGCCAGCAGGAATACAAACCAAGTTGTTGAATTACTTAGCGCAAAAAGTGAACACTCCAAACTTGATGTTATTATCCACTTAGGCACAAACGACCTGGCTAGGAACAGTGCCTCCACAGCCCAAAAGGACTTCCAATCTCTGGGAGAGAAACTCAAGCATGTTGTTAACACTGTTGCATTCTCAGAAGTTCTACCTGTTCTTGGTAAGGGGACAAGAAGGCTGCATCACATTAACAGCTTTAATACATGGCTCCAGACCTGGTGCAAACAAGAAGGATTCAGATTTATTGGTAACTGGGACAACAGATGGACCAACAAGAGACTATACTGTGCTGATGGACTACATCTCTCTGTCTCAGGGAAAAGAATCCTAAGTGAAAAATTCAGGCAGTATGTGGATATGCATTTAAACTAGGAAGAGGGGGTGACGGATGTGGAAGGTCAACATCTGCATGCCACCCCCAGCAAAAGCAGAACACCATCAGAAACAGCCACACTTTTAAACCACACATCAAAAACATGTGGGAAGAAGTAGGCAGAACAAAATCAATGCAAAATACACACAAGCCAGGAAAATGCTGGAAAGCAATGAGCACAAATGTTCGAAGCTTAGCCAACAAAATTCCAGACCTGGAAGCCCTAATGGTGGAAACGAATTTGGACATTGTGGCCATAACAGAAACATGGTTTAATGAATCACACGATTGGGATATATCCATAGCTGGCTATAATCTATTCAGAAGAGACAGAGAAAATGGAAAAGGAGGAGGAGTAGCCTTGCATGTCAAAAGCAATATTAAAGCTACTGAAATGCAGGGGACATGGGGAAAAGAAGAAGCGCTCTGGATTGTGTTGGAAAGAGGAGATGGCACTGTCATCCATATTGCTGTAGTCTACAGACCTCCGACTCAAATTGAAGAAAGAGATAACAAATTGATTAAAGATATTGCCAAGATAGCAACAAAGGGGGAAGCGATCATATTGGGTGACTTTAATCTACCTGATGTGGATTGGATTACTCCTTCTGCACATCTGGAAAGAAGCAAAACAATTGTGGATGCTCTCCAAGATGCATTATTTAGACAAATGGTAATGGAACCAACCAGGGAAAGCTCAACGCTGGATGTAGTGCTCACCAACGGTGATAGTGTGTCGAATGTCTGCATGAGTGCCCCTATGAGCAATAGCAACCATCACACGGTGTTGTTTGAGATAAAAGCCATGGTACATGCCAATCATAGCAAGCTCAAAGTCCTAAACTTCAAATACACTGACTTCAATAAAATGGCAGAGTACTTAAAGGAGGAGATGACGGGGTGGAAGGAGATAAAGGAAGTGGAATTGCAATGAGCTAAACTAAAGAAGGCAATAAAAGGGGAAACAGATAAATATGTAAGAAAAGTAAATAAAAACAAGAAGAGAAGGAAACCTATTTGGTTTTCCAAAGAGGTGGCTGCTCAAATAAAGGCAAAAAATACAACTTTCGCAAAATTCAAAAGCTTGCAAACAGAAGAACACAGAAATGAATACAGGATCCAACTCAAAGAATCTAAAAGAGTAATAAGGATAGCAAAATCAAAGGCAGAGGAAAGGATGGCTAAAGATGTTAAGGGTAGCAACAAAACTTTCTTCAGGTATATTCGGGAAAGGAAGAAGATCAGAGTTGGAATTGCAGGACTCAAAAGTGCTGGGAAAGGACTCGTGGAAAGTGACACTGAAAAAGCGAAATTGCTAAACAAATACTTCTGCTCTGTTTTTACTAAAGAAGATCCTGGAGATGGACCAGCTATGACTCCCAAATATAAAAATGGGAATGAAGTGGATACCACACCATTCACAGAAGATGAGGTGTTAGAACAACTTGCTAAACTGAAAGTGGACAAAGCCATGGGACCGGATGGGATACATCCCAGGATACTGAAAGAGCTCAGAGAGGTTCTTGCAGGACCGTTAAAGGATGTCTTCAACAGATCCTTGGAAACAGGAGAGGTTCCTCAGGACTGGAGAATGGCTGATGTCGTACCTCTACACAAAAGTGGTGACAGGGAAGAAGTGTCAAACTACAGTACCGTGAGCCTTTCCTCGGTGGCAAGAAAAGTAATGGAGGCACTCCTGAAAGAGCGAATAGTGAACTTTCTCAAAACCAACAGGATGCAAGATCCGAGGCAACATGGTTTTACCGAAGGACGGTCTTGCCAAACAAATCTGATTGAGTTCTTTGACTGGGTGACCAAGGAACTAGATCAGGGGCATGCGATGGATGTCATCTACCTGGATTTCAGCAAAACCTTTGATACTGTTCCTCATAGGAGGCTTGTCAACAAACTCAGTAGCTTGGGGATGGGTCCCAAGATGGTAAACTGGATTAGAAATTGGTTGACTGACAGATGACAGAAGGTGATTGTACATGGAGCTCACTCGGATGAGAGGAAGGTGATTAGCGGGGTGCCCCAGGGTTCGGTCCTGGGCCTGGCACTGTTCAATGTATTTGTGAGTGATATTGCTGAAGGACTGAATGGAAAAGTCTGTCTTTTTGCAGACGACACAAAAATTTGCAATAGAGTGGACTCCCCCGAGGGAGTGGTTAACATGAGGAAAGATCTACAAAAGCTGGAAGACTGGTCTAATGCTTGGCAACTATGATTTAATGCGAAAAAGTGCAGTGTCATGCACTTGGGAAGCAGAAATCCAAGGGAAATGTACGTGATAGGGGGCGAGAGGTTGGTATGTTCGGTTCAGTAGAAAGACCTTGGTGTGATTATCTCTGATGATCTCAAGGTGGCAAAACAGTGTGACAAGGCGGTGGCAAAAGCCAGGTGGATGTTGGGCTGCATACAAAGAGGGATTACCAGTAGAAAGGAAGAGGTACTTATGCCATTGTATAAGTCACTGGTGAGGCCTCACTTGGAATACTGCGTTCAGTTTTGGAGACCGTATCTTGCAAAAGATGTAAAAAGACTGGAAACTGTTCAGAGCAAAGCGATCAAAATGATTTGGAGCCTGCATCAGAAGCCTTATGAGAAGAGACTTGAAGACCTAAATATGTACACTTTGGAGGAGAGGAGGGACAGGGGAGATATGATTCAGACATTTAAATACTTACAGAGAAATGATTAACAAACAAACCTCTTCCAAAGACGGGGAAGCTGTAAAACTAGAGGGCATAACATGAAGCTGCAAGGTGGTAAATTGAAAGGCAATGTCAGGAAATATTTTTTCACTGAAAGGGTGGTGGATGCTTGGAATGCCCTCCCGATGGAAGTGGTGGGGGCAAACATGGTAACGGAATTCAAAAAGGCATGGGACAAACACAGTGGATCCCTTTACAGCAATAGGATAAAAACAAGATAAACGGTACCATCTAACTTCTGAACCATATAACGTCTCAACAAATAGGGGTGTCTTATATGGAGTGGTGGGTATACCCCTAAACAGAGACATGGGGAGAGGTGGCCTGCACAGAGCGACAGGTGCACCTACTCTAGCCATCTTGCTGGGCAGACTAGATGGACCATGCTGGTCTTTATCTGCCATCATTTACTATGTTACTATGTCTGTGTGGGGCTGGGGGCGCTGTGCGGGATGGGACTACCGCTGAGGTGGGACGCAGCAGCAGCAGGGGCCCCGAGTGACAGGGTGCTCCATGCTGGTGTCCTGTCCGCCATGATGGAAAGCGGCCAACAACGGGGGTGGGGGTGGAGGGGGGAGTGGGATGGGCTTCATGGGGGGAATACGGGCTGCATGGGGTGATGGGGGTGGCGGGCAACGAGCTGCATGGGGGGTGGCTGATGTGACCTGTGGGAGGGGAGGTGGCTGATGGATTCTGCGGGGGGGGGCATTTGGGGCCTGTCAGAGGTGACAGGGATGGCTGACAGGGGGCTGTGTGGGGGGGGAGGGTTGGCTGGGAGTGACCTGAGATGGTTGGCCGGGCATTGGTATGTGGGGGGTTCAGGGGGCCGGCGCTTGGAGGTGGGCCTTTAGGAGGCTATCATCTGGGCCTGGGACAGGTAGGTGACTGGATGATGGGTAGGGGAGCGGGGGGGCACTGGTCCTGGAGGGAGCTGGCACTTGGGGAGGGTATTTGGGACTGGATCTGGGCTGTGGGTCATGGGTGGGATGGACAGGCCCCTAGGCAGGATGTGGCAGCTAGGGGCCTAGGAGACACCAGGCAGACCGAGGGCGCAGATCAGAGCCAGCATGACAGGGGTAACTAATGGCCAGGCGACATACATGGTACGCAGGGTTGCGTCCTGATCTGCTGATCGGATGTTGTGCTGTTCCTCTTGTTACACTGTGGGGTATACTGCATCACCCATCTGTTGTTGCACTGAGTGCAGGGTCTGGCCCCATGTGGATTCAGTGTGATTCAGCTATCTCTGCCTCATTTGTCCCTCCGGTTGTGAGCCTGTCCTCTGTCCCTGGGGGGCATCTGTGTGCCTGGTGTGTATCCACAGCTGTGTGAGCTGTTCACGTGGGATCTGTACGTAGAGATCTGTACTGTGGCGCTTTGCCATGTGCAGCCTGTCAGATGGGTGTCAGCTGTTCTTTGGCCTGCTGCATTGTTGGGGTGCTGCATCCCTTGGAAGGGTATGGGGGTGTATGCTGGCTGTGGTATGAGTGATCTGGCGTGGTAGCTCCCTGGTGTCATATCAGCTCTCACTATTCCATGTATTAGGGGATATCTGTTTGTGAGGTGACCGGCCTCAGATGTTCTCGGTTTGCAGGATCATGGGTTCTGTGGGTGTGTGCTCCAGTCCTGCACAGCACACGCTGTTGTTGTAGGGGTGTCTGTGGGTGCAGGATAGATGTTCCCATGGGGGGGGGGGCTTAATGCAGCATACAGCAGTCCAACCTGTGTTCAGTCTAGCTTTGTACGGTGTGCTGTGGTCCCCGCGCCTTCCTTGGGTTCCCTGTTGTGCATCCATCTTGCATGTCCCCCAGTACATGTCATTTGCCTTTGGGTTCTGTTCCATCACTGACTGTGGTTTGTGGTATGCCACCCCATACATCACCTCAGGCCACCCATGTGCACCATGACCGGTGCTGTGTCATGCACACACGGTGTGGGGCAGGGGACATGGCATGTGGGTGCTGCTGTGTGGGTGTGATGGTGCCCCTGTATTGAGCCTGGTATTGTCCATATGTTTGCGGGACTGCATATGGCAGGTTACACTGTGCATGGCTGGCAGGGGGCTGTGGGCTGGGAGTGGTGTGTAGGTGCAACAGCAGGCCTATGAGACACAGCATATGTCTCTGTGGGATGGCTGGGGACATGTGTATACATGGGTCCCCTGTAATAGCCCCCACACCCCCCTGTGTTGGGCCCTGCATGTGCTTGGCTGTGGATCATCCCCGGCACACACCCATTGACCTATGTACATATTGTACTGTTTGTGATCATGGTACAACTGTTCAATTGGACCATTCTAGGTTCACCTGCTCCCTGTCCCTCCTGAGGTTGTACTGGGACTGTTTACGCTGTTCAGGTTGGCAACTGTACTGACATGTACATTGTACCTGATGATGGTGTACTACATCTGTTCTTATCCTCGTTGTGCTATGTGTCATCTGCCCCTGATCCCTGGGGGAGGGCGCTAACCAAATATATTCATAGCTCTGTCAGTCATTGACACATATCCCCGACCTACCTGCACATGGGTCCGCTGTATCGAGTGCATGGGGCAGGCCATGGATGTGGATGGGCCCCAGCCAGTCTGCGAGGCGATGCTCCAGCATGTTCAGGGTGGCCCTCCACGGTTTACCCCCACCTGTGTCATGTGCATGGCACCTCTCCTGGGTCAGCTGAGCCCGGATACTGCACTTGATGTCACAGTAGTGCTTCCTCAGGCTCTCCACGTCATGCCATGGGCCCCCTGCTGCCGTCACCACTGTCTTCACCTCTTCCCATGCTGTGGTTCATTCTGCACTGGTGGTGGTGCTGCTTTGGCATCCAAATAGCACCTCATAATGGTACAGGACACTGCCCATGAGAAGGTCGTTTTCCTCCATGGAGAAGCGGACTGTCCTCTTCCTTGCCGTGTTGGGCACTGGCTTCCGGCGGCGCTTGGCCCCTAGTGCACCCCCAGCATGGTCCTGTGGGTGCAGGGTGACCCCAGATGGGCCTGTCTTCTCCCCCTCAGGCTCAGCAGTGGTGGCAACTGCTTGTGGTTGGTGTCTGGGTTAGACCCCCCCCTGTGCTGTTCACTCCAGCTTCCATGTCATCAGGCTGTCCCTTCTCCTGCAGGTTCTGCCTCCTGTCCAACATACACCAGTGGTATGTGCATGTGTGGCCATTTAACGTACATTGGGTGTGTCCCCAAGCGCATTCCACAGGTGCAGCACACCTTCCACAGCGCCTTCCTCAGAATGTGTGCACATGCGCCTTCCACACTCCAGATGTTTTGGTGTATGTTACGTGCCCCATATGCATGCGGGGCCACAGCACGGCTGCTACACCCCATCACGTGCAGGTATGTGCCTTATGCAGGATATATTGCGTCCTGCAGTGATTGCATCATGTGCTCACATCCGTACCTTCACAACTCTCACCATCGCTGCTAGTGGTGTATGCCGCTGTATCAGGGGTCTATCCTGGTATGTATCCCATGTATTGTCACGACTTCGTGGGCCATAGGCGGTTGCCTAGGTATATGAAGTGGTGAGAGTCTTTTATTTATGAGTGCCTATGGGTGTAGTTGTGATATGGGCAAAAATAACTTCAGCCGAGAAGCAATATAGGCACGCAGGATTTTATTCTCCACAAGGCCAAAAGGAACCTTTACACACAGTCCCAAATATTCAACACAAAGGTGGGTAATTTCCAGAAAAAAATGTAACAAAATAAACAGCTTCCAAATGCAGTTTGTTACTGAACTCAAACAAAGTATTTCTTCATACCATTGAAATAAGGTTGGAAATAAAAACCTCCTTTCCAAAAATGGTTTTAAAACATTTGCAGTCTCTTCAGCAAAACAGCAGTGCCAAACTTTCTCTGCACAAGGTTTCTTTTTCTTTCTCAAACCAGGTTTCTTTATCTGCCCTTCTATCAGACTCAATATACTTTGTGTGCAGCCTTTCACATTAAGGGTTAAGCTTCTCAGGCTTTCTAGCCAACCTAATTTTCATAGGCCCCTCGGCTCAGCCTTTGAACACGGCTGCTAGTTTAATGCTTTCAAAAACCCTCTTTAGTTACTATAATGAAACAGGAAGACATTCCATTTCTGTCTCAGAACTAAGCTCTTGGTTTATAGCACATCCAAAATCCATGCTCTCAGGTTCAGACTCTGTTAGAACAGCCTCATGTTTAAAACCAGCTATCTCTGGCTGCAAACGGTCTAACAATCTAAGAACCTTCTTTAAGGCAGTATCTCTCTTCCTCTGGGTAATGCCTTTTCTCTCATACAATTCCTTACTCTTAGAATGGTTAAAAGTCTTAGCCATGCTCACCATATTTTGTGGAGATAAGCACCTGGCTGTCCTTGCAGCTGTTGGCTCAATCTCTGTAAAATCTTCTAGGAAACGTTGTGGATTACTCACATGGTCTGTGAACTCTCCCTGGCCAGCTTTAAAACCCTAGGCTGGTTTTGCCTTTCTGCTTGGAAACTCAGGTAAGGTTTCATTCACCCTTGGAGTGCCTCTCTTTGGTAATATCCTTGGGTTCTCAGAGTTTCTTCCCTTCCTGGAATTCTCTGACCCAATTACCTTAGGGCTGGTTTCAGGTCTGGAACTTCTGTCTCTCCTTTCTCTTTCAGTAGAGGATTCAGCGTCAGTGGAAACTGGTCTCCTAAAGCACCTTCCCTTAAGGTTGCCTTTCCCTGCAGTGTACCTCCGTTCTGCTCTCTGAGCACCTCCCTCTCGGGCACTTCTAGGCTGGGCAGTTTGAGGACCTCTCTGCTGGGCTCTCCAGATATTTCCACAAGCTCCTTCCCTTCTGCTTGGGATTCCCCTCTGAACTCCTGCACGTCCTGAGCTTTCAGAACTTCCTGACCTCTCTTGCTTCTCCCCGGCTTCCTCCTGTCTCTGTTCAAAGTTCCGGTGTTTATACCTGCAGTTTTTCTCACTGCCTGCTGACTCCACCCCTTGTACTCCCTCGTGCACGGGCTTGGTTACTAGGGAACTAGGGCGTGTCCCTTGCCTACCAGCTTTGTTTGTGGAGTTTTTTCAGATTCAGAAGTTTTAACCCCTGAACTTCTGGTTTCTCTGTCTTTCACTGGGAAAATCCCTGGATTTCTCTCCTCTCTCTTATGCTCTTTCTGGCCTGCGCCGTGACATATCCCCCCCCCCCCTTAAATTATTCCGGGCTGGCAGACGATAGTCGGCACAGCACGGAATCTCTACACTTGGGCGGTGATCTGCTGGGCAGCCACTCCGATTGGGCCCTGCAAAGGCCAACCGGACCAACGCCACCCGATCATGCCAGGGGCGTAATACATTTATGTGAAAGGTTTGCTGCCTTCCCTTCCTTGTTTCTATGACATAGGAGACCGGTCCTACCCACTTTATCACTCTGTAAGGACCTTTCCATTTTACTTCAAATTTTGGGCTGGTCCCCTCTATCATTACCACCACTTTTTCCCCAATCTCTAGCTGACGGGGTCGGGCCTTTAAGTCATAGCGCTTCTTCTGGCACTGCTGACTGGTGGTAATATTCTCTTCTGCTACCTGTGTGGTGCGTTGTAAACGACCCTTCAGATCCCTCAAAAAGGTTGGGATGTCTGCTTCCCCCAGAGCTGGCTCCACCCATTGTTCTCTTAGTATGTCCAACACCCCCCTGGGCGGTCTTCCATACATTAATTCAAAGGGGGAGACCCCTGTAGAAGATTGTCTGCGCTCCCGGCACACATACAATACAAATGGGAGCATTAGGTCCCAATCCAACATATCACCCCCTAGGCTTTTCCTTAGCATCCTTTTTATCGTCTGATTAAGCCTCTCCACCAACCCATTGGATTGGGGGTGATAAGCAGCTGTTTTCACATGATGGATGCCGAACGCATCCCATATCTGGGCCAAATACTTCGCGAGGAAATTACTGCCTCTATCTGTCAATATCTCTTGGGGAAACCCGATTTCACAAAATAGCTTCACTATCTCTCCTGCAATAGCCCTAGCAGAGGTATTCCTTAAGGGGATGGCCCACGGGAACCGGGTTGCCTGATCTATGATGACCAGGATGTACTGGAATCCTCGGGGCGTCCGCTTTAAAGGGCCTACCATATCCATAGCCAATTTATATTCCGGTTTGGATATACATGGTACTGGTACCAACGGAACCTTCCGTGGGTGGAATGAGGTAACCTTCTGACACTGTGGACAGGACTCACAGAACCTCGAAGTTTCCCTATAAATTCCTGGCCAATAAAAGCGTGACAGAATTTGATCTAGGGTACTGTGGACACCTTTATGCCCCCCTACGGGATGGTCATGGGCTAGTTTCAGAACCAACTTCTTAAAGGTGGTGGGGACTACCAACTGCTTCCGAGTTTGTCCTGTCTGGGGGTCCATGCTCTCCCGGTATAGTAGACCTTCGTCCAGAAAGAACCGGGGTAAGGCTTCTGTCCCTGACTCAACATAGGAAAAAGCTCTTGATAGAGCCGGGTCAGCTCTTTGTTCGTTCGGAAACGTAGGAAATTTTCCTACTAACTCTGCAGGCGCCCATGGTAATGCCTGTCCAGCTAACAATTCTGCTCTGTTCCGCTTCCTGAGCTGTCTCCTTTCCTCCTTTCCCACGCTCCCCACTTTACGTCCACTAGAAGGGGCTGAAATCAACTCCTCATGACATGGCAACCCATGGGAAGGTCCTTCCTCGGGATCTTGGGCGTCTTTTCCTAGGTCAGGATTGGCTCTGGTAGACACTAAACCTGTTTTAGGCTGAATACGTTTCACTAGGCCACGCTTGAATTGCGGCCAGTCTTTCCCTAACACCAGGGGATGGGGAAGCTTAGGGACAATGGTGACTACCACTTCTCTCTCCAGACCTAAGCCTCTCACCCTGACCTTTGTTAAGGGGTAAGCCGATGTGGCACCATGCACACACTTTATTTTTATGGACTGATCAGATTGGGTTGGGGCCTTATCACTCTGGGCTTGGACATCAGCCCACACCTTGGCTGACACCATCGATTGCTCTGCCCCTGAATCTAGAAGTGCCTCCGTAGGAATGCCCTCGACCGCTACCTTCAGCAAAAATCCCTCTCCATCTTTTCCCTGGGTGGATATCAATGCTGCTCTGGCCTTGCAATTCCTAGCAAAATGTCCTTCCTCCCCACAAGTAAAACATTTATTTCGGTCCTGGGACCATTTTCTCCTGGGCTTTACCTCTAGGCTCTTTCCTAACAGAGTGTTCCCCATCTTTTGTGATCCTCCTCCTTCAGGGTTAGATGTATGACCCACCTTTGTTTGGCCTACCCACCTGGCCTCTAAAAAACGCTCTGCCAACGAGGTAGCTTCCTGGGTGGTCCTACAACCCTGGAGGATCAAAAAAGATTTCAAGTCATTAGGAACTGCTTCCACAAACTGTTCCATTATTATACAATCTAGAATGGTATCAACAGATTTGCCCTGTGGTTCTAACCACTTCCAGACTAGACTCTTGATTCTTTCGCATAAGGCTTGTGGTGTCTCCCCTGATTTTAACCTGCACGCCCTCAACTGGCGTCTGTATACCATCGGTGTGAGACCCATCCTATCCCTTATGGTTCTCTTAACATCAGCATATGAGGAGGCTTGATCATTGGGCATTGCGCGGTATGCAGTTAAGGCTTCTCCCGTTAGGGAAGCTGCAAAGCGAACTGCCCACTGATCTTCTGGCCAGCCGCTGAGTTGTGCAACTCTCTCAAAGACCTCCATATAATCATCAATATTATCATCCTTCCCTAAAGGATCAAAGGAAAAGATACCCCTCCCTGGTAGTCCTAGTCCTGGTATTGCACCCAAGGACCCAGTCACGCTCTTCAGGGCATCTGACGCTTTCCTTTGTTCTTTCACCGATTCGGCCATCACCGATAGGAGCGGTTCCTGCTGGTCCATGAACAGGCGGGCTATCCGCTCTTGGGCTCTGGCAGATTCCTCCTGTTGTTCCTTGAAGTGGTCCGCGACCCAGCCCAGCAGATTCGGATGCTCCATCTCTCTAGCGATGCTGAAATAAAGCACAAACAGAAACACCAAGTGTGGTTCTTTCATACACACAAAAGGCTATTTCCCACTGGTTACAAAGATTACAGCACCACCTCCTGGCAGACTATCCTCAAATAACCCTGTTTATCTACAGGTTACCTGCCAGACGGGTAGACTCAGGCTCAGCAAGGGAAGCACCCTCTGGACGCTCTACTCCGGTCCCTCCTTCCTCCGGCTGGAGTCTGGTCTCTGGGTGGCTGGGGCTCTTCCTGGCGTTCTCTGGACTTCTCCTCACGCTGTCCTTGTAGTGGATATAGGCCTTGCGAAAAAAATCCAATAACTACGCCAAATCCTGTCACGACTTTGTGGGCCCTAGGCGGTTGCCTAGGTATATGAAGTGGTGAGAGTCTTTTATTTATAAGAGTGCCTATGGGTGTAGTTGTGATATGGGCAAAAATAACTTCAGCCGAGCAGTAATATAGGCACGCAGGATTTTATTCTCCACAAGGCCAAAAGGAACCTTTACACACAGCCCCAAATATTCAACACAAAGGCGGGTAATTTCCAGAAAAACAGATAACAAAATAAACAGCTTCCAAATGCAGCTTGTTACTGAACTCAAACAAAGTATTTCTTCATACCATTGAAATAAGGTTGGAAATAAAAACCTCCTTTCCAAAAATGGTTTTAAAACATTTGCAGTCTCTTCAGCAAAACAGCAGTGCCAAACTTTCTCTGCACAAGGTTTCTTTTTCTTTCTCAAACCAGGTTTCTTTATCTGCCCTTCTATCAGACTCAATATACTTTGTGTACAGCCTTTCACATTAAGGGTTAAGCTTCTCAGGCTTTCTAGCCAACCTAATTTTCATAGGCCCTTCGGCTCAGCCTTTGAACACGGCTGCTAGTTTAATGCTTTCAAAAACCCTCTTTAGTTACTATAATGAAACAGGAAGACATTCCATTTCTGTCTCAGAACTAAGCTCTTGGTTTATAGCACATTCAAAATCCATGCTCTCAGGTTCAGACTCTGTTAGAACAGCCTCATGTTTAAAACCAGCTATCTCTGGCTGCAAACGGTCTAACAATCTAAGAACCTTCTTTAAGGCAGTATCTCTCTTCCTCTGGGTAATTCCTTTTCTCTCATACAATTCCTTACTCTTAGAATGGTTAAAAGTCTTATCCACGCTCACCATATTTTGTGGAGATAAGCACCTGGCTGTCCTTGCAGCTGTTGGCTCAATCTCTGTAAAATCTTCTAGGAAACGTTGTGGATTACTCACATGGTCTGTGAACTCTCCCTGGCCAGCTTTAAAACCCTAGGCTGGTTTTGCCTTTCTGCTTGGAAACTCAGGTAAGGTTTCATTCACCCTTGGAGTGCCTCTCTTTGGTAATATCCTTGGGTTCTCAGAGTTTCTTCCCTTCCCGGAATTCTCTGACCCAATTACCTTAGGGCTGGTTTCAGGACTGGAACTTCTGTCTCTCCTTTCTCTTTCAGTAGAGGATTCAGCGTCAGTGGAAACTGTTCTCCTAAAGCACCTTCCCTTAAGGTTGCCTTTCCCTGCAGTGTACCTCCGTTCTGCTCTCTGAGCACCTCCCTCTCGGGCACTTCTAGGCTGGGCAGTTTGAGGACCTCTCTGCTGGGCTCTCCAGATATTTCCACAAGCTCCTTCCCTTCTGCTTGGGATTCCCCTCTGAACTGCTGCACGTCCTGAGCTTTCAGAACTTCCTGACCTCTCTTGCTTCTCCCCGGCTTTCTCCTTTCTCTGTTCAAAGTTCCGGTGTTTATACCTGCAGTTTTTCTCACTGCCTGCTGACTCCACCCCTTGCACTCCCTCGTGCACGGGCTTTGTTACTAGGAAACTAGGGCGTGTCCCTTGCCTACCAGCTTTGTGTGTGGAGTTTTTTTCAGATTCAGAAGTTTTAACCCCTGAACTTCTTGTTTCTCTGTCTTTCATTGGGAAAATCCCTGGATTTCTCTCCTCTCTCTTATGCTCTTTCTGGCCTGCGCCGTCACAGTATGCACTGTTTGCGGTATGCATTATTGCTGTGTGAGATATCCGTTATGTACGGCGCGTTACGGAGCGCGTAGGTGGGGTATGCAGGCCGTCGTGTACCTATGACATCTAGCAGGGCACAGGGACATGCCATGAGCTCCTTCCTGTGTATGCACTGCGGCTGCTGAGGAATGCGCGTACCAACATACTCTACGCCGTTATGCTTATTGATGTGGTTCCCGATCCACTCATCTGCTTCTGGCATATGTTGCTGCATTTGCAGGTGTGTTATGTTTGATCTGATTACCTATCACTGTATCAGTCTATGTCACACAGAGTAGAAATGAAAATAACTAGAAAAACTCTGTATTGCAACTAGAAAGTAACATGTTCTAAATAGAGACTGCAGATATTTATGAACATGAGACGTCTAAAAGAGAGTTTTTTTGGCAGCAATGTGGTCTCAGTATCTCAGGGCAGGAGTCAGACACTTCTGCCTCATTGCCCTCACTTTCACATCAACGACCACCAGATTATAGCTACCTTATTTTTCAATTATTTTCAAAATAGTGTATTAAGAATATCTCATTCAATAATGAACAATGACAAAAATTGCTTAGCTTTGTTTTGATGATAAGTTGTCCGATTCTTTCTCAGCAAAAATTGCTTAACTGCATTTTACCGTTGAATACTTTCCCCTTGATCTGATTACCTGCCACTCCCCACGTCGTATATAGCATTTGCTATTGCTCCATCTGATGTCTATCATGGCTCATGTGGACGGTGCCAGTGTTGCAGTTGTGGCGTTCCTGGGGCTTCCCGAGCTGCGGTTGCCTGATGAGGGTGATGGTGTCCATGGGGCTGTGGCACTGGGTATGGGTGCAGTCCCGCTGCAACTCAGACCTGCAGATGTGGGGGAGGTACCAGCACAGTGCTGTCGGTGTGCCAAGGCACACCCTCACCTGCCACACCTCTACAGGCCCAGGCCCGTGCTCCAGGACATATGTGAGGACCAGGTAATCTCCCTATACCATGTGAGCACAGGGGCTATTAGGGAGCTCTATGAGGTTCTGAGACCTGACCTCGAACCCCAGACTGCCCGGTCCCATGCCATACCAGTATTGGCCAAGCTCCTGGGTGCCCTATACTTCTTTGCCTCTGGCTGTTTCCAATCCTCTGTGGTCACAGTGAGTGGTATGAGCAGGCCCACCTTCTCACGTTGTCTCCACCAGGTACTGCGGGCCATGGTCAGCTGGGTTAGGGATTACATTGCGATTCCTAACAATAGGCAACATTGGGGGGGCCCTGGGCCAGGCATTCCAGTGGATTGCAGGGATACCACATGTGATGGGAGCTATTGATTACACACATGTTGCCCTGGTCCCACCCAGATACATGTAGCTGGTGTATCGCAACCACAAACACTACCATTCCCTGAATGTGCAGGTTGTTTGTGATGCAAACATGCATATTCTGAATGTGGTTCCCAGGTTTCCAGGGTCCGCCCATGACTCCTATATCCTGTAGCACTCAGCACTGTTTGGCCAATTTGAGGCCGGACACTATGATGACTGTGTCCTGCTGGGTGGGTATTTGCCATCTCTGACATGCACATACGTCTCCTGTGTCCCTGGGGTTGGGGCACCTCTCGCACGTGGAGCAGTGGCACCTGTGGTGTGTCAGTCAGCCCCTATGACTGCAACTCCCCTGCGACACACATGACATGCAGTGATGCAGGTCTGGCCTTTCTCAGGCAATATTCAGGAATCTGCCCCTCAGGCAGTGGCATGTCACTGGGCAGCCTGTGTGTAGTATACATGTTTCCTTGGTTAGCTCTGCCCTTTGCATGCCATGCCTTGCATTGTGGCTTTGGAGCGCTACCCTTGTATGGGGCTGTGTCTCCCATCACACCATGTCACTGTCACCGGAGCCGTTGTCACATATGCCTGTGGCCATCTACAGTTAGCTATGTCTGCCACATTTCCATCCCTCTCGTCTGTTTCCCTCAGCATGCATGCGGGTGACACTGATTTCTGGTAGCCCTGCTCACTTCCACTGGCCTCTGGAGCTGTGACACTCTAGACACATGTGGTCCAGCCCTGCTATGGTGGGCTGTGATGCCTGTTGGTGGTGGACACCTGCGTCACCCGGAGCTCGACCACACACATGTGCATATGTGTATGTGCCATAATTTGGGCATGCTCCCTAGGTGACTGTGCATGCAACGTGTGTGGTTGTGGTATTGGGGGGAATGCTTGCCTCACCAAGTAATCTTGTCACTGTCCTGTGTATTGGTTGGCCATTCCCCATTGCCTTTGTCTGGCACAACACGTATGTGGGCTGTGGTGACACAGTACAGCACACATGTCTGCTGTATGTATGTCAGCATTCCTGTGTCGTGTCTGCCATCTTGCCTGTGGCCCTCATGTACATGTTACTGTGTCAGCATCTGTGTGTGCACTGTATCAGGGCTGTTACATGTATCACCCATGCGCATCTATGCCCTTTACCATGGTGCGGTGGCATGTGTCGGCCGGCTGCATTCATGACTGCCACCCCTGGCCCTTGTGTTACAGAGGCTGGTCATGTGCTGGCAAGGATACACCTTATGTGCATTTGTTTAACTACCCTTGCCCTCTGTTCCATATCTCACACCTCCAGATACTGGCACATAGGTGTCGGGTGCCAATATGTGTCGCAAGGTGTTTGTGTCCTGGTGTATGTGTTGTTTGTACCCACGTAGCTTCATGTGTGCTCCTCTACGTCCATCATCTCCTGATTGATCTTTCCACATTTCCTTCTGCAGGTGATGCGGGATATGGCTGTCATGCCTGGTTGCTGACCCCTGTGCGTCTTCCACGGACACGTGCAGAGATGAGGTACAATGAGGCCCATGCCTCCAGCCGCTCAGTCATCAAGCGCACCTTTGGCATTTTGAAGAGTCACTTCAGGTGTCTGGATAGAACCGACGGGTCCTTACAATACTGACCCATGACTGTGGCACAGATCATACTAGCCTGTTGCATCCTCCCCAACATTACTCTCAGGTATGGTCTGCCAGTCAAAATTAATGAGGATCTTGAGGAGGATCTGACGTGCCTTCCTGCACATGGCCGTGGTGACACTCGTGAGGGGATGGCAGTCAGGCAACATCTGATTGAGGAGCTGTTCTCCTGTAAGTCATGCGCATTGTGATGGCGCAGCTAGCGGAGAGTATAAAGAAAGGGAGAAAAAACAGGCATTTTCCCCTAAAAATGCAGTTAGCTCCAGGACGTCAGGGGTTAAAACTTCAGAGTTAGAAAAAAACTCCCTGCACAGAGTCAGTAGTAGAAAGACACGCCCTAGCTCTATGGCAACCAGCATTGATAATGAGGAACAGCTGGGGGTGGAGCTAGGAAAGGAAAGGGAGATTCACCAATATAAGCTGGAGGAAATTAGAGACAGGAGGAGCCTGGGAGACAGGAGGAGCCAGGGAAGCCTGAGGAGCGAGAGTAGAGGAGGAGCAAACAGAGCTACAGGAGAAGCAGGAAGTGATGAGGCAAGCCGAGAAGGCACTGCAAGTGGCAAGCCTTGCTGGCACGTGGAGCCTAGACAGCCCAGGAGGCAGCAACAGGAGGAACATGATGCAAGGCCTGTTTGCAGAGTAAGGCAAGAGCCCAAGGAGTCCTGCAAGAGGTATGGAAGTAATCCTGTGAGAGGGAAAGCTTATGAGAGAGAGGAAGTAAGCTATGGAAATGGCCGAGAGTTATCTCCACCTGAGTGTATGGAAATTGAGCCCGTGGCACTAAACTCTGAGGAGAGTTTGTTTCCCCACAGCAAGGTGAGCACTTTAAAAGCTTCTCCTAGTTCCCTGAGAGATAAGAAGTCTCCTAATTCTCTCAAGAGTCCCCAGCAGAGAGAAGAAGCCATTTGGCAGAAAGTTTTAAAGGTTTTAGAAAGATTAAAGCCTGTTACTTCTGACCTAAAGTCTGACCATTTACCCTCTGATTTTGAAGGGGAAAGTATGGATTTGGGAGAATCTGTGTTGGAAGATTTACCTTCAGATCAGGAGATGGATTGTTCTTTAGTCTATGCCCAAACTGACAAGCCATAAGGTTTTAAAGAGTGAAGAAACCTAGAAGCTTGGATTTCAGTTGAGCAGTGCTGAGAAGATTATGCTAATGAGCTACTGAGCTCCGTGGTTTGTTTCAGACTTGTTAAAAGACTGTGTTACAAGTGAATGCCAGAGTTGTTAGCTCAGCCTCTAAGAAACGTTTGTGAAGGGAAGAAGAATAGCTGCAGTAAAAAGTACCATTGGTTTAACTAACTGGAAGAATGTAAAGTTTGTAACCAACCTGGAAGCTGTTTGGCTTAAAGAGTACTGGCTATTTTCTACCTGAAGATACACTGATTTCCTAGTATTGTATATAAGCTGAATGAAGAAGCAAGCTTCTGTTTTTGTTTCACTGGAGAAAGTATCCACCAATTTTTATGTTCTGATATTTCTTTGAACTGCCAAGTTCATCTTGCCTGGAGAATAAATAAAAATCCTGTGTGCCTTGAAAAACAAAACCTCTCGGCTGAATTACTTTTCACAACTACTTTGCATAGAGGCTAAACAAGGGACATTTATTTATTTTATTTTATTTATTTAGTATACATTTGTATACCGCTACTTCCAGCGATCAGCAGCGGTTTGATTACAGATTGTAAATTGTCAAATCATGACAGGAAATTTTTGAGGTATAAACACATTGATTAGACAGGAAAGCACAGCACACAGAGAACTATTTTACAGGGAACATAAAAAAATAAATAAGTTCCGTCTCCTACCACTAGGCTACCGCCTGGCCACTAGGGGGCGTGACAGCATATGGGGAGGTGCTTATGGGTATACATGTACATGCTGTCGTGTGTGATTCATGGCTCTCTCTCATGCCAGATGTGTGTTTCATGTGTGTCTTTGCATCCCCAGGCTTGCCATTTGTTCCTGCCTGGTGCTTTGGCAGCGTGGAGGCTATATGTACGTCATTTACCCTGCAGCTGACTGGGGTGGGTGGACATGAGGGTAACTGTACTGTGGGGGTGGTGCAGCATGGCACATGTCTGTGTCTCTCTGTCCACTGCACATATGTGTTTGTATACCTCTTGGGCCTGCAACTCCATACACCATATGTCCCAGTTGGCACCCCTATGGCCATTTGTTTGTGTTCTGTCCTATGGTGTATTCACTGTACGTGGGGCATATGTGACAGCGCTGTGTGTATCTATGGGTACAGGGTGCGGTTGTGGTGTACGGCACATACACCCTTCCCTGGTGTGGCATTCACTACCATCTGTGTATCATTGCACCAACTGTGATGACTGTCTCCAATGGTGTGGGTTGGTGCTCAGACATGCCGTACACTACATGCAGCATGCTCTCCATGTCCTACTGTGTTTGTCTCTGTGTCTTTGGGACATGTATATGTGATAGTGTACTCTGCTGTCCTGTAGCATGATCCGTTTCTAGAATGTGTCCTGTCATGTGTGCGGCGGTGGTCACTGTTCTATCTGTACCCTCTGCTGTTGGCCTTGCATACATTGTGCACATGTGTTTACGCATGTGTTCCATGAATCCACCTGACCTGTCTCTTGTTTGCTCACAGACCACTGTGCATCAATGTTTCCGGGCCCCGCATATCCCCATGCCTTGGACTTGTGGCACCGACAGCTGGATGTGCAGACATGGAGATTCTACGCATTCCAATGACATCCTCTGCCTTTACTGTGACCTCCTGTGGCCTTTGCCTACTGCTGACAGTCCCTATCAGACAACTGCTGCTCACAGCCGGTAGGTTGCACCTTTGATCATTTGTGTCAGGCCTTTACCCATTTCTGTTGGCCTGTTCTTTATCTGTTGCTCTTTTGTGGGATCAATCTGCAACACCACTGTAAGACATGCTGTTGAACTCTGGGTTGCCTGCGAGACATGGGCTTGGAGGTGGCCAGGTAGGAGTGGCTGCCGGGTCTGAAGTGGCATCTCTTGATGATTTCAACATGCACTGTGTTCAGTGTTGTGCTTGTGTCATATGTTCATGTCTGTGGTTTCAGCATGTACATCCTGTGGTCTTGCTCTCTGCATTGTGGCATGATATTATGTGCAGCATACCATGACCTTTTATCTTTCCACCTTTCCACACAGGGTACAGGCAATGCGCCCACCACATTTACTACACTGCATCTGCAGTCCCCATCACCCAACAGTTGGTGGAAAGAGCAATTGCATGCAACACTCCCTGGGAGATGGTGTCACTGTGGGAATGGACCTATGAGAGTCGGACACATACCTTTGATGGACATCTGTGTTGGCTTGGTACTTTGCGCATCACAGGGATGACCGACACACTGTTTGTGCCGTGAACTGGCCGTGTGTTGGGTTTATCACAGCAGGTACACAGCACCTTTGCATTACTGTGGAATATTGAGACATCACACGTGGCTTTGCATGGCCATGTTCTCAGGAATATTCATGGCAGGACTTGTGCGGTCACAGGCATCATCTGCACTGTGGAGACTGCTCCATACCTGTACAGCAGGGACACACATGCACGCTGTATGTTTTACATCCATCAGACATTGTGTTGAGGGGTGGGGCCCATGTGTGGGACTTGGATTGCTGCATCTGAAAACATGTTTGGATGAACAGGCATATGCAGCCACATATGTGGCACAGGAGATTCATTCTGCAGGTCCTGCTTATCTGTCTGTGGACCTTACACTTATACATGACAAACTTTTTACCACCATTCCACTGTGATGCCTGTCACCAACTGTGGTAGCTTTGTGGCAATCGCAGGCTGTGTTACAGTGGATCTTGGGCATCACTCTGTCATGTGTCAACTTTCATGGTGCATGTGCATGTACGTGAATCATTTATTACACTGGTGCATGTTCCAGTGTTGGAATTGTGTGTGTTCCTGCACCATTGTGGACCTCTCTTTGTACCTCTATGTACAGGTTGTTGTGTGTGTCTCGAACTTGTTACAATGTCCTCATATTTCAGTGTGTCACCGTCGTTGCTGCTATTTGTGCATTAAACATGTATATTTCCATGACTGCCTGATGTCTGCTTATTCTCAGCACATCAGATGCTATTGTCTGGCCATCTACACTGCTGTATGACCCACAGTTAGCCACATATTAGGTCTACACATCTTGGGTGTGGTGCTGGGCCATTGGAACATGTCATCATTGGCATGTTTGAGCATTTGCCTGTGCACTGTGGGTCCACTTCACTGTGTGGTTGCCTGATATTACATCTCTGTATCTTACCTGCAGACCTTATTGGCTTGTGTGTGTGTTGTCAGCTTGGTGTGCCTGCCTGTACCATGCCCCCTGTCAGCTGTGTCTTCAAGTGCTATGGCCATGATGGTGCAGACAACTACTACTACTACTACTATAGAGCATTTGATACATGGAGTATGCAGCACTGTACAGATGGGTGGGGGCATGCTCTACTCATTTGACCTTACAATATAGTCAGGGAAGGCACAGATGGTGTGGGCATGGATACAGCAGGGGACAGGGGGGTTGGGAGCCAGGGAAACATGGGTCATGTGCCGGAATGTGGATGTGTGATTTGGTTCTGCATTGGTGTAGGTTCTGAAGACGGTGCCTGGTGTGCAGACAGCGGTAGTTGATTCCATGCATACATAATATCATGGTGATGGGGCATGGTTCTGGGGTAAGCAGTGGGGGGTGCATCACAGGTGGAGGTGTGTGCGGTGGGGCCATGTTCCCAAGGAGGGTTGTACAGGGGGATGTGTGACAGAGGGTGATGGGGAGCCACAGTGTGACTGCATTTAGGACTCAGCAGGCGATGTTTTAGATGCATGTGGTGAGGGTTAGGGAGCCAATGACGGGAGCTGGCAGGAGGGGTGGTGTGGGCATGGCTGGCCTGGCGCAGGATTAGACACACAGATGAGTGTTGCACACAATGATGGGGAGGGAGATGATTCCAAGGGTGACCTGCAAGGGGCATCTTACAGTGATCCTGACTGTATGTTGTGAAGGGGTGGGGAAGCCTTTTAGTGGTGTGGTTGTGGGGACTGGTGCATGTTTCGCTGATGTTCGACAGACAGGGGAGGCAGGTGTCACCCGGGCACCTTCCACACCTCTCCAGCCCATCGGCCTAGCCGCGCATGGCCCTGCACCACCATGTCATATGTGCCGCTGCCATGCTGCGTGTCACGTGTGCCATGACGGTGGGCCTGCATGGTGCCATCATCCATACACATTGTATCGGGGGGGGGGAGGGCTTGCACTGCACTCCTCACATATCCACTGTTTCAGCATGTTGGCTACACCCATCAGCCTGGCTACAACACGTGTCCAACACATGCACAGGTGTGTGTCATGTGCCGCTGTGCGCATGGGGGGGGGCTGATCATGTGTGCCACCATTGGGCCTTGGGCACAGCAGCAGCCGTGCCCAGGTGGGGCCAGGGTGAGGGCCAGCACATGCTCTCCAGGGTCCTGGGGCAACATGGGAGTGGGCCAGTCCCGCACCCACCAGCCAGTGCACCTATCATTGCACCAGGGTGACCGACATACCACTCTGATGTGGCCTGGGGCATCCTGGGGCTGGGCCAGCCCTGTGAAACTCAACCAGGGGCAGGTACCATAGCACCAGGATGAATAACAGGGTTCTGTGATGAGTCCTGGGGCATCCTGGGGCTAGGCCAGCCCTGTGAGACTAAGCCAGGGGCAGGTACCTTGGCACCAGGTTGACTAACTGGGCTCTGTAATGAGGCCTGGGGCATTCTGGGGCTGGGCCAGCCCTGTGAAACAGTTACAGGTTCAAATACCATACAACCAATATGAATATCATGGCTCTTGTATGAGGGCTGGGGCATCCTGGGGTTGGGGCAGCCTGTGAAACAATGACAGAAGCAAATAACACACAACCAGGATGATTAACAGCTCTCTGTGATGGGGCCTGGGACATCCTGGGTCTGGGCCAGCCCTGTGAAACTGTAACAGGAGCAAATACCATACAACCAGGGTGATTAACAGGGCTCTGTGATGAGGCCTGGGACATCCTGGGGCTGGGCCAGCCCTGTGAAACTGTAACAGGAGCTATGCAGGGGCACCAGGTGATGTGTGAAGGTATGTTCTGGCCCCAGGTGGCCTCAGGCCTCATTAAAGAGGCCTGTATTTACCCCTGGTGCTATGGTAGGTGCGCCAGTTGATGTGTGCAGGGCAGCACTTACCCCAAGTGGGCCCCTGGTCTGTACATCAGGGCCAGTGCTACATCCCTTGGAGCTTCATAGGTGAGTCTGCTGATGTATGCATGACACACTGGCTAGCCACATATGCAGCACTTCGCCATGGACATCTGTGGCACAGTTATGCCTAGTCACGGAATATGCTCACCACATGTCTCGAGCACATCATCAGGTGTAGCAGACAGAGTGATCCATCACACAGCAACTGGCGACATGACACACTGCTGGTACGATGCACCTGTTATGCAGCCCGACACAGCCAGGATTGACATGGGACAACCATGTCATATGGGAGCTGCCCATCAGGTGGCCATGTGCTGGCTGGATGGTTGCACACAGTACCCAGGGGGTCAGAACACACATGTTCAGCTGCACATGCACACATGCAGGTAGCGTAGACACCACCTGGCATTGGACCAACAGTTTTCAGCAACTACATCCCCCTGCTGCCCATAGTCATGTGTGATGTGCATCAGCCATTGGCCAGAGATGTCTGTCCTATAACAGTCCGTATCCATTGCTGTGCTCCCAGGTGGCAGGAATGTGCAGAATGGGGCAGTGGCTGCAGATGCACTGGTACGGCTGCTGCGGCAGCTACAGCGTGGCACAATCATCAACAGACATGGTGAGTGAAGCAGCCTGCGTGTCACAAGACAGCATGATTGGGTTGGCCTGCATCCTGTGGTGCCACCTACTATGTCTCCACAATGTGGCAGACACATGGCCACGATGCTCATGTTTTATTCTCACTCCACAGTGGCTGCAGATGCTGGCATGGGGGCTTCCACTGATGCTCCATTCAGAGTGGCCCACGGCAGCCAGCCCCAGGTGTGCAGGACATGGCGGTGGAGGTGGTGGCTGTCGACACCAGTACCATGGTGGAGGAAGGGGGTCAGCCGCAAGTCCAGACAGGGGAGTGCGTGATTATGATGTGGAGAGGGAGGTGGTATGGGGTGATATGGATGTGGTGTTTGGGGTGGGAGGGAGGGTAGTGGTGGGTGGTTGGGAAACTGGGGGGGAGGGTGGGAGGGGATTGCCAGTCCTGGGCAGCACAGGCCCTCACAGACCACTGGGGCCATTGCCACCTGCCCCACAGTGCTAGGGGTGTCTCACAGCCAGACAGGGGCCTGGCACACATTGAAACAGACAGACGCTCTGCCGATGCCACCACACAGGCAGCAGGTACAGTGTGTCTGTGTGGTGGCATGTATGTGCGCCGCCTAGATGTGGCAAGGTGTGCTGTGTCCCATGAGCCACGGCCATGGACTCACGCCCTGGAGCAGGTGGTATGTGCCATTATCAGGATAGCTGATGGGCTCTGCATGCTGTGTGAGGGTGTCCTTGGCAACAGAGCTCCACAGCCATCCAGACAGGAAGGGCACCAGGGGGTGTAGGTGACATTGTAACCCCTGGTCATGATCTCAATTTCTGCGATGCCAAGCTCACTGATATCCTGCTTGGCATGTATGGGTACTGTTACACTGACTTCTCACTGCCAGACCTACTGAACCTGTGCAGTGGTAGGTATGGCCTATTGGTTATAACAATGTACCTTGGTCCAGAGGGCTGGGGTTTCAGGGCCCATCTGGGGACAGCTGTCTCATGTCTGGGGCACTGAGGTTTCTAGTCTTTTGGACATTCCTTGTGGCCTTGGACGTGCAACTTGCCCCTCCATTAGTGCAACTTGCCCCACCGCTTTAGTTGAGGGATGATGCGGTATAGAAAAACAGTTTATTACATCAATGGATCAGTACATATATCTGGCACTGCCCCTCGTACACAGTGCTGCACAGACATGTAGGTGACAAACCCTGCTCAACCGAGCTTACATTCTAATTATGACAGCTGTGGGAATGTGCACGCAGGTGTGACACAGAGGGCCGGGTGAGGGAGATCAGGGTGGTTATGTTCCACAGGCAGCAGTGGGTTAGTGAGCTTTCAGCCTAGATTGGCTGTGGGTTTGCGAGGGTGCATGCCACATGGACCCCAGTAGTTTATTCCAGGTGTAGATTGCAGCATGGTGAGGGACGCAATGTCTGCAGTTAGCAGTGGGGCAGGGGGGGCCTTCCATCTCAGCAATGTGACCCACAGTGTGCCTTTTGTAGTGACTTGCTTCCATTGTGTTGTTTGGGATAGTGGTCACACACATCTGTTGGGAGTCCTTAGGTTGCTGGTTTGATTCCCACATGTTCCATTCCTTTTCCTTTTCAGTGTTCTGCTAACCTGCCCATGCAACTGCTGCAGCCTCGTCTCCTCTCCAGACCCTTCCATCTCTGTGCTGTGCACCAGAGTGTGCCCTCTCTGCAGCCTATCTGTCACATGTTGGGTGTTACATATGGCTATATCTTTGTGGTGCCAATCTGAGCAGTCATCTTGGGGAATTGGTACTACTGTTGTTGGCTGGTCTGGGCCACATCAGTGTGCTGGTTCAATTCCCACATGCTCCTTTTTCATTCCATTCCCCATGTTGCCATGGTCCACAGGCCGTCCACACAGCTTTCCCCTCAGCCGGCCCCTGATGCCCTTTCTGTTTTGCACCCATGCTCTTTTGCATGCTGTTTACACTGCATGACGTCTTATGGTGTGTGTGCATGTGTTTCTATGTGCCTCTCATCCCACTTACAGACTGTAATATGAGCTGGTGCTGCCTGTTGTGCATGTGAGTTGCATCATGGTGAATGTTGGGGTTGCCCTATCGTGGCACACAGCAGGCGTTTTGTGTGGTGCCTTGCAGTGCACTTGTATACAGCTATTGCTGTGGCCTAGAGGTTTGTGGGCTGTGTTTTCATGCCAGAGGTCATGGGTTCTCTTCCTCTTTGTTCTCCTTCTTTTATGCCTTTCCTACACAGGTACTTGTCATTCCTGTGACAGTCATATTTCTGCGGATCTGTGCTGGCAGCACATTTCACCCTCATCACAGTTGCCAGCCACCTGTTAATCCATCTGTCTGTGTCTGGCAGCTGTGTGATGTGCTGTCTTCCTGTGCAGGCTACCACCCCATGTCCTGCACTGTGTACCCTTTCCTGCATTGCGCCTCTTTGTGCTTACCCAACCTGTGCCTGCTCCTCTGTCCACCCATCATCATATCTATCCTGCCACCTCTGCCTACACTGGGGGACACATATTCCCATCATCTGCCACCCAATGTCTTTCCAGTACTACATTGCCAGCATCCTGTGCCATGGTTCAGCTGCCCCCAACATGTTTAACAATGGTACTGTAGCCACATGGTCTGCCCACGGATATGGCGGGTCCGGTCGCTCCCAGCTCTCCCTCCTTCCTTCCCCTCTTCATGGCCATTCCTCTGTGCCCTGTTTCTATACGGTGCCCTGTGGCGCGCATTTGTGTACTTTCCCAAGCGTAAGCATCCTGCGTCCTGTAGCACGCGTTACCGTGCCTTGTCCCGCTCGTTAGCTGACAGGATCCCTTTATATGGGCATCCGTATCATTGCCGCGGATCCTAACGCGAGTTACCTTACCGCAGTTTACCCCATAGGGTCAGAGCGATTTACACGTTAAAAATTAGAAATTAAAAATGAGGCTATACATAAAATGCTGCGGAGAAAATAAGAGGAAATATGAATGCCAATAATTGTATTTCAAAGGAAAGAAAAGGACAGAACCAGGAAAGAAGAAAGAACAGAGAAATAATGACAAGGACAAAACAAGCAAAGAAGGAAAGGGTGGGGGAGGGAACTGAGAGGTCATTAATCTACTTTTAATTACTTGGGGGGTAAGGGAAGGAGGGGAAGGAAGATCAAAAGCTGTGCAGAATGGGTGAGTTTTCAGTTGTACAAACCTACTATCTGGTTTCATTTTTGCCTGTGACGATCTGCATTTTAAAAACCTGACCACCACGAGCTGAATATTGGGCCCAAAGGTTTATTCAGAAAAATATAAATAATATGCAAGCGTGTGAAAAGGCACTGTAGATATTGTGTGACTATTACTAGATCAGCAATAAGATCTGATGTCAGATCCATCCTCCAGAGACTGAACCTGGCTTGTTTACTGTGCAGCGGCAGCGGCTTCCAATCGATATCGGAACCGCGGCCCCATTAAATTCAGAGGGGCCACGACTCCGATATTGGTCGGAAACCGCTACCGCTGCTTAGTAAACAAGCCCCTTAATGTCCATATTTATCAAAAGTAAAAACTCAAAATTATATATTTTCATAGTAGATCTACTAATCTGGAATTTTCTAACTCTAGCAATAAGGAGATGGAATAATTTGTTCTAGAAAGTAAAATCATATTCTTTCTCTTAGATTTCTGGTAGGATAAATGAGTTTTCCCAATATTATATCCACTGTAAATTAATGGAAGCTTTTTTTTACAACATAGTTCTAGGTATGCCTTTTTGTGTTTTATTTTGTGATGTTTGCTGTGATGTACTATTTGTTTGTTATATTTGTTTTAATGTATTATCTATTTCAACTATTTTATTGTAATCTACCTAGGACGTTAGATGCAGCAGAATATATACACAAATATTAAGAAGTACATTTAAAAAAATTGTAGATGGTGTTTGGTTTCAGACACTGTTCAAACAGGAAACACAATAGAAAGCTATTTAGAACCCTCTTTTGCACAACACACAACCATGTTCATTAAATGCAAGCATCTAATTCACAATAATTAATAAAAGTCCTAGATTAATTTTTTATTTCAAGATGCTAAGGGAATTTTGCATATCTCATTTATAGTGTGGCGCATATGCACCTTCTTTGCCGCCTCCTGCTGAGTTTCATATGAAATAGTTCATTATGAATAAGGCTAGCAATGCAAAAGCTAAATCTAGTATTGAAATAAAATGAAGGAAGTAAATTTTACCTACACTCATGTGGGTAATTTGTACATTGTATATCGTATTAATAACTATTGCAGATGAAGTTATAATTACTGCAACTGTTTGTAGCTGTTACGAGCATGAAGCTCCATAGTCGAAGACGAAAGCAAGAGCCTTTATTGATTTTAAACTGATCCTAGGATGCACTCATCAAGCATCATCCTCTCACAGGCAAAGGCATTTTCTGCTTCTTGATACAGATAATGAAAACTGCTGAGCGCCGTAGTTTATGGTGCCTTTTGTTGGCAGAGGTAAAATCCATGGATGTACTACATTAACTCTTTTATGCACTGATAAAGGGAAGGATGACATTTTAGCCTTGGATGCTCATACTTCTCAGTCCTTGGCTGCATTGTTATGAAGAGCTTTCAATGAATATTGAAGGACTGCCATAGATGACCTTAGACGACCAACACAAGTACTGCCATTCATGTCAAAGCTGAAGATAATTGTATGGATGTGAATGGACACCACTTTATGGATGAAAATGTGAGAGACATACAAAGGAGATGGAAGAGAAAATCTATATGTTTCTTGAAAAGAAACCAAAAGAAAATAAATGCTGCTGGCTTCCATTCTCATGTATTTGCAGTGAATCCTTTTTTAGTAAATTATTAGTATGGTGAAAGGAAAATATTGAATGCTCTTTTCCATTTCATGCAAAGGGGGTACCTGTAAATGTTTATTAGCCACCATCTGCCATATTGAAGTAATTGTATAGATGTATGAGGCCACATTTGTTAACAGCCTTTTATAAAATACCAACCAGCATAAAAGTGTGCATGTTGGCACGAATGTGCATACTTTGCTGGAAGGCCTAGCTGGGAGTATGGCTTAAGCGAAACCATGATTTATGTATGTACTTGCATATGTTATGTGCTTGATATTGATACTTACTTGATACTGATACTTGATATTGAGCAAGTGCAAATGTCCACACCTGTTTTAAGGTACAATTCTTGCCACTTAGGCACATTTTTGTCATTATAAAATATTAGCATATGTATCTTCATAAGGCATAAAATAGGCACCTGCTGGGGATTGTTACCTGCATTTCCTGTTGTGGAGTCCTGTGCGGCGTGAAGGAGGAGGAGGAGTTTTGGCGCCCCCACCTTCCGGGCCGGTACAAAAGCTTCGGCCAGTCACTGCAAGTCGGGATTGTTACCTGCATTTCCTGTTGTGGAGTCCTGTGCGGCGTGAAGGAGGAGGAGGAGTTTTGGCGCCCCCACCTTCCGGGCCGGTACAAAAGCTTCGGCCAGTCACTGCAAGTCGGGATTGTTACCTGCATTTCCTGTTGTGGAGTCCTGTGCGGCGTGAAGGAGGAGGAGGAGTTTTGGCGCCCCCACCTTCCGGGCCGGTACAAAAGCTTCGGCCAGTCACTGCAAGTCGGGATTGTTACCTGTATTTCCTGTTGTGGAGTCCTGTGCGGCGTGAAGGAGGAGGAGGAGTTTTGGCGCCCCCACCTTCCGGTCCGGTACAAAAGCTTCGGCCAGTCACTGCAAGTCGGGATTGTTACCTGCATTTCCTGTTGTGGAGTCCTGTGCGGCGTGAAGGAGGAGGAGGAGTTTTGGCGCCCCCACCTTCCGGGCCGGTACAAAAGCTTCGGCCAGTCACTGCAAGTCGGGATTGTTACCTGCATTTCCTGTTGTGGAGTCCTGTGCGGCGTGAAGGAGGAGGAGGAGTTTTGGCGCCCCCACCTTCCGGGCCGGTACAAAAGCTTCGGCCAGTCACTGCAAGTCGGGATTGTTACCTGCATTTCCTGTTGTGGAGTCCTGTGCGGCGTGAAGGAGGAGGAGGAGTTTTGGCGCCCCCACCTTCCGGGCCGGTATAAAAGCTTCGGCCAGTCGCGGAACGCGACCCGCGGGCGCGTACCCGCTGGTGCGTGCCCGAAGGGGCGTGACCAAAGGGGCAGGCCACGCCCCTTTGGAGCCCCTTCGGAGCCTGAGGAGACATCTGCGTGTTCTCATGGGTAGAAGGAGAAAGAAGGTATTTCCAGCTCTTCCTGCCAAGTCTGTTAAGACTATTGGACCCATGGATCGTCATCTTTTGGGAACTGGACCTGACCCTTTGGAGAAAGAACTGTCAGGGGAGTCCGTGAGTACGTTGTCTGATTTATCCTCTGATACGCTGGGTGTAGCCCTGCCCGGAAAGGAAGTACTTGTTGAGGAATCTCTCTCCAGGGATAAAGTACCTGTTGAGGGCCCTCAGCTTTTACAAGAATCCTCTCTGCCACAGTCGTTGGGGGAGCAGAGAGCTAAGTTGCCGACTCCGGTGGTGTTTTCCTCTCAATTAGTAGATGTAACTGTTCCAGCTGAGGTATCCTTGCGTGATATATGGACCTTGGTAGCACGTATGGAGGGTTCCCTCCATACTTCCCTCTCTCAAGTTGCGCAGTTTTCTACGGATGTGGTACATAAGCTCACTGAGCATGAAGCACAGCATGTTATAACTAATAAATCTATTAATAAGTTAGAGGGGAAGTTTTCAGTTTTAGAAGCTGCAGTTTCTTCTTCAATTAAGGATAGTGTTGTTATACATCATCAGTTGGAATCTTTGGAAAATGCTAATCGATCTAAGAATTTGCGGTTTTTAAATTTTCCCTGTACTCATTATTTAGCTCCTTTGATATTAGTGCAGAAATATTTCAAGGAGGTTCTGTTAATCGAGGATGTAGAATCTATTAAGTTTTCCTCACTTTATTATGTTCCATTGATTTCTTCTGGAGCTACTTCCTCTCCTGGTTCTGAGAAGAAGGGGAACCCCCCTGTAGCAGAGTCACTAGATGTTTCTCAATTTCTGGAGTCTTCTATGGATACGATTCCTCATCGTGCTACCTTAATTGTTTCTTTTTTATCACTTCAAGATAAGAATTTGATAATGCGACTTTATTTCTTGAAAAAAGATCAATTGTTTTGTGGTAGCCCTATTCAGATTTTTCCTGACGTATCCAGGAGTACTCAGAATCGTAGGAAAGCTTTTCTTGCTTTGAAGAATCGGACTCTAGCTATTGGGGCTTCCTTTTTTCTAAAATACCCTTGTAAATGTATTTTGATATTAGAAGGTGTGAAGTATGTGTTCCTTGACGTAGGTCAGTTAGAGGCTCTCTTGATTAGCAAGGAAAGTTCTTGAATTGCTTTTCTTCCTTTCCATGTATAATTAGGGCTTATATGTAAATGGCTCCTATTTTTTCTTTTTAATGTGTTTCTTTTATGTTAATTCAGGTAATTCTCCTCTTGATGTGGACTTTATTGTAATCCTACTTTATTTATTAATAAAGATTATTGGAAACTTTAAAAAAAAAAAAAAAATAGGCACCTGCTTACCTTTGTATCCTAGGCAACATTACCCTCCACAAGTTTAACAAAGATGCTTAACTTCCTTATGCACTATGGTGTGCAATAAAGAGTCCACAGGCACAAAACATTCAGTTCATTTTCCTTTTCCCATGGTTTCTTCCAAATTTTCAGGGAGGTTTTGGTTAATTTCATACATTAATTTTTATAAGGATATTTCTTGCATGTGCTATAGCATTTTAATATGTACTAATCAATTGAATACACATCAATTTGAAGGCTAGCATGTGTTAAATACAGTAATTCTAGCTTGCACATTTTTTTTAAGGCATGATAACAAATTGATTGTATACTAACAAATACACATCTCTAGCATGCAATGCTTTAAGAGACTAGTTTTTCAATTGCCCACATGTCTGTAATGTTTTTACCTACAGATTTAATGTGAAGAAGTGCAGTGTCATGCACTTGGGAAGCAGAAATCCAAGGGAATTGTATGTGATAGGGGGCGAGAGGTTGGTATGCACAGACCCGAAGAAGGACCTTGGAGTGATTGTTTCTGAGGATCTCAAGGTGGCGAAACAGTGTGACAAGGCGGTGGCAAAAGCCAGAAGGATTCTAAGTTCCATGCAGAGAAAAACTACCAACTGTACAAGTTGCTGGTTAGGCCTCACTTGGAATATTTTGTTCAGTTCTTGAGACCATACCTCGCAAAGGATATAAAAAGGCTGGAAATGGTTCAGAGGAAGGCATCCAAAATGATTTGGAACCTGCATCAGAACACTTATGAGAAGTGACTTGAAGACCTAAATAGGTACACTCTGGAAGAGAGGAGGGACAGGGGAGATATGATTCAGACCTTCAAATACTTAAAGAACATTAATGAACAAACAAATCTCTTCCAAAGACAGGGAAGCTGTAAAATGAGAAGTCATAACGTGAAACTGCAAGGGGGTAAACTGAAAGGCAATGTCAGGAAAGACTTTTTCACTGAAAGGGTGGTGGATGCTTGGAATGCCCTCCGATGGAAGTGATGGGGGCAAATACAGTGACAGAATTCAAAGTGGCATGGGACAGACATTGTGGATCCCTTTATATCAACAGGATAAAATCAAAATAAACATAACTATCTCTTATATCACAACAAATAGGGGTGCCCTACACGGAGCAATGGGTACACCCCTAAACAAAGGGATGGGGAGGGGTGACTTGCACGGAGCAGCAGGTGCATCTTGCCACCTTTATTTTATTTTATTTATTTAATACATTTATATACTGTGCTATTCGACATCAGCGCGGTTTACATGGAACATCAAAGAGGTTTTACGGTGGGGTTACACCGTAAATTACAGATAACAGGGAGATTAACTTGGATAGCATGCTAACTATTTACACAAAAGGCATAAGGTGAATGCCCTATGTACATCACATTGTGGAATGGTTACCGGGTGGTTAAGGATCTGTGTTGCGTGCAGGGCACTTTGACGTACCTACTTCAAGGTAGTACTTGAGGAAGAGGTGATGTTTCAGGGCCTTCTTGAATTTAGTTATCTCTGTGATTGCTCATATGCTGGGTGGCAGGGCATTCCAGCTTCTAGGTGCACAGAGACTGAAAGCTCTGTTTGCGGTTGACTGTGTGCAATGGGTTATTGTTTTGGGGATTACTATAGCATTTATTGCTGTGTGTGGTCTGGCTCTGGTGGGGGGAGTCATGAAAGTAAGGCTTGCAAGTGATGAGGGGGAGAGTCCGTTAATGGCCTTGAATGTTAGTAGTAAGATCTTGAAGGTGATCCTACCGTGAATTGGGAGCCAGTGGAGTCTTTTGAGGATCGGTGTTATATGGTCACGTCTTGAGGTCCCATTTAGAACTCTGGCTGCAGAGTTCATGGCGAGTTGGAGTGGAGTTAGGGTGGATTGAGGTAACCCTTGCAGTATCGTGTTTGCATAGTCGAGATGTGGAATAGTTAATGCCTGAAAGATCGTTCTGAAATCATTAGGTTGCAGTAGGGGGCGTAGATGTCTGAGTGTTTTGATTTTTAGATATGCTGATTTGACCATGTTGCCAATATGGGTCTTCATGTCCAGTTTTTGGTCCAGTGTTACACCCAGGTAACGGATTGTGGACTTGGTTTGAAGTTCTACATCTCTGACTCTTAGGTTGGCAGGTGGGCAGAAGTTAGGGTTTCTGATAATGAACAGCACTTCAGTCTTTTTGTGTTGTATCCAGAGATTCTGATTTTGGAGCCAGTTTTCCACTGCAATGAAACAGTTTGTTAGTGATGAGAGATCGATCTGGTCAGTCTTGAAGGGTGTGTATAGCAGTACATCGTCGGCATGTATCATGTAGTCAATGTTAAATGAACGTATGATATCGCAGATGGGCTGCATGTAGATGTTAAACAGCAGGGCTGATAGGGAGGATCCCTGCAGAACGCCTTGTTTCTGGTGGAACGGTTCAGATGTTGAGGTCTCTGTTCGCACATGCTGCCATCTATCAGATAGGTATGATTTACACCATCTATCAGATAGGTATGATTTACACCTTGCTGGGCAGACTAGATGGACCATACTGGTCTTTATCTGCCATCATATACTATGCTACTATGTAAACCTTGCTGACGAAAAGGTGCTAGCAGTCAGCATGTATTCCGGTGCATGCTGAAGGCACTCTGGGATACACTTTGACGGCTAGCATGGGGATCATGACAGCTCGGGCCATAAAATCATAAGAAATGCTAGACTGTGTCATACCAAGGTATGCTTGAAAATTCCTCTTAATTAGGCCTGTGGCACTCAACACATTGGTAAATAATGTGGCAGAAAGATGCTGAGTTATTTCCCATCTTGTTGGGTACCCCAGGCCTAATTAAGAGGAATTTTCAAGCACACCTTGATAAATTACCCATGGGCATAACATCTTACGAACTCCAGAGGGAGGCTTTCTTTGGCACGATGCAAGTACTACGCCAAGCATTAGCAGTAAATTTGAGAGACAGAACGTACTCCACATACCCTGGCTTAGAAATGAGGTTCATGACAGTCACGGTATGTGCAAAACTCAACCATTTGGACAGACCAAGGTCCATCAAAGCCCTGTACCCTGTTTCCAACAGTGGCCAATTCAGGTCACAAGTTCCTGGCAGGTTCCCAAAAAGGTACATAGGTTCCACAATGCTTGTCCCACTAACTGCGCGTGGTGCATTGGGTGGAAAGTGGGCAGGTTAGGGGTGGAGAGTGGGCATGCTGAGCCCTGCACAGTTAGTGCATTAGGGCACAGGGCTCCATGTTGGTAACGTGCTTTCAGTGCCCCAACAATTAATGCAGTGGTGGTGTACCCTGGATTCAGAGTTTTTGGTGTGTTAGGTGCAACCCCTTAGTGACCTTTATTTCTGTTCTTACAATAGCAAACAGCTTTCTGCAGTTCATCTATTTGCAGATACAATTCCATCAGACCCAAATTTGACTTCTTGAATGGTTTCGTTTAGGGCTCTATCCCTAGGAAGTGTGTTCCATAAATTAATAACTTGTGAATAAAACTGTTCCCTTTACGCTTAACCTGAATTTCTAATTTTTTAAACTGGAGATGTGTCCTCTTCTTCCTGCATTTCCTTTTAACATAAATAATCTCTTTGGCTTCCTTATTTTAATTCCTTACTGATTAAACACAGCAAGGGCATCTCCCCCTTCTCATTAATTTTATCTTCTCTAAAATAAAGAATAACAAACTCTGCAACCTAATTTATTAGAATGTACTTTATGGCTCGATAGTTTTGTTGTTCTAATTTAAAGTGTTACTTAGGGGAAAAAAGCCTACCACTAACATATTTAGCAGTGAATTTTAGAAGCCTTAGGTGCTTCTCTGATGATATTTCAAGGGGGCAGGTTCGGGGAAGTATTGCCATATTTTAGAATCATCATATGAGGGTAATTTTATAAGGCATGCCTAGCTTAACACACATTTTAACGTGTATTTCTCACCTATTTTATAAAGTTAAAGCACATGAGTACTTTACTTTATAAAATCAGAGCGTAGGTGGTTGAAAACATACTTTAAATATAGGTGCAACTACTTCACCAGTCCTATGATTAGTGTAAATGCCTACGGCTAGATTTCTAAAGAATATGCATAAATTATAGTATTTTATTTTATGATTTCTGTGCATAACTGCAGGCTCTATCTACACTTCACCTATGTGGATGCCCACAGTGAAATGATGTAGAATAGTGACTGGCTAAAGTACTGTATGTATGTTAAGACCCAGCAATGAGCACAAGTTACTGGAAAATGCATGATTTAGGTGTGTTGATAGTATTTAAGTCTCTAAAGCTCTTTATGAACCTACTACCCAGTTTTACAAAGTCCCACATAGTTAGCACATGTTTTCATGTGCTTAACTGGGGCCAATTTTATATAGAGAAGTAGACAATTACTTTATAGAATATGGATGTACAATGCACCTCAATTTAGTTGCAGCAATTGCACCTGCTCTAGAACAGGCATAAATACCCACACTCGCATGCATTGTTCAGAAACACGCATAAATTATGATATTTTATAACTTATGCTCATAAATTTAAGCTCAACCCAAGTTCCACCCCTTTGCATACCCATACCAGAAGTATGCGCAATAGGACTTACGTGTATACGTATAGGATAGCGACCTCCTAAAGTATGCCTTAAGTGCCCATCCAAGCACACGATTCCTTTAAAATAGGGACTTAGGCACACAACTAGCCTGTAGCTTTCTTTGTGTCCCTTATAAAATCAGCCCCCAAACGTATATAGTGTCACTTTTCTCATTTGACAGGTACAGCTGCTTCAAGTCCCGCATAGCCCGTGGCTAACCTCCCCATGGGTTTGGAAGAGTGCTTGAGAGAGGACTAGAGTTTACCTCTCAGGTATTCAAAACCACTTCCCTTCTTAGAATATTAGAGTTTCAGATTATGGTTCCCTAATTTGCTGCTCTTGTATATGCAGGCTTACAAATGTGCTTCTTATTCCATAATGTAATAATGCAAAAAATATTACATTTTCACATATTTCTATTATGGCTTTTGTTATGGAATCTGCCCAGAACATTTGTAATTAGGCAAATTATAAATGTTTTAAATAAATAAAAAAATACATATATACTGTATATATATAGAGAGATAGGGGAAGCAATTTGTATTTTTGTTAATGTTCTTTTGCTTAATATGATTTGCAATAGTGCCTATTGCAAAAATAAGTGTAGCGGATTTAGGTATGTTCAATATCTTTCGGAAAAGAAATGGTTTGGAAATAGATATACTAGAGTCTAGGTGAGACTGCACTCTATATTCATGAGTTCTGCTTGTCGAAGTAAGTTAATAAATTAAAGTACTAGCACATTGACACAGTGTCTTCACAGAGTGCCTGATGAGCTAGGGAGCAAATCTTAAATGCCAGATCCCTGGTTGTTCCTTAGCCCACGTGAGAGAAAAAGGAGAGAGAACTGCTTTAATTTTTGATGTGGAAAGGAAAAATGTCCTCACATGCTGTCAATAGCTGAAGAAGTCTGAAAAGGAGGAAGTGATCTGGTGGTTTAGGCTGTCATTATCACATCAAATACATTGGTACAATTGTGGCTGGTACTTTGTGAATTTAGGGAGTAACAATGTGCTTAGTTGAAGCACTGCAGTAGGAATATACTTTGATGATGTTAAAGGGTCCTACTGTCTAAGTACCAAACGAAGTAAGAAAATAACCGTTCGTGCATTTTAAAAACAGTATCAAAAGCCTAGGGCCTGTGATTTGAAAAACATTAACACGGCATTGACAGCCCTATAAACCATACAAATGCCGCTCAGCAGGATATCCCCGATCTTCTCCCCTACACACCCCAATGCTAACTGCTCAGCATCGGAGCATGTTGTGAGCATTCCAGGGAGGAGCGGACGCAGTGACACTCGCTAACCGGGCAGTGGCAATATTTCATGCTGCCTGGTCAGTGGCCTGCGGCTAAAAGATAGGCCTAGCAATAGCTCGCCTATCTTTTAGCCAGAGGGGCAGTATGCAATATCACCACTGCCCGGTTAGCGACTGTAGCTGGGAGGCTGTGCAACAAACCCGGGTATTCAATGCCAGGGCCGCATATGACCCCGGCATTTAATACCCGGGGTTAAGGATTGGCATAGATGTGTCATAGCAGCGCATAACCATCATAATTCAATAATGGGCCCCTAAGTTTTTAACAATGTTTTCAATATGCATGAACAGTTAGTATGCACTGCATTAATAGTTAATGCAGTGTGTTAACTGTGCAAATTTGTAAGCCCACATTAAATTCCTAAAGAGGAAACCCTTTCAGTAGGGAAGACCTGGACAGGGAATCAACTGGAAATCTGCATTGTAGTTAATTCTAAAATTATTACTACAAGTTAACTGCTAATACGTCAGATAACCTGCAACAGTTGGCTACATCTCCAGAAAAAACATCAAACTACATTTTGCATTAGCGGCTCTACAGTTGACTTTTGGCAATGAACCATTCCTGCTTTCCCAAAAGTGCCGAGAACACGTTAACAGTTATCAATGAGGTTTTGAAGTTACTATAGGTTAGCCTTTGCAGTTAACGCATAGGAGGTAATTGAATAAAGTCATTCCCACATGCAAATGACCTCTTACGAAATCCCAACCAGCTGTGGTGAATAGGAGGCTAGAAGGAAATCTGAAAGGCCTCCCTGACACTTACAAGCACAGTGATAGGCAGATAAAGCAACCAGACAAGCTTCCTGCTAGAATTAGGAAATTTCCCTTCAAGTAGTAGGGGCAGGCCAGCTCAGAAGAGTCCTTTTTCTATAAAGAGCAAGATGATTTCCAGATAAATGCAGGCCAGTCTGGAGGAAAGGGGAGACCCAGGGAAGAAGAAGAAGCCCAAACTCCCAAGACTGCCTGGGTATACATGGCAGGAACCCCTATGCTTTTGGCTAGAAGAAGCTAGGACATTGGCTTCAAGTCCCACCTGGCTGAGACAGGAAAATGAGTCTGCCCACTGGGTCAGAAAATAGGTTAGGGAAAGTCAGGATGGTGGATTCATGTTCCACTATGTCAGAAGAGATATGGGTTCAAGTCCCACTAGCTTTTCATAGGAGAGAGAGAGAGAGAGAGTCCCTTCAAACAGCGAGGAAGCTGGCAGATAAGTCAGCATTTATATTTTCTCTCTGACTGTGTGGTTGCAGGCGGAGGGGAATGCCCTCTAGCAGTGTTACTGGAATAAAGATGCTCCCATTGGCTGAAATTATGGAAAAGGGCACAGATACTGTTAGCCCTTGGAAGAGGATCAGGATGAAATGGAATATCATGCACAAGGTACTGAATGCCCTTAACTTTTCTGCTATTACAATTGAACTACAGAGAAATTTTTTCTTGTGCTTTCTATTTGGGGAGTAATGTGGGGTAGTTATCAGTGGATATTTTCAGCAGCAGAGGAACGTGGAGGAGGGGACTATTCCTATTCCTCTGATGGTGAGATTTCAGTCCTAGCCTAGCCCAGCTGACTGCAATCTCTGGACTGGAACAGTCTGCTTATAGTAATTTGTAAAATCGTAAGTAGAGGACTGGATGTACTGTTCTGTCTTTCTATAGGGTTCTGATGCAATCCTTTCCTAACCATACAGTATCACAGTAATTGGACTGGTAAAGTTTTCACCATATTTATACAGGGCCAGTGTTTTCCAGTGCTGCTGAGAATGAACTAATTGTTACTGCAGTCTTTGTGTATCTATGCATAAAGCCAATACTGTCCTGAGTTACTTGCAGGTCTATCTTTTTTCATGGTTTAAAATGTAAAACCTGTGCTAAGTTTCAAAACATTCCAGGAGTCAGAGTGAAATCTTTGAACCAGAATTGGGGCTACAGAGTGGAGCTAGGAACATTGCCATTACAAAAGCCTGGGTTCCTGCCTGGTTTCACCTTAGAGTGGCCCCTGTCCATGAGAAAGTCTAAAAATATAGTTTACGTTTCTTGTAGGCATAGCCAGGAACATGGTCTGGGAAAAGCATGGGCAAAATTTCCACATAAGAATATAAGAAATGCCATACGGGGCCAGACCAAGGTCCATCAAGCCCACTATCCTGTTTCCAACAGTGGCCAATCCAGGTCACAAGTACTTGGCAGTTTCCCAAAAAGCACACAGATTACACAATGCTTGTCCTGGCATAAGCAATGGATTTCCTAGATCCTCTTTAAGATTTAAGATTTATCAACTTCCCTCCAGGAACTTATCCAAATCTTTCTTAAACCCAGCTACACTAAGGGGTATGTTTACTAAACCACGGTAATCGTGAATAATGCGCGTAATGTACGATTAACGATCGTTCGCATGTCATAATGCGCGTTCTGACGTGCGAACGATCGTTAAGCGTACATTACGCGCGTTAACCGCATTTAACGATCGTAAACCCCCGCGGCGCGTTAAAACAGCAAAGAAGGCGGAGAGTGGGCAGAGAGAAGGGGTCAATGGGCGGAGAGTGGGCGGGGAGAGGCTCCCCTCATACTAACGTGCTGAATTTCAGAGCTCAATCCCAACGCGAATGAAAACCTGCCGTTAAAGGCATATTAAAGGGAAGAGAAACCATTTCCGTCAGCAATGTACAGCAAAACCGGGGAAACCTAAAAAAAAGTGAGCAGTGTGATACATGTGCACAGAACAAAATAGCAAATAGAAATGTAAAAAGAACATAAGAAAAGCCAAAAGAAAGTATAAAACAGCTGTGCAACAGAGATATTAGTGGGCAACCATAAAAAACAATTCCTGTAAAGCTACAAAAAACCAAATATGATGTTTGTAAGGGTCTATGGAGCATAGACCCGTCCACATAGCATTCCTTAGTCAGTCCTGCCCTGAGCTCTCCTGGGAGTGTCTGCTATGGTTGCCCATGACTATCACCATTAGCCAGTTTGGTGAGGGTCTATCCCCTTTTCCCGAAGTCAATTGTGGGGTCTATGTGCACGTGTATCGCCATACAAGGTGAATGAGCCGACAGTAAAAATGTGCAGAGCAGGGTGTCTGACTCACTCTGCTAGGTTCCCTATCTCCAGTGACTTCACTGTCTCTGTGGCTACAGTGTGGTGAAGCGGACACAGGCAGTACCTGTAAGACCAGAGGGTCACAGGTTCATAATCCCAGCTGTGGCACCCACCAACCCTGTTCCCATATTTTACCCACCACACAACAGAGATAGTAAAGACACCCCTTCATCCCAGAGAACATGGGACAAACAACTATATTTTACCCTCCCCCCCCCCTAACAATGGACAGTTCCCACAGCCGAGTCCCACAAATGCAGTCCCGGAGTGCGACACCTTAGTAGCTCATAGGCATTTGCCAAGATAACGACATGTCAGCATGTTGGTGGAAGGGTACAGGTGGTGGAGGGGCCAGTTTCTTTTAGCCACAGCAGACAGTTGCCCAGCCATGTGCAGGTAGGCACGCCCACCGCAACACACAGGCCCTGTCGGATGTACAGTCATGGACTCCCTAGGGGGTGCAGCCTGTCTGTGGCAACACAGTGGTGCAGTGCACACAAACAGTGTGTGCAAGAACAGAAGATCACAGGTTCAAAGCCCAGCTGGGGCTACTGCCAATCCAGTACCCATATTTTCCTCACAACTAAATCGTGATAGTAAGGAAAACAATTTATTGCTGATAAGATATGCATGGTTAATACGCCAATTTTTAACTACACTGAGCACAGACACCATAAACAGGCGCATAACCTAGAGCAGAGTCCCCCAAATGCAGTCCTGGAGGGCCACACAACGGTCAGGTTCAATGCTGCCACAAATAATGCATAATGAGGAGCAAGGTACCATGGGTATAGCCCAGACAGGGTTGCCTGGCCAGGCTGCATCTGCACAGCGCATAGGGCACTGACTGTGACATAGCAGTGCCTGGCTACCACCTACACAGACAGGGCGACCGCTGTATGTCCTGCAGGGAGATCAATCTCACCCTGACTGTGCAGTGACCACGGCATGGCTAGGCATCCCCATAGTGTCATATAGTACTTCTGTTATGTGATATGTATGTGTCTCCTTTTGGGGGTCAGTCACTGACTGATCTGTGTCTTGTGTCTGCTGCCATCCCATGTCTGTGTGCATGCATGTCCAACAGGAACATGCAGTAATGGACCAACTAGCAGACTGTCTGAAGCTGGTATGTGTCTTGATGGAGCGCATAGCAGGGTGCAGCTGCTGTAGGAAAATACCAGATAGTGTCTGGGTTCAGCCTAGTATAGGCAGCCCTACCATGTGTCTGCTCCTGTGCTATGGATAGGTAGAGCGCTGCAGTGACTGCACTGTAGGGTATGATATCCACAGCAGAACTGAGGTTGATGGACCCCCCTACTGCCCCCATTGCAGGAAGGCAGAATGTGGATCTGCTGATGGGAGAAACGGTCTACCACCATAATCCCCCTAGGGGATAACACCTGACTGAGACAGGCAAATATATCCAAGGTGTTTAGGCAGACACCACCTATCTCACACATTATCACTACTGTGGATCTCCAGCATGGCCTATGTTTGCCATTGATGGTTCAGTGGACCTGGTGCTGGGCGCCTCACTGCACCCTCAGGGTGAGCACAGCAACCACACAATGTGACGTTGTGTAGCCACTGTGTGCCAGTAAAACACACGGTCAGTGCCCCCTACCAGGCTGAGGTGCTGTGGGGTGCACATGGTCAGTTACCCCCACCAGGCCGAGCTGCTGTAGGGTTGCATCTCACATCTCGTGTCAATCAGTGTACAGCTGATTTGCATGTGTAGTGCATCATGGTTGTGACTGCTCCAATAAAACTCTGCGAATCACAGCAGATGGACTGTGCGGTGAACTGAAGTCGCTGTGTAGCCAGCTAGGCATGTAGAAGGAGCTACAGAGGCTTACTCCACTGGCAAATGCACTGACTGTGCAGCCAGAACCTATGGGTATGAGGCCACTGTGGTGATACATGGCAGGACTGCCAGGTGCAGCTGCATTTGGAGTAGTGGTGTCTGTAACCCAACAATATCAGAGGTCAAGTACAGACTGCAAGCCTTCGTTTGACAGCAAAGAGCAAGACAGGACAGAGAGAAAGGGTGTAAGAGCACGCATGAGAAGGCTACAACTAATGATATATATATATCAAAATAGACAGATAAACAGAAGCGCTACATTGGTCCGGATGCCACCTCCACAGTATGCCAATCAGGGACACTCACTGTGCCCTGGTCCCCATCCCCCCCCCTCAACCCATGTAAACAAAAGGGACATTACAAATGTCAGAGACATCTCTTCATCAAGGTCAGCCCTCTACAAAGCAATGTGAAATATCCATAATGTGAGATTTCAGAGGCAGAAGGTATCAGAACACATGCTGCTGACCCTGCAAGAAATAGCAGTAGGCCAAAAATGTGGGGGATGTAAAACCCAGCCCATGCCCACAGGCTAGGATAAGCCATAGGGCAACACATGTATAGATGGTAGTGTTAATGTGAGTTGCAGTACACCATGAGGATATGAAATCAAACATGCCAACGCACGAGCCAACGCACGAGCCAACGCCCATCTGCTGACATCAACGCACATAGGTATACGCCGTGTCATGGCCTCAAAATGCTGTCTCAACGCACGTAGCCACGCCTCCATGAACGCACGTGGCGACGCCCTTATGAATGCACGTGGCTACGCCTCCATGAACGCACGTGGCTACGCCCTTATAAACGCACGTGGCTACGCAGCTGAAATACATTCTGAGCAGATGGCAGCCATGTCACGAAAGCCTGCATTCACACAAGCAGACTTGTACCTGCTGACAGAGCTCTTCTGTTTCCGCCAACAACGCCTCTTCCCTGGCTCCTCCAGGAGGCAGAACCTAACAAGGGTGAGGAGGGCCTGGGACCGCCTCACAAATAGATACAACAGGAGCTCTGATTACCCACGTGAGGTGTCTGGGGACAGGCACCCCAAATGAGGACGTGGTGAAGAACAGCCTGTAACCAAAGCACCATTAGAATCTGCACTGCTGGAGAATGTCTGGTGTTACCGTGGGCTGCTTGTAGCTGGGTCATCAACACACCCAATAGCAGAACCCACAAGCCCACAGGGGGTAGGAGCAACCATGGCAGAGATGAACAAATGACCCCATTGGTATGCTACGGGGCGCAGTTGCATCCTCAGTGATGTGGTCAATCAACAGAAAACCACAGGGCCAAAACGAAGGCAAAGATACACACAGGGATCTGTCATATGCTGCTGTCAGCTATCACACAGCACAAGGACATCCCAGGATTTTGCAGGACCCTAAAGGGTGTCCATCCCCTGTGCTGGTGCTATGGATACAGGCCTTGTTAGTGCTACCAAGGATCAGGCCATAGCCCCAGGATGCGGAGGATCCCATATGAGGAGCCCATCCCCTGTCCCTGTGCTATGGATATAGGCCTTGTTAGTGCTACCAAGGATCAGGCCATAGCCCCAGGATGCGGAGGATCCCATATGAGGAGCCCATCCCCTGTCCCTGTGCGATGGATACAGGCCTTGTTAGTGCTACGAAGGATCAGGCCAGAGCCCCAGGATGCGGAGGATCCCATATGAGGAGCCCATCCCCTGTCCCTGTGCGATGGATACAGGCCTTGTTAGTGCTACCAAGGATCAGGCCATAGCCCCAGGATGCGGAGGATCCCATATGAGGAGCCCACCCCCTGTCCCTGTGCTATGGTAGCTGGGCCTGGTTGTGACTACAGTAACAACACACATCCCCAGGATGCAGTAGGCCTCCCCTCAGAGCCGTACCCCTCAACCTGGTGGTGTGGGGAATGCCCCAGATAGTCAACACAAGAGGCAAACCAGATCCCCAGGATGCAGTAGGCCTCACCTCAGAGCCCTACCCCTCATCCTGGTGGTGTGGGGGAATGCCCCAGACAGTCAACACAGGAGGCAAACCAGATCCCCAGGATGCAGTAGGCCTCACCTCAGAGCCCTACCCCTCATCCTGGTGGTGTGGGGTATGCCCCAGACAATCAACACAGGAGGCAAACCAGATCCCCAGGATGCAGTAAGCCTCACCTCAGAGCCCTACCCCTCATCCTGGTGGTGTGGGGAATGCCCAGACAGTCAACACAGGAGGCAAACCAGATCCCCAGGATGCAGTAGGCCTCACCTCAGAGCCCTACCCCTCATCCTGGTGGTGTGGGGAATGCCCCAGACAGTCAACACAGGAGGAAAACCAGATCCCCAGGATGCAGTAGGCCTCACCTCAGAACCCTACCCCTCATCCCGGTGGTGCGGGAAATGCACAGGTTCGTGACCCATCGTGTCAAACCATATTGCACACTGATAATTGTAGATGTGTAGCGGCAGAGGCCACCAAAGGGTGTCTGACCACTAATATCAATATGTGTTTCCACCACAATAGGTCAAGGATCTCCGCAAGAAGGCACGGAAGCTGCGGGCAAGATATCCCCGTTTTGTGCGCCGGGTGCAGAGGGAGCGGCTGGCCCAACAGGACGGTGAGTGATGTGACATGGCCCTGTGGGCCAGTGGCTGACATGACCACAGGATGTATGTTACTGCTGTGGCACATGTGTGAACATGGGAATGACACATGTCCCCCTCTCCCATAGTGGATGTACGTGCTGCGGAGGAACAGGTGGTGCAGGATGCGGGGCCCGGTGATCAGCAAGGAGCAGAAGAGATGGATGTGCTGCCTGACCCTGGGGAAATGGTGGTGGAGCGCTACACACCACCTCATGGGGCAGAAGAAGCCTCGGACGCAGAGGGGGAGGAGGCGGATGTGGGGCAGGGTGGGGGGCCGGCTGAGGAGCACATGCAGCCACCCCATGCGGATACAGTGGGGGAGGAGGCGGGGGAGGGCAGAGGTGCTGGGGGGGCAGGGGGAGGAGGGGCGGGCGCAGGTGGGTCGGGTGGGTAGGGGCCCTGCTGCGGTGGGACAGGGGCCTGAAGGGGGTGACCTGCCCAACGTGGTGCTGGTGGGGGATGGGTTGGGTGGGGGGGTTGGGGGGCATGTGTGCTGGGTGCCCAGCTACATGAGCTGTCACAGAGCTACGGGGGCGCCAGCAACCTGCACCATGGTGATGGCGACGCACACCCCCTGGACGTGGGCATGGCACACATAGCCGAGGACATGCGCACCGTGGATGCAGCCATACAGACACAGGGAGACCTGTGTCTGTGTGGCTGCATGTGCAGGCTGCGCTTGGCCGCGGCTTTGCGTGCGCATGCACACGCCCAGAGGCAGAACGCCCTTATCATGGGGCAGGTCCTGGCGACCCTGACCATGGTGGCTGACCGGCTACTCTTGCTGGAGGAACGCATAGCTGGGGGCACGCCGGAGCAGCCACCATGTGACAGGGGTCCCCGGGGTGTGTAGCGCATGGATACGCAGTACACACCTGCCCTGTGACAGCCCATGCCATGGCCTACCCCACACACGGAGGGCAGCAGAGCTGTTTGACAGCGATTGTCGCATGTGGGCCAATGAAAACCCCCAACCCCAGGTTGTTATGTAAATAAAGTTTGATATTATTACCTGTTAACTGTGCTGTCCAGATATCACTCTGTGCTATGTGTCAGTGTTGTGTGAGAGACACATGAGGACATACACATGTGTGTCAGTGTGAGATACAAAGGGTGCGTGCAGGGCACTCTACACGTGTCATGCGTCTAGCCATACTACGGCCAGTACATGGGCTGGTGCCACACATGTAGCAATGCACAGACATGTGACTGTGCCCAGGGGTCAGCAGTGGTGGCACCTGCAAGGCTATGTGCAGCATCTGTGATGGGTGCAGAACAGGGCGGTGGATGGGATGGACACAGCAGGTGGGCTAATGGACACTGCCCACGTGAAACCCATTGAAAACCCGCTGTATCCTACCAGCAATACCAGGACTCACTACGCACCATACTCTACCAATCAAAAGGTAAACTGCAAATATTACACCAACACATTTCACAGGGCCACAATACCTGAACCACTGGGGAGAGAGAACAAGTGGCAATGCCACATTGGAATCATTTAAACAGAACACCTCCGCCCACGTACACATGCAGAACATAGACCATCACCAAACAGGTAAGCACTAATTCGAAACAGGAGGACAACCATTAAACTGGGAATCACAACAGCCTAACATGGAATGTACATCACTGTAACGATAAAACTATACATTGAGTTGCTCCTGTATTAAACAAAGCGCAGACCTTGATGATGCACAGTTACCAGAGCTGACCTATGCCAGATAGGAAATGCAATGGAAAGGGATATGTGTCTACCTTTTGTGCACTTTCCTCAGCTGCAAGTGTCCCAGCCATTTTCTCCTGGTTTGCTCGTTTCCTCTTCTAACTCTCCAGCGTCTGCTGTCCATGTGTTCTTTCCTCCATCTTGTAGTTGATTACCATTCTCTCGCAACATCATTATTCCCTTTCCGCATTCCTAGTCCATACACTCAACTCTTACCCCTCCATCCCCAATCCCCAGGTACTCACCCAATACCAGGCCAATTGGAGATGTTGGACCCCTCCCACCCAAATTATTTTCCACCTCTCCATTGTACACCTCCAGCCCCATCCCATTCTGATCCACCCCCCCCCCATCAGCTCCCTCCTAGTTCCAGCCTCACACAGCATCCATCCCCTTATAGTCCCTGCAGCTGCACATATCCATTCCTAGCCACCCATCAGCCCAGTTCCAGTCCTAGCAACCCCCAAACCCAAGACCAGTCCTAGCCCCCCCATCAGCCCACTCACTGTACTAACCCCCATCAGCCCAATTCCCGTCCTAAACCCATCAACTCATTCCCAGTCAGCCCCCCATAGCCCATTGCCAGCCCTAACCCCCCCCCCCAACAGCTCCCAGCCCATTACCGGTCCAACCCCCCCCCCCATAACCCACAGCCCACCTCATGTCATGCCCTTCCCCCCCATAGCCCAGGACCGGATGTCCCCCCCCCCCCTGCACACAGGGATGGGATGCGGGGAACAGATGTTGGGTGCAAATGCTGGGTAGTGTGTGCCTGCTGGTGTGTGCCCAGGAGCAAGTGGCGCATCCCATGCTGGGCACAGCAGTGTCGGTGTCTACACCGTCTGGCATATTAGTTCCCATTGGGCACGCCCCAGGGTCATGCACATGTGGGCTGTGCGTACCACTGTCCCCTCAAACAACACAGGAGACATGACATGTGCATCATCCGCATGTTCTGCGTTTTATTTTGCACGGCCCCTGCCCCTACCACGCCTTGCACGGCCCCTCCCACCCTGTGATGATGGTGGCCCTGCTGCCGCCATTGCTGCCACTGCATCCACTGGTGTTGGTGGAGGAGGAGGTGGTAGTGGTGGTGGTGGCGTCACCCCCATGTGTGCTGCGATGATATGCAGGCTCTCCGCAATGCTCTCCGCAGCTACTAAGAGCCTAGGGACCCCATCATGACCCTGGACATCATGCGATTGTACCTGCATTGCGCATGCCTCTGCCACTGCTGCTCCCGCAGACATGCACGCAGTAAATGCCGTATACCTGTGGAGACAGCAGGTAGTGCATTGGTGTCGTGAAACTAATCGCCTACCTTTGCCCACGCATTGCCAACAGAACAAAGTGTGAGACTCACCCTCCGCATCCCTGTGTGCCTCAGCGGTGTGCGCCTGCATCTGCTGTATCACGTTCTCCACTGCGGACAGCGCCGCAGCACTGTTATGCTGCCCTGCCTCTGCAGATGCATTTCTGGTGGTGCCATCGGTGTGCGTGTCCCCTGCACAGGCTGGCTGATGGATGGTCCCACCGTCCTCACCGGGGGGGGGGGGGGTTGGGGGAGCTCCTGCCTCCATGTTGGACACCTCCGGCACTGTGTCCATGGGGGTGCACGCCCAGGGCTGGCTGTCACCATGCGCTTCCTCAGCTGCATCTATGGCAGCTATGTTACCTGTGGGACCCAAATTCATATAGGTCATATGCGGCAGGGCTGGCTGTCTGCACCCATCCCACTCCCCTGAGAGCACATGTGCGTGGGTGAGCCACATGGGTCCTGGTGGGGGCCCCTCCCCCACCCCCTCACCTATTCCCCATTGCCGATTGGGTAAAGGTAAATGTGCACTATCTGCCCGTGCACCCTATAGGGCAGGGGTGGGGAACCCTGGTCCTGGAGAGCAGCAGACCAGTCAGGTTTCCAGGATATCCCTAATGAGTATGCATTAGAGACATCCTGCCAACCTGACTAGTTTGTGGCCCTCCAGGGCTGGATTCGGAGACCACTGCCTTACACCTCTGTCATTTAAGATTGTGAGTGGGCAAGGTGCAGATGTCCAAGACATCAAATGGGTTAGATAGAATGTGACACATTCCTCCTCACCTCTCACTACCACCAAAATATTGTCAATTAGACAACCTTTTGGTGGTGGTGAGAATCGAGGACGAATGTGACACATTCTATATACCCTTTCGATGTCTGTTTAAATGATTCCAATGTGGCATTGCCACTTGTTCTCTCTCCCCAGTGGTTCAGGTATTGTGGCCCTGTGAAATGTGTTGGTGTAATATTTGCAGTGTTACCTTTTTCAAGTTGAAGAGCCCTAACCTTTTAAGCCTTTCCTCATAGGGGTATCCTTCCATCCCCTTTACCTTTTTGGTTGCTCTTCTCTGTACCTTTTCTAATGCCGTTATATCCTTTTTAAGATATGGCAAACAGAAATACACACAATATTCAAGGTGTGGTCGCAAAATGGAACAATACAGAGGCATTATAACATCCTTGGTTTTATTCTCCATTCCTTTCCTTATGATGCCTAGAATTCTATTTGCATTCTTGGCCACCACTGCACACTGGATGGAGGGTTTCAATATATTATCCATGATGCCTAAATCTTTTTCCTGGGTGGTGGTTCCTAATGTGGAACCTTGAATCGTGTAACCATAATTTGGGTTGTTTTTAACTAGGCAAATAACTTTTCATTTGTCCACTTTAAATTTCATCTTCCATTTGGATGTCCAGTCTTCCAATTTATCAAGATCCTCTTACAATTTTTCACTATCCACTTGTGTTTTAACATCTTTGAATAATTTTGTTTCATCTGCAAATCTGATCACTTCACTCATTATTCCTATTTCCAGGTCATTTATGAAGATGTTAAAAAGCAGCAGACACAGCACAGATCCCTGGGGTTCTCCACTATTCACTTTTCTCCATTGAGAAAATGGGTCATTTAGCCCTCCTCTCTGCTTTCCTCTCTTTTAATCAGCTCCTGATCCACAATAGTACGTTGCCTCTTATCCCATGACTCTTTAATTTCACCAAGAGTCTCTCATGAGGGACCTTGTGAAAGGCTTTCTGGAAAATCAGATACACTATGGGGATCATTCTGTCCCCACTATTCACCCCCCTGCCAGCCCCGTCAAAAGCCTCCCCATATGAACAACGTGTTTGTATGGGGAGGCTTAGATGGGGGTGGGAGGTGGGTTCCAGAGCAAGGGTGGGGCATGGGTGGTCTGTTGCCCAGACATACAGGGGCAATTCTGAGGTTGGCCCTGTACATCCGGGACCATGAACTTAGACGGGGGACTTATTCCACCACAGAGGGGATAAGTTCCCCTGGATGTTGGGGGATTAAGCTGCTGGGCCAGGCACAAAAGTTAGGGTGCATAAAGTTCCCCAGAGCCAGTTCCTGGCCATGGGAGGCTGGATCAAGGGTCCGACTGTGGGGAAAGAATTGAATCGGCAGTGGCCGGCATTCGCGACTTCTGAATGGATCCATGATACTATGGTGATGGGATGCAATGGCACTTCAGGAGCCTGACTGAGGTAGCTGGGCAAGTGGCTGTGCATGCAAGCCGATCAAAATCGGGGCCTGGCCTGCACATTCAGACTCTAGACTCGATTCTGATCCTGCGGCACATCTAGCCCTTGCGGGATCAGAATCGGGTATACCTCTGGGCATTCTGATTCCGATTGGATGCCCAGAGGCCTGGATAGCCACATTGGAATGTGCCTCTACATCAACCAGCCCACTTTTGTCTACTTGTTTATTCACGCCTTCAAAAAAATATAGCAGATTAGCGAGACAAGACTTTCTTTGGCTAAACCCATGTTGGCTTTCTTCCATTAAACCATGACAATCTACATGTTTAGAAATGTTATTCTTTTTGGGGGGCGGAGCCCGATGTCCAGCGGGATGGTCGCATAACGCTGAGGCTCCCGAGAGGTCTACTCAGAATCCTGAATTAACACCAGACAAACTTGACTTTCTGCTCTGATCTTGCCGGGGCACATTGGTGAGATGGCGGGGACCAAACCCACTCGCCTGGAATTTGGCTCTCCAGCGGCTTCTCACGGTAAACGCTCCAAAACTGAACCCCCGTCCCCGCAGAAGGGGCTGGCTTTGCGCGAGGGCCCCGAAATGCAGCAGGAAATCCTCGCAGAAATTAGAGGGGTTAAGGACCTCGTGCAGTCAAACGGTGAAGCACTTCGAGCGCTGAGGGAAGATCTTGGTGTACTGCAAGGCAGGCTAGAGGGGCTCTCTTCGCGTCAGGACAAAATGGAGAGTATATTAGACTCCCATGCGGTCCGGCTGTCCAAACTTGACAAAGTTGAACGTCAGGTGCGGGCCTTGCAGAAAGAAGTGGAAGATGGCAACAATAGAGCGCGCCGCAACAACCTACGACTCGTGGGCATACCGGAGGGAGCGGAATTGGGAGATATGAAGGAGTTTTTAAGTAAAATCCTCCCTTCCCTGCTCCAAACCACCTTTACTAAAGAATTGGAGATCGATCGCGCTCATCGTGTACCCACAAACATAACGCTCAACAGGAAGACCCCGCGGCCTATCATCTTTCGACTTTTGAGATATCAACATGTGGAACAAATTCTCAGTGCCTCCCGGGCAAAGGGCCATATGGAGTTTGAGAGCCACAAGGTCTCCTTCTATCCTGACTTGGCTAAACCCACGGTCGACCGCCGAAAGCGCTTTCTGGAATTTCGGCCGAGGCTTCAACAACTACAAGCACGCTATGGCCTGATGTACCCGGCCAAGCTCCGAGTCACGCTTCACAATCAGACAAGAACATTTGAGGACCCTGATCTACTAGCGGAGTTTTTTGGACTCTAAAGAAGCCGACTTGATGCGCTGATTTCCAGAATATTCCTGCCAGTACTCTCATATCCGCTGTGCCTGCCATATTGGATTTACCGCGGCTCAGCGAAGAGTCTGTCGAGGGAGGTCTGTCGCCTTATTTTGAAGATATCTGGGACCCGACTCCATCTACCCATAGTTGCCTCGACGAGTATCAGAGACAGTGTTTCTTATGGACTCTGGTGTTTCTTTTCTTTTATTATGTCTTTATCTTCCTCTCTAGGGCCTCCTCCCGCAGACATCTGGTCGCCATATTCATTGGGGGTTTGCTTCTTCTCTAAGTTACTTTGGTGCATACTTTTCAATATGGGTGTATTGGCCAGCATACTTGGTGCTTATGTCATTATTGTACAGATTCTGATTATGTTGTAAGTTTTCAAGCGCTCTTACCTAAAATGTCTAGTATCGACTGATGGCACCATGTAAGATTTTTCATTGAACGTACAAGGAATCAATAATCCGATAAAACGGAGGAAACTCCTAAGCTATCTAAGTCATGAGGCTGCGGACCTGATTTTCCTCCAAGAAACACATTTCAATTCGAAGGAAACTTTCCACCTCAATATTAAACCTTACATGGTGGCCGCCTACTCCCCAGCTGTTTCTAGGAAATGTGGGGTTGCTATATTGGATAGGCAATCTCTGCATGCTACTATTGCTGCGACTTGCTTAGACACATCGGGTAGATGGCCCAGAGTTCACCTCAAGATGGGTAACTTTAAAATTACATGTATATGCCTTCAGGCTCCTAATCTGGATGACCCTGCCCTGTTGCTATTACTGCTCAGGCTGCGCAGGCCTCTGCTAATTCTTCATTGATAGTGGGGGGGATTTCAATTCAGTTCTTGATCCTCTGATTGACAAATAGTCGCCCAGGACAAGTGGTCCCCCCAAGAGTCATATCGCGCTTACCTCTATGATCAAAGATATTGTTCTAGTCGATCTACGGAGGCTACTACACCCCAATGAGCTAGACTTTACCTTCTTCTCTTCCCCTCACAAATCCCAGTTTCGCATAGATTTCTTTCTAATATCAACACTGTTAGTTCCCCAGGTGGACGCTGCAAAGATTCACTCCCAGCATATTTCAGATCATGCTGCTACTTCTTTTCACTACCATACTACTGCACTTCAAGGGAATCCGGGGGCCTGGTTCTTTGATAGAGCCCTATTAACTCAGCCAGAGTTTCGGTTTGAAATTCGAGCAGCCATGTATGATTACTTCCAGACCCTGGTACTCCAGGGGGATCAGGACACCCCAACAGCTCTTTTCTGCAGCTCGTTGGAAAACCTTTTCTGATCTATACAGGGGATTTGCGTTACTAGCGAAACATTATTTTCAATTGATGCAGCTTACATGCTGCCTCAAAAGTGCTCCAATCATGCCGCCCTCTGTCCCTACTAAGGATGGGCTATTAGAACTAATTCACTCTATTAGTAGTACACATGGGGTAGCCTCTAACTTTTATAAACTATTATGTCAGGGTACAGATACTGCCACTTGTAGAATCCAACAAGCCTGGGCTTGCTAACCGCAAACCACTTTAACCCCTGTGCATTGGAGCGTTTTCTGGAGCAAAACAATGCGGGTTTCCCGATCTGCTTTAGCTATCCAAACTCAACTCTCGTCTTTTTGCACATAGATGTTCTTATATTCCAGGAAAATAGTCAAATGGAACACAACTGCCAGGGGCCTGTGTAGGTCTTGCCATACTGATTTGGGAACTCTCGTTCATGTTCTTGTAATGTCCTTAACTACAGGTTTACTGGGGGCGGGTCTGGGGTCGTATTTCCTTTATCTTGCACCTTCATGAGCCTCTTTCTTGGACGACTGTGGGACTCCGCTCAGTGGCGGGGGTCCCCTCTCTTCCTAAGAAGGGTCGCTTTTCTCCTGATTTCATGCTGGGTATAGCCATATGTTTGATTACGGGGACTTGGAGGGATAGCTCTCGACTTGCTGTCAATGAATAGTGGAACCTTGTCTGCTTATATAGTAAATATGAGCAGATATCTCGGAGAGCTATTTTCCATACCCAATTTCATTCTTGCTTGTCTAAATGGCAGATGCTCAATGATCATGTACCATCTGCTCATTGCTTCGACATGTCTGTTTAATGTACACTCATCATGTTTCAGATCGCTGTAAGGTTTTGTAACATAATAATGTTTCAGATCGCTGTAAGGTTTTGTAACACAATAATGTCAGTACACGCCCGCTTCGAGAATGTTTTAGTTTTCTAGAGAAGAAGCAGGGGGGAGGGGGTGGTGGGGGTTTGCTTTGGTGTATGTATCACATTACATGTATGTATTTGTCTCTTAGTTGTATGTCTTCCTTTCCTTTGTTGTTGCAAAACGAAAATAAAGAATTAAAAAAAAAAGAAATGTTATTCTTTATAATGATTTCTACCATTTTGCCTAGTACTGACATTAGGCTCAGTAGTCTTAGCAATGCAAACACAGTACTGTACTCCTTAGATCCCAACCAGCTCCAAAAATTTCACTGCTTTTCTGGAGAATAGCAAAACCTGTCTCACTCAAATTCATTGCTTTCTCAAGATCCTATGACTTCATAGATTCTGCTGAAATATCAGTTTCCATTATGGTTACCAACCAACCAGTTTTAGTCAGACCTGGTTGGTTTGAAGGCTGAAGGCCAGTGGCCGGCTGATTTTCTGTCAACCTCCAACTTCAGCTCGGCTCCCCCTCCTGCACTGCCTGCCCGGTTTGACCTTGCCCCACCACCATTTTACCTGTTCTGTTGGCATTGGAGATGGTGCACCTCCATTTAAAAAACAAAACAACAACAAAAAAACCCCAAAACAAGGGTGTTTGTGACTCCGTGCTTCCAAGGCTGGTCTGACCTTTCCCTCCTCTGATGTATGCTCATGTCAGACCATCCATCCAAGTGGGGAGTCACACAGGCCTGCTTTTTTTTTAAATTTGGAGTTCCGTTGCTGCTGCCATCAATGCTAATGGAACAGGAAAATTGGTGGTGGGGCAAGGGCAGGTCTGGCAGTCACCACAGGAGGGGAAGCTGATTAGATCCAGACACGAGATAGGGTGATAAAATAAATGCTTAGAATTTCAAGGGACATCCAAGTGCAATCTGGGACATCTAAAGGAGAACATCTGAAAAAAATGCAAGCACATCCTGTTACGGATGTTATTTCACAAACCTAGATGTGTCCGAAATGGACATCTGTGGGAAGTCTATATAGGCATCCCCAGAACGGTATTATGGAATGTAGATGTCTATGATAACCCAATGGTTAGAGTATTTGGGTAGGAACAGAGCAGTCTTGTTTCAGATCCCACTCCAGCTGTTGCCATGCCATTGTGCTGAGCAGATGATGATGTGCTTTCTTATTTACACCCTCTGGATGCTTTTCAGCTAAAAAGAGCACTTTTCAGATGCTTCTTCATCGCTGTTCATGCCTCAGAGCAAGCCTAAAGTTAGATATGAGGCTGGATTCCCATGATGTTTCTGTGATCAGACGGGGAAGTCCAGGTTCCTAAGAACACCCTGGCCACACTTCCAGGTTCCTGGGAGCACTCCAGCCATGCCTCTTCCACACCTCCATTCAGATTTGGACATCCTCATGCTGGGGACATCCCCAGGAGCGGCTTCTAAAATGTCTATGGAGACATCTCTATGTCCATTTTCAGATGACCAAAGTATGAATAGGGCTTCTGATATAATCCTCTTTGTGAAGCAGATGTGTATACCCTCTGCAAAAAAAGAAATATGTACATACAGTACTTCTCAGGTTTGCCACAACCATGGCCAGAACATAAAGCTTTGTAAACTGCATGCTGCAGAGTTACACATATAAATAGTTGCTTTTCTACTGTATAATTGCTACTTAGGTATATTGGACCATTTACACATATAAATAGACACCTGTGTTTCTTTATAAAATACAAGCATAAATGACTGAAAACATGTCTTAATTTAAGGTATGATCATTTACACTAGCTTTAGTGCTGTTGTAAATCATCTTGCCTACCTTTTACAGAGAACAAAAAACAGCAGGTGTACAGACAAAGTGGCAAATCAAACACTTTATTCAACAACCCCAATGAGTTTCAGCCATGTTGGCCTTCTTCATGGGGTGCAAGACTTGAAGTCAAAAAATGTATATACACATTAAACAACTGAACATAACAGATAAAACATCAAATAAATTAAAAACAATTAAATTAAAATCATATTACATTGTTTAATAAAATAAATGAAGATAAAAAGTAATAAAAGCAATAAAAGAATAAATAAGAAACAATTAAAATACAGATAGAGCGAGATCACGTGAGCACATGAGCGGGTGAGGAGGTTCCTTGTCGCGCTCCCGGGCCGCCCCACTGCTTCTAACTATAAACCACACGGAAAATGCCTGGAGACTGGGAGAGTGGGTGGCTAAGACTGCCCTGAGAATTGATCAGAAGACTTGGAGTGTCTGAATTAGTGCCAAAGTAAGGGTAATGGGGTCATCGGCGGAAAAAAGAGAAAGCGGCTGTAACCCGGGGGAACAAGATGGCGCCCACATCTCATGCTAGCAGCATGCCGGACTCCCCAGGGAAGGAGAGTATAGAATCTGGCTCAGAAGAAACAGCGCAAGAGGCAGTTAAGCTGCTCAAACTGAAATTTGACATTGTGATGAAGAAGTTGGAGGAGATGGGAGAGACTTTTGCTGAGGTAACACGCAGGGTGGAGGAGGTTGAGCAGCAAGTGACGGTGTTGGAGGACAGTGACCTGATACTGGAACGGGACACTCAAAAACATCAAAAACAGATTGACGCGCTGGTGTTTAAGGTGGACGACCTTGAGAATAGATCCAGGAGAAACAACCTGCGACTCATGGGAGTGCCAGAGACATGGTCAGAACAGCAACTAACAGGTCTGTTTGAAGTGTGGCTGCCGAAAGAACTGGGTCTGGTAGACATACAAGGCAAAATAAAGGTGGAGAGAGTGCATAGGCTAGGCCAACGGGTGGAAGGCAAAGAGCGACCAAAACCGGTACTTGTGCGGATACTAAATTTGGAACACAAGGCGCTACTACTACAGCCCTACCGGAAACAACGAGACTTGCGATTGGATAATAAGTGCATACTCATGTTTCAGGACTACTCTGCGGCCCTTACCGCAAAGAGGAAAGAATTTTCTCCTGTGTGTAGTGAGTTGGCATGGGGTGGCATTTGTTTTCCATTGTGCTATCCAGCTACTTTAAGAATCTACTACAAGGGATCAGTGCATGCCTTTGAACAGGCATCAGCAGCAAGGAAATTTATGGCCTCATTGCAACAGAAGGAGACGCAGGATAAAGACAAGCTCTAAACTGTAAGGCTTTGAACAACATTTGGACGAAATAAAGCGGACTAATGTGCCTTGATGGTGGACTAAAATTTGAATGAGTCTCAGGATAAAGGAGGGGTTAAGCGTGGAGAGGCAGACCCACCACAGTGGAATGCGTGGACGGCCTCCCCTCCTCCTTGTCTCTCAACACTTTTGAGGGTGGGGCGGCCCGGAGGTGTGGACGGTGATTTACCCCTCTCTTGGGGTTTTTTTTGCCATGGCAAGATGGACAAATAAGAATGGGGAGGGAGGGGGAGTCTGGAGGAAGGTGTGTTTTTTCTTGTTTGAGTGTGAGGTCTATGTTGTTGTTGCTGTTGTTGAGGAAAAATGTGAAATATGAGGGGATACATAGTGAGGCAAAGGGAGGGGGAGGGTAGTGGGGAAGGGGGGTAGAGGGGGTGTGAGGGGGGATAAGGGAGTAGATACGGGAAGAAGACGGGATAAGTTGGGCAAAGGGATATGGGATACTAATTTGAAGGAAATATTCCGCCCCCGGGATATTTGAGCGCTGCTCTGGAGCCAAAGCTGGGCGGATTCCAGAGAGAGGTGAGATGAGCAATATGCATATTGTAGTCCCTCAGAGAAAGTGCGATACATAATGTAAAGATAGTATCCTGGAATGTGGGGGGAATTGGATCACCAGTTAAGCGTACCAAAATACTCCAAGCTCTTAAAAGGAAAGGAGCGCAAATTGCACTGTTGCAGGAAACCCACCTGAGTGCTGCAGACCATGAGAAACTTGCGAAAGATTGGGTAGAGAAAACATATGGGGCATCATCAGGGACTAAGAAGGTGGGGGTGGTGGTGCTAGTGAAGAGGGGCCTACCATTAGATGTGAGCAAGTGCGAAGTGGACCCAAACGGGAGATATATCTTTTTGCAAGCAAAACTGTATACCGAGGAACTTAGGATAGGCAACATTTATGCCCCAAATGTGTATGATCATGGGTTTTTTAAGTCCTTGTTGTGGTTTATTAAGAAAGCAGGGAGGAGAAAACTGATCATGGCAGGAGATTTTAACTTTCCGCATGATCCGAACTTGGATAAATCAGGGAAAAGTGGAAAAGGGGCTTGGTCTAAAAAAGGTATTGGATACCTGTGTAGGATGGGTGACATGGTGGATGTATGGCATGCCTTGCACCCTGGGCTACATGAGTATACTCATCAGTCTAGAACCCATTTGACCTGGTCACGAATTGACTATGTCTTGGTAAGTGAAGTAGGATTCTCACAGATTGCGCAGGCAGGGATTGAACCAGTGGCGGTTTCGGACCATGGGATGGTTTGGGTGACTTGGGATAGCCGAAGCCTACCAAAAACGGGGTGGCAGTTTCCTACGTATCTATGGCAAGACAAAGATTTTAGAGTGTACTTAGAGAAACAGTGGGATGAATACACCTTGTTTAACGATACTCCCCAATGCTCGCCTCTCTTATTCTGGGAAGCCAGTAAAGCTGTAATGAGGGGCGCTATCATCACATATACTATCCAAAGATGTAAACACCTAGATTGAAGCCTTTTGGTATTGGAATGAACCGTGCAGGAGTTGCAAAGAGGACAAGAGATAGGGCAACACAACAGGAGTATATTAGGATCCAAGTGACTCTTAATGAGTTGCTTCAGAGACGGGCCACAATGTCCCTGCAATATTATAAACACCAACTGTATAAATACGGGAATAGGTCGAGGAGGCTCCTGGCTAAGGTGGTTAGAGATTCAGGGGGTACGCGTTTTGTCCCAGTCCTCAGGAGTGAGGGTGGTGTATTACAACATCAACCACACCAGATAGCGGCTACCCTTAGGAATTTTTATGCCAAGCTGTACACAGAGGAGGAGAGAGACTATGGGAAGAGTCGAGAGTTTTTGGATAAACTGGGTCTCCCCAAATTAAGGGAGGAGGACTTGCTGGTGTTAAATGCCCCCATATCGGGGGGGGGGGGGAATCCAAAAAACTATTCAGAAGGTGAAGATTCACAAGGCCCCCAGGCCGGATGGCTTTAGTTCAGAGTATTATAAGATACTCAAACTTAAACTTAACCCTTCGTTAGTGGCAATGTATGATACAGTTCTTCGGGAGGGCTGCTTTCCCAGGGACATGAGATGTGCAGATATCACCGTAATTCCAAAGGAAGGGAAGGACCTGCAGGATCCAGCCTCATACAGGCCCATATCACTGATAAACTTTGACATAAAAATTATAGTTTCAATTCTAGCGGGTAAACTGAAACCAATACTGCCCTTGTTGATTGACTCATGGCAGGTGGGTTTCGTCCAGGGGCAGGATGCTACCAAGAACATTGCAAAACTAATTCTGGGGATGGAGTATTGTATAAAGGAGGAAACTCCGCTACTCTTGGTAAGCTTGGACACTGAAAAAGCGTTCGACAGAGTGGCTTGGAAGTACCTCTGGAAAACATTGCATAGCTTTGGTTTTATGGGCACTTTTGTGCTGTGGGTCCAAGTTCTTTATGCGGCACTGCAGGCCAGAGTGGGCGTGAATGGTGTATTCTTGGACCCCTTTAGCTTGGAAAGGGGCACGAGGCATGGCTGCCCCTTGTCGCCTCTTTTGTTTGTAATTTTCTTTGAACCCCTTCTGTGGGTGATTCAGAACGAGGCCAAGATAGTGGGTGTGAAGATGGGGAGGGAGGAAACAAAGTTAAGTGCATTCACTTATGACATACTGCTTTGTTTAACTGAGCCACAGGCATCGTTAATACAAACGCTTCAGTTGATAAAACATTTTGGTAGTTTCTCTGGGCTTAAAATTAATGCTGCCAAGTCAATGGCTTTGGATGTCGGTGGAAGAGTTAGTCAAAGCTGGAGGGATGCTTTCCCGTTGACCTGGGCGGCAAACTCAATCCGTTATCTGGGTATTCAACTACCAGATGCCCCTGAGAAATTATATAAATGTAACATACCTGGAATGCTGGAAAGAGCTCGGGTGACCTTTTGCAGATGGGCTGCTCTTCCGTTATCTTTGAGAGGGCGGATAGCTTTGTTCACTATGGTGGAGTTTCCAAGGTGGCTGTATGTACTCTGCCTCCTACCCATATGGGTGCTAGCCAAAGACTGGAAATGTTTTGAAAGGAGCCTTAATGGCTTTTTGTGTAGGGGTAGATGTGCTCGTATTCCCCTGAGGGCCTTGATGGGACGTCAGAAGAAGGGGGGATTAGAGCTCCCTTCAGTACGGAACTATAACCTCCGATATATGATAAGACATATTTTGGGGTTCTTGAGGGTTGAAGGAGGTTGCTCACCAGTGCATCAACTAAATTGGGTATGTGCCCCACAACATAGCTTGTACATATTGCTTTCTGATAAGAATGTATTAGCAAATAAGCGGGGAGGGATATACATGGTGGCACTGCGAGCAGCATGGCGTGCTCTATGTGTACATTATGGGTGGAACTGGAAATGCTCTCAGTTGCTTCCTTTGGTGGGGAACCCAGACTTTCAACCAGGTTTATTACCTGCCACGCTCTCTCAAAGGTGGGCCCATAAGGATATAATCTGCATTGGAGATATATGTAATGAGGGAGGAGAGGGCATTGATAGCTTCCAGGCCTTAAGTACACACTATCAATTACATAAGCATGAGTTTTATGGTTACCTTCAAATATGACATTATATTAGTGAACTAGTGAGAAAGGTTCCCACGCTGCTTGGAAATAGGGACCCGAGATTTCTTATTTGGGAAATGGTAGGGAAAGACACCTCCATGGGAAGGTAGGAACCTAGTAAGTCCAGTGGAGGATCAGAAATATCTCTCCTTGTTGGCGCAGCGATGGTCTAGAGATGGTATGGAGGGGGTTACGTTGGAGCTCTTGCAGGGCGCATTCGTGAAAATTCCTTTGGGAGTGAAGTGGATTTACCTGCAAGAACTCCAATATAAATTCTTATGGAGAGCATACACAAATGAAAAATGGGCGTTTAAGGTTGGGTTAAGTAAGGATGATAAATGTAGATGGTGTGGGACAATGGTTGAGACCTTATTGCATAAATTTTGGGAATGCCCCAAGGTGCAGAACCTGTGGCGTCAGATATGTACCAAGATGGCTGGAATGCTGGATATACAATCTATCCACCAGATGGATGTCTGTTTGTTTCATAATTGGGAGACGATAGACCAAAGGGTAAAAGCCCAACAAAGATCACTTCTTGAAAGAGGTTTCTTAGTAGTTAAGAAGGTACTATTGGGTAAATGGATTGAGAGATCACCCCCGAATGGGGGACACTGGGAGCAGTCAACGCTAGATCTAATGCAGATGGAGAAGTTAACAGCAAAACAACTTGGAGGCAAACACTGGGAGATTTTTACAGAGCTTTGGATGCCAGTTATGAACACTTTAACCACAAAGGTGCGAAGCGCACTGTTGAATGTATGAAGGATCCCTGCCCTTTGCGAGATCCCTCTAACCCCAATGGGGGTAGCAGTAGAGATGGGCAAAAGGGGAATGGATAAAGGGCAGGGTAAGTCAGAACCAAGGTAGTATCAAGCTGAGTGGAGGGAGGGGGGAGAGAGAGAGGGGGGTCAGGGTCAGGGTGGGCTGGACAGGGGGGTGGATAGGGTGGGTGGGAGAACTCAAGGTGTGGGTGGGGGTGATATGCTTGCTATGCATAAATAAAAAGGGGAAGAGGGTTAGGAATTTTGTTTTGTTTGTAGAGTGTATTGCTATAGTTTTAGTTATAGTTGATCAGAGTCTATAGATCATAATCTTCAATCTCAGACTTATCAGGATGATTTACCACTGGTACTATCAATGTAAGTTGGAGATATGCAGAAGAAGACAGCGATTAGACTGCAGTGTTAGCATGGTCACTGTTTTGACATTATAGTGTGTGTACTTTAGAGAGTATGCAATTATATGCAAAATCAATAAAAAAGATTTGGAAATAAAATACAGACAGAGCAAGCAAGGCTGAAGATAAGCAGAGACACCTAAATTTATGTGTTTGCAGGAAAAACAAAGTATTAGTGTCATAAATATATGTATGTAAAATTATGTCTAAATAATATGACCAACTAGTGGTGAGGAGGACAACTAGAAACATAAGTTTGTAAAAGGACTGTGTAAAAAACAAAATATTATGGAGGGAAACAATTTGGAAATCCAGAGTGATGTCAAAATAACAATAGGAGCAACATCTATCATGAGGATAGAGTCAGTCTAGAAATACTTTATTTCTAAAGTGTTGCTGTGCAAGCACCCAAAATGAAATACATCAAATGACTGGGTAATCCACCTATGAAAAGAAGTATGTTTAAAGAACCATCAAAGATATAACCAACATTTAGGATGTGAGGAGCAGTCAGGGAATGCCACATTGACTGCTAGTGTGAAATAATTGGTTTTATAAAAGGACTCTATGTACAAGCTGTAATTTTTAAGAAGGAACAAATTGACTAGACCTCTAACATGGGTGGCACTACAGTGGAACAAATTCATATCATTCAATTAGAAATAAGCTCAATATGAACAAACATGCTTGCACCAACACATCTACCATTTAAATGGTTCAGTTTTAAAGACCTTTAAAGTGAAGTCGTATCCCTTAGAAGATATATCGGAACCATCTAGCATAATATCCATGAATGCATGCTGTAAAGATGCTTAAACATTAGTTGTTTATGATAAAGAATGACCAAACGGTACATTCCTAAGGACGGGGGATATAATTAAATCTTTTGAAAACATGCCCTGTAGGAGCCAATCTTAAATAATACAGCATCCTCTGAGGTGATTAACAAAATGTAATACAATCTATGTAACATAATCTAAGGAATGAAAATCACTAAAAGAGGCATGTTTTACTTGCGACGCTCTTAAGAGAAATGGAGTGCGTTGAAGCTATAGGTATTCTTAAATAGAGAAAAATTCTGCTTAATCTGGTTTTCATGTAAAAAAAAGTCAGTTTTACAAAACTTATTCCATAGATACTCCCTGAAAAAACAAAATGCCGGGCAGTCAGCTAAGCTGGTTCTGTAAAGGAGCAGTGTTTGATTGCCAGAAGTATGAGAGGGCTTGCACTTAGGAGGGCTGTCTTTAAATAAACAAATTTGTGCCAAAATACAGAGTCATAGGGGTATGTTTACTAAACCATCTTAATGTTCCCGGTGCTAGTTGCAGCGATAATGTGAAGGATGCCATATAAGGAGTGGGCGTTCCGGTCTTAAGGTAGCAATCGCAGGTTATCGCGCGATAAAGTACTCTGTGTCCATTATTGCGTGATAGAGGGAGTCATGCACGTCACCACGCGTTAACCTTAACTTCACATGATGACCTGCAATCATAGCAACAGAGGTGTAGCACACTGGTTAATGCAATGACTGCTGAAACAGGGGTCATGAGTTCAAACCCCCAGTGGGCTTAATGAATAAGGGTGGCCAAGGAAATTCCTTTCCTGCTTGAAACAGTCCAACAATCTGTGCTGCCAGCTAAAAATACCCGCACCCCAGAGCCATAAACTAATGCACCTTTTAGGGAGCACCAGAAGGCACATCCTAAACCACCACATCAGCCAAGGCAAGTTATGATGTGCCCCAAAGGGCATGTCGAAAGGCTGTCAACTCCCAAGTAGGTGACTCAAAAAATGTTGGCCAAGGGCAGTAAGGTCCCCCAAGTTGAAAAGCAAGAAAGGTATGGCCCAAACACAGATGTAACCCTAACACTGCACAGAGCACCAAGGAAAGACAATGCACAAGTAATGGAAGGAAGTAGATCTGAGTTGATGGACCAGACAAATCTGCGTCCAGCCCATGTGGCAGTTGGAAAAATGGACAAACATATCAGGGGCAGCTGTAGTGATGCACAGGGTGATGGTAATGGAGGTAGAGGTGGCAGAATAGGTGTAATGACAGGAGGACAGAGAAGTATCAGTGCCATGCAGAGCACACACAAGAGAGGCAACCAGGAAGAGCTGCAATGCAGAAATGTGTACCAATGCAGGACATGGGGTAGCAGCTTGCACATCAGGGCAGGACGGCACACAGCTGGCAGACACACATAGATGGACAGAAGGATGGTTGGCAACTGTGATAAGGGTACAATGTGCTAACAGCACAGATCTACCCAGATATGACTGTTATAGGAATGAAAAGTTGCTGTGCAGGATAGGTATGCAAATGAAAGAGAACAGAGAGAAATCAAACCTATGACCATTAGCACAAATGTCAATGCACAAACCGGTAGGCCACACCACCAACGTGAGGTCATTAGCAAAGGCTGCATACAAGAATACTGCAGGGCATCACACAAGAAGCCTGCTGTCTGCCAGGATAGGGCAACCTCCAATAGTAACCATGATGGAATGCACATGCAGATCTGGTGTGTACAGATCAGATCACAGTCTGTAATTGGGACCAGAGACACATAACTACATGCACACACACAATGAAATGTTATGCAGTGGATACAGCTTGCAAAAGAGGAAAGAACCTAAACCCAAAGGGCGGAAGGGGATGCTCTGTGGAGAAGGGCAAAATATGGAACAGAACAGGAGCATGTGAGAAATGAACCTGCAAACAGGTGTGCCACAGACCAGCTGAACCACAGCAATGCCAATCCCCCAAGCAGACTGCCATGTAAATGCTATAAAGAAAGAGACATATGTAACAGCTAATATGTGATAGATAGGCAGCAAAGAGGGCACACTTTGGTGTACAGTGAAGAGATGGAAGGGTGTGTGCATAGGTGATTAACCTGCAGGTACCTAATGGTCAGGTTAGCACAACAGAAAAAAGTAAGTAAACCCCATGTGGGGATCAAACCTGCAATCTATGGAGTCACAACACAAGTCTGTAACCACTATCCCAAACAACCACAGCAAGCACAATTCAAAAATATTACCTCAAAGGGAATGTGTGTATGGGAACCTGTAACACCCAGTGATGTGGCAAACGGCTGGCAGATAGACAGCTGGCATCGTACAAGGATGTGAGCACAGGTGGGCCATGTACATGACCAGGAAATCACTAAATACATGTGTCGGTGTGATCAAGCAGCAGCAGAGACAAATGTACGTCCAACACATATTTTTATTTTGGTTAATCATCACAGATAGTGTAGATACCACCTATCATAATATCAGGGTGAGTGGATCCCAGGGGAAAATCTGAAAACACATTTTGCAGGTCAGCAACCCACATGTTACAGAAAAGTCACTGGCCCGTCTACAGATGATGGGCAGGAGAGATAATGTGCATCAGGTGCGTGGTGTGCAGTATGCATTAGACCCCCACCCCCCACATGCTGCTGCATGCCCCAAATGTGTTAGTTACATATGTGTGCATGTAGACAGTAGGTGGTGCGTGATGAGGACCCAACACACATCAATCATGATCTGTTCCTTAAAACATATCTGTCTACCAACACAGGAGGCACACAAATGAAACAGCATATGTTGTTAAAAGTAAGAAAGTATAAACACAGATATCAAAATATATGTTACAGCTGTCACATAATGCCTGATATAGGAATCAAAGCAGCAACAATGTAACTCTAAACAATCGTCAAATGCACAATGAGGATATGCTAACAGGTAGCAGAGGCACATGAACACAGAGAATTCAAATGAAACCATCTGCAGAAACATGCAGAGATAACACTATGCAGAAGGTCCCCCTGCACTGGTTGGTGTGGATACAATGTCTGTACACACATATCACGGTACATGGAATGCACAAATGAAGGAAGAAAATGGGCACCCACACTGCCACACTCCAAAGAACAGGGCAATGTGAGTGTTGTTACCTCAGGGGATAAATAGGACTGTGCAGACATGCAATGCTAGGTTTGTAAACCAATGCAGAGCGTCACGTCTGTACAGTAAACAAAAACAATAACCTGTATATAAAGATGGAAAGAAAGGTCAAACATGTTACAGTAAGCCACACAGAAGCCATATTGTCACATGCTGTGTTGCACCAACATAGTCAGTCACATGCACATGCACTGTGTACATTGAAACATGATACAGTGATGCCACACATGCACTGTAACACCCTTAGTGAGTGCAAGCATCAATCCAAGATGTTGGTGTGCAGTAAAGTGGTGTTGTGGCAAATACGGTGTCATGTTCAAGTGGAGGATAGGTAGACATGGACAAGAGGACCTCTCCATTGCTCCCCCTGTGCCACACGCATGGCTGTATGCTCATGTTGAACCAAACAGATGAGCATATCCTGTGTTCCATGTCACACACATGGGCAAAACACAACAACACAATGTCAGAAGGATGTACAACATACAGCGACAATGTCAGTCCCTGCTGCACACATGGGGACTAGTACAAAGTGTCCAAAGTTCAAAGGGTGTCTGCAATCCAGCAAGTCATGTTACGACTGTCCTTGAAACCCTGGGCATGCATAGTCAAGTGTGACATCCCAATATGCCACAGTACTGGAAAGGTCATGTGTGGCTCCTGAGATGAACATGACTCCCAGCCAGAGCACGGCAGCAATGGTGTGTTGGACAGGCCTGTCATGCCCAAAGTAGCAGTCCATCAATAATACTGTCCATCCTAGGCATGTGTCTCACTCGCAGAGATCAAACATCCTATGGCACCATTTCCCAGGGATAGTTCCATGGTGTTGTTGTGTCCTCCAACAGGTGGGTGATGGCGACGCAGGAGGCACTGTAGTAGATGTGCTTTGTGTGTTCTCTGCCCTGTGTTAGAAGAGGATAAACAATGTATTGGTATGCTGCTTGCAACATCAGCCCAAATTATAGAGAGTCAAACATCAATATGTACGTAAGGAAATGTCACACAGGCAAACATAACATGATCACAACACAGAACACACTGCAGGTTGGGGACATTTTGAATTGAAACCGCAGACGAGGGTGTCACAAGGATATGGTCATGTCAATGCCCATGTTACACATGCGTTTCACAGCTCCACCCCATGTGCATCAGCGTTTGTGTACAGAGACCCAACATGAAATGTCTATGAAACAAACAGTAAATCATTAACATGTAAAGGCTGATGTCATTCACAAAAGACCAAAGGTGCAACCTACCATGTGTTTTCATCAAGTGTATGTTTGGGATCCCCTGAGGATCTCAAAGGCCACAACACATCACAGTGAAGGGAGAAGATGTCATCAAAATGTGTAGAATTACCATGTCCCCATGTCCAGCCACTGTTGATGCATGTCCGCATTATGGCAATATCAGTGATACAAAAATGCTGTTGCACAGTGGTCTGTCAGCACACAAGAGATAGATCAGCTCACAACACACAACACATGTCCACAATGTTCACAAGGTAAACAGCAGTAAGGTAGAGATAGCACAGTCACCACTGCTCCCCAGGTGTACAGACCCCTCACACCGCATGATAATGCAAAATGCCTGCACGCTGTATCATCACACAGACAACCCAAAACCACACACTCATACAGTATGCTAAGTTGAGCGTGCCAGCAGTAGCATATGGCCTGTATGTGCACAATTGGAGGTTAGTGGAGATAAAGGCCTGTTAAATGCAATGATACACTGCTGTTGGCTGATGCTACAATGTCAGGGAAAGGTGTACGTGCAGCCCACCACCCAAACACCTGCACACACACGCAGTTCTGTTGGATGTGTCCCAGAGACAGTGTTGGAGAAGACAAACTGGCCAGGAACACATGTGGATATGTGTGCTAACAGCAACATATGGGGTATGGGGGTGCAGGGAAAAGAGGTGAACAACAACATATGTACAATATGACAGATCACTGCAGACATGTGTGCCCCCTGACTGTCGTCACAGACAAAGTAGCTGTAGGTCCACCTACCCCAGACTACTGCATGTTGGATGATGTAGTCACCTGCCAATGCACCACAGCACCAGGAGGGTCACCAAGTATGTCCTGTGGATTGAGAAACACAAGAGAAACATACATATGTCATGTTGTAGCTGTGCAACACACACTGCACCTTCACGTCCTCAGCTTGCAGACCCCCCAAGATCCTTTACAGACTGACTGTTGCCCATCACACTGTACAGATTTGTTTCATGTTAAAGTTATCACTGAAGTGTGTGTGGCAAACTACAAGGGTCCGTACTCTGTCTATCCCTTTCCTCACCTCTCTGTTGCCGTAAAAAATGTGGAACAGAACTTTCTCCTTGCTACTGTGTCCCTGTTCGGCTCTAAGGCTGCAGTACTATCCTGTGTCCCCCATTTCGCTCCCAATGCCCCTTCAGTGTGTGTTCTGGTGTCTCAATGTTGTCTGCTACCCCGCTGTCAGTTCCTGTAACACAGGGAAATATGCATTGGCTCCTTCCTTATCCTCTGGCCATATACATTTCCTTGGTGTGTATATCTCATACCTTGACTTACATTAACAGCTGTGTGCTGATGAGTTGCAAATATGTTTATGTTTATGTTTATTACATTTGATATACCACTCTGGCCAAAGCATCAGAGCGGTTTACAATATTACATAAATGATACTGAAAAAAGGAAAAGAATGCCATTAATAAGATAGGACAGAATAAGAGATACAGTGATAGTCAAGGAAATAGAAGAGATAAGAGGAAAGGCTCATTATAACATCCAGAGAGGCAGAATATCGTACCACCACAGCTCAGTCCTTCCAAACAGACTTGACCATATTCTTTTCTCATCACAATTCAAGTCAGGTAGGAATACGCCGCAGAAATGGCTGCTTGTAAACCGCTGCTGCCTGGATGTTCTTGACAGAAGCAGGTGATGAGTGAGAGCTCTCTCTCACAGCCTCCGATGCCGGCTTCATCCCTCCACTGTCCCGATCGCCGTGGCAAGCAAACCAAATACAGCAGTTTACCCGGTCCCGCACAGTCCAACGCTGAATCTGGCAAGTTCACTTCTCTTTTTCTCTTGATTCCTGCTGAATTCCAAAAAGCTAAACAAGAAAGCTTAATATAAAGAGATTCACCAACAAATACCCCAAGTATTTTTGTCGGAGCGTGCCGAGGGAGGGTGAGAATTGAAAATCTCACCCACTCCAGACGACAAGCTACTTTTATTCTATAAGGTTCCCCACCTTTAAATAAAATCAATGACAAATCGTGACTTATCTGTCCATACTGCAAAATCTTCCATACAAAATTTCCACCGTTGCTTGATATACTAGTATTCCACTTGACGTGCACGTTTCGGGAATAATCTCTGTTTCAAGTGTTTTCTCCTCAGCATATTAAACCAACGCAACGGTGAACAAAAACGCCGTCTCGCAGCTTGAGGTCTCCCATTAATCAAAATGGACTAGACTCCATTTGCTTTTCAAAGGAGAATCAACCAATGGCAAAGGGGAACACCCCACCAATAGAGGAATCCCTTTTTCAATTGGAGAAAACACTTGAAACAGGGATTATTCCCGAAACGTGCACGTCATGTGGAATGCTAGTATATCAAGCAACGGTGAAAATTTTGTATGGAAGATTTTGCAGTATGGACAGGTAAGTCACGATTTGTCATTGATTTCATTTAAAGGTGGGGAACCTTATAGAATAAAAGTAGCTTGTCGTCTGGAGTGGGTGAGATTTTCAATTCTCACCCTCCCTTGACACGCTCCGACAAAAATACTTGGGGTATTCGTTGGTGAATCTCTTTATATTATTCTTATTTATTCACTACATTGGGTCTGGATTGATACAAGAAAGCTTGGCACATGGGTTGGCTTGTCAGAGCAGAGAGTAGAAGTGGAAAATGTACTACAAGCTTTTAGAGCAGGTAAAAGTAGAAATCCTGAAGGGAAAACAGCAGCCCAGAAGAAGACATTTCAGATGTCAGTCAAGAATGAGAAGGAAACGAAGGAGAAAAATGCAACTTGCCAAGGAGACCAACAACTAATTCCTCTGTGCAACTTTATTGCAGAGGATCTATTATCATTAATTGCCAATATTAAATAAAACATGTGGAGGCACATATTCCAACATGTGTGTCCAGGCCCTTGTGTGCCCGATCAGAATCAAGACCCATAGAGGTAGACCTGATTCTGATCCCGCAGGGGCTAGATATGCCCCGTGGGAACAGAATCAGGTCAAGGGTCTGTACGTGCACGTCAGGACCTGATTCTGATTGGCCTGCACGTACAGAACCATGCCCAGCTAACTCAGTCAAGCTCCTGAATTGAGCCAAGATCCACGGCTCCTAACCATTTTTTCCTTTCCCTGCAGCCTGACCCCCAATCTGGCCATCCATGGCCAGGGTTGGGCTGTGGGGAACCCCTCAACTTACTTGCGCTGCCCGGGCCTGTTGTCCCCCATTCAGTCTGCTGACCACAGAAGTACAGGGCCAACTAAGCCCCCCCCCCCCATCTAAGCCTCCCCATACAAATTCCATGTTTGTACAGGGCTGGCAGGGGTGCGAATAGCGGGGATGGACATCCCAACGGAATAGACCCAATACTGTATTTTTCTTTTCACTAAAATGTTTGGCAATGGATGCAATGCAAAATTTTTCACAAAGACATCAAACATCTGATTAGAACTTAAGAAAAACCGCGACAAGTTGAGAGGACACTAAACAAGAACATAAGATATGACATACTGGGACAGACTAAGGTCCATCAAACCCAGTATCCTGTTTTCAACAGCTGCCAATCTAGGTCATAATTACCTAGCAGTTTCCCCAAAAGACACAGGTTCCACAATGCTTGTATTGGGTCAAGCAGTGGATATTCTGGGTCCCCTTTAATAATGGTTTATGGACCTTTCCTCCAGGAACTTGTCCAAACCTTTTTTAAACCAGGAAACACTAACAGCTTTTACTACATCCTCCAGTAGCAAATTCCAGAGTTTGATTACACATTGAGTGAAAACATATTTTTTCTTATTAGTCTTAAATAGGTTACCCTGTAGCTTCATTGCATGCGCCCTAATCTTTCTATATTTTGATGGTGTAAACAATCAATCTACGTTTACCCGTTCAACTCTATACATTAATTTATAGACCTCTATCATAACTGCCCTCAGCCATCTCTTTTCCAGGTTGAAGAGCCCTAACCTTTTAGCCTCTCTTCATAGGGGTATCCTTCCATCCCCTATACTATTTTGGTGGCTCTTCTCTGTACCTTTTCTAATAACGTTATATCCTTTTTAAGATATGGCGACCAGAATTGCATACAATATTCAAGATTCTGTCGCACCATGGAATGATACAGAGGCATTATAATATCCTTTGTTTTATTTTCCATTCCTTTCCTTATGATAGCTAGAATTCTATTTGTTCTCTTAGCTGCCGCTGCATACTGGGTGGAGGGTTTTAACATGTTATCCACGATGACGCCTAAATCTTTTTCCAGTATCTAGGACAATTATGGGAAATTGCTGTGAAGGACAGCACATTACAGAAACACTGATATTTTCATATATGGTTATCTCGATGAATCCAGTCTTTCCATTAGTATATAACCACTGTTTTGCACCAGTAATCTCGGGCCTTCTCCCTTTCTTGTTCTGTCACTAAGACAGAGCTGCTCAGTCTGGTCTTTGGGCCTCATCTCTCGGCTAGCTAGGTTTCAGAATACCCCTACTGAATATGCATAAAATAAGTTGTCATATTTCGGAAGCATTTCATGATAATACTCATGCATATTCAGTAGGGATATCCTAACAACTTAACTTCGGGGGGGGGGGGGGGCAGCAGTGTTTGGTTTGAGTGTTTGCATACTAAGAGACCTTTGTGTAGACCATAAACATGTTGGATTTTATCACTGGTTTTGTTCCTACCACTTTTTCTGGCAATCTGTTCCAAGTATCTATCACAGGGGTTCTCAACCCAGTCCTTGGGGCACAGTCAGGTTTTCAGGATATCCACAATGAATATGCATGAGGCAGATTTTCTATACCAAGATGGCAATCTTCCTCATGCATATTTATTATGGATATCCTGAAGACCCGACTGGAGCGAAGAGAAGGCAATTAAATTTCCCATGCTATTTTAATGACTGTCTATCAAAACTGGTATTTATTTTGGAATAGAGACTTAAGTCCTTGTGGTGATTTTTGGTGTTTCTAAAATGTAGATACCTGCTTGGTAAAATCAGGAATAAAATCATCAATTATGTTTGTAAATATCTACAAAAGATTTCCAGAAGTTGATTTTTTTCAAAATAATATGGATTTGAAATTCAAACTAACAACCTAACTCGAAAAGCTGTGTAGTCTATATCAGTCTACTGAGTGATCCATCTACAAATTTTCTTGAATAGCTATTTTCCTTAAGATACCAAGCAGCCCAGTTACTAAATATCTAACTTCTCTAACTGGTCTCATAAATCTTCTTTCTCCATATCAATGAAACACAATAGCATGTAAATAACATGCAATTTTCCATCAACCTAACACATTAACTATTGTCGCTCTTCATTTTTATGTATCTCAACCCATTTCAGCTGAAGCATTAGCCTTTAAAATGTTTAAGATTGTGTTTTCCCTCCTTTATATATGGAATTTAACTCTTTTTGTCTGTTTGAAGCCAATTGGAAAACCTACCAATCAAACTTCTAAATGAAATAACTAAAATGTCCACTTTTGTTTAGAATAATGCATGATAAAATCACAAGGGAAGTCATAAAATTCTTGGCCAGCACAACACTGCTTTGTTCTATAAACATTTTCATCTAGAATCAATGAAATATATTTAGTTCTGGGACAATGCTTCAAGGTTAGGGAGGAGAGGGGAGATCATGTTCCTTGGGAGGAGGACATGTTTTTTCCCTGAAGAGTTAACATGAAAATGTATATAAAAGCTGTCTTTTGAATTATATCACCAAGCAGCCAAAACAATACTGTTTTCTTCTGATTTCCATGAATAATATAGACAAACCTATATCGCTATCAACACCCTAGGCTTCAAATAGGCTTCCATTTTGGAATCATACTTATCTTATTCACGTTCAAATCAATATTCTTCATCTTTAAAGAATGGCAGTACTGATTTTATTAACATGCCGCGTTTACAGCTGAACAAAATATAGTGCTTTCTATACTTTTGATTTCTAAATGTCAAGTAGCAATATTTTTTATTTCGTTGAATCCTCTTGCATTACTTGTCTAAATTGGACTCTTCAACAGGATTTGGTCTTATTAAATGGAGGGTTGATGCATCTATATAAGTTGAAGTGCTTCTATGCAAAGTTTAGCTCAGATAATTGAATAATAAGCTGACAGGCTGATATGCAGTCTGCGTGGTCAGAAGGCTCTTTAACCAATGGCTGCAAAAGGCAAATTATACTAGAAACTCAGAGACAGTATCTGCATAGAGACTACCATTATCCAATATCTGTGGTCAGTTACGTCCCTATCCAGATAGTAGCAATAATCAGTTACTATCTGGATAGCCTTTGCACATAAGGGGGCATGTTTACTAAGGGGCACACTGTTAGAATGTGGTCAGGCTTCCAAACCAACATGGAGGCCCATGCCAACTTCAGGGGCCATGTGCATCCGTCCATCTGCCATTGGTGCCATTCTAATGTATGGCAAAGTAGAAACCAGCCTATGGGTGCACTTAACACTACCCACTGAGATGGTGTTAAGTGCACCAAAGCTAACAGCAACAGTCACGGTTAGCACACATCCACAACACCCAAGCTAACTGTGATGTGCTGACATGCTCACGTTTTACCCCAACCTGCTCTGTCTCCATTGAATCACCTGTTAGCTTGGGGTTTTTAGAGTAGGGTCCCCGCACCATTGTTTAGCATAGCATTCTTACCGTGCACTAAACCCCATGCTAACAACGTGTTTTAGCAAACGTCCCAAAGTTAGGACTGCCCCTTTGCTGTCCTAACTTTATCTACAAAATGTATCCAGAGAGCAGCTGAAAAGTGCCGATATCCAATTAATCTCTGGCTCCTCCCCAGATCTATCCAAGGACCGCCCTGGCATTATCTATCTGGTGCCAAGGAAATCAAAGGGAATATTCATTGGCATTATCTGGAGAGTGTGTTGAACAGGTCTCATACCAGGATTTACCCAGTTTGCAGGCCCCTTTTGAATATCAGGCCCTTATTCATTTACAGAGCTTTACCATAATGATTGCATAAGATGGCTGTTTAATGTAACATGGCTGCCTCATATGGGTTTCAGTAGGAATGTGCATTCATTACTGTATATCTGGTTCATTATTGTACCATAAAAAATCCAAAAAATACTTAAAGATCCAAGATGGCGGATTGCAGTGAATGTTCGGTGGCGGCGTTTTTCTTTATTCTTCTAGTATGGGCAAAAGGAAAGCTAAAGGGCCTAAGAAATCCTCTGCTAGCCCTCTAGCCCCTTCTGCCTCTTCTTGTCCGGTGGTTGGTCCACTTGACTCCTTTGTTACGTCGCTACGGCAGTCAGGCGAGTTGATGGAGCAGCAGCCCATTGAACCCCCGCCAGGGCTGGGTAGCTCAACGGGAGGCTCCGGGCCCGAAATCTCTCTGCCAGAACAGTGGCGGCCTCCTAAAGATCCTCTGCTGAGGAGTAGTCCGGTGCAGCTTGAGGAGAAGCTTCGCTCCCAAGTGGTGGAAAGCTCCGACCTTCGAGGATCAACTGTACAGCGGCAGAGTGGAGTGGTGGGATCGGCTCCCCCTACCAAAGCAGAGGGTCTGGTATTGAGGGGGCATATCGTCAGATTATTGGACACTCTTCCTGCATCTGAGGACTCGAGAATGGCGTGCCGAGCGGCAAAAGATCCTACTGTGGAGGTATTAACTTTTACCTTTGAGAGACCAGTCGTTTTCACTTTAGAAACAATCTGATCAGTTATAGTTAAGCTTGGTGAACTTGTTGCTCCTCAAATTGCTGCTTTGAATGTTCAGACACGGGCACATACAGGTCTCCTGCAGCAACATACCTTGGAAATAACAGCGTTACAGTCGTCGGTAATGGAACTGCGACAGAAAATTTCTAGTACAGAGGATGGTGTTTCATTACATCAGAAAGATATGTTAGCTTTGAAATCAAGGATTGAAATGTTGGAAAATAACTCTAGGAATTGTAATCTCCGCTGTATTAATTTTCCTAGACTTTCTTTTGTGTCGGCTAAGGAAATGTTTAAGAAATATATGTTGGAGGTTTTGGAAGTGCCTATTGAATCTCATCCTCCTATGTTTAAAGTATATTATCTTCCTTCGGGGAAAAAAGTTTCTGGTGGTGGGATACTTGAGGGGGGAGCTTCTGCAGAATTGTTAAATATTTCTGCTATACTGGAATCTTCATCTAATGATGTGGCTTCTCCTTCTACATTGATTGCTTCATTTGTCTTAGCATCTGACAGGGATTGGTTTCTTCGAATGTTTTTTAAGAAACAAAAAGTTCAGCTTCATGGTTTATTGGTACGTGTATTTCCAGATCTATCTAAGGAAACCCAAAAGCGTAGGAAAGATTTTCTTTTACTACGTCCTGGGGTTTTGCTGTTGGGTGGGTCTGTATTTCCTAAAATTTCCTTGTAAATGTATGGTTAAACTGAATAACGAGTCTTATATTTTCTATGAACCTTCACAATTGTCGGGTTTTTTGAGTGCTCGCCGTCCGCCTCAGGAGCCCTCAGTTCCATTCTTAGCAAGTTACTCCTGACTGTTTGTTCACTCATGACTATTCCCAGCATTTTGTGTGTAAAGTAATTAGGTGGATCTCCTCATTTGGTGGGCTCTAGTTGGGACAGGAATTGTTATTCTTCTTTATTTTCTGTACATGATTGAATGTATTAATGGTGTTTATTTCCTTCCTGTTTCCCATTTTTCCTGGAAGATGTATATGCTTCTTTGATTGTAAATGGATAAAGATTAAATTAAAAAAAAAATCCAGTGCACGCTATATTGATTTGAAACACTTATAACTTAACAGTGATTCATTTACTGGTTAGTGTGAGCTAAATCAATTTGGCATGCACTAAAAATTCCTTGTTAAAATAAGTATGAGAAACTAAATGAAAGACCACCAGAAAAATTTGAAAAAAATCATTAAAAAAAAAACTAACTGAATTTTTCTGTGTACATCCCTGGTTTTTGCTCTGCCATTCTAACTAGGAGAAGAGAGTCAAGAATTGTGTGCTTGAAACTGAAACATAAATTCTACTACTCTAGTCAGACATTAACCCTAAAACTAGTAACTGATAGTAGTATAAGGATTATATTCTGAGATGAATAGTTACATATTAAAACAGAAATCTATGACAACATACTTTACTTATTAACTATGGCGGTTCTTTTTGAAGCCCTATTTGTTCTGAAAAGGAGCGCTCAAATGTCCCAGTTGCAGAGGCATCCCAAAAACAAATATAGAAGCCAGTTCTGCAGACGTTTCCAGCATGAGGACTTCCAAGTCACAAAGGAATGTGATGGAGGTGTGACTGGGGTGTTCCAAGAAAGTCGGATTGCGCGCCCGATTTTAGAAATGATTGGCATGTCCCCACTCACCTAATGGGTTCATCCATGTCTATTCCCACCTCAGCAAAGTACTCGGTCTGCCATCCAGACACCTGGAGAGTATAGAGTTACATGTATTCTGATATGACCTATACTTTCCGTAATGATAACACAAACTGCAGGGAAATGACACTTGTTTTTAGTTTGGCATGCTGATGCACGCCGCTGTATGCAAAATAGCTTGCATGGACTTGCATTCAACAGATGTCCCTGCCCCAAGTATTTGCAGCAGAGACGTCTATGAGACTGCTTGTGCAGCCGTCCATTTCGAAGAAGTCCAATTTGCTAAATAGGGGCAATCCTGGCATGCCATTGGATGTCCAAGATTGCATCTGGACTCTCAGATTGCACCTGGACTCTCAGATGTCCTTTCTAAAATGCCACTTCATGTGTGTATTATACATGTTGAAAGCAATCTTATAAGGGATATTCCATGCATATACTGGCAGGAGTGCCAGGGTGAAAACCTGTGGACTGGGGACTACTGACCTGCAGTTGAGCCCCAAGTTCTAGACAGCACTGATTCACCCCCTGAGCATAGGTTTTCAATCCAGTCCTCGGGGAACCCTAGGCCAGTCAGGTTTTCAGGATTCTCACCATGAATATGCATAAGATAGATTTGTATACAATGAAGGCAGAGCATGCAAATCTTTCTCATGCATATTCATTCTGGGAATCCTGAAAACCTGACTGGTCTAGGGTTCCCCGAGGACAGGGTTGAAAACCCCTGCCCTAAAGCCTTTGAGTAGAGGCAGTGGAAGGAGATCCCTGCCCCTGAAGGAAGCCCATCGGACCAGCAAGGGGGGTGTCCACTATATATGAGAAAGCCAGAGCATCATACTCTTGCTGGTCTAACAAGTCAATTAATGGGCCTGTCTTGTATCTGGCTTGTGTCCTGTTCTGCTTTTTCTTGTTGCTATGTGTTTAATTACCTGATGTACAATTCGCCTTCTGTTCCTGGTTAATACCTATTATATTATCTGCTTTACCTATCTTAGCTTATGTGCACATAGGATAGGGGTTTCTGGAGGTGTGGTAGGGATAGGACCATAGTTGAACCTATACATTTGTGTTCCCAAAGGTATGCACAAACAGTCTTTTAGCATGGAAATGGTATCTATGCATACATCAGGTGCAATGTTATTTGAGTTCTTTCACTGAAGTAATTTTCAAAAGAAAAGGTTTTCCCTTTAAAATTGGTGTAAAGTCTGCAAGTTCAAATTACTCACAGTTTGAAGGCTTCCCCAGAGTGTACACTCATAATTAAAATACCTCTGGGGATAATTACCTCATGTATAGAGCCATGAAAAAATTATAGGATACACTAAAAATAGCTCTTTAGTAGTGGGCAAAAGAGAAATAAATTTCAGAAGCAAGATAGATTATTATAGCTTAATAATAAACATCAGTATTATGTTAATATTGTCTTTCTAAAACCCTACTCGATATAAATAGGGTACAACTTCTCCTGCATAAAAAGAGATCTATTTTCAGACAGTACCTAGGAAACATCTCAAATTAGAAGGAAAGTTTATTTCTATCTAATGCACTGTATGAAAGCAAACCCTAACAATGCACCAAATGGATCTGGATTGAATATTGGTCCTTCCTAATTTTTTTGAGGTGGTGGTAAACTTTGACCCATAAACATATCTCGTGCTGGCTTGGTTTACCAGTTGATAGTCTAAACTGAGCTTAATTCTTTTTGGGATATGTTTACTAAAGCATGGTCATTTATTGTGTGTTCAACTCCAAAAAGCAGTGTGGAGGGGGCGCCGGACCCATGCAAATGAATGGGAGTGTTCACAGCATGTCCCCATGCTCCACATGCTAAGCCAATTGCTGTGAGCGGTGCCGTTGAGGTGGCGGTAACTGCCCCCAAGCTAACTACTAACAATAGTACTAATTAACTAGCTCTGACATGGGTGGTGAGTGCATGCTAATGACACACATGCAAATGGCAGTGCCCAATCATTGCTCACACTCGGCCCCTAATCAGCCCTATCTCTGCTCAAACCACACTAGTGCATGCTAACGATTACTGCACGCCCAGTAAACCCCACATAAGTGATCAGCGCACTTTAATAAACATAACCCTTTGTTTCATGAAGCTTTTCTTGAAGATCCTCATTTCGGAATGGCGTCCTTTGCATGTACTGTAAATGACAAAAAAAACCATTCAGATATCTACATTCATGCATAAAAGTATGTGCCACTTTAAAACTGCCTCCTAAAGGTTTCATCACTCTTGCGCATTATCCAGCTTTAGAAGATAGTTTGTAGTACAGCACCTAAAATGAATTTCAAATGGATAGTTTGGTTTATTTTCTGACTGTAACATAGATGGGAGAACAAAAATACGTTTTAGCAATGCAAGACAATGTGCGATGAGAAGAGTGTTCTTACTAGAAACAGAGCAAGAAACCTGGTCTAAAGATAATAGATCTAGAGCCAAAGGAAGTTCCTCATCTGACCAAGCGGTACAATCTGACTTTCATTTTCTCAGTCGTTTATTCCTTAGTACTAAGGAAATACATGACAAGCATACTGCAGTAAAAATGACTTCCATATAAAATTGGTGTGGAAACACATAGCCTGAACTTCTTACAGAATAAGTCTCCCATGGTAGGGCCCCCCTGCATAGACATGTAATAAGGGCATGGGGGGGGGGCAGAATATATGTAGTCAGGTTCCTTAAAACTTATGAGGTCCATCTGAATGGTTCAGACTTGCAGGCTGATGTAGAAATCTAGTGCAGCCTTTAAGCACAGATAATGCCACTTTTTGGCACAATTACCACCAAAGCCAAATGCAGCAAACAGATGGCTGCGTGCATAAATAGCAAAGGAAAAACTAGCACACAATAAACGCCAAGAGTATTTAAATTATAGGCAAATGAGCTGGCCGAAATAAAATGGCATGCTAATAATATCTATGCCCGATGCAGAGAAATGCGTAGAACATCTCTATTCAGCCTTAGCGCCAATATCTCTATACTGATTTTGAAGTGGCTTAAATGCTTTACATGTGTCCCTGACAGTATTTTGACAGCATCGGGAGCTTTCCCCAATGCCTGGATCATCTGAGGGGAAGTGTCAAACTTCCCCTGAGATGATCCAGACATTGGGGAAAGCTCCCAGTGTCATAAAAATACTGTCAGGGGCTAGTGCCCCCAACAGAAAGCAAAATCCTGCTGATCCAATGGCCCTGATCTCCCCACCCACACAACTAAAAAATAACTCTGCTAGCCCAATGGCACTGATGCTCCCCACCTGCCCAAGTAAAAAAAACCCTGGTGGCCTACTGGCTGTGAACCCCACACCCCCCTCCTAGTACCTTCACAAAGGAGTAGGAGTGCTGCCATCTTGAAAACTGGCAGCATCTGGCCCCGCGCGGTGCATCCATCTTGAAATATAGCTATACTTTATATAGAAGTATGACCCCACCCGCTGCATCCCAGGATGCACCGCACGGGGTCAGACACTGCCATGTTTCAAAGTGGAGGTACAAGAGCAGGAGCAGCACAGGAATGGCACAGAAGTCTGCGCAAGTTTGGCGTGCTCTCCCAGAGAAGCAAGGGCACTGCATGGCTAATTTGCATATGCACCCTTGAAAGTATTTTGATGGCATCAGGGGTTTTCCCCTGTTGATACACTTGATTCCCAGAGGGATTGAATCCAGGGAAGGTCAGATGCAGGCAGCTGCAACAGATGACACTCTTCCAAATCCAAACAACATATCCTCAAAATTAGCACAAGCACAGCCTGTGCTTAGTTTGCTGAGTTAGCTGTGCAGTACTCCTTTATCTCTTTGAGTTGTACAGCAAAGGTTAGTCAGCAAGAGAGTAGAATTTAAATAAACATAAACAGCATGAATACAGCCTACCCTCATCCACAGTCTTACCAAAAAGAAAAAGTTTCAGCCTGGGTAACTAGGTAACCCTAGGGCTGTGGCAACTACCTCCCTATCAGTGTTTCCTGCCCAAAACAAACAAAACAAAAAAGCCCAACATGGCCTATAGTTAGTCTTTCTTTCCACCTAGAAAGTATAGAAGTATTTCCAAAACAAATAAGGGTGTCCTTCAACTTCTCTGCATCTCCTCATCATCTGGAAGGTCTGCCAGGTTGTTTCAGCATATGAGTTCAGTTCCATAGCCTCTATCTCCATAGGCTCTTCAGAGTGTTCAGTTTCCAACTCCAAAGGCTCTATTTCCATGGACTCTGCTGGCCCCTCTGCTGGTTCCTCTCTCTCCCCTCCCCCTAGCCTCTCTGTGAGTCTTTTTATTTTCTGTTTCCTGTTCCACTTTAGCTCCTCCTCCCTTGCCTGCTTTCTATTCTGCCATGCTGTAAGGAGCCCTCCCCCAGAGCAGGATTTCCCCTTTATAGGATTTCCTATCCTCTGCTTGGGTACCCCATTCTTCAGAGCCCTCCTTTTCCCTCGGGTTCTCTGTATGTCCAATGGTACTGCTTATAACCCGATGACTGGATCATCTAAGGGGAAGTTTGACACTTCCCCTCAAATGATCCAGGCATCTGTGAAAGCCACCAATGCCATCAAAATACAGTTGGGGGGCTGGTGCCCCTGACAGAAACCAGCGGCAGGCCCAATCCTCCCACCCACTCAACTAAAAATAACCCTGGTGGCCAGGTGGCCCCGAACGCCCAATTTCCCTCCTGGTACCTTTACAAAAGAGCAAGAGTGTTGCTCACACACTCCTGCTCCTGTGCCACCATCTTGAAAAATGAAGGCACCTAGTCCCACGTGATGCATCCTGAGATGCACTGGGTGGGGTCAGACTGCCATGTATGGTAGAAAATGCCAAGCACCACTATATTTCAAGATGGCTGTGCAGGAGTGGGAACACATGGGCAATGCTCCCACTCCTTTGTAAAGGTACCAGGTGGAGGGAGAGAGGTTAGGGGCTGCTGGGCTGCTGGGCCACCAGGGTTACTTTTAGTTGGGTGGTTGGGGGAATCGGGGCTGCTGGGCCCCCAGAGTTAGTTTTAGTTGGGTGGGAGGGGGGATCAGGGTCACTGGGCCACCAAGAATTTGGTTTCTGTCTTGGGCACTGCTCCTCTGACAGTGTTTTGATGGCATCTGGGGCTTTCCCAGATTCCTGGATCATTTGAGGGAAGTCTTACACTTCACCTTAGATGATCCAGGCATTGGGGAAAGCCCCCAATGCCGTCAAAATACTGTTGGGAGCACATTTAAGCCACCTCAGACCCAGGTATAGAGATATTGGCACTTTGGCTGGTTACATGATCCTCTTCGGGTTTCTCTGATTCAGGAACAAACAATATTAGCATGCCATCTTAATACGTGCAGCTCATTTGCCAATAATTTAAATACACTTGGCATTACCGTGTGCGGTTGCTTTTCCTTTGCTGTTTATGCATGCCTCGGTCTCTTTTCTACATTGGGTCTGTCGGAACTTGCGCTTATAAATTGTATTTATTTATTTATCTTTTCTTTTATACCACCTTTCAGATTATCAAGGCAGTTTACATAGAGCAGTAAACTTGTTATACATGGAATGTGACTATAGAACATAGTACAAGAAATAGGGGATTGGAGTGAGGGGTGAAAGTTTTAGGGTGTGGCAGGGTAGACCTATGTACAGGATGGACGGTATTTACATAGGACTAAATATAAAGAATTATTCCGATTTCTGATTGCATAGGGCACATTGGTCTTTCTGCATCAGCCCAAATATGACTTAACTGAATAAACCATGCAGAAACCACCTGTATTGGGGACCAACACCATGGCATCCTTCCATTGCCTAGAACCAAACAAAGGTTGAGTTGCCGATCGCTGACCACGATCATGTTATATTATCAGCAATAACTTGTGAAAAGGCCATAATAACATAAATTACTGCAGTCCTGTACAAAGACTCAGTATTAAGTCTTTTATAGACAAGCAAAGTCCAGATGAGTTATGAACTATCATCACCTCACTGAAGAGTCTTTAGAGAGTGAGCTCATTGAATGGCGTTTCAGCTATTTGCTGCCAACAGACACTGGTTGTTGTTTTGATCATTTTACCAAAAATTGAGTCATTTTTGTGATGCATCAACAGCTTGTCCTTGGGGTCAAAGAGAGCACAACATAAAATTCACTAAGAGTAAGGGGTGCGGGCAGGGTCCCAGCGCCCGAGAGTAACCGGGTGTCTGGCCCGGGGGGGCCCCCTACTTGCGCCTCAGATATGATCTAGTGGGGGGGGGGGCATAGGGGAGTCCAAGGCAGTGGTTCGTCGGGACACCGATGCATCCTTTAATTTGATTGGTCCCCGCGCGAGCATGTGCAGGGAGGTAGCACGGTCGGCTTGCACGTGCTCAGTGCAGCTGTTGCTGAGCATATTCAAGGAGCCCGATGTGAAGTTTGAAGTTTGCCTGGCAGCGTTCCTTGGGGGGCCGTCATGGAAGCCTTGCTAATCGGTCTGTGAGGAAGAGGGTTACAGCATGGTCAGCGCGGCTGCGAGAGGCGGTGTTTTCTCTGCCACGGGATCAAAGAGGTGGAGGGATGAACACACGGCCAGGCCCGGACGCGGTGGTCTGGAATAGCACGTGGTTCCGCATTGCTGCAGGCGAGTTTGGGGGGCTTTGGGCTTTGCTAAAAAAAAAAAAAAGGAAAAGAAAAGGCTAAGGGCTGAGGCTGCCTGGGAATTGCAAAAAAAAAAGAAAGAAAGATGCAGTGACTCTGGTGGGGGAAGCAATTAGTACAGGAGGGCACTAAAAAACAAAACAAAGAAAGGACAAATAAATAATACAGTGTTGGGGTTGTGGAGGATGCCTGCGGGTGGTGGATGTGGTGGTCGCCGGCAGAGGTCTGGCAGGGCCGGTGGGGGCAGGTCAGTTGGGGGTACAAAAGGACGTGGGGGTGATGGGGGACAGAGAGGTGGCCGGTGCAGCCTTCTTGGGAGCCCTGCCCATGTGCAGGGAGGGCAGAGGGCCAGGAGTGCAGCGGGGGGGGGGGGGGGCGTGGTAGGTCTGGGCAGTCTGCAAGCAGGGCAAGGAGGAGTGAACGAGTGGGTGGATGGGGACGTGGGTCCAGGCTTAGAGGGGGGCTGCTCAGAATGAAGCGGCAGCTTTGCCGGTTGAGGAAAGGAGGCGGGATGGTTCCCAAAGGGATTTGCAGCCCGCCAGTGAAAGGGGCAGGGGGCGGAGTAGTGGGCATGAGGTGGGAACCCCTGTGCCTTCAGGGCTCAGCAGGACCGAAGGTTTGGTAAGCAGCGCGAGTCCATCGTTGGAGTGGTGGTAAGGGGGGTGCTTGCCAGACTTGGTTTGGTCCTGGGGGGGCTCTGGGTTATGGCTGGAGGGGGCAGCATGGTGCTTGGGATCAGTGGTTGCAGGGTGGCCAGGGTCTGTCTGGGGCCGATTGGGTGGGGGCGTGGCAGCCGGCGTGGTTTGGGGTTTTTTCTCCTTCTCCTTTTCCTTTTGTTTCCCCGCAGGTGCCATGGATGGCCTCACCTGGACTAGGGTTCGATGCAGTTGGACGGCAGCAGGCGCCTGTGGACGTCTGAGTGGTGGAACCATCACGAGAACCTGTGACTGGAGCAGAGGAGCAAGTGGTGATGGAGCAGCGGCCGAGGGAGGATACAGCGCAGGAGTCGATGCCTCCGGTAGTGATGGATGTTGGGCCCTCAGCAGTTCGGGGTGAGTTACAAGGTGACAAGGGGGCTAGTGGGGAGGGGAGTGGGGAGCGGGTGCTGCGGTCAGGTAAAGTGAGCAGGAAGAGGAAGCATACGTGCAGGCGTCGGCGGAGTTCCGAGTTGTCGTCATCCTTGTCGTCTGGTTCATCAGGGTCCTCCGTGGGGTGTGGGGATAAGGCGTCGGAGGTGAGGGATGGGGATGCGGCGGCGAGTGTGGCAGCGGGCAGGACTGCGAATGTTACGACTCTATCTGAGTTATGGGAAGGTGTGCCGAGGAAGTTGAGATGCAGAATTAGGAAGAGGAAGTACATAGACATATTCCATTTGCTTGAAGGTCATAAGCGCTCTGGGGAGAGCAAGTAAAAGTGGAGGGAGGATGAGAATGCCGGCAGGATTCGGAAGGTGTCTAGGACAGTTGTGAATTGGGTACGGGCCTTCTTGCGGTTGGCGAGTGTATGGGGACAGCAGTACCCGGAGCAGCAAGGTATGTTGCTTGCATATGCGGATTCGATATTAGAAGCCTCGCAGACGCACGAGGGGTGGGCATGGCTTAACTATGATGAAAAATTTAGATATAAAATGGAAGAGAACAAGTCCTTAATGTGTGGAACGCAGGATATAAACTTGTGGCTCACCCAGATGTCAGTTAGGGCGGCGCCCGGGGGAGCTGTGGGAAAAGGTGGGGCAGGTTTCAATGCAGGGGTGAGTCACTCCTTTCAAGGCAGTGGAGTTACGTCGCCTGTCCGGACGGTCTCGGGGGGGGGGGGGATGTCTGCTGGCGTTTTAACAGGACTTCCTGCCCATTCCTGGATTGCAAATTCTGGCATGTGTGCTCAGCCTGTGGCAGGGGGCATTCAGCAGTAAAATGCCTTAAGAAAAATACGGTCTTGCCCTCCTTGCCGGCTGGTAAGTAATGGGGGAGCTTCCGGGGTGGTGCCTACGCCAATACGGGTCGAGGTGTTGAGGGAGTGGCTTCAATTTTACCCGAGGAAGAAGGTTGTAAAAACGTTATTGTTGGGTTTTCAATTTGGTTTTGTGATTCCGGTTCAGGGTGTGGTTGCAGGCATGGCCGCAAGGAACTCCCCGTCTGTGCGGAGGTTTGCTGTGGTGGCCCGCTAGAAGTTGAGGGTTGAGTTGGAGTTGGGTAGGGTAGCAGGGCCATTTGAGCAGCCTCCTTTTCAGGATTTAGTGATATCCCCGATTGGTATCATACCAAAGAAGGAACCGGGGAAGTTTCGGATGATACAAAATCTTTCCTTTCCAGGCGGGGCATCAGTGAATGATCACATCCTGCAGAGGTGGTGTATGGTTCGGTATGCTTCTTTTGATAGAGCAGCAGAGTTAGTCCGAAAAGCGGGGCCGGGTGCTCTGATGGCGAAGGTCGATATTGAGACGGCTTTTCGCTTGTTGCCGGTGTACCCGGTGCCCTTTCGCTTGTTGGGGTTTAGTCTGAACAACAAATTTTATTTCGACAAGTGCATGCCGATGGGTTGTGCGGTGTCTTGCGCTTACTTTGAAAAATTCAGTACCTTCCTCCAGTGGGCGTTAACATGGCAGGTGGGCAGGTCCGAGGTGGTCCATTATCTCAACAACTTTTTGTTTTGTTAGCGCGGCGCATTTGACGGCTTGCACGGAGCTCTTAGAGGGGTTTGTGTGGCTGGCTGGGGATTTGGGGGTGCCGTTGGCAGCCAGAAAGATGGAAGGACCATCTTCCAAGCTCACTTTCTTGGGTGTTGAGCTGGACTCAGACCGGATGGTGGCACGTTTGCCGCAGGAGAAGGTTGTGAGGTTGCGGGTTTTGGTGGCCAATGTGTTGGCTTTCTCAAAGTTAACATTGAAATGCAAGCATTGATGGGCTCCTTGAACTTTGCTTGTAAAGTGATACCGATGGGCCACGTGTTTTTGCGTCAATTGGCGGGAGCGATGGCGGGGGTGAAGAAGCCGCACCACCGTATACGTATTTCAAGAGTGATGCATGAGGATTTGCAGATTTGGGACGTCGGTCATTCTTGAAGAGGAGTGTTTGAGTGAAGATCTACAGCTCTATACCGATGCGGCAGGGGGAGTTGGTGTGGGTATCTACTTTGGGGGCGCATGGTGCATGGGGCAGTGGCCGGATGAGTGGCATGAAGTAGGTTTGATGAAGAATATCACTTTTTTGGAGTTATTCCCGATGCTAGTGGTTTTGGAGTTGTGGCCAGAGAAGGTACGGAACCGTAAGTTGGTGTGGTGGTGCGACAATGAAGCAGTCGTGAATGTCGTGAATCATTACACTCCGCGATATATGATGGTGGCATCGCTCATGAGAGCGGTAGTGCTGGGGTGTTTGCGTCTAAATGTGGTTTTAAAGCTTGACATATCCCTGGTTATGCTAATGGTATTCCTAATGCCCTTTCCCGTTTGCAGTGGGAGCGTTTTCGGCAGTTGGCACTGGAGGCGGAGTTGTAGGGGCGTGTGGTCCCTTGGAGCTTGTGGAACAATGGCTGTCTGAGATGAAAGAGCTGCTGCGGTGTTCGGTGGCGGAGAGGACCTGCAAAGCTTACCGTCGAGGCTGTGCTATGTGTGATGCGGCAGACCCTCTTGCAGAGAGAAAAAAAGTTTTAAATCCAGGAAAAGACAGGTATAGCCTGCAATGTCCTGAGGATCCACCTAGAGGGAGCATGAGAGTCAGTACAGAGTCTGAAGAACCACACCTCTATGGGCAGGACTTAGGCCCAGTCAGTTTGGATTTAAACAGAGACAGGTCTGAATCAATGAAGGAAGGAGACCCAAAAGCCAAAGAAAGAGCAGACTCGAAAGGCAGAGAGAAAGCGGGCCTGAGAGGCAAAGAGAGTGCTGGCCTTGAAGACAAGTGGAGAACACAAAGAACGGGTGTGCACAGAAAAACTGAAGGAGCTGGGCTACCAGGCAAGGGCAGAGGCAGAGAAACAAACTGTAAGCAAATATCTGGCAGATGGCAACAGCTGCAGCCTTGGAACAGAGAGATTCTTTCCTACACTAAGGAAGGAGAGATACCCTTGGAAAACCTGGACCATGCTAAGCTAGAAGCCGACTGGGGTAGGCCTCAAGCCTTCTCAGAGAAGGAAAGGAGAAAACTTAAAGGTAAAACTTTTATTACTTGTGATTGTCTGCATAATCCTAACATAAGAGAAGGACAGTGGAAGGAAGCTTCTCCTTGTAACCGAGATACTTATAAGCAAAAGCTTGAAAACAATTGGGCTAAAAAGAGGACTGTAAATGCTAAGCATTGCGCTGAACAGGCTTTTAAAACTCTAACTGAAGAGGAGCCTTTGTTTTATCCAGTGGCCAGAAACCGACGCCCTAAGTTATCTGCCAGACACTGGAAAACAGTACAGCAAGCTTTTAAAAAACCAGAGTATAGTTGTGAGGAGACATCGGATTCAGAACTGTCAGAGGTAGAATTCATGCAAGTGGAATCTGCAGGCGAAGAGTCTGACCAGCCGATGGAATGCACATACTGTACAGCAGAGAACCTGGAGTCTATCCTTAGCTCTATGAATGAATAAATGAATGCAGTATATTGTGTTGCCTTAAGCTACTGTGAAGTTAACAGTCATTACTTTGATCTTTTTCATTTATGATTTAAACCTGATGCAAGGACTTGTTCAGTTGTGATACCATCCAATCCGTTTATCCTGTTTTGAACCATTTGTGCAAAAAAGGGGAAATAAAGCCTTTTCATTTTCCCTCCATTCTCATGCGGACTTGTTTCTTTTTGGGAAGTTGGTTACGAGGCCGGCACAAGGGACTGCCACCCTTGACCCTCGCACCTGTCCAACCCCAATCACCACAATTTTGTGTCCCCCAGCCCTTCTGTGGAAAACTACGCCGCCACTAGGGGGGGCTGCGGGGGACATATGGTAGTAGAATTTTTGCGGGCACGGGGGTGGCAGTATGGAGCGGTGGAGGAGCATCTGATCGGGCAGTACATTGTAAGCGCCAAAGGGAGAGGGATGTCCAGATCAGCTGTCAAAGGGCATCTTGCTGGTTTTGCATTTTTCACGCGCGCAGTCGGGAGGTGGGTTCATGGTGCATAGGCTGCTGCGGGGATGGGAGCACTTAAGGCCGCCCCATGAGATCGGTGGCTGCCAATTACACATGGCTTACTCCTAGGGCTCTGTTCGGAGTTGCATAGGGTCGCGGAGTATCGCTATGGAGCCATACATTTTTGGGCTGTGTTTACGTTAGCTTTTTTTGGGGCATTTCGAGTTGGCAAATTGAGCTCGAAGAAGGCAGTGGGAGGGAGTAGTTTGCTGCACTTGCACGTGCAGCTGGAGGGTGAGCAATTGCGGGTATTCTTTGCAAGATCCAAAACGTATCAGCGGGGTAGGGGCCTCTGGGTAGTCTTGAACGCGATTGGCGGACTGACCTGTCCGGTAGCTGCCATGCGTACGTATTTGCGGGTGTATCCAGTGGTGGAGAGTGCATTATTTGTGCATAGAGACGTGCGGGTGCTAACGCGTTTTCAGGTGGCAGCGGTCTTGCGGATGGTATTGTCTCGCCTAAGGGTGGACACAAGTCAATATTCACCACATTCTTTTCGAATTGGGGCAGCAACCAGCACTGCGGAAGCGGGGCTTTCAGGGGGTCAGATACAATGCATTGGCAGATGGCGCTCCAAGGCGTTTAAAGGTTATGTGCATTTATGAGGAGGGGGAAATGGGGGGGGGGGTGCTATTAACGTGTGATTTCTTTTGCAGATGGGGGACTTGGTGTGAGAGATTGTTGGATGATTGGTCACTCCTTCGTCTTCTGGGCTGGCCAGCGGGCGGCAGTGCGGCCAATCGGAAGCAATCTGGGCTGCGATCCGGCAGTGGTGTCGGTATCATGGCTGGGCGAGCGAGGTCAGCGATGGACGCAGCTGCTGCCGTTGCTTTCTCATCATCGGCGTCGACTGCCACAGCCAGAGATTGTGTTGGTGCACTTGGATGGCAATGACTTGACTTCTTGGACCTGCAAGCAGCTGATTAATGCAGCGATGAAGGATCTGGCGGTGGTGCTGCGGTGGTTCGCCGGGGTGGTTTTGATCTGGTCGGACATCATACCTAGACCGGCATGCTGGGGGCAGCGTAGGTGGTCTAGAGGCTTGACGAAGATCAATCGGCAAATTGGGTGGTGGGTGTGTGAATTAGGTGGTTATCAGGTGCAGCATGCATGGGTGGAAGTCAATTGTGCCGGGCTCTATAGGAGTGATGGGGTGCATCTCTCTCCGATAGGAATGGACTTATTGTTGAATGACTGGCAGGAAGCGATTGAGCGGGTGCTGCAGGATTGCTCGCACTGGTCGCAGCTTGAGATGGGGGCGGGAGCGGAACAGACTGAGCAGCAGGTCTGTGCTGGTGGCGGGATCCTGGAGGTTTTACGGGGTCCGGAGCCTTAGGCCACTTGGGACGAGGGTGGGGTGCCCACGATCCGGATAAACCCTGGCGGACTTGTGCTACTGATATGGCAAAGTCGGAAAGGGGGATAGGAACTTTGCCGGAGGCTTGACCACGGCAGGTGCGGAGGTGAGGTCACCTTGCTAATCATACGGCTGGTGACAGAGACCTCTGCGGGGGGTTCTGGGGTGTTGATTATTGTTATGAGTGTTCAATTGTTGAGTTATTTAATAAAGCTGTGACCAGTTGCTTCCAAGAACAGTGTCTGTTGAGTTTCTGGGGGAGCTGTGGTGGCAGAGGGGGGATGTAGGGGTGAAGGGTGCAGGTTGCGGGTGGTTGTGCGCATGATTGGGGGGGGCACCGGATCCGGCTACCCGGCTAGAGTAAGGGGCGCGGGCAGGGTCCCAGCGCCCGAGAGTAACCAGGTGTCCGGCCCGGGGGGGGGGGCCCTGCTCGCGTCTCAGATATGATCTGGTAGGGGGGGCATAGGGGAGTCCGAGGCAGTGGTTCGTCGGGACGCCGATGCGTCCTTTAATTTGATTGGTCCCCGCGCGAGCATGTGCGGGGAGGTAGCACGGTCGGCTTACATGTCCTCAGTGCGGCTGTTGCTGAGCGCATGCAAGGAGCCCGACGTGAAGTTTCCCACCCTCCCTCCCTTGGTTGGGGGGGAGGGTAGTGATTGGAGGTGTCGCAGCTTGGGGGGGGGGCGGGATCCCGGAGGTTTCCGGGGTCCGGAGCCTTAGGCCACTTGGGACGAGGGCGGGGTGCCCACAATCCGGATAAACCCTGGCGGACTTGTGCTACTGATATGGCAAAGTCAGAAAGGGGGATAGAAACTCTGCCGGAGGCTTGACCACTAATGCATTAAAAATATGTTATTTGCTCAAATATTCACCACGTGAAACTAAAGAAACATATATTTAGAAGTTTTAGTACAGCATATAAGGAAACAATATAGCTAGTACTAAAACGTACCTTGCTTTGTGAAGAACAGCGATGGATTTTCACTTTAAATACAGTTCGACCCCATGGCTTGAATGCATCGATAGATTGGTCAGTATGTGTATGAAGAACTTTAACGGATGACGTATACCCAGGGGGTGGAGTTTTGTTCGCAATGTGCTTATAAGGATTTCCATCAGCCCTAGATAGCATGCGCGGCGTTTTTTCGCTCCAACCTGAGTTTGGCAGATACAGTTTCCTTTGCCTACGGAGATACAATGGAGAGAATTTAAAAGGTATGTTTTAGTATCTGTTTTTGGGCGACTATTATAAATTGTTTTGATATGAAACGAAGAAATGGTGTTTAGGATTTAATACACTTTGGCTGTATTTTCTTTTATCCGGTTAGCCATGTCTATATGAGATCCCCTGAGGAAACACACAGTGTGAAACACTTGGGCGCCTTAGAAGCACGGCGTTGGGATTTGAATTGCAGCCGCTAGCATAAATCCAGGACGGCTATCCAGCACAGTGAAAGATATTTCGTATGGCACTGAAGCTAAGTACTAGCTATATTGTTTCCTTATATGCTGTACTAAAACTTCTAAATATTGTGAAGGACATCGCGTATGGTCTTAAGGTCAAGTGTCAACAGGATTGTTAACATCATTCGTTACAGAAAAATTTCTATATGGTTTAGCTGGAGGGCCAGTTCCTGAATATTTGAAGAAAACTCAAAAAACTGGATCAACTGTTTTACAAGATGGAGCACAGCTTATTTGTTTTATGAGATGGAGCACAAAAAAATAAGAAAAAATTGTATGAAAAAATAATAATAAAAAAACTGCTGAGGTGTATGTAGTTTAAAGGTCATTGATGTGAACAGCAGCAAATGGTAAGGGTGGTGTTTTAAAAAAAAACCCTTTACAAATAGCTGCGGATGTTTTAACTGAGACCTTTGTACACAGATGAAAGCATAATATATGTTTCTTTAGTTTCACGTGGTGAATATTTGAGCAAATAACATATTTTTAAATAATGCATTAGTAGTGATTGCTCAATTAACTGACCAGCACTGTTTGGAGGCTTGACCACGGCAGGTGCGGAGGTGAGGTCACCTTGCTAATCATACGGCTGGTGACGGAGACCTCTGTGGGGGGTTCTGGGGTGTTGATTATTGTTATGAGTGTTCAATTGTTGAGTTATTTAATAAAGCTGCGACCAGTTGCTTCCAAGAACAGTGTCTGTTGAGTTTGTGGCGGAGCTGTGGTGGCGGAGGGGGGATGTAGGGGGGATGTAGGGGTGAAGGGTGCAGGTTGCGGGTGGTTGTGCGCATGATTGGGGGGGCGGCACCGGGTCCGGCTACCCGGTTACAGCAGTTAGTGAATTGCTATACATCTCTTAGGGGGAGAGAATAAAGTTCCCTCCTCAAGTCTCGCTTAGTAACTTCACATGGAAACCCCGTTGCATAGCATATATACTAAATCTCAACAAGACAACACTACAATTGCAGTATAGTAGGAAAGAAAAAGAAAAATGCATACTGACTGCCTGTCGCCCAGGATAAAAAGGTGTGCACCCATAGTTTGCACACTACAGTAGGGCTAACGATGGTGGTTGCGATAATACAGACATTGCAGATGTAGATAGCATTCCTGCCACAGATAAAGACCATGGTGTAGGTGTTCATGGACCCACTGTGGCAGGAGACAGGCAACAGAAATGAATGAAAAAGTTAAGAGGATTGACTACAGTTAGGTGGACTTCTGCGGATGAAGAGGAGATAATGTACTGTTGCTTTTTATGCTACAAACCCTACATTTAAATCAAGAGATTATACAAAGAAAATTCACCAAAAACTGGAAGAAAGAGGAATATTGCTGAAAGAAAAACTGCCAAAAGCAACTGATGGAAATTTATGATCTTTAATTTCACAAATCAAAGTAAATAAGTATGTGAATGATAGCATCTTGGCTCAACTCAAGGCTTCCATAGAATGAAAAATACAGAAAGGAGGAGGAGACCTAGGTGGGAGTACCAGAAGAAAGGTATACACAGAGTAAGAAAGAATAGTCGAGGTAGAGATGAAACAGAGATCTGGAACAGCAGTAGAGTGAGATCAAAGAAAGACAAGTCAAAAAATCAACTGACAAGGAAGAAGAAAGGGAGGAAAAAGACCCAGAGGTGGAAGAATTAGTGATCAAATTCTTAGTCTGCATGGAAACAGATGAATATGCTAGGTTCCAAGCAAGGGAAAGATTATCAGTTAAATTTAACTCCTAAGGTTAAAAGTTTTATAAATAAGATGAATAAGACCATAACCTGTATAAAGGGACTGTTTACTGACATCATAGAAATAAATCAAATTCAATATTCTACAGTTAAATTTATTACTGAAAGAATACTATCGATTAAAATGTAGGGCCAGAAGAAAAAGAGAAAAATAACAGTTCCTCCTTTGAAAAAGTGCATCAAAGGAAAACAAAATTACTGTGTGTGGAGGAATCCCTGATAGATGGGTATCTAAAAGGATTAAGATCATCAAAGATATTGAGAAAGATCCAAAAATCAAACTGAAACATGCTGAATTAACATAAGAAGACCTTAAATTTATATATGTTCCAGCAATAAATTCAAAGTAGCAGCAGAAGTGCAAAAACTGCAAAGATATGAAGAAAACAGGAAAGAAAGAAAGAAAAAAATATTTAGGGAAAACCCAACAGAATTCTACAGGGAACTGGGAAAGAGTATTAATATGGTAAAAACACTACCAATCAGAGTTGAAACAGAAACCTTCTGGATAAAACTAAATGAGGACCCTATAGGCCACAATAAAAAAGCAGAATGGTTACCCTGCATATGGGAGCATTTAGAAAAAGCAGACATTAAACCTATAGAACAGCCTGCAATAACAATGAAAGAGCTGGAAAGCAAGTTATAATGAGCTTCAAACTGGAAAAGCCATGCCCCAGATGATGTGACCAACATTTGGCTCAAACAGTTAACATCACTCCACCAAGATCTGTCAAATTGAACAAAAATCAACCATTGAAACAACCAGACTTAACACTACAATGGCTTACAACAGGAAGAACATTTCTTCTTCCAAAGGAGGACCCAAGTAACATTCCCAAAAATTACAGACCTATAACATTTTTACATACAATTTATAAGCTGTTCACGGTGATTCATACAGATAGAATATATGATCATATTGAGTCCAATAACATTATGGCAAAAGAGCAAAAGGGCAATAAGAGGGGAGCATATGGAACCAAAGACCAGTTAATGTTGAATAAGGCCATCTCGGCCAGTGCTAAGAAAAGCAGAAATCTCAGTATTGCATGGATTGAAGAAAACATTTGACAGCCTCTCGCACTCTTGGATAATAAATTGCCTTGGAATGTATAAAATACACCCTGGTTTGATAGAGTACATTAATTTCACTATGACAATGTGGCAAACCACACTCTTTTTGAAGTATGAAGATGGTCACATCATTCCTAACATTAAGATCCAGCAAGGAATATTTCAGGGAGATTCTCTGTCGCCACTTCTGTTTTGTATGGTGCTTAATCCAATGAGTACTCTCATCAGCTCTTTGGGATACAGATTTAGCCTGAATCCTAAAGAAGGTAACAATCCAGAAACAACATCTTATTCACTGTTTATAGAAGATCTGAAGCTCTATAGTTCCAGTAACCAATTAGCAATGCAACTCTGTATGGTAAAAAGCTTTTCTGATGACATCAGTATGACTTTTGGCCTTGACAAATGTGCTAAGGCAACTTTGTTTAGAGGAAAATTGAGAACAATGGAAAACATCTGAGAGCTATGACATCAAAGACCTTGAACAAGAAGGCATATATAAGTGTTTCAGAGTAGAGCAAAGAACGACACTCAAGCAGAAATTACTGAAATAAAAGATCAGTAAAGAATGCTACAGGAGACTAAAATCATTATTGAAAAGTGCTTAATATCATGGAATAAGATACAAGCCATCAATGGACTGGCAATTCCTGTACTCTCATACAGCTTTGGGATTGTGGACTGGCCTCTTAAAGATCTTGAAAAAGTTGATGTGGGAACAAGAAATCTCCTCTATGCCCATGAAGTAATTTACAAGAATCAGTGTATTTATTTTATTTAACAGTGTTTATATACTGCCTTTCTACAAGGCAAGTCAGTTTACATAAAACAAAGTGAGTAAAGAAGAACAATATAACAAATGTGCTTTTTACATTAAACATGTAAGGGGGGAGGTAGGTTACATGTTAAATATGTACAGCATGCATGTAGGTGTGGGAATAGCAACTGGGTATTGGAAAGGGGGGATGGTCTAGTGAGGATCTGCACCATAGTATTCCAGGAATAATTTAGTCTTTAATAATTTATAACATTTTTTCTATGGATTCAATTTCTCGTAGGTGGGGTGGTACAGCCTTCCAGATGGCTGGGGCATAAAGGGAGAAAGCCCTGTTGCATGTCCTTTGGCTTTTTGTGACTTTTGTGGCCAGTACTTCTAGTAGGTTGGTTGTGTGGCATCTCCTGGGTCTATTACGGTTGGGTTTATTTATGAGAGTTTGGAGGCAGGTTGCAGATTGCTTATATAAGATCTTTAGGCATTGATAATTACTTTGTATTTGATTCTTGATTTAATTGAGAGCAAGTGTAGCTGAGGATTGGTATGATATGGTATACCGGGAGGTGCTATGTATGAGTCTTGCAGCCATGCTTTGTGCTGGTTGAATTGAATAGGTGGTGTGCTTGTGTAGTCCCTGGTAAACTGAGTTCCAATAGTCTAATATAGGTGTAATGATGGCTTGGCACACTGTTCGGAAGTCTGGTGAGTTTAGTAGAGGATGCAGATTTTACAAGATGCAGAACTTGTGGTACACTGATTTTGTTGTTTGTTTTACTTGAGATTACAGGTTCAGCTCTTGATCTAGTATGACTCCTAGGTATTTAACTTGACAGTTATATCTTTATTATTCAGCTTTATTGTTGCTGGTAGTTTGAAGATGGGGTCTCTTACGACATGTAAGATGTTGGTCTTGTTGTAGTTGGCAGTGAGGTTGTGTTCTTGTAGCCATTTGGTTATTTCTATGAAGCATGTATCTATGGAAGAGTAGGCTGCTGTAGTTGTACAGAAGGGGGTGTAAATCATGCTGTTGTCTCAATAAATTTGATATTGAACGTTGTGCTTTTGGATGATGCTGCATAGGGGTTGTATGTATATGTTGAATGAGATTGATGAAATTGCTGAGCCTTGTGATACTCCTTGGTGTAGGATGTATGGAAATGATTTCTGAGGATCAATTTTTACTTGTTGCATTCATTCTGATAGGTAAGAATGGAACCATTTTATGATGTTTCCTTGGATTCCAATGTTGTGTAGTCTATTAAGGAGAAGTTGATGAGAGGCAGTGTCAAATGCTGCTGATATATCAAAGAATAGCAGTACATATTCCAGTGTATGATGAGACTGTACATACCTAGAGTTGAAGGAGTGCTAGGCTTCATAGAGACTGATTATACACACAGAGCTACTATCACAGGCCTCCAGGCCTATCTAACAGCAACATCGGATTCAAATATGCAAAAAGTGTTAAACTGTGAAAGTAAACGTCCAGAATCTGTCTCCATCATCAAACTTGGACAAGCATTCTGATGAGTAGAAGGAATGAGTGAGAACCCACAAGCACACACAGGGAAGGAAGTAACATGATTTGCAAAACAGGAGAAAAAGCTCTTCAAAGTGTTAAATCAGCAAACGAGGAAAAACAAGTGGCAAATGCACAAATACAGTGGGAAACACAGTGTTACTTCAGGAACCCTTTGTTGATCAAGAATGGACAAATGAATGGTTAAGGAGAGGTGAACTGAAACTGAAGGATGAAAGGTTGATAGTTGCAGCCCAGGACAGCAGATTACGGATGTGATGGATTACAGTGAGCATTGAAAAAACTGGCAAACCAAATACATGTTGATTCTGTGGGAAAAAGCTGGAAGCAGTGACTCACCTCATAGCTGGCTGTGAAGTTCTCATGGCAGAAAATTTCTATACAGAAAGGCAGAGTACAGTAGCACATCTCATTCATTGGAAACTCTATAAACTACTGGGATCATGACCCTAAAGAATGTCAGAGAAAAAAGAGGTTATGATCACCTGGATTGCTCCCATTCTGATCGATTAAAAAGCTGGATGCGAGGAAACTGGATATAGTGGTAAAGGAGAAAAACAACAGGATGGCATTGATTTTAGGGATGCCAGTTCCAAGTGACTACTCTGTCAATCATGTTGAAAGAAAAAAAATGTTCAAGTGCCAAGAAATGCAGTCGGAGACCAAGAAAATGTGGCAGAAAGATATTATTTCCCATCATATTGGGTGCCTCAGGCTTAATTTAGAGGAATTTCCAAGCACACCTTGATAAATTACTCATACATATAACATCTTATGAACTCCAGAGGGAGGCTCTCTTTGGCACAATACAAGTACTACACTAGCCATTATCAGTTAATTTGAGAGACTAAGATCATACTCCACATACCCTGGCTTAGAAATGAGGTTCATATGCACAAAATTCATCCATTTGGAGAAACGTCCCTGAGGCTTTCTTTCTGAAGCACCTTCCATGCTTCCTCCATGGTTGGTAGCTAGTCCCATTGACCATAAACCACAGGTCAAATGAAATATCCAGTAATAACAATAGGAGTTGTTTCACAACATTGCTGGTTATAAAGTCACACCATTTTTTTTTCAAAGTAATTGCTGACAGATCTCCATAGAGATCAATATTATGCCCATCCAGGGCAAAATCTTTCATGACAAGACATTCCTGAGGAGGTTTTCTTTAAGGGGGAAGTGCAGTAGATATACTACCAGATCATGGGGAAGAATAGGTCTCTACAGGCGCAAGGCGTGAAACACACATTCAATTACAAGGTCTCCTTCTCCTTCTGTAGCTTTCCAAATGAAAATCTTTGTGGATCACCTCCTCCACTTTTGCACAATGGTCGGTTTCTGGAATGCTGCAGGTCCATAGGTTGCACTATCTTGTATGGCTTTCAGTGTCCTCCAGTTTATATTGAAGATCATGCCACAGCAATTCTATTTTATTTGTCCGGGTTGCCAAATATACTGCTTCCTCATCATGCAGATCTGCTCTTCTCAACTTTCTCAATACGGTGATCTAACTTGGTAGCACCCCAGCACATGTCAGCAAGTACTTCCTTCATCTCTCCCATTGTTGAGCTTGTCAACCTTTATTTTACTTTTTAAGTCTGCAAGCATTGCACGCATCATCACGACTGTAAGTTTATCACAGGAGGAATGTGAATCAACCACTAGTTTCATCCAACACCAAGTCCAAACCATACTTTTTGGAGTCAACATGTGTGTCACCTGCAGATTTGTTACTGCTTGAAATCTTCAGCTTGTTTTTTTGCTGCCAAATTGCAAAAAGCTATCAGGTTCACAAACCTACAGATGGGGACCAGAAACAGCAGAAATTAGTATATTTCCTTGTGGAACGTAAGGTCTATGTGACCATCCCGGGGATGACATCACTTCCTTGTCAAAGTTTCACTACTCCTCAAACTTTTTAGATTACTACAATTTTTAGTATTATATTGCAAAATGGAAACTTTTCAAACCCCTGAAATGCTAATGATCAAAAAGTTTAAGAGAACTGTGCTTGAGGCACTCCACTAATGACTCCCCTTTCCTTGGAGTAAACTCAATTTACTCTGCCTCCCGTTGTTTCACTCAATTAGTTTCTAATTGAGTTCACTATCCTGAGATTCACCCCTAGGCCACTCAGTTATTTATGAACATCCCATGTAGAACAATGCCAACTATATTACTGTTATTTAGCTATACCACATTGAATATTTATTCCTCATCTAATTTATTGGTCACCTATTCAAAAATTGAAGACTTGTTTGACATGATATTCCCTTGTAGAATTATTACTTTTTTAAATCCTGTAACGCGCCCAGTTCAAGATTTTCCACTCTTTCATGTAATTGTAGCTGCCTTCATTAACCTGTAACTGAGGTAAACTTCACATCACCAGCTTCCTCTCTATTTTCAGGAAATGAGAAAAATGTCTGCATATCACCATTCCTTTAGAACTGTTCCTAAGGATAGAATGACCAGTGGAACACCAAAAAACTCTCTAATTGTATTTAAAATCCTAGAAAACATCATTTTTTATATCTTTGCTTTTTGCATCTTTGCTAGTTCCAAGCAAAACCTTTCAATGCACATATTATTGTTTTACTTTCCAAGTCAATGAAAGTTGGAAAGAATTATGCAAAATAGGTCAAGAAATATCAGTCTGTCTGTATGTCTATCAATCTGTCTGAGACAAAAATAACTCTCTGATTAAACAGAATGGGATAAAATTTGGCATGGGGGAAAACTAGTGAAAAGATGCATCGAGAATGGGCCAAAGTGGATCAGGGTTCCAGAAAAAATAAGCCCCCTCCCTAAAAACAGCTCAATGCATTTCTATGGAGAAGGAATTACAGCTTCTTTAGCATAGAAATTTACATACATTGAAAGACAGCACTTAGGGAAGTCCTCCTTTCAAACTGCCTCTCTCCTGTTCTTGTCTACCCAAGCCCCCAAACTGCCCCACCCTCAAAAGCTAAACTCTGAAATTTCCACCATCCCCAAAATGCTACCACCTCTCCAAAATACACCCCTCAGTTCCACTACAGAGTAACGTAGTAAATCGTGGCAGATAAAGTCCATTATTTAGTCTGTCTAACATATGGAGTTCAGCTCATTTTCCTGAGGTTTTGCTGTTTAAACCGTTCTGGTACTGTTAGGTGTAGAGCGGCATAGAAAATCTTGAATAAACATAAACAAACGGTGGCTAGAGGGGTCCCTGTGGCACTGTGCAGGTTACCCCCTCAATGCCTTTGAACCCACCACTCCCTTGCAAATTATCCTCCTTGATGCCTTTATTTAGGGTTTTTTAAAATAAAATTTTAATCAATTTACATAAACCAAAATATACAAGGGCAATCTCGAATCAAAAAGAAACAATCAGAATATCCAATCAGAAAAACACATAAAGAGGGCCCTTAGGCATGGCCCTTAAGTGTGGTCCGGAGTGTCTAAACTAGACGCAGTTCATAACCCCTGTAGCTTCCCATTGACCCAGCCTCAGCTTCCCAATGAACCGAATACTGACCCTCTGAAACTGTACCTGACCCGCCGCCCCTCCTCTCATCAGATCTGCGAGCGTTTAATGCAGCTGACACTGGAATTCAGTCCTGGATGGATACAGCCTGAGGAAGACAATCTCCTCAAGAAAAGTCTTTTCAAGAAAAGTCAGAGGACGTGAACACCACCCCTCAAGACACCAAGAGAACCCCCCGCTCAAAAAGACAACAGAACCAATACCTCAAAACCGAAATCACTATCACCTCCAACACAATTGTAAAGTACTTCTCACTTACAAATCAGCACCCGAAGACACGACCTGCATCACTACTAGAGCATGAACTGTAACATATAATACTTACTGCTACTATCATTTGATACCACCACTGTTGTAACCCGCCATGCCACCTACATTATACAAAACTCTGCACAACACCCCCTATCCAACTGCACTACACAGCTATCAGTGACACAAGAACACAAATACAAAAACACCCAACACCACAACCAACAGAACCCATAAAATGGGCTCCCTCAAACTCTCTCACTATACTCTACCTCCTCCTCACATTCCACCAACTATCAAACGCACTCACCATAAAGGCACATCCTACATATCATATCCCCATTATCCACCCACAACCAGACACAGAACAAACACACCATTATACAATACAGTGTACCCCCTGGGTCCCACACTCAAATCACCACAAACAACACAGCAGATTAATATGCATCAACCCAACACAACCACACAAGTCCGCCTACAACTTCAGCAATTACACGACACTTAAATGCATCCTAATCAATGCAAGGTCAGTAAGGAATAAAATCCAAATAATCACAAATATATTAGAGGGAGGGCGGAGCTAGCCACTGAACAGAATGGACGCCTGAATTTTTGCTCCCGTTGCTGCCCAAGAATCCTGAACATATCCCGGTATTCCATTGAAGTTTGTACCCCCTACCTACATCAATAACACCGCAATACAGCTGGATGGCATCCCTGAAGCCTGCCCGGCTGGAATTTCCACAGGGATCCGGCTCAGCAGCGAAACGATCCAAACCCGAAGTGGGTTCCCCGCAGAAAATGGCCGCGGGAGAGAAGGAGGGAGTGACTGCCGGTGGCCTACGTGAAGTGCTACAGGAATTGAAATGCGTTAAAGAAATGATTGCAGCCAATTCTAGTTCACTGAACATGATTCAAGAAGACTTGCTGGAGGTAAAGGAGAAACTCCTCACCATCACCACTCGACTTAATGCAGTTGAATTACAAACCCAGAAGCATGGCGTTGCATTAGAACAGCTGGGCCCTTTGGCCAAACGAGTCCGGCACATAGAAAATCTGATTGAAGATCAAAATAACCATTCCCGTAGAAATAATATCCGCCTTGTTGGAGTCCCTGAAGGCGCTGAAGGTACCGATCCGATTGGATTTCTGGAAAAAACCATACCGGAGATGCTGCAGCTTGTCTTTGCAAGGCCTTTTGAACTAGAACGGGCCCATCGAATCCCAGCACACAAAGCTGAAAACACACGATACCCGCGCCCACTCATAATGAAGGTACTGAGATACCCACAGGTCCTACAGATCTTTCAAGCTGCACGGAAGGCCGGATCACTGCAAATCCAGGGACACAAAGTAGCACTTTATCCGGATTTGAGCAAGCAAACGGTAGATCGGAGAAAAGCGTTGCTGGCCTGTAGACCCATGCTACAAAGTGCACAGGCAAGATACGGGCTATACTACCCAGGAACCATGCGGGTCACGCTGCATAATGAAATGAGGAATTTTGTTGATGCTGAAAAACTGAAAACTTTCCTACAAGAAAAATGCGGTATGGAAACCTGAGGTCAATATTCTGATCTCTCACGCAGTGTAGAGAACTCAGCATATACTCAGGGGGTGCGGCCGTGCGTTCTCACAAATTTTAGAACGCCTTAAGCCTTGTTAAACACCTCATTGATTGTATTTCTGTTGTTCTAAATAGTTTTAATTAAACAGATATTTCTGCTTGAAATGTAGGGGTGGCAACGGGAGGTCGGGGTTGGTTACTGTTTCAGTGGATTGTGTTCACCTTAGCGATACAATGTTTGCCAGTTATGCAGTTGTTTGTGTCAGTCCAGTCCAGTACAAAACCCTCCACATACACGCAAATGCAAGTACGCGGCAGGCCTATCCATAGGATAGCTTTCACCTATAAGACAGCTTATCCCAACGTTGATGTCTAGTGATCTTTTAATGCTTTCGTTAAATGTAAAAGGTATTACTGGCCCTGTCAAGCGAAAGAAGATTTTAGCGTACTGCCAGCAAAAAAAAGCAGATATTGCCCTCTTACAAGAGACACATTTAACAGATACTGAATCGCAGAAAGTAACCTCTAAATACTTCCTGGTGGCGGCCTCGGCCTCTGCCACTCAACGCAAAGGGGGGGTAATAATATTAGTGCGCAAATTCCTGCAATCCGCCATTACCGACACACGGATTGATCCGCTAGGTCGATGGGCCAGAGTGACGATGAAAATAAATCAACAGCTTTACACATTCTTCAATATTTACGCGCCCAACCTCGATGACCCTAACTTTTTCAAACTGATAGCTAAAGAAGTTACAGCCGCGGCTCACACCAATATCATATTAGGGGGCGATTTCAATGTCATCTTGGATCCACTGTTAGATCGCACGCCCTATCGGGCTGTAGACAAAGTCAAATCGCAGGCGATTCTTAAAGGCATCATAACAGAGCTACACTTGGTTGACCCCTGGCGCCTACTTCATCCCCAAGAAAGAGACTACACATTTTATTCCATCCCACATAATACCCAAACAAGGATCGATTTCTTCCTACTGTCCACAGAGCTGATGCCCCAAGTGTTGTCCGCAGAGATATATGCTACAACGGTATCGGACCACGCCGCTGTCTCCCTAGTGTTGAATACCAACGTTACACAGCATGTTCCACCAAGATGGACATTTGATAAATCCCTACTAGCAGATGACTCCTTTGTACAGCTACTGTCAGGGGAAATTGAGACCTATTTTAAATATAATGCACCCACTGATACCTCCATCTGGAGCTGGTGGGAAGGTTTTAAAGCGACCATACGAGCTCATATTACCACCTACACCATTAGACGGCGTAAAGCCAGGAAAAAAGAAAAAGATGAATTGGAACTCCAAATAAAAGCTGGGGAAAGGTTACTAGCCAAAAGAGCTGACTCAATGATATTGATTAGACTCCAAAAATTGCGATACCAATATAATGCTCTCCTCAACAAAGAAGCACTGAGTAGCATCCAGCTACAACGTAGTATATACTACTATGACAGCAACCGCTCAGGATCCCTCTTAGCTCGGCAGCTCAGACCAAAAACCAGCAAGACCGCTATAGCGGCGTTGCAGGACAATTCCGGGGGCCTTCTCCTGAGATCTGACAAAATACTAGACCGCTGCAAAGAATTCTATGAGGAACTATATCGCTCAGATACCCAATGTAGTGACAGAGCCTTTGAAGATTTTGTCTCCAAGATAGTAGGACCCACATTAACCAGTCATCAAAGTCGAACGCTGGAACAAGAGATCTCAGTAACTGAAATACAAGATGCGATCAAACAGATGGCTCGTGGCAAAGCCGCCGGTCCAGATGGTATCCCGTTGGAATTCTATAATAAATATTGCATTCAATTGGCTCCCATGCTACAGATCTACTACAGTGGCCTGCAAGATGAATCTCCAGAGATTGGAGCCCTGGCAGAGGCTGTGGTGGTAATTCACCCGAAACCGGGCAGGGATACACAAAAGATAGAGAATTACAGACCCATCTCTCTCCTAAACTCTGATTATAAAATCTATGCTAAAGTGCTTGCTAACCGATTAGGACGGATCTTAAAAGATTTGATACATGAGGATCAATGTGGATTTATACAAAACAGATCCACTACAGATAATGGAAGATTATTGGCACATGTACTGGCATCTGCCAAGACCAAGGCCGAGCCCCTGATAGGGCTAGCATTGGATGCCGAAAAAGCCTTCGATCGACTGGAATGGTCCTTTCTATTTCGATCCCTACGGTGGTTTGGGATAGGAGAAAAGTTCCTAAAACGCGTTGAATTGTTATATACCAAACCCACAGCTCGAATAGCGGTCAACTCACACCTCTCAGCCCCTTTTCAGTTGCAAAGAGGGACCAGACAGGGTTGCCCCCTGTCACCGATGCTTTTTAATTTAGCCCTGGAACCCTTACTAATAGCGCTCCGACAGAAGGAAAACATAAAAGGAATTGAGTTAGCTGATGGTCCCTGTAAATTGTCAGCATATGCCGATGACCTGCTCATTTTTCTACAACCATCAGACCTTCCTGAAACACTGCAACTCATAGATGCATACTCAGCGATATCCGGATATAAAGTAAATTTGAATAAAACAACAATTATTCCTCTGAATGAACAGGTCAGCGAAGAAATTATGCGTGGATACCCCTTTCAATATGAGAAGTCATCCTTTAGATACCTGGGCGTGACCTATGGCACCACCTTGGAAGAGACTGTCGCAATCAACATTAAGATGTGTCAAGAAATTGTACATGATAACATCTGCAAGTGGACCCCCCTTCATTTGAGCTGGTGGGGCAGGCTAGAAACGATAAAAATGATGTTGGTACCAAAACTCAGCTATATATTAAGTATGATACCCTTACGTTTCCCGACAGCCTTCTATAAGAAAATGAATAGTCAACTGATAGCCTTTCTATGGAACAACCGAGTACCCCGAATAGCTGCCTGGAAACTGAAGTTACCTAATACACAAGGAGGTGTCCATTTCCCAGATCTCGGCTGGCTACACACTGCCTCTCTTTTAAAGCAGGGTGCTCAATGGGTCGACTCTGACGACACGGATAAAGGACCTAGATGGCTGAGTGTGGAGCGGGCCCTACATTCCCCCCTGCCCACATGGCTACTGGTAGGCACAGTAGTAGACCAGACTGCACCACATAATGCTATTATCCGAGAAACACAGCATGCCTGTCGATTATTGGCATCATGTATCGATGGAGGAGATGACTTTGCCGCAGATATGCCCATATGGCTGAACCCGCGCCTTATCATCGGAGGGAAGCCTGTCTTATGGAAAAAATGGGTGGAACATGATCTTATCACCATTGGACAACTGATCAATGGAAGTGCATTTAAAACCTTTGACAGATTAAGAACGGAATTCCGATTGCCTAATACATGCTATTTCCAATGGTGTCAGCTCTGATCCTGCATGAGCAAAGCGGGTGTGTCACCTGTCTTGATACGTACAGGATGGCCACTGCGACAGAAACTTCAAGAATTACAAACAGATGCTAAAGCTGTTTCAAGATGTGTTGCGATTCTCCGATCCAAAAGTGACAAGACATGTTCTAAGATACAGTCGGTGTGGGCTACTGAAACCGGTCAAGATCTACCTCCGGAAAATTGGGACACTTTTTGGGGAACTCAAATACGTGCCACGAGAGCAGCGTCTCTCACACAATCTATGTACTTTATAGCACATCGAGCGCATATTACACCGGCTAAGAAAATGAAATGGACACTACAGGAGGGAAATCGATGTTGGTCCTGTAACATGGAAATTGGGACACTGGCACATATGTTGTTCCATTGTAAATCCCTGGAAATATATTGGAACAGAGTTTGGGAACGCATATCGCAGATCCTCAACTTACAAACACCTATCACTTATCGGATAGTGATATATAAATCCATAGCTCTGGAACCTACTCTGATGAAATGGGATGGTAAACTGCTGGACTTAATGCTCGGGATAGCGCTTAAAATAGTTCTAATACACTGGAAGAATCTCGACAAAGCTTGTTTCGAGCATTGGTGGAGTCTCTTAATCCTACATAAGACCTACGAAGAGATCCATATAGCCAAGAACCCATGGTCTGGTAAACTAAGTAAGAAATGGTCAGCTTTACAAAATTATGTTTGATGAAAATGATTGCTGGAGGCTGCCTTGTGGAATGGTCTCTGCTGTAACCACATTGAACGGAGTGAGGGAGGGTGGCGTGCTGGCATGGACTGATACTAGTTCTTGTTAACGTTATTGTACTGTCTTGTTCAAGTTATTATATTCTTTTGCTATTTTGATCAATAACATCTGCTTGTATCCTGCTATAGCACGATCGTTTGTATTGTTATTTTATATGTTAAAACTGAATAAAAACTACTATTAAAAAAAAAAAAACAAATATATTAGAGGAAGAAAGCCCCAACCTCCTCTGCATCACAGAGATCTGGCTCTCCCCCACAGACAACGTCCTAACAAATACACTACAAGTGCAAAACTATGACCTATTCAACTGCACCAGAGACTCCAAAAAAGGAGGCGGTGTGCTCATACTATGTCCTTGAGCCTTGGAAAATGTATAAGATGGGAGTGATTGGCAAGATGGCGGCAGTGGTGAATCTTTGAGTCGACATGCCTAAACGTAAAGGCAAACCTAGGGTTCTCCCTGCGGAGCCCTCGGTTGCAAGTGGAGGACTAATGGATCATTACTTTTGGCTCTCTGAGAACCAGATCCGGGAGATTCGAGAGGGCATGAAGGTGCCAGTGGAGGAACTTTTGGCGTCCTCCGCCCTGGATATCTCTCTCTCCTTGAATGGGCGTATCCCTCCAGTCCCACCAGGATCCACGGTGTTTCCTTTATTGAGTGGGGCCATGAGCTCTCCTGAAGTGGGTATCTCGGCGGCTTTGGAGTGGGACCTGACGGAGGAACTTGCTGGAGTTCAGCCGGGGGATTCCCTGGCTGCCGTGCCTGGAGTGACACAGATTGCATCGCGAGGGACATCTGCCCAAGGAGTGAGTAGTGTTGAGGAGCTGCAGGAAGCCTCGGGTAACTCTGTGGTAATTGCACCTGTGTTTTCCTTTGAGATTTCGCATCCGGCTTCTGTGACTCTTGATAGTATCTGGGATGCGATTACACAACTATCTATGGTAGTTGGTCATCAGTTGATGCTTTCATCTACAAAAGTTTCTGCTCTTGAGGAATCGGTTTTAAAGCTGCATAATGATATGATGGAAATAAATGCAAAGCTTACCATTTCTGACCAGAAGCTTAATCGGGTTTCTGATTTATCTCATTCTATGATTAAAGATAATACTGCTCTACGGGCTAAGGTTGAGTCATTGGAGAACGTTGCTCACTCTTCTAACATTTGTTTGTTATATTTTCCATTGTTAGCTGGAGTGACTCCTTTAGAACTTTTCAATAAATATCTTCAGGAAGTGTTATTGGTCCCTCTAGATCTAATGCCTCCTGTTGCAAAAGTTTATTATGTACCGGTGGAGAAAAAGGAGGGTAAAACTTCTGTTGGGACTCTGGAAATGGAATTTCTCAATGTCTCTGATTTACTTTTAACACCTAAGGATGAAGATCTGCCTGTTTCCACGTTGCTAGTGTCATTGGCTTTATCCTCTGATAGAGAATAGCTGTTTAAGCTCTACTATAAAAAAAAGAGCCAACTTGTTTCATGGAAAAAAGATTTTGATGTTCCTAGATGTGGCTAGGGAAACACAGATGCATCAGAAGTCTTTTTTACTACTTAGATCAGGTGTAATGCAATTGGGTGCCTCTTTTGTGTTATGCTTTCCGTGCAAATGTATAGTAGTTTATAAGTCTCAGAAATATGTGTTTTTTCATCCTGAAGACCTTTCCTCTTTCATTAGTTCTCATGTTTCTATTTCTCTCCCTTCTTGAGTAGGTTGCTGTTTGTCCATTCATGAGTACTAGGTCCTTGGACCCTCCTCCTTCACCTGATTTCTTTAAACAATTGCTTTGTTACTATACCAATGGAGTAGTTCCCCTCTTTGGTTTTCATATGTACTACTCCCCACTTATGTGGACTAATGATATCTCTTGCTAATATTATGCTTGATAATTTTCCTTATGTGTTTCTGCAAGTTGTATCTTTTCTGTACAAGTTTTTGCTTGATTTATTGTTGTAAAATTCATAAATAAAAAATTGAAAAAAGAAAAAACTATCCTTAACCAACTTCAACATTTCTTCAACATCAACGCCCCCCTGGACACCCATCAATATGGTTTACGCCCATTCCACGGTGTCAAAACCCTGCTCTTAGCCCTAACAGACAACCTTATCCGAGGCATAGATAATTCCAACCATGCCTTCCTCCTAGTCTTCCTTGATGTTGCCTCAGCCTTTGACAACATAAACCATAAAACCCTCATCACAAGACTGGACCACCTTGGCATGGGTGGTATAGTTCTATACTGGTTTAAATCCTACATCACGGACCGCAAGCTTCTGATCCAAATAGGAAAAGAATCCCAAAACACTTTTCCACAATAACAAGGCATACCACAAGGCTCCGCCCTCTCCGCCCTTCTATTTAATCTGCATCTACAACCCATCACTCAAATATTCCGAAAGCATAACATCCAGTACTATATCTATGTGAATGACGTCATGCTGTCACTTCCAATAGATGTAAACAACCCCACCTACAACGACCTAACTGAATGCATCCAATAAACCGATGCCTGGTTAAAATCCAGCAATCTCAACCTAAACTACAGAAAGATCGAGGTACTTTACATCACGTAATACTACCCCAAACCATTACCGTCAACAACACCAAAATTGCAATCAATCAAGAAGTCAAATACCTTGGTATAACCCTCGACACGTCACTGAGTATGATACCTCACCTGAAACAAACAGCCAGAACAATTCTATACAAACTGAAAACCATACAGCATCCAAGACCCCTCCTTGAAGAAAACAACTTCAAAGCAGTCATCCAAGCCGTCATCACCCCCCACTTTGACTACTGCAACAGCCTGCTGCAGGGTCTACCAGAAAAAAAAACATACACATACTCCAATGAACACAAAACATCACAGCTAGAATCACCTGCAAAGCCAGACTAACTGACCATGTCATGCCACTTCTGTATGGCTTACACTGGCTCCCAATAGAAGGCCGGATAATATACAGTACAAACTATTTGTGACTACATTCAAACTCATCATCAATGTTGCACCCTCCTTTCTCTCAACCCTCCTCCACACCCCTGCAAATACCAGATCCCATAGAGAAAATGCCCTACACTCCATAATAGTCCCTCCCTCTATCCGCAAAATGAAACAAACCACCAGCTCCAGAGCTTTTCCATACACTGCTCCCAGCCTCTGGTACTCCCTCCCACTGCACATCCATGCAACAAAAGACATCAAAGACTTCAGAAAACAGCTCAAAACCTACTTCTTCACCATGCACTACGGCAGTGAAAGCTCATACCTAAAAACCCACACACCACCAGGTTAGCCCATCACACAATACAACCATGACAAGGCATGCCTAAGACCACCCAGAACAAGCACAAAGACCGCCTACACAGAGTTAACCTGTGCATAGTTACATTCTTAAGCTACTATATCTAAATTTGTTAAGAAACCCAAGTTATCCTGTACAAAAGTTGTCCCCTGTTCTATGTAAAATGTTATTCTTGTACAAAAGTTATTTCTTGTTCTTTGTAAACTGTTAGGTTCCCTGTAAACTACCCCTGATCTTTGGAAGGAGCGGTATAGAAAAATGTACCAAATAAATAAATAAATTAATAAATAAATATAGCCCACATTATGGGAACGAAAACTTCATCTAACAGAAGATTCAAATTATCAAGGAAACCAAGGCCATAAACCAACATTGAGGAAGTTAAACATCCTATACCTATCCATTAACTACCTTTCCAACGCCCCATCTCTCTAACAAAATATTTTCCAAATGTGACACCTTGACAAAAACAAAAGACACACCATCCAAAGTGATGAAGCATTTACAAGGAAAACACAAAAAGAAAGTAGTCCCCAAAGCTAATACCTGGGGCTTCAAAGCTAAAAATTGTCTCTGTCAAAACTGTGCGCCCTAAGACACATCTGGAAAAACAGTGACAGTTTGTCTGCAAAACTTTAAAAAAAGCTTTAAGAATGCGCAACTTCTCAGATTCAGATATAAAAGTTACCAAAAGAGAAGAATACACATTTATAATGTCAAGAGAATCTTCCAAGAAGGCAGAAAGATTTTGAACAGATGGTACTACTATGAACTATTTTACTACTACTACTATTTAGCACTTATAAAGCTCCGAGAACGCAGCGCTGTACAGATATGACGTGCATATAAAAGATATACATATAATAAACAGTCCCTGCTCATCAGAGTCATGCTCATCCGAGCTTACAATCTAATACTCATCCGAGTTTACAGTCTAATGCAACAAGTTTACAATCTAATTCAACAATACAAAGCAATAGTCAATGTCCAATTTTCCCTCAGCAGTATTAACCTTTTTGACATTAGGAGGGATATAATAAATCTGAAGAACATCTATTGGCTCTGATATGGCTACTTCCTTTAAATATTTATGCAAAATAATTTTTGGCCATAAAAGATTCGTCTGAGGAAAATTTAAAAAAGCGTATGTTACGAGAACGCACTGAGTTTTCAAGAGTTTCCACTTTTGTATGCAAGACCAAGGAATCCTTAATGCCAGCAACATTAACTGCGTGAAGTGGAAGAACTTGAGACTCAGCTTGGTAACTGCCATATCAATGGTGGAAACCTTCCGATGAAGCTGTTGCAGAGAATCCATAGCCTCCTGAGAGAAGGTACATAAAGATGTAAGCGTAGTGGACATTTTGTCATCAATACACTTAAGAGCCCCCAAACATCCTTTAGGGTGACCTCTGCATCCAGGGATACGGTTGGGAGCCTGGAAATAATACCAGCAACTTCCAGCTGAACCGGCTTAGGCAAAGTCACTTCCAAGTTAACACCTCTTACTCGCTCGGACTCTCCCGATAAAGTAGAAGATAGAAGAGGGACAGGACAAGATTGAGGGGATCTCCCTCCATAACTAAGGGAGGCCCCTTCAGGAGAGGACTGCACTGAAGGCAGAGGAACAAAATGCTTATCCAGATGACCCACTGACTTCACACTAGAGGTGACGGCTTCCTGCACCTTGTTCCCTGCCGTGATCTTCCTTTTCCCCATTCGGTAAACAAACTACAGACAAAATTTAAAACAAGATCTAAATAGGGATCAAAGACCAGATGCCATAGTGGCACTGAAGGGGAACCAAAGGGGAGAATCGCGCCCCTTTGGACACACTCCTTCAGACTACACCCCACGGTCACGCTCCTTGGTTGCGGAAAGAAACAGCTGAATTTTATAGTTGGAATAGGGGTCCTTCCAGGAAACGGGCTACCTCCTCAGTGCCTGCCCGATATTGCAGGGCCAGTTTGAGACCTTAGCAGCAGCATCTACTTAACAGCAGCAGTCCCGGGGGCAGATGGACAGACCCAACCCACCTCCTCAGTAGGTTAAAGCAGGGCACACTTAATTTAAATGAGAAAAGCAGCTCCACAAGCTGCAGCACTTTCAGGGCTTCCTTAACCATTAGGCAGGACCAAGGAGTTGCCTAGGGCAGCAGCTTCTGAGTGACAGCAAGGAACAGCAGCTGGGAAAGTAAACTAATTGATCTTGACAGCAGCACAAGGGGCACACATAATCTTACAGAGCAAAATGTAATATTTAATAGTATGATGTCCGATTACAGGATTACTGTGGGAAGGGTAATGTTTTAATGATCATGATTGTTGTGTTTCATTATCAAACTATTGGAGGGTGGGGGGATATAAGGCTGAAGGACCCTTGCACTGGCCCTTAGTACACAAACACTGATTCATACTAACAAAGCGATTATGGAATTGCACCTTGTGAACATTCCTCCCCCCTCGTTTCCTCTCTTCATCACAGGCACACAGAGAACCAATGCAGACAACATGCACGCATATACATGCTAACATGCCCACACTACCTAGGGGTTTTTGCTCCTATTTTATCCCCCCACCTCAGCATACTCAGATCATTGCTGTGACCACCTAATAATCCAGACTGTTCATTGCAAGGACCCAATATGGTTCATTAGAATAGTAAATATTTTGTGCATTAGGTAAGTGGTTGTTTTGAATTTTTTTTGCGATTTCATAGACATCATTATCACTTATTTAATAAGGTGAATAATTTGTATTTGCACACACAAAAAATGAAAAATTGACTTTGTTAAAATGCTTTGAAAAATGTGCCTTGGGAGTTTATTAGTCACACAATCTGTTTTAAATATGTGAAGGCAGATTTTAGATGAGACATGGAGAGAATTCACACGTCCAGATAAGGACATAGAAAATTCCCATAGTATTTTATAAGAGGCCTTGCCAGATGTAGATCCTCTTGTAAAATAGGTGCAGGACTGCTTGGGTGTGCCTCTCCACATCCAGTGGGAGCAGCAATTTTAAGAATTTGCACAGGTGAAAAAATGTTGAAAACTCCCCACATAAGCATGGAAGCAGCCTCTTAAAATTGTGGTTCCAGATATGAAAGTATACCCGGTTCAGCAACACAGGTCTGCCTTTCCGCCCACTCCCGCAACCTTGGCCCGCTAACTGCTGGGTCCGGATCTTGATCTCCTTCCCCACCTCCCCCCGCCAAATCAGACATTCCTATTGGCCCACAGCAGAACCCCTACCCTCTGATCCCCATCCCTGGTGGTTAGTGGAGAAGGACTGATGCTCACTCACTTACTTTTGTTCAGCGTGCACCTGGACAAAAATGGAGCATAGTACCTCAAGATGACTACTAGGTGTCATTGATGGGTTAATCAACTTAGTGCACCTTAATTCAACAGCTAGTGTGCAGCTCAATAAATTCTGATTTAAATTATATTTTGCACAGAAAAAGTTACTATTTGAGAAGGAAAAAGCTTTGCAAACAGAACTTTGCATGCTAAAATTGGAAATGGTGCTTTGTATAGTAAATAATGTGGCATTTCCTGAGGGCTAACACCTGGTAATATCTGTTAACGTGTGTTAAGTGCGGTCATAGCCCACTTTATTCCTGTGAGCATAGCAGCATAAGTCCAACTAATGGTTGGTGGTAACCTTTAGCAAACATGTCTCAGTGTTTACTATTGGCTATTTAGTATGCAAAGCCATTTCCAAACAGGGTGCATTTTTACACTTACTTGTATTAGCTTTCTTCATATATAGTCCTATTGCCATTTTAAAGGTTCCCTTTAGTTTAGTCCTGTTATGAATTCATCTAGCTTCAAACATCTAGCCAGTGACTCTTTAAGGTTTATGCCTGTTTTCCAAATTCCTATCTTTGCTAAAGCCCTTCATTCTGTCATAAGAGAGGACTTTTTTCCATAGCAAAGCATGGAAATAGTAACTATAGTGGCTATATGGAACATATGTGTAATAGGTAAATAGTACCTGCATTCTTTTCTCTCTGTAGATATCAGTGAATTTTCAGAACAAAAGTATGCATTTATTTTCACTTGAAAATTACCCCAGCAAATTTAATCATAGCAACCCAGCTACCTCTGGGTTTTCTTGGCAATGTATCACCGGAAGTAGATTGCCAGCCTTTTCTTCCGAGGCAAGGGAGGGTAAAGTGACTTGCCCAAGGTCATAAGGAGTGCCACTGCTCATAAGTACATATTTTTTAAAGCAAGCACATTTTTACAAGCTCCTTCTCAATCTCACTCCCGTGAATGCCTCCAATAGTAAAGACAAACCCACCCAAGAGCCTATCTCTATGCATAAAACTCTCCTTTACATACAGAAATGGCTTTTGCAAGTACCTTTCTTAAAATCAAGATTTCTTCAAAATATCCAGCTCACCATGGATGTTAATGGCCATATATTTGGTGAAAAAATGTTATTGCATGCTAAAAACGTCTTGCAAAATTTCAGATATGAGACTCTACTCATGAAAAATTCTTGTGTGCTATATTCCCATTTTAAAAAGGCAGCAACTCACAGTTTCTTTATAAGAAAGAGAGCAAGAGAGTGTGTTTAAATAGGAAAGCATGTCTTTCCATGGTTTCACTGTAAATACAGTAATCACATTTATCCTGTGACATGCTAACAGAAGAACCATCCATAATAAAGCACCCAAGATGATACTGCTTTAAACCAAGTTGCTCGTAAGGGTCTATAGTTGTTCTTATGGACCCTTATGAGTAATCTGGTTTAAAGCAGTATTGTCTTGCGTGCTTCATTATGGATGGTTCTTCTGTTAGCATGCCACAGGACAAATTTGATTACTTTATCTATTCACTGTGAAACCATGGGAAGACATGTTTTCCTACTTAAACACTCACTCTAGCTCTCTCTCTCTCTCTTTCTTATAAAGAATTAATGTTAGAAGGAAAGAAAACTGTTTCAGGAAGAATTGCTAAACACAGTGGAAATTGTTTCCACAGAGACCCCATGTATTTTTGACAGAATCATTCATGTTTAAAATGCTGCATTCAGACTCCAGTAGTTTGCATTTGTCATTAATAAGCTGCTTAAAAAGTTAGACTTAACTCAGCAGAGTGAATAATGTGTCTTGGTTTTGAAGTTATGTTAGCATTGCTTTAGGAAAAGGGTGATTATTTTGCATCCAAACAATTTCATCTATTTTGTGATGTTTATTGACGAACACTTTATCATCCCAAGCATCTGTTCAGCGATGAGTGATTTTAATGCTGAACTTGTTGATGGTCCAAATGACAGACCTCATCAGCAAATAAAATTCAGCAAATCTGGAACATTCTGTTAGTGATATGAAAGTCGTCTAACAAACTTGACATATTTACGTGGATTTTCTAGAAAAGAATGTTCTCACATTAAACCGGTGCAAGGAAATTAACCAATCTAGTAATATAACATACAACTTGAATGAGTCTGCTGGAGGATTTATGCCCTTACATTTTAGACATGCTCTCACTTGTTCTCTCTATTAAAAAGAACCTGAAACATTTGTGTAAGATCATCAAATTTACTTGAAAAGCTCCTTTAAAGAAGATCACACATCTTTATTAAAAGGGCTCTTTTAAAACTGTCTGTCTTGGTTGAAGAATACATGCTTGCTATTCACTCCACAGATTTTGCTTTTCACTCAGAAAATTATCCCAAGAAAAGTGTCCCTATATATTTACACCTGCATTTTGTGGTGGAATATTATAATGCATTTTTGTTCATAAAGCATGTATTTCATATAAAAATGGAAAGTGTGCCTTTGAGTCAATACTGACTCCTGGCAACCCAGCAGCCTCTGGGTTTTCTTGGCAAGGTATGACCTGAAGTACATTGCCAGGCCTTTTTTTCTGAAGCAATGGGGGTAAAGTGACTTGTCAAAGGCCATAAGGAGTACCAGTGGGAAACAAACCCTGGCCACTTGGTTCCCAAGTCAGTGCTGTAACCACTAGGCTAGTCCTGCACGGAATAAGTCTTATCAAATTGTGTGGCTGAATATGTATCGGAAGATCATTTTTATGAAGTAATTGTCACTCATAGGTGGTAATATATGCATGCAAAATGGTTCTTATTAAATTGCACAGGTGTAACGGTATATGCGCTGGCATTCACATGCAGGCTTTTACTGTTGGCATTGCTGGGGGTGTGGTCTGGGTAGAGTATGGAGTTGAGAAGTAGAAACATAGATTATAAAATACATTAGGGGTGGTGGAGTAGCTTAATGGCTAGCATATTGGCTGGGGGGCTCCAAGAGACCCGGGTTTGATTTCCACTAGCACTCGGTGGCCATGGACAAGTCACGTAAACCTCAGAAAAAAACAAGTTATCAATGTCTCTGTTTAATGTGCCTTACCAAGTTTAAGTTACAATGTTAACTGCTTTGACTGAAATCACAAAGCAATATATAAAAACCCTGTTAAATAAATACATTTGTGCTCATACTTCAATATTCTAGGCATGGTATGGATATTTTCACTTGCTCTTGAACCGTTATAATGTCGGTGCCTGCAGTGTTGGCACTATCTCTCCAGGATTTACACTTAACCTAGCCCACTCCCTTATAAATTTGCCCTCACAATGTGCATGTTGTTTTTGAGTTGATATTGACTCATGGTGGCCCCTGGATAGTTATTCTGAATTGCATGCAGTCTTCAGTCAGGCAGCTAATTGCTGACAGAGTGGTATCCATTGCTGCTGCTATTTATACCTTTTTATCATTTTTGTCAAAGCCATTTACATTGTAACTTAAACTTGATAATATACATTAAACAAGGACATTGATAGCTTGGACTTTACTGAAGCAATGGAGTGTTAAGTGACTTGCACAAGGCCAGAAAGATTGCCGGCAGAAATTGAACCCTGTTGCTCAGTTTTCAAGCCAGTGTTCCATCCATTAAGCTACTCTCTACTCAGCTTGTATTGACCCACCACATTACTGGCCTGCCTCTTTTCTGCTGGCCTTAAACCTTACCAAGCATGATATCTTTCTCTAATGATCTTTCTCTTTGTATGATGTGTCCAAAGTATGAAAGTCAAAGTTTTGGCATTTGAGTTTCTAAAGAAAGCTTTGGTTTGATCTCCTCTAATACTGACTGATTTATTCTTTGGTAAGTCCATAGTATACACAATATTCTTCTTCTTGTCTTTCTTCTTCACTATCCAACTTTTTATCCATGCGACGTTATTGAGAATACCATGATTAGGTCAAGTCAAAGCTTTGTATGCAGAGATACATCTCTGCACTTGAGACTCTTGTCTAGGACATTCATAGATATTCTGCCAAGAACAATGTATCAGTGGATAACGTGACTGCTTGTCTTTCTTTATTGATTACTGATCCAAGCAGACTGAAGCCAAGGAGGAGTAGCCTAATGGTTAGAGTGCTGGCTGGGGAAGCCACAAAACCAACATTCAGCTCCTACTAGCACTCCTTGTGGCCTTGGGCAAGTTACTCAACCTTCCATTGCCTCAGAAAAATCCAAGTTATCAATGTCCCCATTTAATGATCATTACCAAATTTAAATAACAAGGTAAATGGCTTTGACTGAAATAATAAAGTGGTATAAAAAAAAAGTTAAATAAATACCCAAAAGATCTAGGTTTGATTCCCACTGATGCTCTTTGGGCAAGTTACTTAATTCTCAAGTGCATCTTTATTCTGTAAGCCCTCTGGGAACAGAGAAATATCTGAAGGTAACTTACCTTGAACTACCAGCTGTCTACTGTTCCCTCACCATCGAGGATGTTATTTTTGATTTTGCCAGTTGTCCAGATCTTGTAAGTGATATTGCGGAAGGGCTTTTGGGTAAGGTTTGCCTCTTTGCAGATGATACCAAAATCTTTGATATAGTAGACACCTAGGAAAGTGTAAACATGAAGAGGGATCTAGCATAGCTTGAAGAATGGTCAAGAATTTGTCAGCTGAGATTTAACATTAAAAAATGCAGAGGCATGCATTTACACTGCAAAAATCCAAGGGATTAGTATAGTATAGAAAAGGGTGAAGTGCTTCTGTCCACAAAAGAAGAGTGGGACCTAAGGGTGATTGTTTCTGATTATCTTAAGATAGCTAAACAGGTAGAAAAGGTGACAGTGAAAGCCAGAAGAATGCTTGGGTGCATAGGGAGAGAAATGGCCAGCAGGAAAAAGGAGGTGATAGTGCCTCTGTCTTTGCTGAGACTTCATTTAGAGTATTGTGTGCAATTATGGAGACCATACCTTGAGAGGATATAAATAGAATTGAGTCAGTGCAGAGGGTGACTACCATAATAGTCAGTGGGTTTCCCTATATGTATACTTTGGAAGAAAGATGGGAGGGGGAGATATGATAGCGACATTTAAATACCTTTGTGGCATAAATGCACAGGAAGAGAGACTCTTTCAATTGAAAGAAGACTCTGTAATGAGGTGGCTTAGGATGAAGGTGAAAGGAGATAGGAGTAATTTACGGAAATATTTATTAATGGAGTGGAAAATGCATGGAATAATCTCCCAGCAGAGGTGGTAGACCAAAAAAGGAACTATAGAGCTGAGTGGTTAGTATGGAAGGGCAGACTGGATAGGCCATATGGTCTTTATCTGCCATCCTGTTTCTGTGTTTGTTTTCTTCATGATAAGTGCAGGTCCATTTTAAGATTGTTCCTTGATCTTGATAAGCAGATGAGTCAGATCTTCTTCACTTTCAGCCAGTAGTGTAGTAATGAGGCAGAGTGGTGATGTATTGCATATTTTAGAAAATACTATGCGTGCACAGTGTGCATACACATTTGACACCTTCTTTGAAGCAAGTGCAAATGTGTGTGAGAAAAAATGTGCACTACAGAGGGTCATTGTAGAAGCCTATTTTATAAAAGCACATAGGCATCTATGTTGCCTGCATAAAATAGGACCATTTTTTTACATTTCACATGCCTCACCACCCTATGCTAAAGAAATATTTATTTATATTATTCCTGAAGTGATCCACTTAGGGGAAAATTCTCTAAGGAGGTGCCTTATGCCTTAAGTAGATGCCTGTAAACATAAATGGTCTCATATAAAATTGCACCCAGTGTAAAAATAAATATGCAAATTTCATGTTGCATATTTTTATTGTGGGCGTGCACAGGGTTGGAGTTTAGGTAAAGAACAGGCAGAGCATGCAAGTATATGCATTGATTATAGAAAACTATAATTTATATGAGTACTTGTAAAATGTAGGCATGGTCATGTACATTAGCTTTTGCGCTATCGTAAATGATCACAACTGAGATTAAGGAGTATGTTTACTAAACCAGCTAACAGTTAATCTGAGTTTTCTACAACTAGATCTCATGTCATTCAATGGGACCTATTTGCAGATTGTTTAGGTTAACCGTTAGCCCGATTTAGCAAACATACCTCTAAGACAGTCCCCAAAATGGTTGATATTGACCCCAAGGCTTGATTGGGGGTCTATCAACATTACACCATTGCACAATTCATTAAAAATTATTTGTCAACATGGCATAATATCTTATGCTGATTCTGGACTCTTGTATGAAAAAAACAACTGTAACTCAATGGTACAAAATGCATGAGTAATTTACCAGTCTGGACAAGAGATTCACTTACAGGACAGATGAGTGACCATTCTCTGTCCACACTGTTAATGGTTGTGCCAAACAGGAAGCATTGTGAGTGTGATGTATTCACTGCCCATCCCGCTGATGGTTGTGGTAATCAGGAAGCATTGTGAGCTGTGGGGATTATTGTCAGTAGCAAATATATAATAAATATTTATTACTCGATAGTTCTGGGGGTATTGCTATTTTCCTCTTTTCCCAAGATTCTATGGGACTGCTGTCAAATTAACCATGAGAGAAAAAAGGAATCAATCCTGTGTCTATATTTAAACTAGACTTTATTGCTGATAGAAAAATAATGCAGATATAGAATAAATTGGAATCATGGGGTAGCCCTATGATTACAATTACATTAAGATCATAAATCACTGCTTTAGCAATCAAAGTCACAGATTCGCTCTGCACTCAGACATACGGAAAATTGACTGTCTGCCTGACTAAACCCCACCGGGAAAAATGGTAAGACCGGTACCTTGCTTTGCCAGGACAATAGTGATTGGATCCAGGTGTCGTCTTTAGTACGGCACAAATTCCCGCCAGTCTGGGAAAGCTGCTTGATAACACAGAGCTTCAGGTCTGTGGGAGAGGTTTTCTCTTTCCCGAGGTTAGTCCTTCGCCTTGCACACTGTCTGACCTTCCATCCAGAGATAGGCAGGCAGTAGGGCAGAAGACTGCAGAATGGAAGGGTGTGGCAGAAAGCAGAAAGAGAGACCAAATGTGAGTCTAAAATGAGACCAAAGTGTCTTCATCCCTCCGTGCCCAGGGTATAATTCTTGTCCTGATTTCCTCATCACAGCATGAGGATTGGCTGGTATTAGATACTATATGACATTTTCAGTGAATCAGGTAACAGTTGTCAGGTGGTCCTTCTCCAAACAAAGCTCCATGGTGAGAGAAAGATGATGGTATGCAGGTTCATACATTGTTGCAAATGTTAGGACCAGTAGAACAGTCTCTGGATGAGATGGTCTCAGGAGAGAGTTTTCTTGCACATAGTCCTAGCTGGAAACAATAGCTTTGCTGTACAGTATGTGCATTTAAACTCGGCAGGCAATTGCTTGAAGTCAGCAGGTTTAAAGCTTGAACACAGCAGAAATTACTTGTACCTGGAATCCATCTTGGGTTCAGGCTTTTGGTTCAGAACAGGCCCCACGTACCAGCCCTACAGATTGTGATTCTATATAAATCAGTTTCATTCTGGATTTTGTTAATGTTGGTTACCATAGTTTTTGTTTGTGTTTCTTTGTGTGAATTTGGGTTGATAGATTGGTACACCTAATGTTGTAATTCAATAGCAATTTTTCCGCTTTTTATTTATTTAATTTATTTAGCATTTCTTTTATACCGCGCTATTAACATCAGTGCGGTGTACATCAAACAGAACATATACATCGCAGGCTAACTGCAATGTATTCACATTTGAACAGGGATTGAAACTTGGATAAACAAGGGTAAAAAACATCAACAGTTATTACATTGTCAAGTATATGCACGAGGCCGCGGGCCGGGTCCCGCGGCCGACAGTAACTTGGGCCCGGGCCCGGCCTCGGCCTCCTGCACGTGATGGGGGAGGGGACGGGGAGCCTGGGGATGGGATCGCCTATGGACGGAGCGGGCGACCCCATCGGCTCCTTGATGGGGAGGCGGGGTTTAAGGGACTGAAGAGCGGAGTAAGAGAGTGGTAGTGACGGAGCAGAGCGAAGAGGTCGGCGAGGGTGCGGGGGATGCAGGTAATGGTGGGGTTGAGCGGTTGGAGGGGGGTGAGGGGGGGGTGGAAGGCCAAAGCGAAAAGGAAGCATAGACGGCGCTGTCGGCGAAGCTCGTCATCCTCGTCCTCGTCATCTTCGGAGAGTTCATCAGACAGCTCGTTAAAGGGGAAGCGGGAGGGGGAAGGGGCGGGGTCGTTTGTGGTGCACTGTGCGGAGCTGTGGGAGGGTGTGCCGCGCAAGCTCCGGATATGGATACGGAAATGGAAATACATTGATATTTTCCGGTTACTGGATGGGAGGAAGCACTCGGGGGAGAGTAGAAAGAAACACAAGGAGGACGAGAAGGCGGGGAGGGTCAAAAAGGTTTCCCGTAATACCTTAAATTGGACGCGTGCCTTCTTGCAGTTGGCGAGCGTTTGGGGGCATGCGGAGCCTAGTCAGTATGGGGAGTTATTGGCATATGCGGATGCCATCCTGGCAGCTTCGCAGACGCATGAAGGTTGGGCTTGGCTCAATTACAACAAGGAATTTCGGGATATGATAGAGGAAAATAAGCAGTTGTCCTGGGGGATGAAGGATGTGAATCTATGGCTGATGCAAATGTCGGCCAGGAGAGGTGGCGCGAGCGGGGGGGGAAGGGGGGGCTGTGAGGGCTGCAGGGCAGGTGCCAGCTGCGAGTCTTCGGTCCTTTCGGACACCTGGGGCAGTGCCGGGGGTCACCCAAAAGTGGGCCGGGGGTGACCTGTGCTGGCGCTACAATAAAGCCTCTTGCCCCTTCCCGGATTGTAAGTTCCGGCACGCCTGCTCGCTCTGTGGAGCAGGTCACTCGGCCGCAAAATGCAGTCGGAAAGGAGTGGCTGGAGCGGCAGGGGGCAGTAAATAAGGTGGGGTTTGGGGGGTTGGCGCCTACCCCCGTAAAACTACAGGCGTTGCGGCCGTGGCTAGAGGGTTATGTATGGGCTAGGCACGGTCCGGAAGGTAGGCTGTTGTGGTTGGGCTTTTCAGAGGGGTTCCGGATACCATTTACCGGAGAGGTGGCTGATGTGATGGCCTGCAATTCTAGTTCGATGTGCCTTCTGGAGGAGGTGGCCCGCAAGAAGATTGAGGCGGAGTGTGCGCTGGGTAGAATAGCGGGTCCATTCGGTCAGCCCCCCTTTTCGCCGTTTATGATATCGCCGCTGGGGGTTATCCCAAAGAAAGAGCGCGGGGGTTATCGGCTTATACACAACTTGTCATTTCCGCCTGGGGAGTCTGTGAATGACCATATACCGCGGGAGTTGTGCTCGTTGAGGTATGTGTGGTTCGATGAGGCACTGCAACTAGTTCAGCGTTGTGGTAGGGGGGCGCTGATGGTGAAAGTGGACATAGAATCAGCGTTTCGGTTGCTGCCGGTGCACCTGTCGGCATATCCGTTACTGGTCTTTCGGTTTGACGACCAGTATTATTATGATAGGTGTTTACCGATGGGCTGCGCAATCTCCTGTTCTCATTTCGAAACCTTCAGTTCATTCCTGCATTGGGTCCTGGTGCAGCGCTCTGCTTGCGCGTCGGTGGTCCATTATTTGGATGATTTCTTCTTTGTGGGGCCCGCACAGACTGAGGCTTGTGGGGCTCTGTTAGGCCTATTTCAGGATATGGCGGCGGAATTCGGGATCCCACTAGTGGCGGAGAAGACGCTAGGGCTGGTGACTTGCCTTTCTTTTCTGGGGATCGAGATCGATTTGGTGGCATTCATGGTACGCTTACCGCTGGATAAGGTGGAGCGGTTGAGGGAGTTAGTGGCAGCAGTGGGGTCGGCTTCGAAAGTAATGCTGAAGGAGCTACAGAAGTTACTGGGGCACTTGAATTTTGCATGCCGGGTCATTCCCATGAGGAGGCCGTTTGCGCGGAGGCTGTCCTTGGCGATGGCGGGGGTGCGATGTTCTCATCACCGCATTCGAGTGACATCAGGAATAAGGGAGGATCTGTAGGTTTGGCAAGCCTTTCTCTCCGAGTTTAATGGCTGTGCATTGGTGCAAGCGGCCGAGTTGACCAATGCTGATTTGCAGTTATTTTCAGACGCGGCGGGTAGTACCGGGCTTGGGTTGTATTGTCAAGGTGCGTGGTGCGCCGCAGCGTGGCCGGCGTCTTGGACTGAGAGTGGGTTGACGCATAATGTGACGTTCCTGGAGTTGTTCCCGATAGTGGTGGCATTTTGGGTGTGGCCGGAAAGGTTATGGGACAGGAAGGTCGTGTTTTGGTGTGACAATACGGCGGTAGTGCAGGTGATTAATAGGCAGTCGCCCAAATGCCCTAGAGTGGCGGCATTAATGAGGTTATTTGTGTTAGCCTGTCTGCGTCTCAATGTCACGGCCCGAGCACGGCATGTGCCGGGCGCGCAGAATGCTATTGCTGATGCTTTATCCCGTTTTCAGTGGGCGGAGTTTCGAGCCTTGGCCCGGGGGGCAGACGAGTCTTTGGCAGTGGTGCCGGATCACCTTTGGCGGATTGGGACCCAGAAGTTTTAGAGTTGTTGCGGTCCTCAGTAGCTCCAGGTACGTGGGCGTCGTACGAGCGCGGATATGCCAAGGTGCGGGAATTTTTGTGGGGGTGCGGTTGGCAGGGTGGAAGCCTGGATGACAAGGTTGTGGGTTCATTCATAGTTCGGGCAAAAGGGTGTGGGTGGTCTAGGTCAGCAGTACGGGCGGCGTTGGCGGGGTTTTCATTCTTTAGCAGAGCGGCGGGCTGGGGTAGTCCTAGCGCGTCCTTTTTGGTGAAGAGGCTTATGGCGGGGTGGGCGAAGGAACGGCTGCCTGGTCGGGACTGGCATCGCCCCATGTCCCATGACTTGCTCACCAGTATTTGGGGAATATTGCCGGAGGTGGCGGTGTCTGAGTTTGAGATGGTATTGTTTCAGGCGTTGATTGTGATTGCTTTTTTCGGGGCCTTTTGGGTCAGTGAGTTGGTTACGAAGTCCCACAGGAGCGGGGTTGGGGATGGGCTGGAGGTCCAACACGTGGAGCTTACAGAGACGTCTGTGCAGATTTTGCTGACGCGCTCCAAGACGGACCAGCGCGGGGTCAGCAGAGGGGTCTCCTTGAGGGCGATTCCGGGGCTCTGTTCCTGTCCAGTGTGGAATTTGCGGGATTACCTGGGTCGGCGGCCGGAGATGCCAGGTTTACTGTTTTGGCACGCGGAAGGGAATCCGGTCACGCAGTTTCAATTTACGGCAGTTTTTCGCTTGGCGTTGCGGCGGTTGGGATATGAGCAGCGGCAGTTTGCGTTCCATTCCTTCAGGATTGGGGCAGCGACCAGCGCGGCCGTGGCGGGCTTGGAGGCGAGGTGATTAAAAGGATTGGCAGGTGGCGGTCCGGGGCATATGAGGGTTATGTCCGCATGGATCGGTTGTGAGGGTGTCGGTGGGGGGGAGGTGTGGGGGGGGTTTATTAATGCTGTGTTTCTTGTTGCAGGGAGGCAGCCAGGTCTACAACCCTGCAGCGATGATACGGGGACAGGCCTGGTGGGAGACTGGTGGATTATCGGGCACTCCTTTGTCTACTGGGCGGAAAGGAGAGCCTTGCTACGCCCGCTCAGACTGCATTTGGGACTGGCAGCCCGCAACGTCCGGCTACTATGGATGGGGGAGCGTGGCATGCGCTGGTGGCAACTTCTTCCTTGGATGTGGCGGCAGGCTGAACAGCGGCAGCATCCGGTGGGGGTGTTACTACATTTAGGGGGCAATGATCTCTCCAGTTGGACTTGCCGGCAGCTCATTCGAGCGGTGCAGCGGGACATTTGAGTGCTGCAGGAGCAGTGGACTGAGTTGATGATTATATGGTGTCACCAGCTCTCCTTAAACCCCCGTGTATAAGTGAGTAGAGGTTAAGTGAGTGGGTTTTTCCCCACTGAAGCAGCTACTTTACAAATCCTGAAGCTGGGCTTTTTGGGAAATGTAGTCCCTTCACCGAATCAATGAGGAGCAGTTGTGGAAAAGTGGTTTAAGCAACCAAAGGATTTTATTTCCCCTCCCGGGGTGGATTTCACCATGAACAAAGTAACACAAACCAGGTATTTACTGGTATAAGGACAAATCAAAGGTTCTTTAACAGAAAAGGCTTACTTCAGCAATAAACAGGTTGATATCTAACATTCCAGTGTAACAATGCTGTTTCTTCACAGCTCTCTGCTTCTCAATGCTTGTAGTGCTGTACTTTCTCTTTCAAAACATGCCTTCAGCGTAATGAGATTATTTCATTAGCAAGCGATATCGTACAGTCCATGATATCTTCATCAATATTCACACACTCAGGTTCAAAGTCCATTAACTCTTCCTGGCTAGAAGGAAATGTTTGTAACGGCAATCCTGATGCCACGCCCTTTCTAACTGCTTCAGGTTTCACCTGATATTCCTGAGTTAAATACTGGCTTTCACAAACGTTATCAGCACAGGTATTCTTTTCCCAGCTCCAACCCTCTGGGTAAATACAGTCACTGTAACTATTTTTATACCAGCCTTTTGGCTTACCTTTTAGCCTAGCTGGTGGAGGTTTCCTTTGTGGCTTTGGACTGGCTGTAGGTTCCCAACCTAAGCCTTGCACAGAAGATTTCACTTGCCTTCCTGGCTTTCTTTCACTTCTGTGTTCCCCTGGATACTGCAGGTAATCCACTCTGCCCTTATTATATCCTTCCCTTGGGGTTTCTTTTCTTTTCCTGAAGAAAGACACTGTCTCACCCTTCCACAGAGACTCTGGCTTTTTCCTGGCACTGCTGTTTTCACCGTAGCTCTCATTAGCTTCCTTATCCAGCACACATGCCTCATCCACTTCTTCTCCTTCCTCCCCTTCTTCTTTTAACTCCATAAGCTCAACTGAACTCTCTTTATCAGGGTGAATTCTAGGGCAGTGCTCAGCTCCACCCCCTAGCAGGTGTCCTGCATTAGCTCGTGACTCATTCCCTGAATGGTAGCAGGGGCGTTTCTCTTGCCTCTGTGCTTGGTTTCTAAGGTAACCAGGAGCCATGTGCTTTTATTTACAAGTCAGCCCCACTCCTGTTCCTGGCTTTTTAGCCTCATCTACCGGGCTGGAAGGACCCACTATGTCACAGATTCCCCCCCTTAAAATATTACGGGCTGCCAAAGCCTGCAACGGACAACACGTAATCCCTTGTGTAGGGTTCCTATGGTGTTCCTTCATAGCTAACTGTACTGTGGCTACCCTTTCTTGCCAGGGTTTTAAAACATTAATGTGATAGACCTGGCGCCGGCCCTTACTATTCTCTACCCGGTATGAGACGGGACCTACCCTCTCCACTTCCGTACAGGGCCCCTTCCATCTGGACTCGAATTTTGGTCCTACCTCGGCCACCATAATTACCACTTTATTGCCTATAGCTAATTGACGGGGTTTTGTTCCCCGGTCGTAGTACTTTTTCTGCCTCTTTTGGCTAGCCTGTAAGTTTTCTAAAGAGGCTTGAGCTGTCCTCTTCAAACGACTCCTTAAGTCTTTGAGGAACTGGGGTACTTCTGTCTCCCCCCTATCTGGTTCCACCCATTGTTCTCTGAGTATATCAAGAACTCCTCTGGGGGCTCTACCAAATAACAGCTCGTACGGGGAGGCCCCTAGGGACGCCTGTACATGCTCCCTACACGCATACAATACAAAGGGTAATAATGTATTCCACTCAGACATCTGCCCATCTAGTCCCCTCCTAAGCATTTGCTTTATGGTCTGGTTGTTCTTTCAACCATCCCATTGGACTGGGGGTGGTATGCTGCAGTCCGCACATGGTGTATGCCAAAGGCATCCCACACAGTGGCTAAATATTTTGACAAAAAGTTGCTTCCTTGGTCAGTGAGCATCTCCTGAGGGAAGCCAACTTCACAGAACAATTTTATCAGTTCCAAGGCTATTGTTCTGGCGGAGGTATTTCTCATGGGTATGGCCCATGGGAAACGTGTAGCTTGGTCCACGATCACTAACACGTACTGAAAACCCCGGGGAGTCCTAACGAGTGGCCCTATGATGTCCATTGCCATTCGCCTAATGGGTGTGGATATGGCAGGTGTGGGTATCATAGGCACTGCTCTCGGTTTCGAGGCAGTAACCCGTTGGCAGGTGGGACACGCTTCACAATAGCGGGAAGTTTCCTTGTAGACCCCTGGCCAGTAAAAACGGGCCAAGACCTGGTCCAATGTCCCCTGAATCCCCTTGTGGGCTCCTATTGGGTGGTCATGGGCTAGACGCATTACTATGGCCTTACATGTAATCGGTACTACCAACTGCTTTCTTACCTCACCGGTAAGTGGGTTATTACTCTCCCTGTACAGGATATCCCTTTCTAAAAGGAATCGGGGCAGAATATCCCTTTCTTCTTGCGCAAACATAAAGGCTCTTTTCAAAGCGGGATCTGCTTTCTTTTCCCCTGGGAAGGACGGGAATTTCTTTACTAACTCTGAGGGTACCCATGGTAAACCCTCCCCAGTTCCCAAATCAGCCCTTCCTTGGGTCCTGTGTTGCCTTTCTTGTTTTTTCTTGGCCTTTCCTTTCCTCACCTCCTTGGGCATGGTATCAAAAAGGTCAGTCTGTGCGGGCAATGGGTCTATTGCTTCCTCATCATATTCCCTTTCTAAGTCAGGGGAATCTTCCCTAACTCGGGATGGACCTGCCACTTCTTCAGCGGGGTCCTCCTCCCTATGAGGGGTTCTTGCCCGGGAGCGGGTAGAGACATAGCCTGTCCTCTCTTCTATACCCTTTTCAATTCCCCTGCAAAATGGGGGCCAATCATTTCCCAAAATTACATCATGTAACAGCTGTGGGATTATTGCCACCTTTACCTTCTTGGCTGATCCTAACCCTTCTATCATGAGATCATATACAGGGTAATAGGAGGCTGACCCTTGCAAACACTGTACTTTCACCTGCCCCACTGCTGGACTCGGCGCTATTTGAGCTTGTATGGCTTCCCAGAGCCGTTGGGACATCATACTCTGGTCCGCGCCCGAGTCTAGTAGCGCTTGGGCCTTTATGCCCTCCACCTGGACTGGGAGTAAAAAGCCTGCTTTGAAGTTTTCCCCATTACCAGATACTAAGGCAGTGTGTATAATGCAATCTTTTTGCAAGTGCCCAACATTTCCACACTTGAAACATTTTCCTTTAGTAAAGGAAAAACCCCTATTTTCACAAGGTGCTTTACATTCAAAATTCTTACTTACTTTATCAGCCGGATTTTGAGGTCCTTGAGAATTCAGCCTCAAAATACCGTTCTGTCATGGCAGCTGCTTCACTTGTTGTCTTACAGTTCTGTAACATAAGAAACTTCTTAACTTCAGCAGGTACAGCTTCCATGTACTGTTCCAACATTATCTCATCTAACATAGACTCTACATTTTGCTGCTCAGGTTTGAGCCATTTACAGGCTAATCCCTTTATTCTAAAATACAGGGCTTTAGGGGTTTCTCCAGGCTTTAACTTTGCCTCCCTAAACCTGCGCCTGTAGAACAGAGGGGTGAGCCCTAACCTGTCTCGTACAGCATTCTTTACTGCGTCATAATTCATTGCTAAGGTAGCTGGCATTGACTTGTATGCCGACAAAGCTTCACCAGATAAAGACATGGCAAATCTTATAGCCCACTGCTCCTTAGGCAGTTTGACAGCTTCTGCAATTTGTTCAAATGCATCCATATAATCATCTAAATTGTCAGTAGGAGATAACTGTCCCAGCAAAAGTGAACCGGTACCATTTAGTCCTACCCCTTGGGTAAATCCTGGAAAAACTTCCGCTGGTTCCTGCTGTTGCTTTGCTAAATATTCTATGAGAGCATTTACTGGTCTCAGCTGTTCTTGTAAGGCAGTCATCGCTTGGTCATGCACCCTTCGCGACATCTCCAGCTGCTTATCCCATTGCAGGGACATTCACCTTAGTATTTCTTGCGGGTCCATTCTGGATCTCCTGGTATCTGCAATAGAACAAAAAAAAACAAAACAAGTGTGGCCCCAAAAAAAAAAGAGAGAGAGGAAAAAAAAAATTCTCCTTCTTTTTTTTTTTTTTCAACGCCGTGCACTATTCCTGTGCACCACCCTTTCTCATTTGTATCCTTCTCCACCCGTGCCCAGCTACAATTACCTGGCGCCAGTGCAGAGTCAGGCACTGAGAAAAGGGAACTCCCCAGTCTGACCGATTGTCAGCCGAGCTCCGGATCTTTTCCTCCTGGCTGTCAGCTCTTGCTGCAGGAACCTCGTCCTTGTGGTGTCCTCAAATCCAGGTAAAAATCCTGCCAACTACACCATTTGTCACCAGCTCTCCTTAAATCCCCGTGTATAAGTGAGTAGAGGTTAAGTGAGTGGGTTTTTCCCCACTGAAGCAGCTACTTTACAAATCCTGAAGCTGGGCTTTTTGGGAAATGTAGTCCCTTCACCGAATCAATGAGGAGCAGTTGTGGAAAAGTGGTTTAAGCAACCAAAGGATTTTATTTCCCCTCCTGGGGTGGATTTCACCATGAACAAAGTAACACAAACCAGGTATTTACTGGTATAAGGACAAATCAAAGGTTCTTTAACAGAAAAGGCTTACTTCAGCAATAAACAGGTTGATATCTAGCATTCCAACGTAACAATGCTGTTTCTTCACAGCTCTCTGCTTCTCAATGCTAGTAGTGCTGTACTTTCTCTTTCAAAACATGCCTTCAGCGTAATGAGATTATTTCATTAGCAAGCGATATCGTACAGTCCATGATATCTTCATCAATATTCACACACTCAGGTTCAAAGTCCATTAACTCTTCCTGGCTAGAAGGAAATGTTTGAAACGGCAATCCTGATGCCACACCCTTTCTAACTGCTTCAGGTTTCAACTGATATTCCTGAGTTAAATACTGGCTTTCACAAACGTTATCAGCACAGGTATTCTTTTCCCAGCTCCAACCCTCTGGGTAAATACAGTCACTGTAACTATTTTTATACCAGCCTTTTGGCTTACCTTTTAGCCTAGCTGGTGGAGGTTTCCTTTGTGGCTTTGGACTGGCTGTAGGTTCCCAACCTAAGCCTTGCACAGAAGATTTCACTTGCCTTCCTGGCTTTCTTTCACTTCTGTGTTCCCCTGGATACTGCAGGTAATCCACTCTGCCCTTATTATATCCTTCCCTTGGGGTTTCTTTTCTTTTCCTGAAGAAAGACACTGTCTCACCCTTCCACAGAGACTCTGGCTTTTTCCTGGCACTGCTGTTTTCACCGTAGCTCTCATTAGCTTCCTTATCCAGCACACATGCCTCATCCACTTCTTCTCCTTCCTCCCCTTCTTCTTCTAACTCCATAAGCTCAACTGAACTCTCTTTATCAGGGTGAATTCTAGGGCAGTGCTCAGCTCCACCCCCTAGCAGGTGTCCTGCATTAGCTCGTGACTCATTCCCTGAATGGTAGCAGGGGCGTTTCTCTTGCCTCTGTGCTTGGTTTCTAAGGTAACCAGGAGCCATGTGCTTTTGTTTACAAGTCAGCCCTACTCCTGTTCCTGGCTTTTTAGCCTCATCTACCGGGCTGGAAGGACCCACTATGTCACAATGGTCGGACATTATTCCAAGACCGTCCTGCCAGGCGCAGAGGAGATGGTCGCGAGGCCTGGTGAAAGTTAACAGACAGATAGGGCGTTGGCTTCTGCAAACGGGGGGCTGGCAGGTGCAGCACCCATGGGCTGACCCAAGATGTGCAGGTCTGTACCGTACGGATGGGGTGCACTTGTCTCCGGTGGGTCAGGCCCTCTTGCTGAATAATTGGCAGGAGGCATTGGAGATGTGCATTGGTCGCAGCTTTATAGGGGTGGGGCGGCACGAGGATAGGTAAACCACCTCGCGCCGGTGGCGGGGTAGAGAGCCCGCGCTCACCAAGGCGGCGGGGCTTTAACCAATTTAGGTTCAGTGGGGGGAGCGATGGAGCTCCCCGGGGTGGGGCGAGACATCCCGGTTGGGGGTCTCGGCCCGGTGCAGGGGGGTGGGGGCCGGCCTTTGCTACTAACATGGCGAGGCAGGCGGCGGGGGTCGGGAGAGGAGAATGCTCCACCTTGCTACTAATATGGCTGGTGGGGGCATTGTCCAGTGACGGGTGGGGGATTTTGTTGGAATGTTGAATATGTTTGCACATGTTGGGCGGTTGTGACATATTAATAAAGCTGCGACCAAAGTTGTACCATATTCTGTCTCCTGGGTGTTTTGTGTAAAAGGGGGGGGGGCTGTATGGGGGAGGTAGGTGTCAAGGAGGAAGGTGGACTAGGCAGAGGCGAGGTGGGCCTCTGTGTTACAAGAGTTAATGCACGAGGCCGCGGGCCGGGTCCCGCGGCCGACAGTAACTTGGGCCCGGGCCCGGCCTCGGCCTCCTGCACGTGATGGGGGCGGGGGCAGGGGAGCCTGGGGATGGGATCGCCTATGGATGGAGCGGGCGACCCCATTGGCTCCTTGATGGGGAGGCGGGGTTTAAGGGACCGAGGAGCCGCGTGGCCGGTCTTTTCGGCGCGGCTCCTCGGGCAGACGGACGCATTCCCGCCCGCCCTCCCACGGTAGAGGTGGTAGGATGTTGCAGCTGGGGGTGGCGGGGTAGAGAGACCGTGCTCGCCAAGGCGGCGGGGCTTTAACCGATTTAGGATTAGTGGGGGGAGCGATGGAGCTCCCCGGGGTGGGGCGAGACATTCCGGTTGGGGGTCTTGGCCCGGTGCAGGGGGGTGGGGGCCGGCCTTTGCTACTAACATGGCGAGGCAGGCGGCGGGGGTCGGGAGAGGAGAATGCTCTGCCTTGCTACTAATATGGCTAGTGGGGGCATTGTCCGGTGACGGGTGGGGGATTTTGTTGGAATGTTGAATATGCTTGCCCATGTTGGGCGGTTGTGACATATTAATAAAGCTGCGACCAAAGTTGTACCATATTCTGTCTCCTGGGTGTTTTGTGTAAAAGGGGGGGGGGCCATACGGGGGAGGTAGGTGTCAAGGAGGAAGGTGGGCTAGGCAGAGGCGAGGTGGGCCTCCGGGTTACCAGAGTTACTACAGTTATTTACATGGTGAGTGCATTTCCCTATCGGGTCTACACCGAAAAGTATCTTGTGAATAGGTAGTGCTTTAGAGCCTTCCTGAATTGGGTTAAGTTGGTGATAACTCTCATGTCTGGGGGGAGGGCATTTGCTTGTTTTAAAATTTTTAAATATTGATCTGTGCTTCTTGAACTTGATTATACAGTCCATTTATTTAATTTTAGGTAGAACCACATAAACCATAATGGCAGCTGCAGATTGTAAAAAGAAATGCAAACAATATTTATTAGATTATTTGAAACTTGGATTCATACCTTCGCTTGCAAATGAAATGAGGACTATGGGGCATATTTATATTTACTATACAAAGGTAGAGGCTTCCATGCGATATCGGAGCCACAGCCCCATTGAATTCAATAGGGCGTGGCTCCTATATTGCATGGAATCTGCTACTGCTGCATGGTAAATATACCCCCCTATATGTCTCCTATATGAAAATACTTTTTAACCAGCAAAGATCAAAGATCACCTTGAAAGGATTCATCCTGATAAGAAAAATAAAGATCTTGATTTTTTTTTTAAGTTGGAAATAAAATACAAACATTGACCAAATATAATGTCATTTATGAAAACACCTAGTAGAACCATGTCAGTCATGTTCAATGACTTTTTTAGCAAGGTCAAGATGTTCAAATATGTGCATTGAAAATTAATGACAGATGCACCACCTAGTGGGAAAATGAATTTATACCTAGAAGCCCCAAAGTACATCAATTGATGCACTCAATTGTCTTGGATGCGTCAATTGACGTACTTTGGGGCTCCTAGGTATAAATTCATGTTCCCACTTTGTGGCACATTTCAATCACTGTTTACAGTTTTACTCCGACATTACAAACAATAAACACATGATGACATCATGTAATGACATCACATACTGCACGTATTTAACAAATAAGTAACTTCACATTAATTCACATCTGCATTTCATGCTAAATGCAGTCATCGTGATAATGTGTCAATTGACGCACTTTGGGGTTTCTAGGTAAAATTCCTTTTGGGGCTTCTAGTGTTAAGTATGATGGAAAAGGAATGATGGTTATTCAGAGCTTGGAGGAATATTCAAATAAGCACGATAGTCCACTTAGCAATATAACTGTGGTGGCCACAGATAGTGCACCTTCAATGACTGGCCGCTCTGAGGTTTTGCTATCTTTCTTAAGGAAAAGGTTCCTTATGTGCATACTATTCACTGTGTATTACACAAACACCAACTTGTGGCAAAAATTTCAGTGACAAATTGCATGATGCCCTAAAGGTGTGCATTAGAACTATAAATATAATGAAAGCACATCCACTTAATTCACAATTGTTTACCAAACTATGTGATGAAAATGATAATTTCTTTTTGTGCCATCAAGTCAGTGTTGACTCATAGTGACCCAGCCTCCTCTGGGTTTTCTTGGCAATATATCACTGGAAGTAGATTGTGAGCCTTTTCTTCTGAGGCAATGAAGGGTAAAATAACTTGCCCAAGGTCACATGAAGGGTCAGTGGGAATCAAACCCTTGATTATCTGGGTATTAGGCAACTGCTCTAACCACTAGGCTACTCCTCCACTTTTGATTGATGAATTAGTGAACCAATTACTCTTGCATATTGAAGTGAGGTGGCTCTGGCGAGGTGTTAGCTTACAAAGACTTGTTGAGTTGTATGATTCAACAAAGGAGAGTCTTACTGATGCTGATTCCATTCTACGTGATGAGTGGAAAAATAATAAGGGGCATCTTTACTATTTGACAAACCTATATTCAAAATTTAATGATCTACAGACCTGTCTACAAGATAAAGATGTAACAACTATTGAAACTTGAACAATCCTTTTAGGTTTTCAAGTTAAATTAAACTATTCAAATCTTCATTGCTACAAAGAGATTTTTGGTACTTTTCGAACCTATGGCAACTGGAAAATGAAGACCATGTTCTTTCTGATGATGACTTGGACATATATATAAAGCACCTTGAAAAATTCAGTGAAGACTTTAAAGTGTGCTTTGAGGACTTGGGGAAAATGCATATATCTAACCAAATTGTTGTGCCATTTTATTCAGAAATAGAAAACATAAATACTGAATCTAAGGGGTATGTTTACTAAACAGTGGTAGTGGCTTCCATGTGATATTGGAGCTGTGGCCCCATTAAATTCAATAGGGCCATAGCTCCAATATCGCACAGAAGCTACTACTGCTGTTTAGTAAACATACCCTTAAATTACAAGATGAACTCATTGAACTCTCGGTGGACCTCAGAGCAAAATCACTGTTAATGAGAAGCCTCAGTAACATCTAGAGTAATGTAAATATTGTCAATAAGTATCCCAAACTTTGCACAGTGGTGAACACTTTTTTACTTGCATTCCCAAGTTGCTATATGGTTGAATCTGATTTTAGTCATCTAAATGCGGTCCTAACAGAGCAGAGGAACAAACTGAACATAGAAGAACATGATGAATTAAGACTAATGTTCATCAATCTACAACCAAATATTAGTGCTCTTGTCAGAGACCATCAACTTCATCCCTCCTATTAATGATGTCAGGTGAGTACTAAAGAGTTTTATTCAGTTTATTTAATTTATGATAATATGTTGTTATTTTATATATTTTATAAGGTGACATAAACTACTCTAATGCTGACTTTAACCGAGGCAGGCGGACCCGGTGCTTCGGGCCCACCCGACCCCATTCCCCTCCCCTACCCTCATTCCCCAAACCCCCCACAAAACACACCAAATGCTGTGTGAGAATCCTCTGCTGTCATTCCTGCTTGTGAGGGGAGGCACAATATGATCATGCTCAGGATTGCCTATCTCTTCGGACCTGTCTTGTCACGCCATCAAAAGTCCATCATGTTGCACCTCCTCCCACTGGCAAGAATGGCGGCGGAGGACTCACACTCATCTTCAAGCTGCTTAGTGGGAACTTTGCTTATTAGGTATCATTATATTGGTTTAAGTATCCCTATTCTCTTAGCAACTTCAACAAACTGAACAACTTTAGATAGCTACAAGAAATCTTTAAATCTTATGATGCAGACAGCAGTCCATCAGAGAAATGGGGGCTATCCAGTCTTTTGCACTAAGTGTTGCATGTATAATTTTCTCCCAGTTGGTGAGAGGTCTTAAGTGTGCACTAGGTGCAAAGAGCTCTTTGCTCTCAGGGAATGAGTAGCAGACTTGGAACAACTGAGGCAGAGAGGTATATAGATGAGACCTACAGTAGAGAAATCCCACCTACAGTCTGGCAGTCTTTCTGCTGCCATGGAGGAGAGAGGTCTTGTGGAAGGAGAGCCTCACCTTGGTATGACAGAAAATGATGCTATAGTAGGACCTGTCCTCCAAGTGATGTAATATTCTCTTGCACTAAAGATATGTCTCCAGGGCCATTTGCCTATGAGGGAAGATGTGTCTCCAGGGCCGTTATAGTTGTGATTCAAGCATTAGGAATGTAGACAGCTGGGTGGCTGGTGGATGTAGGACCGCCCGGTAACATGTTTGCCTGGTGCAAAGGTAGCAGACCTCATGTGCCACATAGATAAGGTTTTAGATAGTGCTGGGGAGGAGCCTGCTGTCTTGATACATGTTGATACCAATGATATAGGAAAGTAGGGGAGGGAGGTTCTGTAATCTAAATTATTGCTTTTAGGTAGAAAGTTGAAATCCAGAACTTCTAGAGTAATAGTTTCAGAAATGCTTCCTGTTCCACACACCAGAATCAAGAGGCAGGCAGAGCTCCAGTGAATCAATATGTTGATGAGACAATAGTGCAAGGAAGAGGGTTTGGGATTTGTTAGGAAGTGGGTAACATTCTGGGGAAGGGGGGATATTCCAAAATTATGGTCTCCACCTTAACCAGGGTTGAAACAGGCTGTCAGCATTAACATATAAAAAAGGAGGTAGAGCAGCTTTTAAACTAGAAAATGAGGGAAAGCTGACAGTCATCAAAGAACTCATGATTTGGAATGCTGTTTAAGAATACTAGAAAAATAGAGACGTTAGGGCATACTCAATAGAGAGGTTCCAATAAAGGTAAAAGTAACCCAGGTGCCTTTAACTAAAAACCAGACCGAGTTGAAAGATGCAAAATTATTCCTGTCATCTGAAAGCCAGACTGTTAATATGAAAAAAACAAAACTTTGAAATGCATGTATGCAAATTCTAGACATCTAAAAAATAAAAAGGAGAGTTTATAATATATAGCACTGAATCAAAAGTACAAGCATTGTGGAACCTGTGTTGTTTGGGGAAACTGCTAGGTACGTATGACCTAGATTGGCCACGGTTGGAAACAGGATACTGGGCTTGATGGACCTTGGTCTGACCCAGTATGGCATATCTTAGGTTCTTATTTTCTTATGTTCTTATGGCATCTCAGAGACCTGGTGGAAAGAGGACAACCAATGGGACACTATAATCCTAGACTACAAAGTACATCGCAATGATAGGGTATATCACATAGGTGGAGGGGTGGCGATATATGTTAAAGAGGGCATTGAATCAAACAGGATAAAGAGTTTTCAGGAAATAAAATCCCCTGTAGAATCTTTATTGATAGAAATTCCATGTAAAAAGATGTAGGGAATGGCCGTGGGGGTGTACCAGCGCCTGCCTGGCCAGAATTAACAGACTGATGATGAAATGCTAAAAGAAATGAAGGAAGTTTGAAAAGTTTATAACACAGTAATAATGGGAGAATTCAATTATCCCAATATTGACTAGCTCAATGTTACATCAGGCCATGCTAGGGAGATAAAGTTTCTAGATGAAATAAATGACTGCTTCATGGAGCAGATGGTTCAGAAACTGACTTTTGGATCTAGTTCTTAGTGGAATGCAGGACCTAGTGTGACAGGTAAAGGTGATGGAGTTGCTTGACAATAGTGATCATAATATGATCACATTTGATTTAATAAATGATGGGAGGATAACAAGGATAACAAGCATTTAATTTCAAAAAGGAGACATCAGGTCTGGACGTTGTTTAAATATGCTGTCTTGGAAGCCCAGACCAGATGTATTCCACGCTTTAAGAAAGGTGGAAGGAAGGCCAAACGACAGCCAGCATGGTTGAAAGGTGAGTCAAAGAGGCTTTTATAGCTAAGAGATTATCCTCCTGAAAATGGAAAAAAGGGTCAAATGATGAAAACAGGAAACAACTGTACTGGCAAGTTAAGTGCAAAGCATTGTTCAGGCAGGCAAAGAAAATTTTTGAAAAGAAGCTTGCTGTGAAAGAAAAAGCACATAATAAAATCTTTTTCAAGTACATTTGTAGCAAAACACCTGTGAGAGAGCCTGTTGGACCATTAGATGATAGCATGATAAAAGGGGAACTAAGAGAGGACAAGGACATAGTAGAGAGACTGAATTAATTCTTTGCAGCCATCTTTTCTGAAGAAGATGTAGGAAACTTACTCATGCCAGAAATGATACTCAAATATGATGATGTATCAGAGGAATTGAAACAAATCTTGATAAACCTGGAAGATAATTGACATAGGTAATTGCCACTTATGCCCATATCACCAAAATCTTGGAGGTTGCTAATGAAATTACCCTCATACTATTAATAAATGATTCATGCTGCAGTTATTGGGTGTTATATTTTGTTTTGCCATTATTTATTTATTGCATTCAATTTATTACCTGCTAAACACTTAGGGGCCCTTTTACTTAAGGCTGCTAACCAATTACCATATATTTCGGTGTGCGGGAATCTTGATAAAGAGCAGAAAATTACCTGGATCGGATGGCATACATCCCAGTGTGCAGAAAGAACTGAAGCATGATATTGCAGATTAAATTTAATTTGGAGAAGTACAAAGTTATGCACTTAGAGAAGAACAACCCAAACTACAGTTACATGATACAAGGTTCCACATTAGGAATCACCACTCAGGAAAAGGATCAGGATGTCATCGTGGATAGCACATTGAAACCCTCTGCCTAGTGTGCAGCCATGGCCATGGAAGCACATATAATGCTAGGGATCATAAGGAATGGAATAGAAAATAAAACCAAGGACATTATAATGCCTCCGTATCACTCCATAGTGTGACTGCATTTTGAATATTGTGTTCAGGTTTGGTCACCATGCCTTAAAAGAGATATAGCGTAATTGGAAAAGGTACAGAGAAGAGCAACCAAAATGGTAAAGGGAATGGAAGGATATCCCTTTGAGAAAAAAAGGCTTAAAAGATTAGGGATCTTCAATTTGAAAAACAGACAGCTGAGGGGAGATATGATATAGGTGTATAAAAAAATAAATGGAGTGGAACAGGTAAATGTAGATTGGTTGTGCACTCTTTCAGAAGCAGCAATACTAGGGGACATGTAATAAAGATACAGTATGGCATATTTAAGACTAATCGGAGAAAATAGTTTTTCACTCAATGCATAATCAAACGCTAGAATTTGTTACCAAAGGATGTAATAACAGTAGTTAGTGTAACTAGATTTATAATAGTTTTGGATGAGTTCCTGGAGTAAAAGTCCATAAACTATTATTAAAGAGGACTGGGAAAATCATAAGAACCTAAGAACAAGATATGTCATACTGGGTCAGACCCAGGTCCATTAAGCCCAGTATCCTGTTTCCAACAGTGGCCAGTCTAGGTCATAAGTACCTAGCAATTTCCCCAAAAGACACAGGTTCCTCAGTGTTTGTATTGGATCAAGCAGTGAAATCATGGGTCCCTTTTAATAATGGTTTATGGACCTTTCCTCCAGGAACTTGTCCAAACCTTTTTTAAACCCAGCTACACTAACAGCTTTTACTACATCCTCTAGTAACAAATTCCAGAGTTTGATTACACATTGAGTGAAAAAATATTTTCTCTTATTAATCTTAAATATGTTAACCTGTAGCCAGGGGCGGCCCAAGGGGGGTGCGGGGCCATGTGCGGAGACTCGGTGCGGGGCCTCATTTGCATAAGTGGCCTTATTTGCATAAATATTTGCATAATGTTACCATACACTAACTTTTAGTAAACATGCCTCTTAATGAGTGCATGGATAAAGAAAGACTAAAAGATTTCTACATTACTATAATCCAGTGCCAACCGCCAGGCACATTAGGAACTACTACAAACGCTGCCCATTTAGAACCCATAGCAAACCCGCTGTATCCTGACAGCATTACCAGGACTCACAAAGCACCAGACCCTACCTATCAAAAGGAAACACTGCAAATATTAAACCAGTACATTTCAGAGAATACTGGGGAAAGAGAACAAGTGGCAATGTCAAATAGGAATTACATAAACAGAATACCTCAGCTCAGTTACACATGCAGAACATAGACCATCACCAAACAAGGAATCACAATTTAGAAACAGGAAGGCAATAATTAAACTGGGAACCCCAAAAGCCAAACTTGGAATGTACAACAACACTGTAGAAATAAAACTATAAATCAATTTCCTCTTGTACCAAACAAAGCGCAGACGTTAATGATGCACATTTCCCAGAGCTTTCATATTCCAGTTAATAAATTCAAAATAAAGAGATATATTTCTACCTTTTGTGCATTTTTTTTCAGTTGCAATTGCTCCAGCCACTTTCTTCTGGTTTCTTCATGTTTTCTGCTAACTCTCCATCGTCTGCTGTCCATTTGTCCTTTCTTCTCTCTTCTAGTTTTCTTTCCATCCTCTCTCTCTACATCTGCTTTAACATACTAATCTTTATCCTTTTGCTCTTTCCTCATTCTTATTTCATCCACACAAATTTTACCCCTCCATCCTCAATCCCCACTTACTCTCCCAATACCCGGCCAATTGTAGATTTTTCATCCCTCCCACACAAAATATTTTTCCCCTCTCCATTTTACTCTCCCAGCCCCATCCCATTCTAATCCTCCCCCAACATCAGCTCCCTTCTAGTTCCAGTCTCACCCAGCATCCATTCCCTTCTAGTCCCTGCATCAGCCCATTTCCAGTCCTAGCCCCCCATCAACCCATTTCCAGTCCTAGCTCCCCCATCCATTTTCAGTCTGAGTCCCTTCATCAGCTCATTTCCAATCCTAGCCCCCCATCAGCCCATTTCTAGTCACTTCCTAGCCCCACCATCAGCCCATGTCAAATCCTAGCTCCCCTCCACTCAGCCCAATTCCAGTCCAAGCCCCCCCATGAGCCTACTTCCAGTTCTAGCCCCTCCATGAGTCCATTTCAATTCAAGCCCCACCACAGCCCATTTCCAATCTTAGCTCCCCCCAACAGCCCATTTCCAGTCCTATCCTAGCTGCTCCATCAGCCCATTTTCAGTTCTAGCTCCCTTCCCTCACAGCCCATTTCCATTCCAAGCTCCCTCCCCATCAGCTATTTGCAGTTCAAGCCTCCCCGTCCACTCAGTCCATTTCCAGTCATAGCAATCCCCCAACCCAGGACCAGTCCTAGCCCCCCAGCAACCCCTTGTCAGTTTATGCCCACCATATAAACCATTACCATTCCTAACTCCCCTTCAGCCCACTTCCAGTCTTAACCCCATCAGCCCATTTCCAGTCAGCCCCCCATAGCCCATTGCCAGTCCTAACCCCCCCCCCATCAGCCCACAGCCCATTACTAGTCCTAACCACATCAGCCCACCTCAAGTCCTAACCCCTCCCCATCAGCCCTTTTCCTGTCCTAGCGCCCCCATAGCCCATTAGCAGTCCTAACTCCCCCCCCCCATAGCCCATTAGCAATCCTAACCCCCATCACCCTATTTCCAGACAGCCCCCATCAGCCCACAGCCCATTACCAGTCTTAACCCCCCCAGCCCATTTCCAGTCCTAACCCCCCATCACCCCATTTCCAGTCAGCCTCCATCAACCCCCAGCCCATTACCAGTCTTAACCCCCCCAGCCCATTTCCAGTCCTAACCCCCCATCACCCCATTTCCAGACAGCCTCCATCAGCCCCCAGCCCATTACCAGTCTTAACCCCCCCAGCCCATTTCCAGTCCTAACCCCCCCCAGCCCATTTCCAGTCCTAACCCCCCTCACCCCATTTCCAGTCAGCCTCCATCAGCCCCAGCCCATTACCAGTCTTAACCCCCCCAGCCCATTTCCAGTCCTAACGCCCCCCAGCCCATTTCCAGTCAGCCTCCATCAGCCCCAGCCCATTAGCAGTATTAACCCCCCCTAGCCCATTTCCAGTCCTAACCCCCCCTCCAGCCCATTTCCAGTCCTAACCCCCCCTGCACATTTCCAGTCCTAACCCCCCCCCCTTGCACATTTCCAGTCCTAACTCCCCCCCTTGCACATTTTCAGTCCTAACCCCCCTCCAGCCCATTTCCAGTCCTAACCCCCCCTTGCACCTTTCCAGTCCTACCCCCCCCCCCTGGCACATGTCCAGTCCTAACCCCCCCCTTGCACATTTCCAGTCCTAACCCCCCATCACCCCATTTCCAGACAGCCTCCATCAGCCCCCCCCCTTCCCTTCCCTTCCCTTCCGGCAAATTAAAAAACAAAAACAAAAACCTGGCTCTAGCTGCTGCCGCTGCCGCGTCCGTCGCAGCAGCGGCAGAATGGCGTGTCCCGCGGGGCCCCCTCTCCTCGTCGAGCCCTCTGCAAGGGCTTTCAGATTCGCGAAGGGAGAGTGCTCCCTCGCGTCTCTGTAAAGCCCGCAGGGGCTAATGGGAAATTTCCCATCAGCCCCTCGCGTCTAAAAAAAAAAGCAGAATGTTCTTTGCGCGGGGCCCCCTGAAACGCGGGGCCCTGTGCAAAAAACATTCTTGCTCAATGGACGGGCCGGCCCTGCCTGTAGCTTCATTGCATGTCCCCTAGTCTTTTTATTCTCTGATGTTGTAAACAATCGATCTACATTTACCCGTTCCACTCCATTCAATAATTTATAGACCTCTATCATATCTCCTCTCAGCCGTCTCTTTTCCAAGTTAAATAGCCCTAACCTTTTTAGCCTCTCTTCATAGCAGTATCCTTCCATCCCCCTTACCATTTTGGTGGCTCTTCTCTGAACCTTTCCTAATAATGCTATATCCTTTTTAAGATACAGTGACCAGAATTGCACACAATATTCAAGGTGTGGTCGCACCATGGAATGATACAGAGGCATTATAATATCCTTTGTTTTATTCTCCATTCCTTTCCTTATGATACCTAGCATTCTGTTTACTCTCTTGGCCACCACTGCATATTCAGTGGAGGGTTTTAACATGTTATCCACGATGACGCCCAAATCTTTTTCCTGGGTGGTGGTTCCCAATGTGGAACCTTGTATCGTGTAACCATAGTTTGGGTTTTTCTTTCTTAGGTGCATAACTTTGCACTTGTCCACATTAAATTTTATCTGCCATTTTGATGCCCAGTCTTCCAATTTATCAAGATCCTCTTGCAATTTTCCACAATCCTCTTGGGTTTTAACAAATTTAAATAGTTTTGTGTCATCTGCAAATTTGATAACCTCACTCGTTATTCCCTTTTCCAGGTCAGTTATGAATATGTTAAAAAGCAGAGGACCCAGCAAAGATCCCTGGGATACTCTACTATTCAAATTTCTCCATTGGGAAAATTGGCCATTTAGCCCTACCCTCTGCTTTATATCTTTTAACCAGTTCCTGATCCACAATAGTACACTGCCTCCTGTCCCATGACTTTTTAGTTTTGCCAAAGGTCTCTTATAAGGGACCTTATCAAAGGATTTCTGAAAGTCCAAATACACTATATCAACCGACTCACCGTTGTCTACCTGTTTATTCAGACCTTCAAAAAAACATAACAGATTAGTAAAACAAGATCTTCCTTGTCTAAAGCCAGGTTCGTTGTCTCCCATTAACCCATAACTATCTACATGTTCAGTAATTTTGTACTTTATGATGGTTTCTACCATTTTTCCCTGTGTTGACGTCAGACTCATCGGACTGTAGTTTCCCGGATCACCCCTGGAACCCTTTTTAAAAATTGGCATTACATTGGCCATCCTCCAATCTTCAGTTATTACAGATTATTTTAATGATAGTTTACATATTGCTAATAGCAGGTCTGCAACTCATATTTCAGTTCTTTCAACACCCTTGGATGTATTCCATCTGGTCCAGGTGATTTGCTACTCTGCAGTTTATCAAATAGTTGTAATACATCTTCCCAGTGTATCAATATTTCTTGCAATTCTTCCATAGTATAATCTTTAAATACCACATCAGTCATGGGTAACATCCCTACATCTTCCTCTGTAAAGACCGAAGCAAAGTATTCATTCAGTCTTTCCGTTATGGCCTTAGAAACATAGAAACATAGAAATATGACTACAGAAAAAGACCACATGGCCTATCTAGTCTGTCCTTCCATAACAACTACAACAGTCCCCTTTTTACCTTTAGAGATCCTCTGTGTTTGTCCCATGCTTTGTTGAATTCAGTTACTGTCCTCATCTCTACCACCTCCACTGGGAGACTATTCCACGGATCCACTACTCTTTCCATAAAGAAATATTTCCGCATATCACTCCTGAATCTATCTCCCTTCAACCTCATCCCATGTCCCTTCATAGCAGAACTTGCTTTCAATTGAAAGAGGCTCTCTCCCTGAACATTTATGCCACGGAGGTATTTAAACATCTCAATCATATCACCTCTATCCCGCCTTTCCTCTAAGGTGTACATATTAAGATCCTACAGTCTGTCCTCATATGCTTTATAATGAAGGCCATTATTCATTTTAGTAGCCACCCTCTCTACTGACTCTATCCTGATCACATCCTTTTGAAGGTGTGGTCTCCAGAATTGCACACTATACTCCAAATGACGTCGCACCAAAGACTTATACAGAGGCATTATCACCTCCTTTTTTCTGCTAGCCACTCCTCTCCGTATGCACCCAAGCATCCTTCTAGCTTTTGCCATCGCCTTTTCTACCTGTTTAGCTACTTTAAGATCATCAGACACAACCACGCATAGGTCCCACTCTTCTTTACTGGACAAAAGTACTTCACCCCCTATACTATATTGCTCCCTTGGATTGCTGCAGCCCAAATGCATGACCTTACATTTTTTAACATTAAATCCCAGCTGCCAAATTCTAGACCATTCTTCAAGCTTAGCTAGATCCCTCCTCATGTTATCTACCAATTCCTGGGTGTCTAATCTATTGCAGATTTTGGTATCATCCGCAAAGAGGCAAACCTTACCTGAAAGCCCTTCCGCTATATCACTAACAAAGATGTTAAAAAGAATCGGACCAAGGACAGATCCCTGGGGCACACCACTGATAACATCCTTCTCCTCAGAGTGAGCTCCATTTACTTGTACTCTTGTCCCCTTGTCCCCTCTTAGTGCCCCTTTTACCCCTCTATCATCTAATGTTGCAACTGACTCTCTCACAGATTGTTTGCTATAAATGTACTTGAAAAAGTCTTTATTACGCATTTTTGCTTCCACAGAAAGCTTTTTCTCAAATTCTCTCTTTGCCTGCCTTATGAATGCCTTGCATTTAACTTGCCAGTTCTTATGCTGTTTCAAGTTTTCATCATTTGGCTCTTTTTTCCATTTCCTGAAAGATGCTTTTTTTGGCAAGAACAGCCTCTCTGACCTCACCTTTAAACCATGCTGGCAGTTTTTTGGACTTCCTTCCACTTTTCTTAAAGCATGGAATATAGCTGGTCTGGGCTTCCAAGATAGTATTTTTAAACAACACCCAAGCTTGATGTAAATCATTAACCTTTACAACTGCTCCTTTTATTTTTTCTTAACTATTTTCCTCATTTTATCATAATCTCTCTTTCAAAAGTTAAAAGGTAGTTCTGTGGATTTCCTTACCTTCCCTCCTCCATTATTTAAATTAAACGCGATCATGCTATGATCACTATTGCCAAGTGGCCCCAACACCCTTATCTCTTGCACCAGATCTGGTGTTCCACTAAGGACTAAGTCCAAAATGACTTCCCCTCTGGTTGGTTCCTGAACCAGCTGCTCCAAGAAGCAGTCATTTATTTCATCTAGAAACTTTATCTCCCTAGCAAGTCCGGCCGTGACACTGACCCAGTCAATATCGGGATAATTGAAATCACCCATTATTATTACTGTGCTGTAACATTTGTTAGCTTCCCTGATTTTTTTGAGCATTTCATCATCCATTTGTTCATTCTGGCCAGGCGGTCAATAGGCCCCCCTAGTCCACCAAGAACCCCCTCCAAATCCACTGTTTATCCTTGGACAAGCAGCATTGGATGGGGCAAAGAATGGTCAGTGCTTGGCAGACTGTCTGCATCACAAATAGCACAGCCATTATTGGCAGGCACGCCCCGTCAATGTGGCATACAACACAGGTGCACATCCTGTCACATTAGTGGGTGGTGTTAACTGCACCCTCACTGTTTGCTCCAAAGACAGTGAGTGCATGGGAAGCAAAACCTGCACTAGTAATGTGGAGTTATGCCAGGTATACCTCTATTTACTAGCACAAATCAAGCACCATCCCAAACTCATTTTCAGCACCAACTATACACTAGTAAACATGCCCTTCAGTGTCACACCACCACCATGCTAACTGCTAACATGGACATGCTAATTCCTGCGTTAACAGCTTAATGCATGTTAGTAAAAGGTCCCCTTGCAATCTCAGCAACTCATTTGTAACTCATTACCACCGTGCTAAATGAATAAAACAGCTTGCGATCAACCTTGCATTATTCTTCTCTCTGGAGCACTGAGCCACTAACATGGAGAACATTTTTAAAGGAGCTGACATTAGGAGATAAGGTACATGGTCCAAGGATCTCCCTCCACCTGGTCCACAAACCCCCCCCCCCCTCCAAATCCCATAATAAAATGTCCCCCTCCTGGATCACCATTCATCCCCCCCTGCAGACACCACTCCTTGTTATCTAGGGGCCTACTGTAAATCTTCCTGGTTGTCTAAGGGATTTCTGGGCAGAATGATCTCCAATTGCTACCACTCATCAAGATGAATGATTCAAAATGGCATCTGTGATCCCTTGAACTAGTCTAGCAGTATTACCCTTGTGGGCAAACTTCCATGGAAGGGCTTTTGGAAAAATATGGCAGCTTGACCCCAAGCCATAGTACCACAAGACTTCCGCTTGATGTCAGCAGTGCTATTTTGAACCCAATGCCATGACGGGCAGGAGTGACTTGGGATCTTTTCTGCTCAGAAATGTCCTAGATCACCAATGAGATTTATGGGAGGCCTGTATTGGCCAGGAGGGGATGGGGGTCTTCAGAGGGTTGACATTGCTTGATTGAGGGTCTGAGGAGTGGGGGTCATTGGGGGGGGGGCTTTTAATGCAGAATAGGGGGCAAAGGGAGCTGGGCTGAATTTTGTTGAGACTGGGTGTGGGGGGGGGGGGGAGGGAACCCCTGGACTGTGCACCTTTTATTCTGAGGTCAGTCCTTTTAAGAATGTGCCCAAGAGGAATGGGCAGCACATTAACAGCCTGATAATCCAAGGGGGGAAATATAATGCCAATAATATCAGCTTTGAGATGGCATTATTTTTCCAGAAATAACTCAGCTTGGACTGTTTAGCGTAATCTACATTATTCAAATTGCATAATAATAAGGTGTTTTGCATGCATTTGCATGTATTGCATCTCCTTATTATACAATGAGCATTGGAGTACTTTAAAGAGCATTATGATAAAGTAACACATTATTGCCCTTTAACATGGTAAATGTGTGTTCTTCACATAACACACTTTCGTAACAAGTTCCCTAGGTGTGTGCTAATTCTTGCGTTAACTGCATAGTGTGGAATAGGGAAGAGAATTAGGGGACATGGACTTCACTTGGAATATTGTGTTCAGTTTTGGAGACCACATCTTGCAAAGGATATAAAAAGACTGGAAATGGTTCGGGGAAGTGACCAAAACGATTTGGAGCCTGCGTCAGAAGACGTATGAGAAGAGACTTGAAGACCTAAGTATATACACTCTGGAGGAGAGGAGGGACAGGGGTGATATGAGTCAGACCTTTACATACTTACAGAGTATTAATGAACAAACGAACCTCTTCCAAAGACGTGGACGCTGTAAAACTAGAGGCATAACATGAAGCTGCAAGGGGGTAAACTGAAAGGCAATGTCAGGAAATACTTTTTTCACTGAAAGGGGGGGCTGGTTGCTTGGAATGCCCTCTTGATGGAAGTGCTGGGAACAAATACAGTGACAGAATTCAAAATGGCATGGGACAGACACAGTGGATCCCTTTATAGCAACAGAATAAAATCAAAATAAACATAGCTATCTCTTATATCTCAACAAATAGGGGTGACCTACACGGTGCGGTGGATACACCCCTAAACAAATGCATGGGGAGAGGTGACCTGCACAGAGCGGCAAGTGCATCTACTCTTGCCATCTTGCTGAGCAGACTAGATGGACCATACTAGTCTTTATCTGCTGTCATATACTATGTTACTATGTATGTTACTTTGCAAATAATGCACACTAACTTACCGCACTCTAACTTAATGCAGCAGATAATACTTAGAGATATGAGGCAGTGTACTATTGTGGATTGGGAACTGGTTAAAAAATAGAAAACAGAGTAGGACTAAATGGCCAATTATCACAATGGAAAAAGGTGAATAGTGGAGTACCTCAGGGATCTGTGCTGATCCCTTTGCTTTTTAACATATTCATAAATGACCTGGAAATAGGATTGAGTGAGGTCATCAGATTCATAGGCAACCCCAAATTATTAAATGTTGTTAGAACACAAGTGGATTGTGAAATATTGCAAGAGGACCTTGAGGAATTGGAAGACTGGGTGGCTAATCCCCATCGGGGCACGTCCAGCTCATCTGAATGTCCAAAATCTGGATGGGACTGTCCTGCATCCGATTCTGAGCCTGCAGGGGCTAGACAACCCCATGGGATCAGAATCAGGTGGAACGGGCCTGGATGGACAGGCTGTGCCCGAATTCTGAGGGACCAAGAGTCTAGCCCGTTCCCCACACAATGCAGCCACAGCTCCTGCATAGAGCCTGGCGCCATGATGTCCTGTTGCCAAAGCACTGGGATGCCATGCAGGAGTCCTGATTGCCAGCCGGCTCCTGCTGTGCACAGTTCCCCGCTGCCTGACCCCCGATTGGGCCACCCAAGGTTGGGGTCAGGCTGTGGGGAACCCCCTGCTCCTGCTCACCTCCTTCTGGGTCCTCACTGTTTCCGCCGTGATGGTTGGGGGAACTTATTCCACCTCCGAGGAATAAGTTCTAGGAGTGAGATTGTAATCCGGTCCTCAATTTCTGACAGTCTCATTCTGATGTCCTTTTAATGGGGACTACAGAACTGATTCTAATGGATAGCATCAGGGACTACGAATACCATACTGCATTGAAATGCATATTCAAAACCAGAAGTAGAAACAAATCTCATTCTTGGAATTGGGTAACTTGGCAACTTTGAGTTCCAGAAATATCCTCAAGAATGCATGCAAAGTTTTACCAAGCATTAGTAAAAGGGACCCTAACTTTGAGAACGAGCAGCGTTTCTGCACATTTCAAATTTTAATTTGTAAGAAACAGCTTTGAGGCATAACAGATCTAAAGTAATTTGTCTTGCTAATTTCATTTAGAATTGCAAGACATGTTTCCTCCTTCTCTTCCTTTTTACTTGCATTCTTTTTACTTAATAAAACATTGAATTTATTTATATTTAGATTGAACCAATTTTTATGTTAAAATATCCAAATGAATGCAGACAGTATCTTTAAGTCCACAAAAGGTGAATAATATAAAGAAATCCAGTAAAATATTAATAACATATTTCCATTGAAATGCTACAGATATTTATTTTGCAGGTTTTTTCTAGCAAAGATTCAGTGTATGACACTAGAAAAGTAGATTAAATGAATGCACAATGGTCACACATATTGGAATAATTTCATTTCAGGCACAATAATAAAAAAATCTATTTTTGAATGTCAGCTGTATTATTCATTTGCTTAGTCTATCTAAATTCATCATGGGGTGAGTCACAGCAAAACATATTTAAGTAAATCTATGTGAAAATTTAGGTAAATTAGGTAAAAGTAAAATGATGACATCAATACGCATATGAGGGGGGAAATTTTCACTATCTTGTCTAGGTGCAAGGTATGTTGATACTACTGCATCGGAGAAATTATCTAGGTAATTAGCACCTTGTAACTTCTATTTTTATGAGTTGTCTGTGAACTCAAAAATACACGTGCACTTTGAAAATGGTGGCAGATACTTTTCAGAAATTCTTACCTGGATAAAAAGCATGCTTAAAAATGTCTTCCTTAGAGCACATGTACTTTTAGCTACAGGGGGGAAGGGGCAAGGTTATATTACAGTAGGGAATCCCATATTCACTTTCACATGCTTAATGTTCTGTTGTTTTGAAGCAGCTGCAAATTACATGGGTACAAAATACCTACATTTCCTTGCTGGCCCAGTTTTCAAAGGGAAACTCCATAGGTAGCTGCCTTTTTAAAAATTAGCTTGCTGTCTCTTAAGTAGGATGTGCCCATGGGTCTGCAAGAGCTGTGCTTGGTTTAGAGATTGACCTTGAAATATCAGTGTATATTTTCTCTCCTGGATCTCTCCCAATGGACTTCTGGGACTATCCGTCATTCCCTTTTGACTATGCTCCTTCTTATAATTTCAACAAATTTCTCCCAGAAGGAAATGTTGTTGTTGTTGTTAAGTGCCGTCGAGTCGGAGTTGACTCATGGCGACCCTCTGGATAGCTATCCTAAATTGTGTTCGGTCTTCAGTCAGGCGGCTCATTGTTGACAGACTGGTACCTGTAGCTGCTGTTATTGTATCGATCCATCTCATTGCTGGCCTTCCTCTTTTGCGTTGACCTTCTATCTTGCCAAGCATAATGTCTTTCTCTAATGATCTCTCTCTTTGCATGATGTGTCCAAAGTATGAAAGTCGAAGTCTTGTCATCTGAGCTTCTAAAGAAAGCTTAGGTTTGATCTCCTCTAGTACCGACTGGTTTGTTCTTCGGGCAGTCCATGGTATACACAGTATTCGCCGCCAGCACCATAATTCAAAGGCATCAATTTTCTTCCTATCTGTCTTTTTCACTGTCCAGCTTTCACATCCATATGATGTTATTGAAAATACCATGGCCTGAACAAGTCGAATCTTTGTATGGAGAGAGACATCTCTGCTCTTGAGAATCTTATCTAGGTCTTTCATAGCCATTCTGCCAAGAGCAATGCGTCATCTGATTTCTTGACTGCTTGTTGCTTCTTTATTGATAGAAGGAAATAGTTGTCATAATTTAGATAATAAGATCTGTAGCTTTATTAGGACTAACAAAACATACTGGCAAAACGTCATAACAGGGCCCCTATGTAACAGTTTGAATAAAAGCACTTTCTAATACATAATTTATGAAGACAACATAATGACCTAAAGGGGTCTTTTACTAAAGAATGTTAGCTGGCAACACGTGTTCTGGCGCATGCAGAATGCATGTTGGGTTCTGTATTGCCAGCTAGCAGAGAGTCATGACAGCACAGGACAACTTGCATGCTGTCTAACTCATGTTAGGGAAGTGAGTGGATGAGGTGAGTGGATGTGGTGTGCTCTGTGCAGTTATCATGGGGTTCAAACCATGCACTAATTGAATTGGCACGGGATCACTTAATGCTGCCTCAATAGGTGGCGATAAGTGCACCCACACTAATGTGCCCTGCGCTAAGGGATATGGCTCCACATTACCTTCCAGGGAAAATGCTTTCCATGCCCCTGTCAGTTAACGCAGTGGGGTTGCACCTAATGCACCATAGTTCCAGCACTGTTGGAGGGTTTGGTGCAACACGCTAGCACCCTTGAGTAAAAGGGTCCCTAAGTGGCATTATAAAAACAGACTCCCAAAATAACCCAGCAGAGCACAAATACTCTCACATAAATGTATAAATTGTTTTAAAGAAGCTGTCAATATGTTGCATGCACTCTATGGGGGTAATTTTCAAAGGAACTGCATAAAGGTATGCACCATGGACATGTGTAAATCACAGTATTTTAGTGGTAAATGTGTAATAGGCATGTAAGCATGTACTCTAGGCGATCACTATTTTGTAAGTACACATATCAGGCCAGTTGCATGTACTTGCACTGTGGGTATGCCTAGGGACAGCATCTGGGCAGAGTGCATATTTATGCATACAAATTATAAAATACTATAATTTATGTGTGTTCTGGAAAAATGTAGGAACAACCATTTATACAAACTGTAGGACTGGTGTAAATGTTTGTGCCTAAAATGTGTACGCGGAGGCCAATTCTGTTCCGTGTGTCCCCAGGACATCCAGGCACCCAGAATCTGGATGGGCCTGTGTTACACCTGATTCTGCTCCTGCAGGGGCAAGACGTGCTTGCAGGAGCAGGATCATGTGCAACCAGCTAGATGTGCAGGCCGTGCCCTGATTCTGGGCACCCAGTCATCCAGCCCACTACCTGGTTAGCCCAGCCTGGCTCCTGCATGGATTGGCAGTGTCATGGCGTCCTGTTTCCATGCTACCGCGGCTTCATGATGGAGCTGTGATCCCCGGCACACCCTGCAAATGTCCATTCCCTGCCGCTTACTACTATTAATCATTTATATAGCACTATAAGGCGTATGCACCACAGTGCTAGAAAGTCCCCAAGTTCCTTCAATATTCTCAAATGAATCACATCTGATCCCATCACTTTGTCTACTTTTAGTTTATCAAGTTCCTCATGAACACAGTCTTCTGAAAATTGTTTGGGATCCCCATCGCTTCTGTTCCTATTTGCGGGTATTTTCTGAAGTCCTGCTCCTGGCCCTTCATCTGTGAACACAGAACAGAAATACTTGTTAAGCAATTCCGCTTTATCCTCATTAGCTTCTACATATTCCTCCCCTTCACCCTTGAATCTAACAATACCACGTTTGCCCTTCCTCCTCTCATTAACATATCAGAAAAATGTTTTATCCCCCTAGTTATTGCATTGGCTAGTTCTTCTTTTTGTATCTTTATTTTCCTGACTACTTTGCTAACTTCTCTATTTTTTCCCAAATATAGATGCCTGTCTTCCTCTCTTTGTGATTTCTTGTAGTTCATAAAGGCCTCCCCCTTTTTCTTCACCTGTTCAGCTACTTCGTTTTAGAACCATAGTGGCCTCCTTTTCCTTTTACCTTTATTTACCTTTCTAACAAAAAGGTTTGTTTTCCTTAAAATATCAGTTTTGCCCATTGTTTTTCTACATCTGCCTGCTGTTCCCATCCTGCAATGACTCCTTCAAGTATTGGCCCATTTTAGCAAAGTTAGTTTTCCTAAAGTCTAAGAGGCATGTTTACTAAACTGCGGTAATGTTACAGACCGCGCGTTAGGTAATGTTAATGATCATTAGGTAATGTTAACGCGCGGTATGTAACGTTAACGCGCATTAATGTTACCTAATGATCGGTAACGTTCCCGGCCACAGTAAACACCGTAGAGGGTGGAGAGAGGGCGGGGTGAAGGGGTCAGTGGTGGGGAGCGGCTCCCTGGACACTAACACGCTGAACTGAAGGGCTGAATCTTACTGCGAATGAAAACCTGCCGTTAGCTGCACATTTGCAGGAGAGAGAAACCATTTCAGTGTCAGCAATAAACAGCATAGACAGGAGGCCCAAGAAACGTGATAGTAGTGCTCCATTTCCAGCAAGAGCATAGTGCCCAAGTACGAAAGGCCACTATGGCGATGGTGCAAGTGGGGCATAGGGGTCTGCAGGCGGGACATAGGGGGCAGATGGGGCAGATGGGGCAGTGGGGCACAGGGTGGACTAGGTGGGTGCCTAGGTGGCACATAGGAACATAGAAACCGGAAATCAGCATGACAGCAGCTGACAAAGGCCAAACGCAATCAACCTACATCTACCTGGTCCACCCAAGCTAATAGTTGCCAGGGCACTGACCTGACATCCCCCCAGCCAACCGTCCCCAAAGCAGAAGGGACAGACTATTGGTAGGCGGTGATGGGGAGGATATGAGGATGCTCATGTATGCCCCATGCCCCAGACCCCGCTCCCTAGGTGACCACCTACCCACACAGTGGATGGCCTGGGAATGCGCACTACCAGCACCGACAGCATATGGTCATGTCAGCATGGCAGGGGGGGTGCCCGTGCTGGAGGGGGCAGTGGCACCTGCCTGAAGTGGACCAAGGTCATGCCCTGTACCAGTACGTGGTGTGCAGTGCAACATAAAAGATCTGGCTGAGGAAAACTACAAGTAGCCCCAGGGACCACCATGCATCTGTGACAACAGTGTGGTGCAGTACCCCCAGCCAGTGTGTCCAGAAGCAGAGGGTCACAGGTTCAAGCCCCAACTGTGGTTCCTGCAGAGCATGTCCCAATGTTTTACTCTACAATGCAGATACAACAGCAACATGTGCAAAGCCCAAAGCAGCAGCGAACAGGGGTACAAACACCCACTCACACAGGCTCCACAATCCAAAGATGCATGGAGAGTCAGGCTGTTAGCCCCAGCATTGAGCTGCAGTTACCACCAGAGCACTACTACTATCTCCTGCACAGTTTAGCAATGTCGGCACTGGGGCTCTGGCACCTGTCCCTTACCTATAAAAAGGGGCGATTGTGAGCCCCTTTAGGGTATATAGTGTATATCACTTTGACCTATAGAGGCACTGCTACACAAACTTCATGCAAGTCTAGAAACCCCTCTGCCCTGATAACAGGTGCCCATGTCAGCCAGACCCTAACACAGGGTACACACTAATATGGGTGGTGTCTGGTCCCAGAGGGCCACATGTAACTGCAGGATAAAGATAGACACCAAATTACCTTCAACTGCATTGAACACCTGTCACACACACTGGTAGTTATGGGGATGTACAGCAGGGTCTATCTCTAGCACCACATGTATTGCGGACCTAGTGCTGGGCACCCATCCTATCCCTCAGGGAAAACACAGAACTTGCACAATGCTATGGTCTGTAGCTACTCTGTGCCAGTATCACACACTGTAAATTTGTCTTTCCAAGCTGAGGTACCGAAGAGATGCAGACCCCATTTGCTGATCAGCTGTAGACAGCTATTCAGCATGTGCATTGCATCATGGGTACTGGTGGGGTTACCCTATCCTTGCACTCAGAGCAGACAGTTTGTGCGGTGACCTGCAGTTCTTCTGTACCCAGCCATTGCTCTGCAAAAAGCCATAGAGGTATAGCCTACTGGTTAGTACAATGACATTCTAAACAGCGGTCATGGGTTCATTTCCTCATTGTTCTCTCTTTTCATGCTTTTCCAACTCAGATATTTTGCATGCCTGTAATAGATCCGTGCTGCCAGCCCATATTACCCTCACCACAGTTGCCAACAATCCCTCAGTCCATCTATCTGCGTCTGTCAGCTGTGTAGAGTCCTGTCTCCCTGTGCAGGCTGCCACCACATGTCCTGCAATGGTACCCTTTCCTGCATTGTGCCTCTTCATGCATGCCTCACCTGTGCCTGATCTGCATGGAACCACCACTCCTCTGTCCACCTATCATTGTAACTATCCTGCCACCTCCGCCTCCACTGGGGGACACGTATTCCCATCGTCTGCAACCAACTGTCTTTAAAGTACTTTACATTACCAACACCCTGTGCTGTGGTACAGTTGCCCCCACCGTGTTTGTCATCAGTACTGGCAGCCACATGGGATGCCCGCAGATATGGCAGGTCCAGCGGCTCCCAGCTCTCCCTCCTTCACTCTCCTGTTCATTGCCTTTCCTGAGTGCTCTATCTAGTGTTAGGACTACATCTGCCTCTGTTCCTCACAGGTCATGCATGTCATCCTGAAGCACCTTGCAACCCTTAGGCCACACTAACCTAGGACACCATAACCTTGTTAGGTCACCTTAACCTATGGTTCCGTAACCCAGGGTGCCTTCTAAGGTGCCTTGTCCAGGGGTGCCTAATATGGCGCTTAGCCTAAGGAGCCCTACTGTATAGGGCACCTTACAAAGCGCCTTATGAGGCACCTTACAAGGCACTTTATAGGGCACCTAACAAGGTACCTTATAAGGCACCTTACAGGGCACTTTACAAGGCTCTGGTTACTCATGTCCAACTTATTTCATTTTTGTAGGCTCCCATCTTCACTTCTGCTAGAAAGCTTGGATGTTTCAAGAAGCATCTCATCAATATACTTCTCACTGTCTTGAATGCTCCTCAGCCTTGCCACTTCTTCTCTGAGCTCCTCCACTTGTTTTCTGAGAGCTTCAGTACACAGGCACCCTGCATATGGAACCAGAGCCCAGGTAGAGGGTAGTTGAAGACAGCCAGGGCTGAGGTGAAGTGTGCCTCACAGGATGTGCTATGGGTAGAACAAAAGTATCCAGAGTAGAAGAGATAGCAGTATTATAGGAAACTGTGGCCTCATCAACAGACTTAGGGGTATGTTTACTAAGCAGTCTTAACGTGCGCCCGGCGCTAGTGTGCAAGCTGCCATAAAAGGAGTGGGTGTTTCGGTCTTAATGTAACAAAACGGGATTATCGCGCAATAACGTGCGCTGCGCACATTATCGTGCGAGAAGCTGCTAAGCACATTAACGTGCGGTAATCTTAAGTAGGCGCACAGACATGTAAACACAGAAACAGAGGTGTAGCCCAATGGTTAATACACTGATTGATGGTACAGGGGTCATGAGTTTGATCCTCCAGTGTGCCTACTGAATAAGGCTGGCTGAGGCATTGCCCTTTACTTTTAAGCAGTGGTTTGTGAGGCATTTTATTTTTATTTTAATTAGTGCTGCCAGCAAACACACCCTCACAGTGCCGTAACCTGAGGTGCCGCATAAGGCGCCCTATAGGGCACTCCAGAGGACACATTATAAGGTGCACTGTCCGCCAAGTCACCCTAGAATGTCCCCTAGAGGATGCCTTATAAAGTGCCTTATAGGGCGCTTTATGTGGCGCTTTATGCTGTTCACCACTGGCCTTTAATCCAAGAAGCAGCAGTCATGTTCCATTAGTCGATCCAGCAAACATTTTGCTTCCTCCTTTGCATATAAAGTTAGTTTCATGAAAAATTTAGTGAAAAGAATGGCACAAACAAATTCAAAAGGATTTCAGTATCTTGTTTCTAAATTTCCAAAGATCACTACTGCAAAACTGAAAGAAGGCATTTTTGTGGGGTCACAAATAAGACAGATGATGGAGAATGAAGAATTTGAAAAATGCCTGGATGCTTTGGAACTTGAAGCATGGCAAATCTTTAAGTGAATCTGTGAAAACTTTCTGGTTAATTCCAAATCGCCAGATGATATTGTTGGAATACAGAGGTTACTTGGGGCATATCGTAAACTTGGTTGCCTCATGTTATTGAAAATGCACTTCATGCACTCAGATCTTCACTTTTTTCCACCAAACGTGGCTGAAGTAAGTGACTAACAGGGTGAAAGGTTTCACCAAGACATTCAGGCCATGGAAAAACGTTACCAAGGATTCTGGGATAAGATCATGATGGCAGATTACTGCTGGGAGTTGTATCGTGACAATCCTGACAAACGTCACAGCAGAAAGTCTTCTGTAAAACACTTTTAGTGAATTTCTTAATGCAAACATGTCACATATAGTTATTAGCATGTGTGACATCTGACTTTTTCAATGTTTATGATATGTAACATTTTACAGAAACATCTGTTTGATATCTCTAAAACCGTATGTACTAGAGGAAAGCTAATTCCATGAAGAAAAAAGTATTTTAATGTAAACCAGTGTTATGGAAACCTGAGCTAGCCATACATCCCAGCTGCTGGTGTCATATAGAAGTAGAAATATCCTGGATTCTCTGCGGTGAGAACTATCCTAGCAGCCAGTGACAGAACCTATGTGAGAGGAGCAAATACTGCACATCATGCTTACAAAGGGTGATTTATTTCTAATATTGTAGTGAGTGATAATCTGGAATCCATTGATCACTAAATGATGTGGATCCGTATTAGGGCACAGGCAGAGATGGTCCATTAAAAAGCAAGGGTCCTAGATTTTGGGAAAACCCATTCTGTCAACGCGGGGAAATATCTCAAGAAGCTGTTAACTGGATGGGAACATCTGGGAAAATTAGAAAAGAAATGAGCAAAACAGCAAGGAGACTTTGGGGTATGTTTACTAAACGGCGCTAACGGCACAGCTGTGATGTTATCGTGCGATAAGTGATGTTATCACATGATAATGGCGCATTACAGTGCGAGAACGTCACATATCACACGATAATGTGGCCGGCTGCGTTAAGGTGCACAGAGGGTGGAGTAAGCTCCCCAGAGGGCAGAGTAAGGCTCCCCAGGGGCGAAGAGAAGGGGTCAATGGGTGGAGAGTGGGCGGGGAGAGGCTCCATGCACACTAACGCCATGAAAGGAAGGTCTGAAAATTAGTGCCAGTGAAAACCTCGCGCTAGAGGCACATTTGCAGGAGAGAGAAACCAGTTAAGTCAGCAATGTACAGCAAAGGCAGGGAAACCAATAAAAGTGATAGTAGTGATAAATTTGCAGCAGCAGCAGCATAGTGGCCAAGTACAAGAGGGCACAACGGTGATGCTGCAAATGGGGCACAGGAGGCTGAAGGCGGGACATGCAGTGGGGCATCTGGGGCACAGGGTGGACCAGGCAGATGCCTAGGTGGCACATAGGAACACAGAAACAGAAAAACAGCAAACCAGCAACTGACCAAGGGCAAACATGCCCACGAGTGTGTGACCCACATAGTCCCAGCGGACATCACCCAGCAGGTACCCCAAAGGGTACATAACATTGACAGGCGGTGCCGGGGGAAAGCATGGATGTCAATGTAGGCACCCCTACCCCAGACCCCACACCATAGGCAGCCGCCTACTGGCACGCTGGATGGCCTGGGACTGCGCACCACCAGCACCATTGGCATAAGGTCATGCCAGCATGGTGGCAGAGGGGTAATTGTGGTGGAGGGGGCAGTGGCATCTGCCCAGAGCACACCAAGGCCAAGCCCTGTTAAGGTGGGTGGCATGCAGTTCAACAGACAAGTGCTGTCTGATGAACAGTAATGCTATCCCCTAGGGAATAGCTTGCTTCTGTGGCAACAGTTTAGTGCAGTATACACAGCCAGTATATTCAGGGGCTGAAGGTCACAGGTTCAAATCCCAGCTGTGGCTCCTGCAGACCATGTTCCTTCATTTTACCCTTACTAAACCATGGTAATAAAGATGGAATCTTTATTGCAGATAAAGGTAACACGACATAAACACCTATATTGAACCCTACAGAGCATATACACCATAAACATGTGCAATCTCTAGAGCAGAGTTTCCCAATTGCAGTCCTGGAGGGCCAAAAATCATGCAGGTTGTCAGGATGTCCCTAATAAATATGCATGAGATGCATTTACATGCACCACCCCCATTGTATGCAAATGTACCATGCATATTCATTAGGGACAGCATGAAAACCTGAACCGTGTTTGACCCACCAGGACAGGAGTTGGGAACCTCTGCCTAGAGCACCGGCCGACAGGGGCACAAACTCCCACACCCACAGGCCTCACTATGCAGTGGCTCATGGAGAGTCAGGCTGTTGGGCCCTGCGCGCAGCAGCATCTACCAATACTAGCACCTGCATACCTTAGCAATGCCATCTTAAACATGGAAACAAGTTCCACATATATCAAAAGTTGCTATGAATAATATCAGATAACAAATCCTAAGTTTAACACAATTTGTTGACAGGGATTCATCATATCAACCTTTCTGATATCTGTGGAGTGTGTTTCAGTTTTCTTTTCTGACAGTGTTTAACTTCCCTGGGGAGTGACCCTAACAGTATTGAGTACCATAGCAATGCCTGCACTGTGCCCAGGACTGGTGAGGCGGCCAGGGCTGCCAACCACCTCCATATTTGCACAATGCCGAAATAGGTGTGGTAGTGTGTGTATGTCTATCCAGTGTTATGTGGCTGCCTACACCTTACTGAGCCCACACTGCTTGAACTGTTTCCAGTGTTAGCCTGCCAATGTGCATAATGAGGAACAAGATACTGTGGGTATGGCCCGGATAGAGTGGCCTGGGTAAGTAGCAACTGCACAGGGCATAGGGCAATGGCTAGGACCTTGTAGTGCTCGGCCACCACCTCCATAGACAGGGTGGCCACAGCATGTCATGCTGGGAGGTCACTCTCACCCTGACTGAGCAATGACCACGGCATGGCTAGGTTACCCCATAGTGCGACGTAGGCTTTATCATGTGTGGTATTTCTGGTTTCCCTGTTTTGGGGCCCAATCATTGACATACCTGCTTGGGGTGTGTACTCGCATCCCATTTTTGGGTGCACACGCTTCCTCCAGGAACATGCACTATGTGCTAGCTAGCAGGCTGTCTGCAGTTAGCATGTGTATGGCTGGAATGCCTTGCCGGGTGGAGACTGACCATGCCCTCTGCTGGTGAATGTCAGATAGGGGTGGGGGCAGCTGAGCTTTTCCAGGCCTACTGCCCTATGTAATGTTTACAGATCTGCATTGACCTTGCTGTAGGGTGTCCATGCCCCTCTACTGCCGCCATTGCAGAGATGTAGAATGTGGATCTGTTGGTGGGAGATCCTGTCCCCCACCCTGACCCACAGAGCCAGGTTGGGTGGTGCTACATCATCCATTTTGGGATCCAAACACCACCCTTCCCTTTTAACATGTGACCATGGCAGCCACGCAGGATATGCAGTATTCTGGGTGCATCATAGTCCACAAGGCCTAGATATGACTGCGAAATACAGATGGACACAGGTGCATCCTAAGTGTGTCCACAGAGACTACCCATCACACACTAGCACTGATGGGGACCTGCAGCATAGTTTATCTCAGCAATGCCATGTGCTGCAGACCTGGTGCTGGGCCCGCCACTTCACCCTCAGCACAGGAACCGCACAATGTCATGGTCTGTAGCTACTCTGTGCCAGTAACACACATGGTCAGTTCCCCCTACCAGGCCTGCATGCTATAGAGGTGCATACCCCATCTTGTGATCAGATGTAGGCTGCTGATCTGCATGTGCAGTACATCATGGGTACAGGTGGGTTTACCCTATCCTAGTAACCGCAGCAGACAGTTTGTGTGGTGACCTGCAGTCTTTCTGTAGCCAGCCAGCAGTGTGTTAGACACTTTAGAGATGTAGCCCACTGGTTACTTCAATGACTGTAGAGGCAGAGGTCATGGGTTTGATCCCACAGTGGTGTTATTTAAGAATGCTGTCTGAGGCTTTTCCTTTTCATTTCAATCAGTGCTGCCAGCAGAAACACCCTCACAGTGCTGTAACCTAAGGTGCCTCATAGGCGCCCTATACAGCGCCCTATAGGGCACATTATAGGATGCCTTGAAGGACAGGGTACTTTATAATGTGACCTATGGGGCGCCTTATGAGGCACCTTAGGTTACGGCACTGTGAGGGTGTTTTTGCTGGCAGCACTGATTTAAATTTAAAAAAGATGCCTCACACAGCCTTTTTAGATTACACCACTGCAGGATCAAACCCATGACTTCTGCCTCCACTGTCGCTGCAGTAACCAGTGGGCTACATCTTTATAGCGTCTAACACTGCACTGGCATGTACTTAAGGTTAACGCGCGTTAACGTGCCACGGCGCCCACTATCGCGCGATACCAATTCTTGCTACCTTAGGACCGGAACACCCACTCCTTATATGGCATTCTTCACATTATCACTGCAACTAGCGCCGGTAACATTCAGACGGTTTAGTAAACATACCCCTTTATTTATCCAATTTTTTAATTAAAATTACCAAGCAAAACACTTATACAGAAAAAAAAAAGTCTTGAAAAGAGTTATGAAAAATTAGAAAAATAATGAAAAGGAAACACAAATGATCTCCTAATCTAGTCCCCAAAATAGGGAGAATTCCTTAACATTATTAATGGGAAACTAAGGGGAATGTTTACTAAAGTATGCTAAGCAGTTAAGAACAATTGACTTTCTTTGGCAAATTGACCCCTAATGATAGTATCACAAGATTAATGTTAGGGGTCATTGCTAGAATTTTGAACCAGGGCAACCACAGGGTGTGATTAGAAGGGTATCACTCAGGCCCTGTCTACTAGACTACCAGGACTACACTGGTAAATCATGGGGTGGTTGATGAGGTTAGGGAGGAAGGTCACATTGGAGGGGGGGATTCACTGGGGGCTTCTCATCTAAGGGGCCTTTGTGAGGGTTATATGTTAGTGCATGTCATTGTGGGGGAGGTGTGTTTTGCAAGCTTGAGATGTTTTTGTTTTGTTTAACACTAGGGCCTGTGTTACATGCCTCGGTAGACAACATAGGTGCATTCAAGCTAACTGCCAATGTGCTGATATATGTATCATGCACTCATGAGGTAAATGTCTACCCTGTGTGATAAATGCAGAGCAGATGCTTACCATGCCTCTGACATTTCCATTCTATATTTTGCACTTACTATGGCAATCCTTTTTTCACCTAACATAAAGCAAGTGCAAAAACTTTCCACACTTTAGTAAACAGGCTCCTAAATTTTACAATAATCATTATAAAACTGCTACAGTACATTCCACCTAAGGTTCTCATTTTTATTAGGTTCTACAGGTATTCTTGACTGTTCTTTCCCAGCAAAATAAGCAGGCAACTGTGAAGGCTTAAAGAAAATGTGTTAGCTAAATTTATATTTAATAACACACTTTTCCCATGGAACCTCTTCCTCATTTTATCATGGGCCCTATGGTTCAATTTGTTGAGTGTTTTGTTCCCTCAGTCAAGGAATCTGGGACTGCATCATTGCTTGTCAAAACTAGAGACAGGTGTGCTTGCCCTCTCTCCAGATGCCAGTGTTGTCTTAAAATCAAATGTGCTGGAACCTTTGCTACAACTGTGACAAGGTACTATAGACAGCTTTTTTAGTACTGACCAGCCTAGTGAAATGACTTGAAGTTTAAAATAGTTAAGGTGTTCTGACACGAAGCAAATATTTCAGAAATGATAGCTGAGATGCAGAAATATCAGGCCATGGTGACAGAAGCCTGAGACTCTGTTTCATCTTTAATGAAAGAATACGGTATATTGCTTCATAACAAGATAGGAGACCAAACCTCTAAGTCCTTAGTTTTCATCATTCTCAATTTTTTTTTAATATATATTGGACCATTGGATGATAGAGGGGTAAAAGGGGCACTAAGAGGGGATAAGGCCATAGCAGAGAGACTGAATGAATTCTTTGTTTCAGTCTTTAAAGATGTAGGGAAGTTACCCATGACTGAAATGGTAATTAAAACTGATGCTGCAGAAGAATTGAAAGAAATATCGAAAAACCGGGATGATGTATTATAACTATTTGATAAACTGAAGAGTAGCAAATTACCTGGACCAGATGGTATACATCCAAGGGTGTTGAAAGAACTGAAATATGAGATTGCAGAGCTACTATTACTAATCTGTGAACTATCATTAAAATCATCAGTAATACCTGAAGTTGGAGGATGGCCAATAGAGTAGACACCCAGGAAGGTGTAGATAACATGAGGAGGGATCTAGCTAAGCTTGAAGAATGGTCTAGAATTTAGTAGCTGTTAATTAATGTTAAAAAATGTAAGACCACGCATTTGGGCTGCAGCAATCCAAGGGAGCAATATAGTATAGAGGGTGAAGTACTTTTGTCCATTAAAGAAGAGCGGGACCTAGACATGATTGTATCTGATGATCTTAAAGTAGCTAAAGAGGTAGAAAAGGTGACGGCAAAAGCTAGAAGTATGCTGGGTGCATACGGAGAGGAATGGCTAGCAGAAAAAAGGAGGTGATAGTGCCTCTGTATAAGTCTTTGGTGCGACATCATTAGGAGTATAGTGTGCAATTCTGGAGACCGCACCTTCAAAAGGATATAAACAGAATGGAGTCAGTACAGAGGGTGGTTACAAAAATGGTTAGTGGTCTTCACTATAAAGCATATGAGGACAGACTTAAGGATCTTAATATGTACACCTTAGAGGAAAGCGGGATAGAGGTGAAATGATTGAGATGTTTAAATACCTCGGTGGAATTAATGCACAGGGAGAGAGTCTCTTTCAATTGAAAGCAAGTTCTGCTGTAAGGGGACATGGGATGAGAGTGAAGGGGGATAGATTCAGGAGTAATATGTGGAAATATTTCTTTATGGAAAGAGTGGTGGATCCGTGGAATAGTCTCCCAGTGGAGGTGGTAGAGATGAGGACAGTCTCTGAATTCAAAAAAGCATGGGACAAACACAGAGGATCTCTAAAGGAAAAAAGGGGATTGTTGTAGTTGTTGATATGGAAGGACAGAGTAGATAGGCCATGTGGTCTTTTTCTGTCATCATTTTTCTATGTTTCTATAAGAACATAAGAACATAAAATATGCCGCACTGGGTCAGACCGAGGTCCATCAAGCCCAGTATCCTGTTTCCAACAGTGGCCAATCTAGGCCATACGAACCTAGCAGTTTCCCCAAAAGACACAAGTTCCGCAATGCTTGTACTGGGTCAAACATTGTTATCCTGGGTCCCTTCTTAATAATGGTTTATGGACCTTTCCTCCAGGAACTTGTCCAAACCTTTTTTAAACCCAGCTACACTAACAGCCTTTACTACATCCTCCGGTAACAAATTCCAGAGTTTGATTACACGTTGAGTGAAAAAATATTTTCTTTTATAGTCTTAAATAGTTTACCCTGTAGCTTTATTGCATGTCCCCTAGTCTTTCTATATTCTGATAAGGTATACAATCGATCTACGTTTACCCGTTCCACTCCGTACATTAATTTATAGACTTCTATCATATCTCCCCTCAGCCATCTCTTTTCCAGGTTAAAGAGCCCTAACCTTTTTAGCCTTTCTTCATAGGAGTATCCTTCCATCCCCTTTACCATTTTGGTGGCTCTTCTCTGAACCTTTTCTAAAATCGCTATATCCTTTTTAAGATACGGTGACCAGAATTGCACACAATATTCAAGGTGCGGTCTCACCATGGAAGGATATAGAGGCATTATAATATCTTTTGTTTTATTTTCCATTCCTTTCCTTATCATACCTAGCATTCTATTTGTTCTCTTGATATTATAATGCCTTTATATCGTTCCATGGTGAGACCGCACCTTGAATATTGTGTGCAATTCTGGTCGCCATATCTCAAAAAGGGTATAGCATTATTAGAAAAGGTTCAGAGAAGAGCCACCAAAATGGTAAAGGGGATGGAAGGACACTCCTATGAAGAAAGTCTAAAAATGTTACGGCTCTTTAATCTGGAAAAGAGACGGCTGAGGGGAGATATGATAGAAGTCTATAAATTAATGAATGGAGTGGAACGGGTAAATGTAGATCGATTGTTTACATTATCAGAATATAGAAAGACTAGGGGACATGCAATGAAGCTACAGGGTAAACGTTTGGGGTCCAATCACTGACTTATCTGCTTGGTGTATATGCTGACATCCCAGTTTTGGGTACATGCATCTTTTCCAGGAACGTGCACTATGGACTAGCTAGCAGACTGCAGTTAGTATGTGTATGGCTGGAACACCTTGCAGGGTTCAGTGGCTGGAGACTCACTGTGCTTGCTGCTGGAGAATGTCAGATAGTGGTGGGGGGTAGTTGAGCATTTCCAGGTCTACTTTCTGTCTGCTTTGCCTTATGGATGTGTAGAGATCTGCATTGACTGCCCTGTAGGGTGCCTGTTCCCCAGCAGGACTGAAGTTGATGGTCCTCTCTACTGCCACCATTGCAGGGAGGTAGAATGTGGATCTGTTGGTGGGAGATCCTGTTTCCCACCCTGAGCCACAGAGTGTGGGTTGGGTGGTAGTACATAATCTGCCTATGGGTCTAAACACCCCCTTTCACCTACATCATGCGACCTTAGCACCAACACAGGATATGCACTATTCTGGGTGCATCATAGCCCATAAGGGAGAGAGAGGTGGGTAGGTGGGTGGGTGCGTGTGTGCACACTGATGGGGACCTGCAGAATGACCTCTTTCTGTCATGAAATGTGCTGTGGACCTGGTGCTGGGCACCTCACCTCACCCTACCCTCAGGGTGAGCACAATACCCGCACAATGTAACGGTCTGTAGCTACTCTGTGCCAGTAACACACACGGTCAGTACCCCCTACCAGGCTGAGGTGCTGTGGTGGTGCATACCCCATCTTGTGATCATCTGTAGACTGCTCATTTGCATGTGCAGTGCATCATGGTTACGGGTGGGTTAATCCTATCCCAGTAACCACAGCAGACAGTTTGTGTGGTGACCTGAAGTCCTTCTGTAGCCAACCAAGGGCTTGTTAGTAGCTTGTAGCCCACTGGTTACTTCACTGCCTATAGAGTCTGAGGTCATGGGTTTGATCCCACAGTGGGGTTATTTGATAGGGCTGTCAGTGGCATTTTCTTTTTTTTTTAATTTAAATTAGTGCTGTCAGCACAAATACACTCACAGTGCTGCAACCTTAAGGTGCCTCCTAAGGCGCCCTATAAAGCGCTCTATAAGGTGCCCTATAGGGAACATTATAAGGTGCCTTGGCGGACAGTGCACTTTATAATGTGCCCTCTGGAGTGCCTTATAGGGCACCTTATGCGGCACCTTAGGTTACGGCACTGTGAGGGTGTGTTTGCTGGCAGCACTAATTTAAATTAAAAAAGAAAATGCCTCAGACAGCACTGATTTAAAGTAAAGGGTAATGCCTCAGACAGCTTTACTCATTAAGCCCACTGGGGAAGAAACTCATGACCCCTGTTTCTTCAGTCAATGTATTAACCATTGTGCTAAACCTCTGTTGCTGTGCTTGCAGGTCAGTGCACCTAATTAAGGCTAACGCGCGTTATCATGCCACTGCTCCCTCTATCGCACGAAAGATGACTTTATCGCACGATACCCGAAATGCTACCTTAAGACCGGAACGCCCACTACCTTATATGGCATTTGTCACAGTAAGACTGCAACTAACTCCGGTAACATTAAGACGGTTTAGTAAACATACCCCTAAGGGACATGCAATGAAGCTACAATGTAGCCCATTTAAGACTAATAAGATAAAATATTTTTTCACTCAGCATGTAATCAAACTCTGGAATTAATTACCAAAGGATGTAGTAAAAGCTGTTAGTGTAGCTGGGTTTCAAAATGGTTTGGACTTAGATTGGTCATTGTTGGAAACAGGATACTGAGCTTGATGGACCTTGGTCTGACCCTGTATGGCATATCTTATCTTACAAAATTTAGTATGCTGCCCTTCAAGCAATAGAATTGATACCATGGAGGTTTGCAATAGCAAGATGTCTGAATTACGGCAAGGAAGCCCTATACTGTAAGTAAAAGGACATGAAACAAGAGGAAGAGTTTGAATAGAACAACAAAATAAAACTCAATGTGAAGAAAACCAAAAGACACATAAGGAAGGAGAAGGAATCCCATATGTCTAGAAGAAGATGTTGGAGAATGCTTTGCAAAACAACCAGACTGCTTCTGACATGTTCAAAAGATACATGGTAGAGGTGTTGAAAATCTCTGACTGTGTTTCTTTCCATTGCAAATATATTTCATCTGTCAAGGCAAAGAAGGGAAGAAAGTACAGAAGATTCTGGTCAAGATAAACAGGGTTTGGATTCTGCCAATTCAACAGCTATTTTGGAAAAATCTGATTTGGAACTGATTTCTCAAGCAACTTTGATTATAGCCTTTGCGTTATTCAGACTGTTGCTGAATGCTAAGTTTGTTTTTCAGGCACACAGACAAAACTTTTCTTGGTTTTAAAATTAAGATGTTTCCTGACATTTCTAAGGCGTATGTTTACTAAACCGTCTTAACGTGCGCTCTCCCACGTTATCGCATGATAAGGCGCCTTATCGCGTGATAATGGCACCTTATCGCGTGTTAACGCGCGCTAAGGCTCAAACGAGCGCTGAAGGCGGAGAAAGGCTCCCGGAGGGCGGAGGAAGGCTCCCCAGGGGCGGAGAGAGAGGGTCAATGGGCAGAGAGTGGGAGGGGAGAGGCTCCCTGCACACTAACGCTGTGAAATCCGAGGCTGAAAACTAATGCCAGTGAAACCCTGGCGTTAGAGCTGATTTAAAGGGAAAAGGAAACCATTTCCGTCAGCAATGTACAGAAAAACCAGGGAAACCTATTAAAAAGTGATAAGTGTGATACTTGTGCAGAGAACAAAAGGGCAAAGAAACAGTGAAAATGATCAGACGAAAATGTAAAAAAAACATAACCAAGCTGGCCAATAGTGATATCAATGGGAAACATCAAAAAACACCCCCAAGAAAGCTAAAAAAAAAAAGATATGAATTTTGGAAGGGTCTATGCTCTGTCCCCATACAAGGTGAATGAGCCCACAGTGAAATTGCGCTGATCAGGGTTTTTCCCCTCCATTGGACAGGTTTCCTATGGTGTGCACATGTTCCAGAACAGCAGGGCGGGCATGTCAGAATGGGCAACTGGACAGATGCTGGAAAAGGGGACACAGAGGGCTGCAGTCGGCACATGCTGTGGTGCAGCTGGGGCACAGTGCGGACTAGGGTAATGCCTAGCTGGCCCATAGGAATGCTGAAACAGTAGAGCTGCCAGACAGCAACTGCTGAGGGCCCAACATGGGCAAGAGTGTGCTTCCCACGGTGTCACAGGGAATAGTACCCAGCAGGTACCCCCAATGGCACGGAACATTGGCAGGCGGTGCTGGGGGAAAGCGTGGACAGCTATGCAGGCACCCCTACCCTAGAACCCGCACCATAGGTAGCCACCTACCCGCACACTGGATGGCCTGAGACTGCACAGCACCAGCACCACCAGAAGAAGGGCATGTCAGCATGGTGGCAGAGGGGTACTGGTGGTGGAGGGGGCAGTGGCAGCTGCCCAGAGCAGACCATGGCCTAGCCCTGTTTAGGTGGGTGCCGTGTACTGCAACAGAGAGGCTCTGTCTGACAAACAGTCATGGTATCTCCAGGGAATGCCTTATCTCTGTGGCAACATGGTGGTGCAGTGAACACAGCCAGTGTATTCAGAAACAGAAGGTCACAGGTTCAAGTCCCTGCTGTGGTTCCTGCCAACCCAATCCCCATATTTTACCCACTACTAAAACGTGCTAATACAGACAGAACCTTTATTGCAGATAACAGAAACATGCCCAATAAACCTACATTTTACCCTATAAAGCACAGACACCATAAACATGCACATTACCTAGAGCAGAGTCTCCCAAATACAGTCCTGGAGGGCCAAACACCATTCAGGTTCCATGCTGTCTCTAATAAACATGGCTGTGCTGCATGTCTATGCACCGCCGCCATGGTATGCAGATGTATCTCATGCATATTCATTAGGGACAGCATGAAAACCCGAACAGTGTTTGGTCCACCAGAACTGGCGTTGGGAACCTCTGCCCTAGAGCAGCGGCCAACAGGGGCAGACACACCCTCACCCACAGGCTCCATTATCCAAAGCCTCCTGGAGAGGCAGGATATTGGGCCCTGCGTGCATCTCCCAATACTAGCACTTGCATACCTTAGCAATGCCACCCTAAACCTGGGAATATTGTACACACCTATCAAACGGTTGCTATGATTACTGACAGATAGCAATTCCTAAGTTAAGCACAATTTGCTGATTGAGCTGCATCATAGCAACCTTTCTGCTGTCTGTGGAGTGTGCTTCAGATCTGATGTCTGAGAGTGTTTACCACCCTGGGGAGTGACCCCAACAGTATTGCGTACCATAGCCATGCTTGCACTGTGCCCAGGACTGGTGCGGTGGCCAGGGCTGCCAAGAGCCTCTATATTTGCACAATGCTGGCATAGGTGTGGGAGTGTGTGTTTGTCTATCCAGTGTGTGATGTCTGCCAACACCTTCCTCAGCCCACACTGTTGCCAGCGTAAGCCTGCCAATGTACATAATGAGGAGCAAGGTACCATGGGTATAGCCCGGACAGGGTGGCCTGGCCTGAATGCATCTGCACAGGGCATAGGGCAATGGCTCGGACATTGTAGTGCCTGACAACCACCTGCACGGACAGGGTGGCCACAGCATGTCCTGCTGGGAGGTCACTCTCACCCTAACGGAGCAGTGACCACGGCATGGCTAGGTTCCCCCATAGTGCTGTATAGTGTTTCTCGCATGTGATGTTTATGGTTCTCTTTTGGGGCCCAATCCCTGACTTATCTGCTTGGTGTGTATGCTGACATCCCAGTTCTGGGTACATGCATCTTCTCCAGAAACATGCACTATGGACTAGCTAGCAGACTGTCTGCAGCTAGTATGTGTCTGGATGGAACAATTTGCAGGGTGCAGCAGCTGGAGGCTTACTGCTGGAGAATGTCAGATAGTGGTGGGGGTAGCTGAGCATTTCCAGGCCTTCTGTCTGCTTTGCTTTATGGATGTGTACAGATCTGCATTGCCTGCCCTGTATGGTGTCAGTTTCCCAGCAGGACCGGGGTTGATGGTCCTCTCTACTGCCCTCATTGCGGTGAGGTAGAGTGTGGCTCTGTTGGTGGGAGATCCTGTTTCCCACCCTGAGCCACAGAGAATGGGTTGGGTGGTGGTACATAATCCACCTATGGGTCCAAATACCCCCCTTCACCTACATCATGTGACCATGGTACCAACACAGGATATGCACTATTTTGGGTACATCATAGCCCATAAGGGCTAGACATGACTGAGAAATACAGATGTGTCTGCAGGAACTACTTATCACACACACTAGCACTGATGGGGACCTGCAGCATAGCCTATTTCAGCCATGAAAGGTGCTGTGGACCTGGTGCTGGGTGCCTCACCTCACCCTCAGGGTGAGCACAGTACCCGCACAATGTGACGGTCTGTAGCTACTCTGTGCCAGTAACATACACGGTCAGTACCCCCTACCAGGCTGAGGTGCTGTGGGGTTGCACACGGTCAGTTCCCCCTACCAGGCCGAGGTGCTGTGGGGGTGCATACCCCATCTTGTGATCATCTGTAGACTGCTGATATGCATGTGCAGTGCATCATGGGTATGGGTGGGTTAACCCTATCCTGGTAACCACAGCAGACTGTTTGTGTGGTGACATGCAGTCCTTCTGTAGCCAGCCAGGGGTTTGTTAATAGCTATAGCCCACTGGTTACTTCACTGCCTGAAGAGCCAGAAATCATGGGTTCAAACCCACAGTGGGGTTATTTGATAGGGCTATCCAGAGTATTGTCAATTTTTAATGTACATTAGTGCTGCCAGCAAAAACACCCTCAGAGTACTGTAACCATAAGGTGCCTCGAAGGCGCTTTATAGGGTGCCCTATAAAGCGCCTTCTGAGGCACCTTATGGTTACAGTCCATATAAGGTGCCTTATAAGTTGTCCTATGGAGCGCCTTATAGGGTGCCCTATAGGGGACATTATAGGGTGCCGTGGCAGACAGTGCACTTTATAATGTGCCCTATGGAGTGCTTTATAGGGTGCCTTATGTGGCACCTTAGGTTATGGCACGTGAGGGTGTGTTTGCTGGCAGCAATAATTAAAATACAAATGAAATGCCTCAAGAAACAATACTTACATGTCAAAACTGATACCTCAGCCAGCCTTATGCATTAGGCACACTGGGGGATCAAACTCATGACCCTTGTATCATCAGTCAGTGTATTAACCATTGAACTACACCTCTGTTTCTGTGTTTGCATGTCTGGGCGCCTACTTAAGATTACTGCGTTTTAACGCGCTTAGCGGCGCTTAGCCCGTTAATGTGCGCAGCAGCGCGCATTATCGCGTGATAATCCAGTTTTGCTGCTTTAAGACTGAAACGCCCACTCCTTTTATGGCAGCCTGCACATTATCGCCGGGCGCACATTAAGACGGTTTAGTAAACATACCCATAAGTCTATTCTGAAGAAGAGACAGTGATTTTTGTTATTACGAAAAAGGGTTACCCAATTGGAGGGGGGCTGTTATTCTTAAATTCCCCTGCAAGGAGATAATGTAAATGTAATAAACCTTATTGTAGAGAGTGCTATAATTTTCAAAAGATATACCTAAAAAGGATAGGAAAAAGGGGTTAGCATTCATAAACTACAAGAAATTAGTGATGTGATGCCATTTAAAACACCATGGAAAATGTCAATGGCATTTTCTGCATCATTTCATCACATTTTTGAATAAAAATGAAAGAACCCCTTCTAAATTTCATCACTTCCTGTCTGTTAATAACACATTTTTGCTTAGTAGTGCACACTGTTGATCTATAGTGCATGTTATAGCTCTAAAATGGCTGACTAGGTTAAAACTGGTTTGGTAAAAAATGTCAAAGGGTAATGGTAAATAGGAATTCACTCTTAGGATAGGGACATAATCACTAGTATGCTACAGGGATCAGTCTTTGGTAGAATTCTTTCAATATTTTCATAAGGAATATTGTGGAGGGCTATGAGGAAAGGATTGTGTCTTTCCAGATGATACCAAATCTGCTATAGCGTAGGCACCATGGAAGGTGTGAATAACATGAGGAGGGATCTAGTGAAGCTTGAGGAATGGACTTGAATTTAGCAGCTAAGATTTAATGTTAAAATGAAGGGTCATGCATTTGGCCTAAACAATCCCAAAGGAACAGTAGTATTTAGGAGGTGAGGTACTTGTATGCACAACAGGCAAGTAGGATCTTTGGGAGGACTAAACCTGACAATCCTAAGGTTGCCAAACACAACCTTGTAAGTATGGTGACAGTTGCATCTGTTTCTGTAGTACTTCAATGGGAATGCCATCAATGGCCGGTGCTTTGTTCTTTGATAAGTCTTTCAATGCTGCTTCAACTTCTTCTTTCATTACCAATGGTTCCTGATCATAAGGTACAGATTGAAACAGCTGTTGGTCCACTTGATCTTTATGGTGTAATGACTCTGAATATTCTTTCGACCTTCTCTTGATCTTCTCAGCATCATTCAACATGGATCCTTGAGCATCTTGTAACATTCCAATGTGAGGCTTTAGGAAAGCCAATCTTGTACTTCCTCTAATAGTTGTGATTCTATTTCCTTGTATGCATCATTGTAGCAGGGGTGGCTCAAGGCAATCTGCTGCCTGAGGTGAAGTATGAAAAGGTGCCCCCCCCTACACACCTTAGAGGGGGGCAGGGCTTTTTTAGAAATCCAATCAGAGACGGAACCAAACCAAAAAGCCAATTAGATTATATGGAGGAAATGCAAGATGTTTGCACACAGGGCCATATCAAGCAGCAAGCATACCCTGTGTGACTTGCAGCTCGGGCACATGCCCCCCTCTCCCCCCATACCTCCATCCATCACTGTCTGCTCTTTCTCTGCTGCTGCTGCCCTCTGTTTATTTTCACGGAGGCACCAGCAGCAGGGAAAGAGCAGACAGCGCTGGACAGAGGAATGGGGAGGAGGAGGGTGGCATGCACCCAACCGGAAAGGCACCGGCAGTTTAAGCAGTTCTGTCCCTCCCTACTCTGACATCAAGTCGGAGGAGGGAGGGACCAGACCTGCTTAAAGTGCTGCGAAAAGGCTTGGGGAGCACATTTCGGCTGCCTGCTATTGTCCTGCCAGCAGCGGCAGGGTGACAGAAGACAGCCGAAATATGCCTCCCAAGCCTTTCCGCCCTGTGCGGCTGCACCGCTTGCACAGGGCTAGGTATGGTCCCATTTGCACACCAAGGAACTAAAAGACAGTAAGAACTAACAGCACAGTTTATAAAACTAAATTGTAACTCATTTTTATTTTGTCATTATAAACTGCATTATGGTTCTTGATTTTTCTTTTTCAATATAGATTTTGCATCCACAGTAAGTGCAGAGCAGAACCAGGATATTCACCCACAGAACTCAATATTTAAAAAAGAAAAATCTGATTCTGATCATCTCACTAACAACAACCACTATTCTCCAGTACCAGGCATATTGTGAACTAATACAAAACCCTACAACAAAGAGCAAACCTACCATACCATACCATACCATATCAGCACAAACTTCCAAAACTGACGTAAGGAGCCCATCCAAAAAAAGCATCACTGTAAATACTACAGTTGGCCCTGGAACATCCATACACCTATCTGAAAAGCTGAACAAGTCAAATTACTACAGTACAGTATAGATCTTTATGTACAAACGCCATGTTAACAGAACACCTGACCTCAGTCACACACTCGCAACATCGACCCTCACCAAGTACAGAATAAGTAACCACAATCTAAAATAAAAATAATAGACTAAATTTAAATTGAAAACCCAAGAAGTCAGAGTCCACATGCAGTGCATCATCAGATAAATAAGAGATGCAGTTCCCCAATACTGTGTAAAATATAAAAATAGCACAAAGTCCAATCACTAAAATTAAATAAAATTATTTTTCTACCTTTGTTGTCTGACCATTTTATTCTCTGATCATGCTGGTCCCTATCTGAGGCTTCTGCTTTCCTGTCTTCTCTTAGCTCTCTTTCTGTGGTCTATGTTCCATGGTCCATCTGCCATTTCTTATCTCTACTTTTGTTTTCTTCATTTCCTTCCATCAGCCCATTTCCAGTAACCCTCCCCAGTATCAGCCCGCTTTCCAGTCCTTCCCTCCCAGTACCTTCCAATGTCAACTGCCTTGCATTCCCACGACTGCAACTGGTGTACATTCCCTTCCAGTCCCCCTCCTTCCTCACTGTCCAGCCCCTTCTAGTCCAAATACCATCCCAGATATCAGCTCACATCCACTCTCAGTGCCACCCCCCAGTCAGCTCCCTTCCAGTCGCCCTACCCTCTGTCCATCCCCCTTCCAGTGACATTTGCATGTCAGCTCCCTTCCAGCCTCCTCCCCATTATCCAACCACCTACCACTCCTATCCCAAGTGTCAGCTCCCTTCCAGTCCCCATTCAGTACATCCTGGGTATCAGCTCCTTTCCAGCCCCCTCCTTCCCAAGTGTCAGCTCCCTTCATGCCCCCTCGTTCCCATGGCAGACCCTCCCATTCTACCATCCTCCCACATCAGCCCATTTGTAGCTACAGCCCCTAGTGTTCTTCCGAGGCCAGCAGCACTCTCCTCGCCTCCCCCATTAGCCCATTTCCAGTCCCAGCCCAATTCCATCCTCTTATCAGCCCACTCTATTCCTAGAGCCCCCCAATCAGCCCATTACAAGTCCTAGATCATTTCCAGTGCTAGCCCCCCATCTGCCCATTACCAGTCCTAACCCCCCCCAATCAGCCCATTTCCAGTCCTAACCCCCCATCAGCCCATCTCCAGTCCTAAACCCCCATCAGTCCATTTCCAGTCCTAGCCCCCCATAGCCCAATAGCAGTCCTAAATACCCCCATCAGCCCACTTCCAGTCCTAAACCCCCACATCATCCCATTTCCAGTCCTAGCCCCCCATAGCCCATTACCAGTCCTAACCCTCCCTCCCCCATCAGCACACATCCAGTCCTAACCCCCCATCAGCCCATTTCCAGTCCTAGCCCCCCATAGCACATTACCAGTCCTAACCCCCCCATCAGCCCACTTCCAGTCCTAGCCCCCCGCCATCAGCCCATTACCAGTCCTAACCCCCCCCATAAACCCACCTCCAGTCCTAACCCCCCATCAGCCCATTTCCAGTGCTAGCCCCCCCATAGCCCATTACAAGTCCTAACCCCCATCAGCCCATTACAAGTCCTAACCCCCCCATCAGCCCATTTCCAGTCTTAGCCCCCCCATAGCCCATTACCAGTCCTAGCCTCCCCATCAGCCCATTACAAATCCTACCTCCCCCCCCTCAATTCCAGTCCTGCCTCAGGCATTTCCTGTTTCCCATCAGTGGCAGTGGGCTTAAGAGAGCATGAGAAAGGAGACCTCTCCCTTCGCGTCTCTGTAAAGCTGTGCTGAGGGAGAGAGGAGGGCTCTGCCGGGGCGGCCGTGGGGCACTTCCTTCTGCTGCTGCCACGCCGGCAGTGGCAGCGGCTCCTCTCCTTGTTTTTTTTTTTTTGTTGTTTGTTTGTTTTTGAGGCGGGCTTTTTGGAGGCAAGTTTTTCCACTCCCAAAAAGTTGCTGCTTGAGGCCACTGCTTCACTCGGCCTTATTATAGAGCCACCCCTTCATTGTAGTGCTTCGGCTTGTCTTGCACATGATTCAGAACTGATATAATATCCTGAAATCATTCCCCATTCATCTTCCATTCCCAAATGAAGGGCTTAGAATGAGTGAGGGAGTGAGTGATTGGGCACAGATCAATGTTAGTACTGGCAACTATGATCCTAAGGATCCCAACAGGGATGTGCAAGGCAGAAAAGGTTTGGCTAGTCTTAGTCTAGAAGACTGTGTTCATGAGAAACTAGCTAAACTTAAAGTAGACAAAGCGATGGGACCGGATGGGATACACTCTAGAATACTGAGGGAACTTGGGGATGTTCTAGCAGCTCCACTGACTGACCTTTTCAATGCTTCGTTGGAGTCGGGAGTGGTGCCAAAGGACTGGAGAGAGGTTCATGTGGTGCCTTTACACAAAAGCGGAAGTAAGCATGTGGTTGAAAACTACAGACCGGTTAGCTTAACTTCGGTGGTGAGTAAATTATTGGAAATGCTGCTGAAAGAGAAAATAGCGAGGTTTCTGAAGTCCAGCAGATTACAGGATCCAAGGCAGCATGGATTCACCAGAGGCAGGTCTTGTCAGACAAATCTGATTGATTTCTTTGACTGGGTGACCAGGGAGTTGGAATGAGGGAGAGCCCTAGATGTGGTGTATTTAGATTTCAGTAATGACTTTGACACCGTTCCTCACAGGTGACTTATAAACAAACGGAGCACCCTAGGGATGGACCCTAAAGTTACTGCTTGGGTTGGAAATTGGTTGAGTAGAAGGTGACAAAGGGAATAGGTAAATGGAGCTCACTCAGAGGAGAAGGAAGTTACCAGTGGTGTGCCCCAGGGATCTGCCCTTGGTCCGATTCATTTTAACATCTTTGTTAGTGATATAGCGGAAGGGCTGTTGGATAAGGCTTGCCTCTTTGCGGATGATACCGAAATCTGCAATAGAGTAGACACCCAGGAAGGTGTAGATAACATGAGGAAGGATCTAGCTAAGCTTGAAGAATGGACTAGAATTTGGCAGCTGGGATTTATTGTTAAAAAATGCAAGGTCATGCATTTGGGCTGCATCAATCCAAGAGAACAATATAGTATAGGGGGTGAAGAACTTTTGTCCACTAAAGAAGTGCGGGACCTAGGCGTGATTGTGTCTGATGATTTTAAAGTAGCTAAACAGGCAGAAAAGGTGACAGCAAAAGCTAGAAGGATGCTTGGGTGCATACGGAGAGGAACGATTAGCAGAAAAAAGGAGGTGATAGTGCCTCTGTATAAGTCTTTGGTGCAATCTCATTTGGAGTATTGTGTGCAGTTCTGGAGACTGCACCTTCAAAAGTATATAAACAGGATGGAGTCAGTACAGAGGGTGGCTACTAAAATCGTTAGTTGCCTTCATTATAAAGCATATGAGGACAGACTTAAGGATCATAATATGTACATCTTGGAGGAAAGGCAGGATAGAGGTGTTATAATTGAGACGTTTAAATACCTCCGTGGCATAAATGCACAGAGGGAGAGCCTTTTTCAATTGATAGCAAGTTCTGCTATGAGGGGACATGGGATGAGGGTGAAAGGGAATAGATTCAGTAGTGATATGCGGAAATATTTCTTTACGGAAAGAGTGGTGGATCTGTGGAATAGTCTCCCAGTGGAGGTTGTAGAGATGAGGACAGTATCTGAATTCAGAAAAGCATGGAACTAACACAGAGGATCTCTAAAGGAAAAAAGGGGATTGTTGTAGTTGTTGATATGGAAGGACAGACTAGATAGGCCATGTGATCTTTTTCTGTTGTCATTTTTCTATGTTTTTTAAAAATGAATTTTTAGTAATTTTTCTGTATTTTTTTGTGTTTTTGTGCATTTGTATTAATTGTGCATCTTGAATGTCGCTACAGCATTTCTGAGTATTCAAATGGATTGTAGACATATTATTTCATAGGTATGCATGCACGCAAGCAATTTGCACATGCTTCTAATTTTTAGGCTCCCTAACAAACACCCTTTAGGGGGGCATTTTGGAAGCCCTATTTGTGCTTTCTACATCCAAAATGGACATAGAGAGGTCTCCGGAGCAATTTTAGAAACTGGGTCTGTGGACATCCAATTCTGAACAGGGGCATGGTGGAGGGATGGCTCGGGGCATTCCCAGGAACCTAGATGTCCCTACCTGGTCTCAGATATGTCCCAGATATCCTGTGTTGTGTCTATGTTTAGACCTACTCCAGGCATGAGAAAGTATTTGAAAAGTGTTTATTTTGGCTGAAAAACATCTAGAGTGTGTAAGGGAGACAGCACACCACCATCCCCAGTACTCAGCACAGTTTCAGTGATGGTAACAATGGGATTTGAACCTTGGCTTCTCTTTTTGTTGGCCACTATGCTAACCATTAGGCTATTCCTAGCCATCTAGAATCTGAAGTACTATTCTGAGGATGTCTATATCAGGCACGTCCACATTTGTGAAATCATATCTACACCTGGACATGCCTGCTTTTTTTTCAGATGTTCTGGTTTAGACATCCCAGATTGCACTTGGACATCCTTTCTAAAATTCTCCTCAAAATGCACAACCCTTCTTGCCAATGTAGTTGTCTAATAACAAGAGATGGCTATATTTGCCTATTAAGTAGGGGGCCAAGTTTCAGCTGTAGGTAAATCCTTTGGAAAATTTGGAGGACGTTTTTAAAATCCTCAGACTCATGGGTACTATTTAACTATGGATATGCCAGCTAATTTTCCAAGGCAAGCATCCCATTAACTTTTCCTTTGAAATTTAAGGAGACAACTAATACTATGCAGTACATAATTCTGTACCCACAATCTAATTGCCTGATCTCAAAGCAGCTACAGAATGACTGTGGTAAAGCATGTGAATGGATTCCTGGCAGACGGAGAGGACAACTGTAACTGGGCAACCGTGTACTTACCCCAGTAAAATGTCCCACCAAAGACAGGCTGGAAGGAGTATAAATGGATGCGTTGCAGATGGCTTATTTTATGTAGCAGTTCAGTGAAAGGAATTAAACTTACGCTAAATTATCAGCTACAAAATTACTCTCAGTGAATCAGAGCTGCTCTTTGCAAGCTCTCTTTTTTCAATCTTTTCATATTTTGAAGTCAAGTATAACCTTGGAAAATAAATTTCCTACAGAAGTCTAAAAAATACGGTACATGGATATGCCATTTATTCCTCACAAATGTGCTTTAATTTTAGAATTAAGGATGGCACATTAACTCCAATTTACTACAGGGTTTGTGTCAGATACAGCAATTAGCCACCAACAATCTGTCAAATCCATACAGATTTTAGCCAAACAGAATTTTGTTTTGTTATTTTTCATATGCAGACATGAAATTATAGCACTAAAAGTTCATCTTTGTCAAGTAAAGAACTACCAGCAATCTCTTGAATGTCACCCTTTATATCTATTCAATTATTTTTGCAGTAGATGATGGTTTTGTATGTCTCCTCTGAAAGTGGGCACCAGGCTGCTGCATTCACTTGACTGCCTTGCTCTGAATGTATTAGAGCAGTCGACATAAAACCTTCAAAATGTTTGGACAATGAGATACATAGGGAGTAAATGTGTGGTCCAGCCACTTCCAATAAGCTGAAAGGAGCCAGAAGTCTGAATTCTTGCACATTTCTGATCAATTTGCAAATATTCCAAATAAAAGAATTCCAGTCACGTGCTTTTACATGTACCAGACAAAAAGGTTATTTGTTCGCTAATTTTATTTTCTCAATATCCAGTGATTGCCATCTGTCTGCAAAAAAACTGGGTAATTTTATTTTATGCTGTAAGTAAATCAATGAAATGAGGTTTTGTGCTAACCTGATGTAGAGTATAGCTTTAGAAAGCTGGTTACAAATGTTATTAGTTTGCTAAAACAGTCTCACTGACCACTTGTTTGTTGAATTGTATGGCTACGAATTTAAGTGGACAAATATGTCAGCCATACTATTTTTTGTCAACAAATGCAACTTTATCAAAGATTTAGAAAAATGTTTGAGTCTTTTCAAATATGTATGTTCTGGGCATAGAATGTGCATTGTACTGACAGAAAATTAGGTAGACAGTGATCCTTAATCAATAGTCCTATAATTGCCATTTACAGTATATTGACTTTCAGATTTAAAATGAACCCAAGAATTATTTTCCCTAATACAGAATCAACTTTCATTGCTGATGTGCTTTTCAAGATCATGGCAGAATGAATGGGTCTTAACAATATTATTAAACATCTTCCATAATCATCACTGATTAATTCATCTATATCTTTCAGTATTAATATTCTGCATATTTTTGTTATACTAGTACATTTATGGAAAGCAGTCAGGCCAAGTTTTGGCTACTCAATTTAAAATGGTACCAGATACAGTCTTTACTTTTTCCCAGCTACTCTGATTTTGAAGGTGGTGAGAGAGGATTGTCCAAGTTCAGTCCTCAAGGGCTGCGAGCAGGCCAGGTTTGCAGGATATCCCCGATGAATATGCATGAGATAGATTTGCATGCATACATGAGTGAACATGATAAGCCTGGTTTGCACACTTCTCTTGTGGTGGTGGTTTTTTCCTCCTGTTTTTAAACAGAAATAATGTTTTGTGTTTGGCTGCTACTTAGTGGATCTGGGTTTAGTTCCAATCTTTTCAATAATGGTCAAAGGCAAGTTATCAAGTACAACAGGTATTTCCCTGTACCTAGAGGGGTTGCAGTTTAGGTGTGTACCTGAGGCAATGGAGTGTTAAGAGGATAGTTATGAGAATAACAGACAATATTTACCCCTTAAGATTTGTTAAAGGACAAAAAAAATGTGGGTTATTTTTTCATTTTGGCATTGCAATGATTTTTCAATACTAATGAGATGCAAAGCATGCATATGCATGCAAAATACCACTTTAGTAGTCAAATGAAATAACATAGCTTTTGGTAATCATGCAAATGATGCTATTCTTGAAAAAAGATGACAACTTAAAGTTGGTATTATTTTTGCTGGTGCAGAGCATTATGATGCCAACCTGTAGCTCAATGCTCTAGAGCAGGGCTGTCAAACTCCAGTCCTGGAGGGACGCAAACCAGTCATGTTTTCAGGATGCACCTAATGAATATTGACTAGATATATTTGCGTACAATGGGGGTAGTGCATGCAAATATATATCATGCATATTCATTAGAGATACCCTGAAAACCTGACTGGTTCGCGGCCCTCCAAGACTGGAGTTTGACACCCCTGCTCTAAACCACATTCATAGAGGGGCTGGAGGTGTTAAAAAAAGGTCATCAGAATGGGGCTTCTCTCTTTCTGGCACCAGAAAACAGTCAGGCCCCCTTCCAAATACCCCACTTCCCACACATGTCTCTGACACACCCCAAGGCACAATGAAAGTTCCCCCTTAAGATCCCACCCCCCAGGATCTCAATCCAAACTCCCTCAAATAGCCTAGTGGTCTAGTGAGACCTAGAAAGGAGCATCCCCCAAGCGCCGGGCTCAGGGCAAAGTTAAAATTGGTGCCCATGGTCCCCTAGAGATACTGTGTTCTTTATCGAATTACCTGCAGGTTGATGACTCCCATAGTATACTAAGTTTTGGCAAAATATTGGATTGTACTGCAACTTAGTAACTACTCCCCTAAGTGATTTGCCAAAGGTCACAAGTAATATCAATTGGATTGGGGTCCAGCTTCCATTCTACTGTAAGCCCGTGGCTCTAACCCAGGGGTTCTCAACCCAGTCCTCAGGACTGAAACCATTCAGGTTTTCAGGATAACCATAATGAATAGTAACTTAACTAGTGTTGCTTGAATCAGCTGAGTCCTCTGTAGTTCTTTATCCACTTTCTCTAAATTAATACCTACTAGAAACAAATTGGATGCATTCTTAACCACTTTGACTTCTACTTGTTGAACCCTTAGGGCCAAAGCATTTACATGTACCAATGCATTCCTGAGATCAACTATAACTTGCTAAATCATGTTGAGAGTAATAACGGAAGATAAAGTTTGAACAAATGAGGGTAGAGTCGATCCTGCTCATCCAATGCTGTCTGCTACCAAATTACCATTCAGTGATAAGACTTCCTTGTGCCAAGCTCTATATGGGCCTCTCCCCAACCACTAGAAAACCACTTCTTTTGTCATGAAGGTCTCCAGCCTCGTGCAAGTCATCTAGACACTCATATCTAGCTCCATTTTCTCTCCCCCTCCTACTGCTGGTGATCCAGTGACCTCTTGTGGACCCCGAGCAGCTAAGGCATTCAGACAACTGCTCCTCTGTTGCAGGGGTGCTCTCCACTCCAAATTCAATGATGTTATGAACCAATAGTGGGTTCTCCTGCCTCCCACATTGGCTGCCATAAACAAAATCCAGATAATGCCTGAGCCCCCAGCATGACAGAAATATGATACAGGTGCTGGCCTGTCCTTGTAGGGAAAGGTCTGAGCCTTCACTTTTCATTTGTCCATCCACCTCAACCGCCTCAATCCTACTCTGTCACCTTCCATCTTTTTAGAAATCTTCATGCTAACAATCCATTGGCTTTCTCCACTATTGTCTCATTACTCCTTTCCTCCATTTTGTCTTCTAAGTCTACAACCCTCCTCATGAACTCCGCTTATCCACTGGCTTACTTCTCTCTTTGCCTTTTTCTTCCACTGCCAACTCCAGACTTCGATGCTTTCACCTTGCTGTTCCTTATGCCTAGAAAAAACTGCCTGCATCTATGGGGTATGTTTACTAAACCGTTCTAATGTGCGCCCGGCGCTAGTGTGCAGGATGCCATATAAGGAGTGGGCATTTCAGTCTTAACCTAGCAAACCGGGATTATCGCGCGCTCTTGTGCGCTGTGCGCTAATGTGCGCCGCGCATATTAGTGCACAAGAAACGCACGCGGGAAGCATAAGCAGGTGCGCTGATATGCAAACAGAGGAGCAGGGCTGTAGTACAATGGTGAAGACACTGACAGATGGTGTGGGGGTCATGGGTTCAATCCCCCACTGTGCCCAATGAATAAGGCTGCCTTAGGCACCACCTGTTATGTGTAATATTGCATTATGAGGCATTTTAATTTTATTTTAATTACTGCTGCTAGCAAACGCACTCTCAAAGTGCTGTAACATAATCCTTTTAGTTATCAGCTTTCTAAAATAATTCAACGGCACTCTCATGTTATTCGTTTAACCCCAGGTTTGAGCCAACATCGGATTTGATCAGTATATACAAAGGGCTCTAATTTAAAGGATTTGTTATGTCCTTCTGCTTTTTCCAGGAATTTACCTGCGTCATCTACGCCATCGGCAGTTTTGGATCATCGAAGTTGTGGCCATTGCTCGGTTTGTTCTACAATGGAAACCTGTAGTAGCTTTCAACATAATCATCGGACTTACCGGTTATTTCACTCCACGACGTGTGACAGTGTTTACGTGGTCTATCTACTTCGTTGCCCCTGTGGTTTGTGTTATGTGGGTAAGACTAGTCGAGCCCTACGAACACGTTTGATTGAACATCGCAGTCGTCTCCGTCATTTGACAGAGGATGCTCCTTTGGTTCATCATTTTCAGTCCTCAGGTCATGTTTTTGAGGATCTGAAGTTTCTGGTGATTGTTCAATGCACACCTTTGATGTACGGGGGTGATTTGCAGAAGATCTTGACTCGATTGGAACAACATTGGATTTTTTCATTACAGACTGTTGCCCCTGCTGGTTTGAATGAATCTATTGAAGGGACGAGCTGGTTATGAAGTTTAAGTTTTTCTATTGAATGGTCTTCTTCTTTTTTCTCTTTTTTTTCCTGTCTCTTTTGTTCTTGAGGCTCGTAGTTTTTTGTTTTCAGTGTTTTCGTTTTTGAGGTGGGAGGTGGGTTTTTGTTTGACTGCCTTATGCGGGATAATGTGAGGCTTTTTCACCAGTGTGGCTTTTTGGCTTTGTTTTTGTTTTTTTGTTTTTCGCCGGTCTTGGCTATTGAGCTTTAATTTTCGACGTCATGATTGGCTTACTATATATTTATGGAGCGCATGCGCTGGCGTTTTTGTTCGGCGGTTAGTTTGTTGGATCGCTACTCTGCGTTCTTCTGGTGTTTTTTGTGCCCTTGCTCCCATTTAATGGTAGGTTTTTTGGCATCCTGTCTGGTCAGATATTCATCAGTTTTTCTTTTTCTTTTTCTTTTCTTTTCTTTTGTTTTTCTTTTTTTCTTTTTTTGTTGTTTGGGTATGAGACATTTTTATATCGACAGTTCTTGTGTGTTTTTTCAGCTCCTGTATGTATGCTGATTTGCTCCTTTGAAGCGGTTTCTGTTTTGGATATTGACAGCGTGTGGAATGTGGATTTGAGCTCCCTGAGGAAGCCGTAAGGCGAAACATCGGATGTCGGGTCTCCCTGCCTCCTTCGTTGGACATATCATCTTCACTTCATTCTGCCACTTTTGGTTTGCCATCTGCTGTTCTTGTCATCGTTTGTCAGCATTTTTTCCAACAGATAAGTGATTCTAGTTTCTTTCTTCTATTTTTGGAGCGCTGATTGTGGAGCTTGTTTGTTTTGTTTTCATTCTTTGAATGCACACAGCTGATTGATCGGCTGCACCAGCCTGAAGTGTGTTTTTGCCCTGGCTGGTTGGAGATTTTTATGAACCGTTGATGTAATCTGAGTCTTTTTTTTTTTTCAAAAATATTTATTAGAAGCACTGAAAACATTACAGCAACAATTACAATTACAGAATTGCTTCAAATTTTTACAATATACAGTCCAGATGAAATGCCTGCATACCCTGGGCAGGGTGGTTTCTTATCCTCCGCCCGAGGGTGTGGTTACAGTACAAACCCAAAATGTTTTCCCCCCCCAGCCACCTACCCCCCCTCCCCCCCCTCCCCTCTCCCACCCCCCCTCCCGGGATCTACGAGGCCATCGGGGATACTCCCCACTATGAGACTAAGCTCCCCAATGGTTACCGCAGGCATAAAATCTCACTACGAACTTTGGGCCCCAATGTCTGGATAAAGGGTGTCCACACCAGAAGAAAAGAGGCCCAACTGCGGGGGTGTCGCTGTGCACACCTCTTCTCCAAAAGCATAAAATGGTGAAATTCATTCCGCCATTCCCAAAAAGAGGGGGCTACAGGCTCCCGCCACCGCCTTAGAACAGGGCCTTTCCCCACCAGACATGCCTTCCTTATCAACAATTGCTGCCATCTACCCTTCGGGTGGAGTGGTCCCAGCTGATCCAGCGCTATGAACCGCCCCGTCCAACGAACCTGTTGTTGCAATATATTGCCCAAAAAAGTTGCTATTTTCAGCCAATAACGGCGAATATGCGAACAACCCCACCACATATGACCGTGATCCGCTAATGGACATGTACATTTCGGGCACCCCCCGTTGTCCGTAAGGTGACTCCGCAACGCCCTCCTCAGAGAGAAGTGAGCTCGGACAATACTCTTAAACTGGATTTCCCGCCAACGGGCTCCTTCCACTAAACTAGCCACTCTGCACAACGCCGCTCTTATGGAACCTGGGGGCACCTCACAGCCCAATTCGCGCGCCCAGGAGGCCTCCTCCGCCGAGTAGTCTACCGGCGTCAGATAGGGCTCCAATGCTTTTTTAAAGTATGTAATAGTTGGTACGTCCCTGGTTCCCAAGGCAAAGAACTCTAAGATCCGTGAAGAGCGGTCACTTTGCAAGTCCCGTCTCGCCACGGAGTTCACATAGTGTAATAGCTGCCAGTAGGGGAATGAAGAGGTCCGAGGGCACAGGTCATACTCATGGCATAGGGCCTCCAAAGTTTTGCATCGCCCATCCAGTTCGACTACATGCCCCAACAATCGTATGCCGGCCTGCGCCCATTGACCAAAGGGAACCGACTCCGAACCCGGGGGGAAGAGGGCATTCCCCTGCAATGGCAGCCAGCTCGAAGTCGTGGAGGAACTCCCCCACAGTACATTCAGCCGTTGCCAAGTACGGCGCGCTGCCTGTACCAACACACTGTTCATGATGTGACTCGGCAAAGCCGCTCGCGGGAGGTGAAGAACCGCCAACAATGAGTGCGGAGCTATCAAGGCTTCTTCAAGCTCCAGAGGGGTATACTGCTCCGTGGCACCAAGCCAGTCTCCCAGGTGCCTAGCCTGGCAAGCTAAAGCGTAGGTCCCGAGGTCAGGCACGCCAATCCCTCCGGATCGCCAGCCCCCTCGTAAGCGGCGCAGGGGGATACGTGCCCTAGCGCCCCGCCAAAGAAAACCACAAAGCTCCCGTTCGATACGCAAGAGGTCGCGACGGAGCAGCCAGACCGGCAGGGTTTGTAGCCAATAAAGAATCTTCGGTAATATCATCATCCCCAGGACTGCCGCCCTACCTAGAAGGGATAAGGGAAGAGGCAAACACCTTCAAGTCGAAATTTAATAAAGAGATGGGCCTATAGGAGGCAGCCAGCAGGGGGTCCTTACCGGGCTTAGGAATCAAAGTGATGAATGCATGATTCATTCCCCAATTAAACTTCCCCTGTTCCACCCTCTTATGGTATAGCTCGGCTAAAACAGGGGCGAGACGACCTGCCAGCAATTTATAGACCTCTGCTCCAAAGCCGTCCGGGCCAGGCGACTTGTAGCAGCTGGCCCCCTTGATGACTTTGTGGATCTCCTCTGCTGTCACCGGTGCACCCAGCACCAAACGCTGCTCTGCTGTCTACGTGGGAAGGTTCAATTTCTGAAAATAGCTTTCCATAGACGCCAACGATCCCACACTTCCCTGGTACAATTTCTGAAAGAAGCCTCGAAATACTCGGGCAATTTTCTGACTATTGGTGTGCAGTTGGCCCCGGTCATCGCGCAATGCCACTATAGAACGGGGCCCCCTGCCACCACGCAGGCAGCGTGCCAAAAGTCTCCCCGGCTTGTTCCCAAAACGATAAAGCTGATATCAGTAATATAACAGAGATTTTTTTGCCCGCTGGTGGAGCAGTTCGTTGAGAGAGGATTGCAACTCACTGAGTAGACGCCTATTAACCACCGTAGGGTTCCCCGCACATCGCCGACGGGCCCGTAATACCTGTCGTTCAAGTTGCACAATGCGAGACGCAATTAACTTTCGTTTCCGTGCCCCATAGGTGATAATGTCACCGCGCAGCACCACCTTCGCCATCTCCCACAATAATTCAGGCTCCTCTTTGTGGTGCCGATGATTGTCCATAAATTCTTCCCATCTTTGTTCTAAGTGGGCATGAAATTCGGCATCCGAGTACAGCCCCAAAGGAAATCGCCATATGCGCTGTAAGGGACCTGGGTCCCCCCAGCGCAAGTCTACCCACACTGGTGCATGATCAGATATCACACCCGGACCGATCTCTGCTGCTTCAACCTGTGCAAATAATCCTTCCGAGAGCAACACGTAGTCAATCCGTGCGCTGGAGTCATGAGCCCGCGACTGATGTGTGAAGTCCCGCTCCAATGGGTGAAGTAAGCGCCACGGGTCCACTAACCCAATGCGACGTCGAAAACCCAGAAGTGCTTTAGTGGTCAGGACTCGCCACCCCTCCCGCCCGCCTCCGGATGTATCTAAATCGATATCCAGCACCCCATTACAGTCACCCGCTAAGATCAGAGGGGCATCTGGGAGCTGTTCAATCTGCGAGGCCAAACAAGCGTAGAAGGATTTATCGAGAACATTAGGGGCATACAAATTGCTTAGCACCACCCTCCTGCCCTCTAAGGAGCCATAGACCAAGAGATATCTACCATTGGGATAGACATACTGTTGCTCAAGTTCAAAGCACACATGTTTATGGATCAGCAAGACCACTCCCCCTTTTTTCCCTTGTGCAGGGGCCCCCCAGCTCTGCCCTACCCAATCCCTCCGTAGTTTCGCATGCTCCTCAGCAGTCTGATGGGTTTCCTGTAAGAAAGCAAGGTCACATTGCAGCCGGGCTAGGGCCTGTAGCACTTTATAGCGTTTAATAGGGGTGCCGATTCCACAAACATTCCAGGACACAATTTTCAGCTTAAGGCGGGTTGTAACACCACACCGAGGCCGGTATATGAGATAGCTGTGAGTGAACCCCCCCAGCCTGGGGTCCACCCCTGCACCAGCCCCATTCCTCAGGGGATACCACCCACCTAACCTCGTGATCCCATTGCTCTCCCCACCTCCTCCCCCCCATAGCCCCCCCTAACCATCCCTCCCCCTCCAAACCCTTCCCCAACCCCCTCTCCCCTCTAATCTCAGGACCTTCTCCACCTCCCCACTCTCGAGAAGCCCAGCCTAGGTCCCACTGAGGACGCCCCACCCCCCGCCCCTCCACCCTCGAACCTTTAGTCCCACGGGCAATTTCATCACCTCCCTGCAATACCACTAACAGTGGCCAGCCCTGCTGCGCTCAGGCAATCCCATACTCCCAAATCCCCAGACCCCCCAAACCCCCGGACCCCCGATGAGGGTCCAAGGGACTACTAATGGCCAAGTCCGTCCGCTGGCGGGCTAAAGCCACCCACAGGCCTCAATTGGGGGAGGGGCCCATTATGGCAGGCTCAAAGCTTATTAATTACCCATCAGAGCACACAAAAATAGAACTCCATAGAAGGCTTAATGCCCATGTAAACAATTACTTGAGACGCAATCAACTGATCCCACAATATTACAAGGCATGGACAAACCCCCCGGGCTGCAGTCTACCGGGCCCTCCTCCCACCGCAATGAGGCATTCAGTCGGGCCGCAGAAGGATAAAAGAAAGCGGGGGAGGAAAAAGACAAAAACAATCCCACTCCCGTAGGGAGGGACCCGAGGTCTGGACCCGGTCCCTAGCCTCCCGGGGTAAACTGCTGTTGTACGAAGGGAAAGGAAATGAAAGAAAGAAAATAAATGAATAAGTTCACATCATACCCCAGAGATTACAAACTGTGAAACAGACCTACGTCAAGAGAAAGGCTCTCCCGAAGAAAGACATAAGAAAGGGCAGAGGAAGCAGCACAGGTATCAGGATACATTTCTTAACAACCATGAAAAATCAAACACCACAAAGTAAGTTTGTAACTAAACGAACTATCTAACGGGTACATTGTTACTCGGCTAGAAGTCAAGATACAGGCCTGACCAATGTTAAGGCCTAGTCTTTCCTCCCTCGCCGCCACGTGCTTTGCTCTCAATGGAGAATCCAGGCACCGCTCAGCAGTTCATGTTAAGATGTTCAGTGAGGTGGTGTTGAGGGTGACTGTCCCCGGGCAGTCAGCTGGTTCACATAATCCTCCGCCTCCGCAGCCGCTGCAAAAACGTGATGGGAGCCTCCATGTGTTATATGCAATTTAACCGGGTATTGTACCGTGAACCGGATTCCAGCTCCAATAAGTTTCTCAAAGAGAGGGGCATATTCACGGCGCTTTCTACTCAGAACCGCTGAGTAGTCTTGTGCAACACGGATCTTTGAGTTGCTATATAGAGTTGCCCCTCTCTGTCAAGCCGCACGTAATAATCTTTCCTTTTGCGGGAAATAAGTAAATTTTACTAGTACGATTCTGGGCCGGGAGTCCCTTGGCTGTTTGCCACCAACGCGATGTGCTCGCTCAATGCGAATCGGACCGCCGCACTCATCGCCCTCCAGAATCTGTACGAAGAGCGTCTCCAGGTAGCCCTGCAGGTCTTTGTCGGCCACACTCTCGGGGATACCCATGAAGCGGAGGTTGCTACGTCGTGACCTGTTTTCCAGGTCATCGAGCTTAGTTTCATGCATTGCAAGTTGGTGTCGTAGGCCAGCCATCTCTGTCTCCAGCACCTCGATCTTGTCCTCGGCTTGCCCCAGACGGTCTTCCGCCTCCCGCAGTCGATTCCCAAGGCTATCGACCGAGGCACACAGTCCGTCCATCTTTGCATGGAGTGCATCAAACTGCGGTGACAAAGCCGCGGCTACCGCCGCTGACATCGCATCTAGGGAGGCGGGGGATCTAGGCGAGCTGGGCACCGCAGCCACGTCAGCCATCTTGCTGGGGCCAGCCACCCGCTCCCGCTCCCTCCTGGTTGCTTTGGGTGCTGCTGCCATGCTATCTGCCCACCGGAACGACTTGCCAGAGCTCTCTACGTTCTCCAAGGTATCCGGGATGCTTATTGTGCCGTTATCCGCGGGAATTACAAGGTGCTAAATTGCCGGTTTGGGCAGCGGGGCACGGAGCGCTCTCAGGATGCGACCACTACTCTGCTCGCATCACGTGACCTCTGTAATCTGAGTCTTATCATTCGCATTGATATGTGTCTTTGACTAGACTCAATTCCCCCGAACCATAAGGTGGGGCTTGATGAGGTCTTTTTTCCTCCAGCTGGGTGAGCTTCTGTTTGGCTGGTGTTAGCTTGGTCTCAGTCTCTTGCCCATTGTTTGTTTACTATCTTTATTGTGCAGGGGTCATGGGTTCAATCCCCCACTGTGCCCAATGATTAAGGCTGCCTGAGGCACTACCTGTTATGTATAATATTGCATTATGAGGCAACTTGATATTTTTTAAATTAGTGCTGCTAGCAAACACACTCTCAAAGTGCTGTAACATAAGGTGCCGCATCAGCCACCCTATAAGGCACTCCAGAGGGCATACTATAAAGTGCACTGTCCGCCCAGGCACCCTATAATGTCCCCTATAGGGCATCCTATAAGGCGCTCCATAGGACACCTTATAAGACACCTTATACGGACTGTAACCATAAGGTGCCTCAGAAGGCGCTTTATAGGGTGCCCTATAAGGCGCCTTATAGGGCGCCCTCTGAGGCACCTTATGGTTACAGTACCCTGAGGGTGTTATGCTGGCAGCACTAATGTACATTAAAAATAGACAATGCTTCAGACAGCCCTATCAAATAACCCCACTGTGGGTTTTAACCCATGACCTCGGGCTCCACAAGCAGTGAAGTAACCAGTGGGCTACAGCTCCATAGCTACTAGCAAACCCCTGGCTGGCTGCAGAAGGACTGCATGTCACCACACAAACAGTCTGCTGTGGTCACGAGGATAGGGTTAACCCACCCATACCCATGATACACTGCACATGCAAATCAGCAGTCTACAGATGATCACAGGATGGGGTATGCACTCCCACAGCACCCTGGCCTGGTAGGGGGAACTGACCGTGTGTGGCACTGGCATAGAGTAGCTACACATCGTCACATTGTGCAGGTACGGTACTCACCCTGAGGGTGAGGTAGGGGGCCCAGCACCAGGTCCACAGCAGAAATAAAACATGCTGCAGGACCCCAGCAGTGCTAATGTGTGAGATAGGCAGTGTCTGCAGACACACCTTGGATACATCTGTATTTCTCAGTCAAGGTTTAGCCCTTATGGACCCATAGGTGTATTATGTACCACCACCCACCCCGGGGCTGAGGGTGGGAAACAGGGTCTCCCACCAACAGATCCACATTCTACCTCCCTGCAATGGTGGCAGTAGGGGGGACTATTAACCCCAGTCCTGCTTGGGAACAGACACCCTACAGGGCAGTCAATGCAGCTCTGTACACATCCATAAAGCAATAGCAGACAGACATTAGGCCTGGATATGCTAAGCTGCCCCGCCACCACTATCTGATATTCTCCTGCAGCAGGCCTTCAGCTGCTGCACCCTGCAAGGTGTTCCAGCAAGACATATACCAGCTGCAGACAGTCTGCTAGCTAGTCCATAGTGCATGTTCCTGGTGGAAATGTGTGCACCCAGAACTGGGATGTCAGGATACACACCAAGCAGATAAGTCAGTGACTAGGCCCCAAAAGGGAACCCATAAATATCACATAAAAGAAACACTACACAGCACTAGGGGGGAACCTAGCCATGCCGTGGTCACTGCTCAGTCAGGGTGAGAGTGATCTCCCAGCAGAACATGGTTTGGCTACCCTGTCTGTGCAGGTGGTTGCCGGGCACTACAATGTCCCAGCCATTGCCCTATGCCCTGTGCAGATGCATCCTGGCCAGGCCACCCTGTCCGGGCTATACCCATGGTACCTTGCTCCTCATTATGCACATTGGGAGGCCAATACTGGCAACAGTGCTGGCAGTGTGGGCTGTGGAAGGTGTTTGCAGCCACCACACACTGGATAGACAGACACACACTCCTGCACCTATGCCAGCATTGTGCTACTATAGAGGTGTTTGGAAGCCCTGGCCACCACACCAGTCCTGGGCACAGTGCAGGCATGGCTATGGTACACAATACTGTTGGGGCCACTCTGTCAGACACCAGACCTGAGGCTCACTCCACAGACATCAGAAAGGTTGCTATGATGCAGCTCAATCAGCCAATTGTGCTTAACATAGGAATTGCTATCTGCCAGTAATCATAGCTACCTTTTGATAGCTGTGTACCATATTCCCAGGTTTAGGGTGGCACTGCTACGGTATGCAAGTGCTAGTATTGGGAGATGCATGCAGGGCCCAATGTCCTGCCTCTCCATGAGACATTGGCTAATCGAGCCTGTGGGTGTGGGTGTGTCTGCCCCTGTTGGCTGCTGCTTTACGACAGAGGTTCCCAACTCCAGTCCTGGTTTGCCAAACACTGTTCGGGTTTTCATGCTGTTCCTCATAAATATGCATGAGATACATCTGTATACCATGGGGGTGGTGCATAGATATGCAGCACAGGCATCTTTATTAGAGGCAGCATGGAACCTGAATGGTGTTTGGCTCTCTAGAACTGCATTTGGAAGACTCTGCTCTAGGTAATGCACCTGCTTATGGTGTCTGTGCTCTGTAGGATAAAATGTAGGTGTTTTGGGCATGTTTACATCATCTGCAATAAAGGTTCTGTCTGTATTAGCATGTTTTAGTAGTGGGTAAAAAATGTGGGCTGGGTTGACAGGAACCAATGCTGGGACTTGAACCTGTAACCTTCTGCTCCTGAACATACTGGCTGTATGCACTGCACCACCGTGTTGCCACGGAGACAGTACATCCCCTGGGAATACCATGACTGTTCATCAGGCGGAGCCTGTCTGCTGCAGTGCATGGCACCCAGCTACACAGGGCTAGGCCATGGTCTGCTCTGGGCAGCTGCCACTGCCCCCTCCACCACCAGTGCCCCTCTGCCACCCTGCTGACCTGCCCTTCTGCTGGTGGTGCTGGTGGAGCGCAGTCTCAGGCCATCCAGTGTGTGCTGCCTATGGTGCGTGTTCTGGGGTAGGGTGCCTGATTAGACGTCCACGCTTCCCCCCAACACCGCCTGCCAATGTTCTGTGTCCTTGGAGGTACCTGCTGGGTACTATCCCCTGTGACACTGTGATAAACACTCTCTTGCCCATGTTGGGCCCTCATCAGTTGCTGTCTGGCTGCTGTACAGTTTCAGCATTCCTAAGTGCCACCTAGACATCTGCCTAGTCCGCACTGTGCCCCAGCTGCACCACAGCATGTGCCATCTGCATCCCTCTGTATCCCCTTTCCCAGCATCTGTCCAGTTGCCCATTCCGACATGCCCGCCCTGCTGTTGTGAAACATGTGCATGCCATAGGAAACCTGTCCAATGGAGAGGGAAACCCTGATCAGTGCTATTTCACTGTGGGATCATTCACCTTTTATGGGGACAGAGCGTAGACCCTTCCAAAATTAATATGTGGAGGCATCCTTGGGATTCTTTTCATATAATGGCTGGGTTCCTATAGGTGAACAGGTAGAACAGCTGAGTTGACTGATACATAAGATATTCTAAGGTTTTGGGAGTTATTTTAGAAGCTTTATTCATGATTTTCATAGGTAAAGTCAGGCATTTACATATGGAAATAGTATTCATGTCTATATAGCCAGTTTAGAAAGATAATGTAAATGTTGCAAGGGGACATGTTGGGGTCATGGTAAGCAAGTGGCCTGGATGGGACATAATTCTACACACATATCCCCCTTTTCATTTCAGGAAGCATGTGCATGACCAAAATTGTCTACATTTGGATTTACACCTGTTTCCTGTCATGTTCAGGTTTTTAAAAATGCTTATTTCAGCCAGTCCTACCTTCTAACATTTTTGGGATGGTTACCAGGCATGTACAGAAAAGTTTGCTTTTGCATGTTAACTGTAATGTAGATAATGCAGAATGCATTAGTTACAGCTTTTGAGATGTACTTTACCGGCTAACAGAAGATAATATGATAAAAGTTGTGTCTGAAAATAACTGCCACATTAGCTGAAATAAGCAGTATTTGCACATTCATAGAAACATAGAAAATGATGGCAAATAAACACCATTTGGGCTTTCCGGTACGCCCATTCATAGTAACTACTAAGCTCCATAATCCCTTCCTCTCCCATAGAGATCATACCTACTTGTCCCATGCTTCTTGAAGTCAGATACAATCCTTGTCTCCACGCCTCTTCTGGGAAGCTATTCCATGCATCCACCACCATTTCTATAAGAAATATTTCCTTAGATTACTTCTGAGTCTACCCCTTTTCACTTTCTTCCTATGGCCTTCTTGTTCCAATGCTTTCTTTCAATTGAAAGAGGCCCCCAAAATGGTGTTTTCTACCTTAGCTGTTTAATACAGTGATTTCCATAGTCAACATGCTAATTAACGATTAACTGTTAACCCTGGGAGTACCGATGGGGTCAAAAGTGACCCCATTGCAAGTTTCACAACGCGTATCTTGGAAACTAGTTGTTCAAGAATGCAATCTTTTTATGACTTTTCACATGTCAATATTCTCTTTATATTGCGCCATGAGAGGAATAATTTTCATCCGCTAGGTGACGCTAGTGATGAATTGCAGCACAGAGTACCAGTGGGGTCATTTTTGACCCCAGTTGCTTACGTCCAGTTTGGATCGTGATACAATTTGCAGTTTGGTGAATTTTTTGATCTGACAAAGGTATTTATCATTAATTATGTATCGTTTATTCTTTGTACTCTTATTTTATGAAAATTACACATCTTCTGTAATTTATATCATACGTTCTCTCATTATTTCTGATGAAATCTAAAGGCTTTCAGCTCATTCATCACGATTATTGTACACCTATAGTAAAACTGCTTTGCATTTTATTCAACTTTATCTTTGTTTACTGATTTTAGGTTATTGTTTATGATGTCAAAACAAAAGTATTCAGCTGCCCAAGTAAGAGAAATATTGCAACGAGATGCTGATAGTGATGGCTCTGAGTCGTCTGATGATGCAACAAGCGAAGAAGCATATCAGACATGTACGGGCGATAAATCTGATGATGACAGTCATGATTCAGATGGTGACAGCAGTTGGTTGCCAAGTGAATGTGAGACTGATGTTGAGCCAGTAACATCGCCTGCAGCAAAGAGTCAAGTTACAGGTCGAGGCAAAGGTCGAGGCTGTGCTGGACGGGGAAGAAGGCAGGCGTCCAGACGACACCTGGAAAGATTTGACAGAATTTCAATGTTTTCTCGGACTTCTGATCCTCTCAGGTGTGTACAAGTCACAAAATGAATCCATAGTTCAGTTGTGGAACCTTGAAGATGGTCGTTCTGTTTTCGGCAAAAATATGGCCCGTAACTGTTTTCAGAAAATTTCTTGTGCTCTCAGATTTGATGATGCAACAAACAAACGTGAACAACAAGGCATGGATAAGCTTGCTCCAATCAGACATGTTTTTGATACCTGGGAAGCAACTCTAAGTGATGCCTTTGTTCCTGGTGAAAATGTTAACGTGGATGAGCAACTGCTTACATTTCATAGCCGTGTTCCGTACAGACAATTTATTCCCAGCAAACCTGGGAAATATGGCATAAAGCTATGGATGTTGTGTGACAGTGCAACGTCATATGTTCTGCGTCTTCAAGTATATGCAGGAAGGGAACTCGGACAAAACAGGGAACAGAATCAGGGTGAAAGGGTTGTGCTGCAACTCACTGAAGGATTGACGCAATCTGGCAGAAATGTTACTGTTGACACTTTCTTCTGCAGTTTATCCCTGTCACAGAACTTGCTAGAAAAACAAATGACACTTTTGGGGAGAATTCAAAAGAACAGAAAAGAATTACCTCCAGAATTTGTAACAGCAAAGGGCCGAGAGGTATTCACTTCACTGTTTGCCTTTCGCGATGACGCCACTCTGGTTTCCTTTTGCCTGAAGAAAGGAAAAGTGGTTGTTCTTCTGAGCAGTTTGCATGATCAAGAAGAAGTAGATAACACGTCCAGACAAAAAACCACGCATGATCTTGGAATATAATTCTAGTAAAGGTGGAGTAGATACGACAGATCAAATGTTGCACACGTATACCACAAAACGAATGACAAGACACTGGCCAGTGACAATCTTCTACAACATGTTGGACATCAGTGCTTTGAATGCCTTCATTGTTTGGATGTCACTAAATCCAGAATGGCAGTCGAAGCAAAAGCACAGATGTCGTCTATTCCTCTTGGAATTAGGAAAGCAGCTGCTTCAGAGTAATTGCAGCGAGACCTCTTCCAGCATTGAAGAAGCCACTGATGCTACTTGCAATGTCAGGATCAGGGCCAGCCCGTCCATTGAGCAAGAATGTTTTTTGCACAGGGCCCCGCGTTTCAGGGGGCCCCGCGCAAAGAACATTCTGCTTTTTTTCAAAATTATGTAAAAAAAAAAAAAAAAGCTGGCTGCTACCGCTGCTGCTGCCGCCGCGGCAGCAGCAGAATGGAGTGTCCCGCGGGGCCCCCTCTGCCCAGCTGAGCTCTCCCTCTGCGATGGCTAAGCCCCTCTGTGCCGGCTTTCAGATACGCGAAGGGAGAGTGTCTCCCTCGCGTCTCTGTTAAGCCTGCAGGGGCAGATGGGAAATTTCCCATCAGCCCCTGCAGGCTTAACAGAGACGCGAGGGAGACACTCTCCCTTCACATATCTGAAAGCCGGCACAGAGGGGCTCAGCTGTCACAGAGAGAGGGAGGGAGGGACTCAGCCGGGCAGAGGGGGCCCCATGGGACACTCCATTCTGCCGCTGCCGCGGTGATAGCAGCAGCAGCAGCGGTAGCAGCCAGCTTTTTTCTTTTTTTTTAATGTTCCTTGAACCGATGAGGGGGGGGGGGGTAGGACAGGTAATGGGCTATGGAGGGGGTTAGGACTTGAATTGAGGTGGGCTGGGGGTTGATGGGGGGGTAGGACTGGTAATGGGCTATGGGGGATAGGACTGGAAATGGCCTGGGGGGGTTAAGGCTGGAGGTGGGCTGATGGGGTTAGGACTGATAATGGGCTGTGGGCTGTTGGGGGGGTTAGGACTGGTAATGGGCTGGGGGCTGTCTGGTAATGGGCTATTGGAGGTTAGGACTGGTAATGGGCTATGGGGGGGCTAGGACAGTAAATGGGCTGATGGGGAGGGGTTAGGACTGGTAATGGGCTGTAGGCTGATGGGGGCTATCTGGTAATGGGCTATGGGGGGGGGTTAGGACTGATAATGGGCTATGGGGGGGCTAGGATAGGAAATGGGCTGATGGGGAGGGGTTAGGACTTGAGGTGGGCTGATGGGATTAGGACTGGTAATGGGCTGTGGGCTGTTGGGGGGGTTAGAACTAATGGGCTATGGGGGGGTTAAGACTGGTAATGGGCTTTGGGCTGATGTGGGCTGTCTGGTAATGGGCTATGGGGGGTTAGGACTGATAATGGGCTATGGGGGGGCTAGGACAGGAAATGGGCTGATGGGAAGGAGTTAGGACTTGAGGTGGGCTGATTGTGTTAGGACTGGTAATGGGCTGTGGGCTGATGGGGGGGGTTAGGACTGGCAATGGGCTATGCGGAGCTGACTGGAAATGGGATGATAGGGGGTTAGGACTGGTAATGGGTTATAGGGGGGGCTTAAACTGAAAATGGGGTGATGGGGGGTTAGGACTGGAAGTGGGTTGATGGGGGTGCTAGGACTGGAAATGGGCTGATGGGGGGCTAGGAAACACAATGGAGCAAGAAACGAAGAAATGGATGTTTGTAGAACCTTTAATGGTAAGAGACCCCGACGCGTTTTGGCGTGGGACACCTTCTTCAGGGGGTACAAATCTTAAAAATAGGGAAATAATACATAATGATATGATTAAATAAATATATATGCAAAATAATATATGATAAAGCAAGCCATACATGGGGAACATAATAATTAACAATCTGATTAATACCATAAATACATTAAAACACATAAATATATCACTTCAATGATAAAGTGACCCGCCCTGGTAACTGTATATACTCATTTTGAGTTGTGTACATAAACATAAACTCTATATATAGGTTATGGGGATCACATGGATATATAGTAAAATCTCAAAAGAGTACTTGGGGAACGCAGGACATGAGGAGTTAAACCATATTGACAAACAGACGCCTAGTTAAAATATAATGTATTAAAATAAACGTATAGAAGGGATGATTCTACAGTGGAATTAATTATAGACCAGCTATGACGAAAAATTGAACTAGAGTTGTAACAAATTTCTAAAAGGGTGATATACACCTATGGAACAAAATCTATAGAGAAGTTAAAATTAAAAATAAAAATAAATTAAAATTAAAAAATATAAAATATAAAATATAAAATATATAAAAATAAATATTAATACATAATAATAAATAATAAAATATTTTTAAAAAAATAATAAAAATTTTTATTATTAAATAATGAAAATTAAAAAGTATGATAAAATAAACCTTGAATTACTGCTGCTGAAGAGTCAAATTGAGACTGTGTCATTGCACAATCAAAAGATATAGGGGCATGTTTATTAAAATCCGCAAAATAGCGCGCCGCAAAATAGCGCACGGCAACGCGGCACTGAAACACGCAGAAACGCGTTTAAACGCCCCGCACACGTGCGTGTCACCCCCGCACAGGTACGCGGCTCACTAACGGGCCCCGTACAAGTGCGGGCCCGCAAATGTCCGATAGAGGCGTGGAATGGCGAAAGGAGGGCGGAGGAAGGCTCCGGAAGGGCGGAGGGATGGGGTCAATGGGTGGAGAGTGGGAGGGGAGAGGCTCCCCGCACAGTATCGGGCCCGAATGTGCATGTAAAAACTACTCGCGGTAGAAAGCATTTAAAGGGAAGAGAAACCATTTCCGTCAGCAATGTACAGGAAAACCGGGGAAACCAGCAAAACGTGAGCAGTGTGATATATGTGCACAGCACAAAAGTGAAAATAAAAATAGAAAATGACCACAACAGAACTATTAAAAATAGTAATTCAGCTGGGGAACAGTTATAGTGATGGGCAAATACAGAAATCACACCCAGCAAAGCTCCAGAAAAAAGAAATGAATTTTGGAAGGGTCTACTGAGAGGAGACTCTTCCAAAAAACATTTCCACGTGTTGGAGCTTTCCTGGGAGTGTTTGCTATGGTTGCCCATTAATATCACTGTTGCCCAGCGTGGTGATATTTTGTCCCACATTTCCCGTGGTCATTTCCGGGGTTTATGTGCACGTTTGTCACCAGACAGGGTGCATATGCCCACAGTAGAATTGCATAGAGCAGGGTTTGTGACTCCATCCTGCCAGGCTTACTGCCTCCAGGGGCTGCATTGTCTCTGTGGCCAAAGTGTGGTACAGCGGACAGAGTCATTACCTCTAGGACCAGAGGGCATAGGTTCAAAACCCAGCTGGGGCACCTGCCAGCCCAGTCCCTATATTTTACCCACCACTAAATAAAGATAGCGCAGACACCCCTGTATGCATGGGGAAAACACCCATATTTTACCCAACACCGCACACACACCACAACAATGGGCATTACCTACAGCCAAGTCCCCCAAATGCAGTCCCATACTGCCACATTGCAATCAGGTCAACTGCTTTTTCTGAGAGAAGTTCATGCCAGCATGTTGGCGGACAAGTACATGTGGTGCAGGGGGCAGTGGCTGCTAACCACAGAAGACAGAGGCCTAGCCATGTGCAGGCTGGCACAGTCCACTGCAACAGACAGGTCCTGCCGGATCCACAGTCATGGACAGTCCAGGGAATCCAACCAATCTGTGGCTACACAGTGGTGCAGTGCACACAGACAATGCATACAAGAACAGAAGGTCACAGGTTCAAAGCCCAGCTGGGGCTACTGCCAATCCTGCCCACATATTTTTCGCACAACTAAACAGTGATAGTAAGGACACACCTTTCATGGCGGGGACATATGCAATGGTAAGACATCTATCTTTTACCCCACTGAGCACAGACACCATGAACAGGGGCAGTACCTAGAGCAGAAGCACCCATATGCAGTCCTGGTGGGCCACACACCAGTCAGGTTCCATGCTGACACTCATACAAATGCCTGTGCTGTATATCTATGCACCACCCCCATGGCATGTAGATGTAGCCCATGCATATTCATGAGGGATAGCAGGAAAACCCGAACAGTGTGATGCAAACCTGGACTGGAGTTGGGAATCTGTGCCGTAAAGCAGCAGCCATCAAGGGCAGACACACCCACACCCACAGGCCCCATTGGCCAATGTCTCCTGGAAAGGCAGAACATTGGACCGTGCATGCAGCACCCAAAACGAGCACTTGCATAACTTACCAATGTCACCCTACACCTGAGGTATACGGTACACAGCTCGGAGACGTTTGCTAGGAGCACAGGCAGGCAGTTATCCATACGTTACGTACATACTGCTAGTTGACCCCATCCAAACAATCTGTTAGGTGTTTGCGGGGCATGCTCCAGGCCTGGCCTCTGACGGTGCTTACCACCCTGGGGAGTGACCACCAGCTGTAATGCGTACCATATCCATGCCTTGCCGTGCTCAGGACCAGTTTGGTGGGCAAGGCTACTTACCCCCTCAATCGTAGCACCATGATGGCAGAGGTGTGGAAGTGTGTGTCTGTCTATACAGTGGGTGTTGGCTGCAAGCCCCTTCAACAGCCCGCACTGCCAGCACTGTTGCCAGTATTGGCCAGTCAATGTGCATAATGAGGTGCAAGGTACAATGGGTATAGCCAGGGCAGGGTGGCGTGGCCAGGATGCATCTGCACTGGGCATAGGGCCCTGGCAGGGACATTGGCTGGGATATTGTAGTGTCCGGCCACCACCTACACAGACAGGGTGGCCAAAGCATGTCCTTCTGGGGGATCACGCTCACCCTGACTGTGCAGTGACCACAGCATGGCTAGGCCCCCCCATAGTGCTGTATAGTAGTTCTCTCATGTGATAGATATGGGTTTCTCTTTGGGGCCCAGTCACTGATCTATCTGCTTGCTGTGTATGCAGACAGCCCAGTTCTGGGTGCATGCATCTCCATTGGGAACATGCACTATGGACTAACCAGCAGACTGTTTGTAGCTGGTAAATGTCTTGCTATAATGGCTTGCAGGGTGCAGTGGCTGTTGGCTTGCTGCAGGGGAATATCTGGTGGTGGAGTGCAGCTTACCATACCCTGGGCTTATGTCTGTCTGCTATTGTGCTATGACTGTGTATGGAGCTGCCTGCCTGGGGGGGGTGGTGGTGTTCCTCAGCAGGACTGGGGTTGATGTTGCCCTCTACTGCCACCTTTGCAGGGAGGTAGAGTGTGGATCCCTTGATGGGGACCATGTTTGCCGCGGGGGGGGGGTGGGTGCCTGATGGCGGCAGACAGGGATATCCATGGTGTTTGTGCAGAAACTAGCTATCTTACACATTAACACTGCTTTTGAACGCCCGCTTGGCCTCCATCAGCCATGGCAGGTGTTGTTGACCTGGTCCTGGCCACCTCATTGCACACTCAGGGTGAGCACAGTACCCGCACGATGTAACGGTGTGTGGCTACTCTGTGCCAGTAAAACACCCGGTCAGTGCCCCCTACTAGGCCAAGGTGCTGTGTGGGTGCACCCGGTCACTTCCCCCAACAGGGCCGAGGTGCTGTGGGGGTGCATTCCCCATCTTGTGTCCATCTGCGGACAGCTAATTTGCATGTGCAGTGCATCATGGGTACGGGTGGCCTAACCCTATCCTGTTGACACCAGCAGACTGTCTGTGAGGTGACGTGTAGGCTATCTGCAGCCAGCCAGGGGCCTGCTTACAGCTATGGAGCTGTAGCGCAATGGTTACATCACTGCCTGTGCAAACAGAGGTCATGGGTTCAAACCCACAGTGGGGCCCTTTGGTAGGGCTGTCCACAGCTTTATTTTTATTTACTGTACATATGTCTATGCCGGCAAGACCACCCTCAGCTTACTATACCCATTAGGTGCCTCTGAGGGTGCTTCATAGGGCGCCCTGTAGGCCACCTTATGGTTGCCATCCCTATAGGGTGCACTATACATTATCCTGTGTCGCAACATACATGCTGCCCTATAGGGGTCATTCAAGGGTGCCTTGGCGAACAGTGCACTGTAACATGTGCCTTATGGGCCGCCGTATGTTAACATGCTGGGAGAGTGCGTTTGCTAGTAGTGATAACAAAATAACATTATACAGCCTCCTACAGCACTCCACAACATAATACATACTGCCTCAGCAGGCATTTTTCACTGGGCATTGTGAGGAGTTGAACCCCTGATCCCTGCACCATTGGTCAGTGTTTTAACCATTGTGCTGTGGCTCTGTTCCTGTGCTTGTGCATCAGCGCGCCGCCTTGTGCCTATCAGCGCGCCGCCTTCTGCCGCCCAAGGGGACCAGTGCGCCGCCTTCTGCTGCCCAAAAATAACTGTGCGCCGCCTTCTGCCGCCCAAAAATAACTGTGCGCCGCCTTATGCCGTTCCAAATTAATTTGCCTCCTAAAACAATGTTAATCATTACAGTTACTGCCTCAGCTGACCTTTGTCGTTGCGCACACTGGGGGATTGAACCCATGGCCCCTGCACCATTGGTCAGTGTCTTCACCGTTGTACCACGGCTCTGTTGTTTTGTATACTCAGCAGCGCGCCACTTTGCCTTTCCACGCGCTAATGTCGACCCCCGCACATTAGCGCGACGCACACACGTCCGGTTGCTTACTACTGTTTTTTTTCTATTTTCTGCCTGAACCGCCCACTCCTTATATGGCACAGGCACACTAGCACGGCCCCGCACGTTAGGAATGTTTAGTAAACATGCCCCATAGTTAATCCTACTGGTACATTTAAATTTATTTGAATTTAAGAAACATCAAAGGAGCACTAACCTGGTGGTTCCACTAAGTTGTTTGCATCATATTCTTCAATACTTTAATGAACTGTGAACTAAGGTACAGAAGCAATAACAAGAACTACCAGGAACCGAGGGAAAAAGAAATTAGATAAATCAGCCAAGAGAAAATACCTTTAATGGTGTATATAGAAATAAATTGTTATGAAGACATATAGGGGTATGTTTACTAAATCGGGCTAACGGTTAACCCGGGCTATCTGCCACTAGGTCCCATATTATTCAATGGGACTTAGTTGCAGATAGCCCGGGTTAACCGTTAGCCCGGTTTAGTAAACATACCCCATAGTTTTTGCATATTGTGCGTGTAACCATTGTGGAATTGTCTTGAAGTAGTTTAGGTGAATAATATAAAAAGTATGTTCTGATAATGCTCATAAACTATTACTATACTATTCACATGAGGTTGGAAGTGGTAAGAACACGCCCGAACGGGAGTAGCGCAAGATCCGGTGGTCTGTTTTGACAATGCTCATAACTATTACTGTACTATTCACATGAGGTTAGAAGTGGTAGGAAACACTCCCGAATGGGAGTAGCGCAAGATCCGGTGGTCATCTATTAAACCACTAGTTTATCTGCTTTTATCTGGAGGTTAGATAAATTGCGATGAATGAAATGCCACAGTGGAAAGATTGAGGTGGAAAAGTAAGGCATGCTATGTGGATATTAAATGACCAAATAAATAGACTGAACTAAGCTATTCACTCAACTAGTGCAACCGTCACAGTATTATATCTTGAAAATCATACTAGAAACTAACCTTAGAGCGTTTGCTAGCTCAAACAACAAACTAAAAATTAGTGAATTAAATCAATGATGTCAATTGTGTGTACGCCGTCTAATAAAGCCGTGTCTATAAAACTGGCGATCCCTGATATTGGCGCTAAATACTTGATTATGTTAAAAGAAAAACACATTGCTTAAACTAATAAAATGTAACTGAAAATGAAAATAGTAATAATTAAACGTTCTTAAACCATGTGAGGCAAACAGACGCGTGATGTCTGGTATTTTGAATTCTCTGTCTTTAACTTGTGTTACCACCAGTATTGCGCCATGCCGATGGGTAGTGAAGACAAAACAATGCAACATTGTAAAACCATACATCTTGTAAGACACTTTATAAGATCATGGTGCTGTGAAGTAAAATTATAATAGTCTAATTGTATAAAGAAATATATGATTATATATAAAAACGGACCCAGATTCAAAAGCCGTGTTGATTCTTGTCGTCCTGTGGCAAGGCGAGAGAAGCTGCCGTTCTAAAGATAGGAAATACAATGTATCTTATATTCTAAGGAACTATAGGTGCGGCTGGAGTCACGCGTGGTGTAAAGGGGGAAATAATACTGTTTCTGATAAAATATGCATATGTGGTAAACTACTACTTTAGCGTATTAGTATTATGATGTGAAATCGAAACAGCGATGTTGTAGCTGTGGAGCCCCAAGTAGTGGCTATGTTAAAATTGACACGGTGTTTTTTATCTTAAAACTTCAATGCACACGGAGGAACAAACAACATTGCAATTCAAGTGTAGAAGGCTATATTCGACAAAAGAATTGTGAGCAAAAATCTGTCATCATACCTGTGTAATATTGATGGATGTGGACTATTAGATTGTTAAAATTAAAAATGATAATTAAAAACTAAAGACATGAGACCATACAATTAATGGCTTTTGTTCAAGCTGGTTGACAAGCTGATATCGTGGATCTTCATAGTGAATATTGTCGCGTTGTGATAGTAATGTTACTTTGGACTGTGAATGTGGCCGATTAAAGAATTAATAAATTAATATTCTAAATTAAGGAAACAAAAACATCAAACTTGTGTGTACCCTACTAGTGAGCGTGAGACATAGTACCGAGTGGGATAAAAAGTCATAAGAATACCAAGAAATAGACCTCTCAGTATTCTTATGACTTTTTATCCCACTCGGTACTATGTCTCACGCTCACTAGAAGGGTACACACAAGTTTGATGTTTTTGTTTCCTTAAGGTGACAATATTCACTATGAAGATCCACGATCCATCAATATTACACTCTAATTGTTATTTGTTTTCGTCGGAGTGTCGGCTATTTCTATACACTAAGCTATAGATGGCACCTAAACTCTGATGATGAGTCCGGTCAACAAGCCCCTCCCCCTTTTAGATACTCCTCCTGTTTTGGCGGGAATTCTAACGTCATATAGCCTGGCTTCTCACGATTGGTTCTTAAAAATTTTCCTTATACTGTTGCGGGCAAGAATTTCAGCTGTTCAGGTATGATGACAGATTTTTGCTCACAATTCTTTTGTAGAATATAGCCTTCTACACTTGAATTGCAATGTTGTTTATTCCTCCGTGTGCATTGAAGTTTTAAGATAAAAAACACCGTGTCAATTTTAACATAGCCACTACTTGGGGCTCCACAGCTACAACATCGCTGTTTCGATTTCACATCATAATACTAATACGTTAAAGTAGTAGTTTACCACATATGCATATTTTATCAGAAACAGTATTATTTCCCCCTTTACACCACGCGCAACTCCAGCCACACCTATAGTTCCTTATAATATAAGATACATTGTATTTCCTATCTTTAGAACGGCGGCTTCTCTCGCCTTGCCACAGGACGACAAGAATCAACACGGCTTTTGAAGCTGGGTCAGTTTTTATATATAATCATATATTTCTTTATACAATTAGACTATTATAATTTTACTTCACAGCACCATGATCTTATAAAGTGTCTTACAAGATGTATGGTTTTACAATGTTGCATTGTTTTGTCTTCACTACCCATCGGCATGGCGCAATACTGGTGGTAACACAAGTTAAAGACAGAGAATTCAAAATACCAGACATCATGCGTCTGTTTGCCTCACATGGTTTAAGAACGTTTAATTATTACTATTTTCATTTTCAGTTACATTTTATTAGTTTAAGCAATGTGTTTTTCTTTTAACATAATCAAGTATTTAGCGCCAATATCAGGGATCGCCAGTTTTATAGACACGGCTTTATTAGATGGCGTACACACAATTGACATCATTGATTCAATTCACTAATTTTTAGTTTGTTGTTTGAGCTAGCAAACGCTCTAAGGTTAGTTTCTAGTATGATTTTCAAGATATAATACTGTGACGGTTGCACTAGTTGAGTGAATAGCTTAGTTCAGTCTATTTATTTGGTCATTTAATATCCACATAGCATGCCTTACTTTTCCACCTCAATCTTTCCACTGTGGCATTTCATTCATCGCAATTTATCTAACCTCCAGATAAAAGCAGATAAACTAGTGGTTTAATAGATGACCACCGGATCTTGCGCTACTTCCGTTCGGGAGTGTTTCCTACCACTTCTAACCTCATGTGAATAGTACAGTAATAGTAACCGGGTAGCCAGACCCGGCGCTCCCCCTCTTGCATACAACCTTGCTTCCCCCCCCCCACCCTGCCCCTTACCCCACCTTTCCAACAACCTCCTCTTTGCCCTTCCCAAAAATTACACCAAGAGCCAAGCGTGGTGAGAACTGGTCGCAGCTTTATTTCCAATAATATCCGAACCATAACAAGAACAATGCTTCAACAATCTTCCCCCCCCCCCCCCGCAGCGGAGCGCTGCATCACCAGCCATGCTACTAGCAAAGTGACCTCGCCTCCGCTGCAGCCATGGTCACACCACCGGCGACGTTCCGACCACCCCTATCCGACTTTGCCATATTACTAGCAAAAGTCTTCCAGGGGTAGTCCGGGTCGAGGGCACCCCGCCCCCGTCCCGAGTCGCCTAAGGCTCTGGACCCCGGAAACCTCCGGGATCCCGCCTTGACCCCCCCCCCCAGCTGCGACACCCCAACACCAGCCCCACATCGCAAAGGCTGGGCGGGCGGGTGGGCCGCCGAGCCTCCCGCCAAACTGCCTGTGCCCTGGCTAGCAACGCACACACCAGAGCACATGGCAGCCTGCGCCCTGATTGGCTCCGCTTCCCGAGCGGAGCCAATCAATTTAAATCCCGCGCTGCATGCACGGCTCCCCGTGGCACCCAATCACCTCCCTCCGTGCACAGGCAGGGTCCCGCGCCGGGCAGAGCACCCGGTTACGAGCAGGCGCCGGGACCCTGCCCGCGCCTTTATTCTAACCGGGTAGCCAGACCCGGCGCTCCCCCTCTTGCATACAACCTTGCTTCCCCCCCCCACCCTGCCCGTTATCCCACCTTTCCAACAACCTCCTCTTTGCCCTTCCCAAAAATTACACCAAGAGCCAAGCGTGGTGAGAACTGGTCGCAGCTTTATTTCCAATAATATCCGAACCATAACAAGAACAATGCTTCAACAATCTCCCCCCCCCCCCGCAGCGGAGCGCTGCGTCACCAGCCATGCTACTAGCAAAGCGACCTCGCCTCCTCTGCAGCCATGGTCACACCACCGGCGACGTTCCGACCACCCCTATCCGACTTCGCCATATTACTAGCAAAAGTCTTCCAGGGGTAGTCCGGGTCGAGGGCACCCCCCGCCCCCGTCCCGAGTCGCCTACGGCTCTGGACCCCGGAAACCTCCGGGATCCCGCCTGGCCCCCCCCCCCCCAGCTGCGACACCCCCACCCCAGCCCCACATCGCAAAGGCTGGGCGGGCGGGTGGGCCGCCGAGCCTCCCGCCAAACTGCCTGTGCCCTGGCTAGCAACGCGCACACCAGAGCACATGGCAGCCTGCGCCCTGATTGGCTCCGCTTCCCGAGCGGAGCCAATCAATTTAAATCCCGCGCTGCGTGCACGGCTCCCCGTGGCACCCAATCACCTCCCTCCGTGCACAGGCAGGGTCCCGCGCCGGGCAGAGCACCCGGTTACGAGCAGGCGCCGGGACCCTGCCCGCGCCTTTATTCTAACCGGGTAGCCAGACCCGGCGCTCCCCCTCTTGCATACAACCTTGCTTCCCCCCCCCACCCTGCCCGTTATCCCACCTTTCCAACAACCTCCTCTTTGCCCTTCCCAAAAATTACACCAAGAGCCAAGCGTGGTGAGAACTGGTCGCAGCTTTATTTCCAATAATATCCGAACCATAACAAGAACAATGCTTCAACAATCTCCCCCCCCCCCGCAGCGGAGCGCTGCGTCACCAGCCATGCTACTAGCAAAGCGACCTCGCCTCCTCTGCAGCCATGGTCACACCACCGGCGACGTTCCGACCACCCCTATCCGACTTCGCCATATTACTAGCAAAAGTCTTCCAGGGGTAGTCCGGGTCGAGGGCACCCCGCCCCCGTCCCGAGTCGCCTAAGGCTCCGGACCCCGGAAACCTCCGGGATCCCGCCACCGGCACAGGGCCTTTACCTGTGCCGCCCCCAACCTTTAGAACAAGCTGCGACCAGTGAAGCCACTCCGAACGACCTTCTCCAGCACCTCCTGCCAGTCGTTCAAGAGCAAGTCCATTCCCACTGGCGAGAGGTGCACCCCATCCGCCCTATACAGCCCTGCACAGGACACATCAACCCAGGCATGCTGCACTTGATATCCCCCTTTTTCGCAGACCCATCTCCCAATCTGCCGATTTATCTTGGTCAGTCCCCGGGACCATCGCCGCTGGCCCCACGACGATGGCCTCGGGATAATGTCCGACCAAATCAGGATGACTCTGTCCAGCAAACGAAGCAGGGTCATAAAGTCCTTTTTCGCCGCCCTTATCAGCTGCTTGCAGGACCACTCCATCAGATCGTTGCCTCCAAGATGAACCAGGACGACCGTTGGTCGCCCTCGCACTCGCAGATGGTGACAAAGCAAGGGGAGCAGTTGAGACCACCGCAGCCCCCTCTCACCCAGCCATGAAACCGCCGCCTCAGCTGGATCCAGGCCAAGATTCATCCCGATCAGCCGCACAGCTGCCCTCTGACCAGCCCAAAAGACAAAGGAGTGTCCCATCATCCAGCAGACCGTCACCATAAGCCCCACACCTGCAAGAAAAATGAACAGCATTAGTCACCCCCCCCCAACCCTCAAGGGCATCTCACAGTCGCACATAACCCTGAAATGCCCGAGATCGCCATCGGCCAATACTCTGGATCTGTTCCCCCGACAGACCCGCCGCCGCCGCACTCGTGGCAGCCCCAATGCGAAAAGAGTGAGCCGAAAACAACCCCGGTTCCTCCCCAATTTTTCGCAGAGCCATGCGCAACACCGCCGTCACCTGATACCTGGTCACGAAGGAAGAGTTTGCATGCACGAAAAGCCCTTCGCCACCACCCGGGCGTACCCCCAAGTAGTCTTCAAGGGCGGAGACAGGGCAAGTCGGACCCCCGATCCTGCCCAGCACCACCCATAACCCCTTTCCTTTTTGGTCCATTTTGGACCTGGCTAACAGCACCCGAATGCGCTCCGGCTCCCTCCACACGTGCTGCAACCGCAAACAATTGCCCAAACCGGCCTTAACCGAATCAGCCGCCAACTCACCGACCCGAAAGGCCCCAAAAAACGCCTAGCAAAACACCGCCCGGAATAGAACCACCTCGTAGGGCGTTGCCGCCACCCCCGACAACCCAAGACACAAGCGCTTCAGCAAGTCATGGGTAATCGGGAGCCGCCGATCACGCCGCATAGGCAGCTCCCGCTCCCACCCTTGCATTAACCGCCATGCCAGGCGCCCCCGAAGAGCACACGGCCAACTCACCGCCTTGGCAAAAAATTCAAACCCCGCCAGGTGCCCCCACACCGCCGATCTCGTCCACCCCTTCCCCTTTGCCCACCCAACATACTCCCCCAGCATAAACTCGGACACCCCACTCCCCACAGACCCCTTTCACGCAGATACCCCCACACTTGCGTACACCCCCGCTGATAAGCGTCCCACGTGCGCTCCGCTACCGAATTTCTTAAGAGGTTCTTCATCTCGGTAGGCCACAGCTCCACAATCTCCAAGGGACCCCGCACCCCATCTCGTCTGCCTCCGGCACCAACTGCCGAAATCGCTCCCACTGCAAACGAGAAAGAGCATCAGCAATCTCATTAGTACAACCAGGAATATGGCGGGCCTTCAAATCCACGTTCAAACGCAAACAGGCTAGAATGACTTGACGCATTAATGCCGCTACCATACTGCAGCGTGGAGAATAACGATTCACGACGGACACCACTGCCTCGTTATCACACCACCACACCACTCTACGGTTGGCTAATCTGTCTGGCCATAACGCCAGCGCTACTAATATGGGAAACAATTCTAGAAAGGTAATATTCTTCAAAAGCCCTGCAGCTTCCCATTCCGGCGGCCACCGCTCAGCAACCAAGCCCCGCCGAAATATATTCCCAGACCAACACCGCCCGCCGCATCCGAATACAGCTGCAAATCATTACTGGAGATCTCCGCTTGAAGCAACACCGAAGTGCCATTAAAGTCCCGCAAAAATAGATCCCAAACCCTCAAATCATCCTGCATCACCTTGGACACTCTGATACGATGATGAGGCTTCCAGACCCCCGCTGTCGATGCCGCCAAGCGCCTAAGGAACACCCTCCCCATGGGGATAACCTTACAAGCAAAGTTCAGAGAGCCTATTAAGGCCTGCATCTCCTGTAGGTTCAATTTTGAGGATGCCAAAGCATTCGCCACCAGCACCCTCAATTTTTCCACCTTATCCAGCGGCAATCGCGCCTCCAAACTTTGCGAGTCCAATTCCACGCCTAAAAAGGTCAACCTTGTCGTCAGTCCCACCGTCTTACTGTGTGCCAAGGGCACCCCCAGCTCACGAGCTAAACTACCAAACCCAACTAACAGCTCGCTACACCCTAAGGACCCTGCCTCACCCACAAATAAAAAATCATCAAGATAGTGGACCACCTCCTCCCGACCGACTCTCCGCACCAACAGCCAGTGCAAAAAGGAACTGAACTTTTCAAAGTAAGCACAAGAGACCGAACACCCCATGGGCATACACTTATCAAAATAAAACTCCCCTTCAAACTGGAAACCTAACAACCGGAAAGAAGATGGATGAAACGGCAGTAGACGAAAAGCCGACTCGATATCCACCTTAGCCATCAAGGCCCCGCGCCCCGCTCTCCTGACTAACTCTGCAGCCATGTCAAAAGACTCATAACGAACCGTGCACAACTCCCGCGGAATCGAATCATTCACGGAGGATCCAGATGGGGAAGACAAATTGTGAATAAGCCGAAACTTCCCCTGCTCCTTCTTAGGGACAATGCCTAACGGCGATACCACAAAATCCGGCAACTGCGGGTGCCGAAAAGGCCCCGCTATCCTGCCCAACCGCAATTCCTCTGCTATTTTCCCCCGTGCTATCGCCCCCCAACGCCGCACACTGGGTGAATTCCGACTCGAGGAAACCGCAACCACGCCATGCACAGGAACTACAAAACCCAAACTAAAACCCCATTGCAACACTAACCCATCCCGCCTCCGCGGATAAGAACGCAACCACGAACACAAGAACGGAACATGAATCGGCGAAGGTGCAAGCTCGAATGGACCCCCCCTACTTAAGTCCTGTCGGCGGTTGAGCCACGGGCCCTTTTTTAACACATTTGGCCACCGCATGGGGGCCTCCGCAGTTCGAGCACGCATGCCGGAATTTACAGTCTGGGAAGGGACACATTGACCTATTAAACCTCCAGCAGACATCACCCCCTCCACCGGGGGACGGCCTAGCCGGCCCTGTGACGATTCCCCCCCGAAAGGAACGCGCCGCCCCCCCAGCAACCCCCGTCCCCACCTTACCACTGCTTCCCCCACCCCCCCCACCCTTAACCGACATCTGCGTTAACCAAAGGTTAATGTCCTGCGTGCCCCACGTTAGAAACTTATTCTCCTCCATTTTATCCCGGAATCTCTCGTCGTAATTAAGCCACGACCAGCCTTCATGCATCTGAGACGCCTCAAGAATCGAATCAGCATAGGATAACAACATTCCAGACTGCTGAGGAAAATGATGCCCCCACACACTTGCCAACCGCAGGAATGATCGTACCCAATTGACAATGTTCCGCGACACTTTCCGAAGCCGACCCGCCTTCTCGTCCTCCTTCCGTTTCTTCTTACTGTCTCCCGAACGCTTCCTTCCTTCTAGCAAACGAAAAATATCGATATATCTCCGCTTTCTAATCTTCCGCCTCAACTTCTTGGGGACCGCCTCCCACAATTCCGACATGGCAACCAAAGAAGCCGATCCCCCACCCGATAAACACCCCTCACCCCCTCCCCCCATGGCCGTCCCATGCCCGCCTCCAACCGCCTCCGAAGCATCAGACGAATCCGACGACGAGGAGGAAGAAGACGAAGAGCTGCGTCGATGATGACATCCACGCTTCTTTTTGCTGCGCGCCTTGCCGGACCGCTCGGGCCGTGACCCCAGCTCCAAAGACACACCCCCGTCAACCACTCTCAACTCACCTGGTGAGTCATCGATGCCGCGGGCTTCTGACGAGAGGAGCCCCTCGCCCCCAGACCCCGTCGACCTCCGCTGCACCTCCATCCCGGAAGCTGGTACGCTGACTCCGGCTGCTCCTGCCTCCGCGAGAGACCTGGACTCCATACTCCCTTCACCGCAGGACGGCACTGCTGACAGGCCTGTGCCCGGCGCCGCCATATAGGGAACCTGCGAAGACAAAATGGGAAAACCCAACGAAGACAAGCCAGGAGCACCCCTCGGGGGCCATGCCCCCATCCAATCAGCCCTGGAGGAACCCTGCCCCCCTCCTAACCAGTGCTCCCACCCTGCCCGGTGCCCCAACTGCCCATACCACCCAGAAGGGGGCATACCCACTACCGGAGGAACCAAACCCCCAACCGGAGACATCCACCCCCAACCTTCACCCCCAGCCGCCCCGAAAACCTGCCTAGGCCCCCCCCCATGTGACCCAAGGGACCAACGCCCCACCCCTGACCTTGCCCTTGATCCAGTCTCTGATTCCCCCCGTCCAAGCCTTCAGCTCCTGCCGGTGACTCTGCTGCCCCTGCTGCTGAGGCCACTGCCGGCCTTTGAGGCTGCACAGTCACAGCCTGCCCTGTGGGACATTCACAATCCCCTTCCCCCATTCTAGGCCCTCTACGCCCCCTCCTCAAACTCCCAGCACCTCTCCCCCCCCTTTTACCAAAACCAGGTTTAACTACCCTCACAGACCCCGAACGTCCTGCTCGGTCCAACCCCCGCCCCCTCTGCCCCCGTCCTTGCTTCCCCTTGTCAGCCCCCCCCCTGGATGGTTGCTGACCTGCCATCACGAGGCGAGACTGAAATCCTGCGCTATTAGCAGTTTCAGTGGGGTTTTTAAAAAAAAAAAAAAGATAAACGCGGCCTGCACCTTTAGCCCCCACCAGTTTCAGGTGCGTTAAACACGCGGCCTGCTCCAGCAGCCCCACTAGGCACTCAGCACTACCCCCCCTCAACGATGTGCGGGCCCTATCCCCGCAGCCCGCTGACCACTTGCCTGATCTGCGGGCTTATCCTCGACCGCCCCGCTCCGCCGCACACCGCCGCCACAGAGCCGCTCTCCGACGCGTTCGTCCCCCGCCGACTGTGCTCAGCTGCAACACTCCGACCGGAGGACACCATCACCACCGACCTCCAAGACGATCCCGCCGAGCCTCCCGCCAAACTGCCTGTGCCCTGGCTAGCAACGCGCACACCAGAGCACATGGCAGCCTGCGCCCTGATTGGCTCCGCTCGCTCCGCTTCCCGAGCGGAGCCAATCAATTTAAATCCCGCGCCGTGTGCACGGCTCCCCGCGGCACCCAATCACCTCCCTCCGTGCACAGGCAGGGTCCCGCGCTGGGCAGAACACCCAGTTACGAGCAGGCGCCGGGACCCTGCCCGCGCCTTTATTCTTATGAGCATTGTCAAAACAGACCACCGGATCTTGCGCTACTCCCGTTCGGGCGTGTTCCTACCACTTCCAACCTCATGTGAATAGTATAGTAATAGTTAATGAGCATTATCAGAACATACTTTTTATATTATTCACCTCAACTACTTCAAGACAATTCCTCAATGGTTACACGCACAATATGCAAAAACTATATGTCTTCATAACAATTTATTTCTATATACACCATTAAAGGTATTTTCTCTTGGCTGATTTATCTAATTTCTTTTTCCCTCGGTTCCTGGTAGATCTTGTTATTGCTTCTGTACCTTAGTTCACAGTTCATTAAAGTATTGAAGAATATGATGCAAACAACTTAGTGGAACCACCAGGTTAGTGCTCCTTTGATGTTTCTTAAATTCAAATAAATTTAAATGTACCAGTAGGATTTATATCTTTTGATTGTGCAATGACACAGTCTCAATTTGACTCTTCAGCAGAAGTAATTCAAGGTTTATTTTTATCATACTTTTTAATTTTCATTATTTAATAATACAAAAATTTATTATTTTTTTTTTAAAAAATATTATTTATTATTTATTATTTATTATTAATATTTATTTTTATATATTTTATATTTTATATTTTTTAATTTTTATTTAATTTTTATTTTTAATTTTAACTTCACTATAGATTTTGTTCCATAGGTGTATATCACCCTTTTAGAAATTTGTTACAACTCTAGTTCAATTTTTCATCATAGCTGGTCTATAATTAATTCCACTGTAGAATCATCCCTTCTATACGTTTATTTTAATACATTATATTTTAACTAGGCGTCTGTTTGTCAATATGGTTTAACTCCTCATGTCCTGCGTTCCCCAAGTACTCTTTTGAGATTTTACTATATATCCATGTGATCCCCATAACCTATATATAGAGTTTATGTTTATGTACACAACTCAAAATGAGTATATACAGTTATCAGGGCGGGTCACTTTATCATTGTAGTGATATATTTATGTGTTTTAATGTATTTATGGTATTAATCTGATTGTTCATTATTATGTTCTCCATGTATGGTTTGTTTTATCATATATTCTTTTGCATATATATTTATTTAATCATATCATTATGTATTATTTCCCTATTTTTAAGATTTGTACCCCCTGAAGAAGGCGTCCCATGCCGAAACGTGTCGGGGTCTCTTACCATTAAAGGTTCTACAAACATCCATTTCTTCGTTTTTTGCTCCATTGTGTTTCCTGGCTGGTAGTGCAAGACACGCTGCTCCTTTTTGTGTTTTGCCTGATGGGGGGCTAGGACTGGAAATGGGCTGATGCAGGGACTAGAAGGGAATGGATGCTGGGTGAGGCTGGAACTAGAAGGGAGCTGATGTTGGGGGAGGATTAGAATGGGATGGGGCTGGGAGAGTAAAATGGAGAGGGGAAAAATATTTTGTGTGGGAGGGATGAAAAATCTACAATTGGCCGGGTATTGGGAGAGTAAGTGGGGATTGAGGATGGAGGGGTAAAATTTGAGTGGATGAAATAGAAATCAGGAAAGAGAAAAAGGAGAAAGATTAGTATGTTAAAGCAGATGTAGAGAGAGAATGGAAAAAAAACTAGGAGAGAAGAAAGGACAAATGGACAGCAGACGATGGAGAGTTAGCAGAAGACACGAAGAAACCAGAAGAAAGTGGCTGGAGCAATTGCAGCTGAAAAAAAATGCACAAAAGGTAGAAAAATATCTCTTTATTTTGAATTTATTAATTGGAATATGTCAGCTCTGGTAAATGTGCATCATTAACGTCTGTGCTTTGTTTAGTACAAGAGCAAATTAATGTATAGTTTTATTTCTACAGTGTTGTACATTCCAAGTTTGGCTTTTGGGATTCCCAGTTTAATTATTGTCGTCCTGTTTTTAAATTGTGATTCCTTGTTTGGTGATGGTTTATGTTCTGTTCATGTGTAACTGAGCTGAGGTATTCTGTTTATATAATTCCTATTTGACATTGCCACTTGTTCTCTTTCCCCAGTAGGTCATGTATTGGTATTCATGAACCAGCTGCTCCAAGAAGCAGTCATTTATTTCATCTAGGAACTTTATCTCCCTAGCATGTCCTGTTGTGACACTGACCCAGTCGATGCCGGGGTAATTGAAATCACCCATTATTATTACTGCACTGTAACCTTTGCTAGCTTCCTTGATTTCTTTGAGCATTTCATCATCCATTTGTTCATTCTGGCCATTCTGGCAAAGTGCACCAGTACAATCGAGGTAGTGCATGCAATTCTCTCTCATGAAACCTGACTGGCTAAATGTGTCCCAGGGACTAGGTTGAGTATTCCTGCTCTAGTGCAAGTCAATAGATTCATAAGGTAAAACATCCTGAAAGGCTTTTTCATAGAGCTCCACACCATAGAAACATGTCAGCAGAAAAAGACCATAAGGCCTATCTAATCTGCCCTTCCATATCAAATACTATAGTCCCTTTTTTTCTATTAGAGTTCTTCTGTGTCTGTGTTTGTCCCATGCTTTCTTGAATCCAGATACCTTCCTTGTCTCTACTACCTCTATTGGGAGGCTCTCTTCTTGTGCATTTATGCCATGGAGGTATTTAAACGTCTCTATCATGGGGACAGATCCACGATGGCGGTGGAGTTTCTCTCTGTGTAAGGAGCTTTACTGGATAGTTGCTTGTACCATTTTGTTCCCTGTGAAGTTTTCTTAATGGGGAAAAATAGAAAGCAGAAGATGGAGTTCACAGAGAACCAGCTTCGCAGGAACAATTTGAGGTTTCTAAATTTTTCTCGATCTTCTTTGTTGACTCTGCAGGACTTGGTCTGTAAGTACTTTGTGGAAATTCTTAAAATGCCTTCTGAGGCATTACCACTGATTGTTAGGACTCAATATGTGACTGCTTCCTCTTCTGGTCCTGGCACTGTGGCTAGTTCAGATGATTCAGCCGAGTCTGTGGGTTTAGATCGTGCAGGCTTCCAGGAAAGTTCTCTAGAGGTGGTGACCAGCATTGCCATCTTGTTGGTGGGTTTTACTTTTGAATTGGTTGGAAACTCTGTTTTGAGACTATATTTCTGCAACATGTCCTCTCAGTTTATGGGGTTAAAGGTTTCTATTTTTCTGGATCTTGCTAGAGAAATTCAAAATAGCATAGGGACTTTCTGGCTTTTCATCAGAGAGTAACTGCCTTGGAGCGACTTTTCGTTTAAAATACCCATGTAAATGTACTGTAGTATTTCAATCTAAGCAATTTCATTCCTTGAACCCCAACAACTGGCTCAGTTTTTGCTAGTTAGAGAGAATGTTACAAAAGATTGAGCATCTCATTCCAGCTGCCATGCAATATCAATATCAACTTAGCTCCTAAATATTCTTTTTTTCCCCTTAGTTTTATTATTGTTTCCAATACTTGGATCTGGTATTCTGGTCTATTTAGGAAGGTTTATTTCCTTGGTATTATAATTTACTATGGATTGTATCTTCTGTTTTTCTTGATTATTCAGTATTTTCTGGATATGTTTTGTATAATGTTATAAAAAAAGAGTCTATCATATCTCCTCTATGCTGCCTTTCCTCTAATGCATGTGTAGTAAGATCTTTAAGTCTGTTCCCATATGGTTTATAACAAAGATCACTAACCTTTTAGTAGCCACCTCTACACTGACTCCATCCTGTTTATTTCCTTTTGAAGGTGCAACTTCCAGAATTGCACACAATACTTCAAATAAGGTTGGATCAGAGACTTATACAGAGGCGCTATCACCTCCTTTTTTGATGGCCTTTCCTCTCCCTATTTACCCAAGTATCCTTCTGGCTTTTGCCACAACCTTAAAATCATCAGAAACAATTATGCTTAGGTCCCGCTCTTCCTTCATGGATAGAAGTACTTTGCCCCCCTACACTGTACTGCTTCCTTGGATTTTTGAAGATGAAAATGCATGACCCTGTCTTTTTTAATGTTAAATCTCAGCTTCCAAATTCTTGACCATTCTTCAAGCTTAGCTAGATCCCTCTTCGTGTTAAGTACTCCTTACTGGGTGTTTACTCTATTGTAGATTTTCTGTTACTTGAGGATGTAGTAAAAGCTGTTAGTGTAGCTGGGTTTTGAAAAGGGTTTGGACAAGTTCCTGGAGGAAATGTCCATAAATCATTATTAAAGAGGACCTGGGAAATCTACTGTTTACCCCGGGACAAGCATTGTGGAACTTGTGTGCCTTTTTGGAACCTGCCAGGTATTTGTGACCTGGATTGGCCACTGTTGGAAACAGGATACTGGGCTTGATGGTCCTTGGTCTGACCCCGTATGACTTTTCTTAAGTTCTTATGTTTTAATATCACTAACAAAGATGTTAAAAAGAATCGGACCCAGGACAGATCCCTGAGGCACACCAATAGTAAAATCCTTCTCCTTAGAGTGAGCTTCATTTACCTGCACATTTTGTTGCCTCCCACTCAACCAATTAACCCAGTCTGTCACTTTAGGGTACATCCTTAGGGATTTTCAATTTATTTATAAATCGCCTGTGTGGAACGGTGTCAAAGTCTTTACTGAAATTCAAGTACCCCACATCAAGGGCTCTCTCTCAGTCCAACCCTCTGGTCACACAGTCAAAGAAGATCAGTCAGATTTGTCTGACAAGACCTATCTCTGGTAATCCATTGCTGCTTCAGTTCCTGCAATCCACTGGACTCCAGAAACCTCACTTTCCTCTGTTTTAGGTGTGTTTCCATTAATTTACACACCACTGAGGTCTGATTAACTTTGGGCTAATCCAAAAACAGGACTGAAGATTGCAAGAAATACAAAACATAGTTAAGCGCTCTCTCTCAGAAACGCACACACAAGCACACACACATCACACACAAGGCCAGCCTATAACCTGGGAAATGAAACATTTTTTTGTAATTTGCTTGAAACCTCTAGTGACCTTTCAGCTATGGGTTTTGTTTGGGCAGCTGCTACAGCCACCTCTTTAATTTTAAAAATTGCCCTGACATGAAAATTTATAAAAAGAAAATGACACAAACTAAAAATGACAAACCAAACCTGCAAATGGCACAAAAAATTAAACAAAACATTTATTTTGCTTGCATACCTCTACTAAGGGGTATGTTTACTAAACCATGTTAATGTTACCAGCGCTAGTTGCAGCGTTAATGTGAAGAATGCCATATAAGGAAGTGGGCGGTCCGGCGGCAAGGTTGCAAGAATCTGTATCGCGCGATATTGGGCGCCGTGGCACGTTAACGCATGTTAACCCTAAGTTCATGCCAGCACAGGGCTAAAAGCTATAAAGATGTAGCTCACTGGTTGCCTCAATGACTGTGGAGGCAGAGATCATGGGTTCAGTCCTGCGGTGGTATTATGTAAGAAGGCTGTCTGAGGCATTTCCTTTTAATTTAAAACAGTGCTGCCAGCAAAAACACCCTAACAGTGCCGTAACCTAAGATGCTGCATAAAGTGCCCTATATTGCGCCCTATAAGGCGCCCCATAGGGTGCATTATAAAGTGCCCTGTCCACCCAGGCACCTTATAATGCGCTCTATAGGGCACCTTATGAGGTACCTTAGGCTACTGTGAGGGTGTTTTTGCTAGCAGCACTAATTTAAATTAAAAGGAAAAGCCTCAGACAGCCTTATCAAATAACACCACTGTGGGATAAAACCCATGACCTCTGCCTCCACAGTCATTGAAGTAACCAGGGGGCTACATCTCTAGAGTGTCTAGCATACTGCTGGCTGGCTACAGAAAGACTGCAGGTCACCACACAAACTGTCTGCTGTGGTTATCAGGATAGAGTATACCCACCCGTACCCATGATGCACTGCACATGCAGATCAGCAGCCTACATCTGATCACAAGATGGATTATGCGCCTCTATAGCACCCCGGCGTGGTAGGGGGAACTGACCGTGTGTATTACTGGCACAGAGTAGCTACAGACCGTGACATTGTGTGGTTCCTGTGCTCACCCTGAGGGTGAGGTGGGGCACCCAGCACCAGGTCCACAGCACCTGGTATGGCTGAGATAGGTTGTACTGCAGGTCTTCATCAGTGCCATTGTATGACAGGTAGTCATTTCAGATGCACCTGTGTCCATCTATATTCTCCAGTCATGTCTAGCCCTTGTAGACTATGATGCACCCACAATAGTGTATATCCTGTGTGGTTGCCATGATCACATGTCATAAAAAAGGGTGGTGTTTGGACTCAAAAGTGGATTATATAGCACCACCCAACCTGCTCTCTGTGGGTCTGGGTGGGGGACAAGATCTCCCACCAACAGATCCACATTCTATATGTCTGCAATGGTGGCAGTAGAGGGGGCCACCAACCCCAGTCCTGCTGGACATTGGGCACCCTACAGGGCAGTCAATGCAGATCTGTATGCATCATACAGGGCACTGGCAGATAGGCAGTAGTCCTGGAAAAGCTCAGCTGCTCCCCACCACTATCTGACATTCCCCAACAGAGGGCACAGTCAATCTTCACCTGCTGCACCCTGCAAGGTGTTCCAGCCATACACATGCTAACTGCAGACGGTCTGCTAGCTAGTACATAGTGCATGTTCCTGGAGGAACTGTGTGCACCCAAATATGGGATGTGAGCACACACACCAAGCAGGTAAGTCAGTGATTGGGCCCCAGAAAAGAGAACTCATAGATATCACTTGAGAGAAATAGTGTAGAACACTATTTATTTATTTAGACCACTTTGTATGCCATCTTATCTTTCAATCAAAGAGATCACAACACAATTGGGGGATGCATTTAAAATGAGGGGATATGAGACAAATACACTAATACTTACAAGGAACATGGACAATGGAGGATTAAATGGCTTTCCCAGGACCACAAGGAGCACCTACAGTACTAAAACCCTCCAGTCTTTCTTGCTGAAGGTTGCTGTCCTCTAGTGGGATTTGAGCTGCCTGACCTTCGGGCATGAGGTAACTTGCCCCAACCACTAAACCACTCCTCCTTCATGGCTAGGTTCCTCCTATGGGGGAACCTAGCCATGCCATGGTCACTGCTCTGTCAGGGTGAGAATGACCTCCCAGCATGACATACTGTGGCCACCCTGTCTGTGCAGGTGGTGATCGGGCACTACAATGTCCCAGCCATTGACCTATGCCCTGTGCAGATGCGTCCTGCACAGGCCGCCATGTCCGGGCCATACCCATAGTACCTTGCTCCTCATTATGCACATTGGCAGGCTAACACTGGAAACAGTGCAAGCATTGTGGGCTCAGTAAGGTGTAGGCAGCCATATAACACTGGATAGACATACGCACTATCCCACACCTATTTCAGCATTGTGCAAATATTTAGGTGGTGGCAGCCCTGGCTGCCATACCAGTCATGGGCACAGTGCAGGCATTGCTATGGTACTCAATACTGTTAGGGTCATTCCCCAGGATGGTAAACACTATCAGAAACCAAAACTGAAACACAATCCACAGATTGCTATGATGAATCTCTGTCAACAAATTGTGTTTAGCTTAGGATTGTTATCTGACATTATTCATAGCAACCTTTTGATATGTGTGGAACATGTTTCCACATTTAAGACGGCATTGCTAAGGTATGCAGATGCTAGTATTGGCAGAAGCTGCTCTTCGCAAGGCCCAACAGCCTGACTCTCCATGAGCCACTGGATAGTGGGGCCTGTGGGTGTGGGTGTTTGTGCCCCTGTTGGCCGCTGCTCTAGGGCAGAGGTTCCCAGTTCTGGTCCTAGTGGGTCAAGCACGGTTCAGGTTTTCATGCTGTCCCTAATGAATATGCATGAGATACATTTGCATACAATGGCCCGATGCATGTAAATGCATCTCATGCATATTTATTAGGGACATCCTGACAATATGAATGGTGTTTGGCCCTCCAGGACTGGAGTTGGGAATCTGTGCTCTAGGGATTGCGCATGTTTATGGTGTATGTGCTCTGTAGGATACAATATAGGTGTTTATGATGTGTTTCTTTTATCTGCAATAAAGGTTCCATCTTTATTACCACGGTTTGGTACTGGGTAAAATGTAGGGACATGGTCTGCAGGAGCCACAGCTGGGACTTGAACCTGTGACCTTCTGTGCCTGAATATACTGGTTGTGTATACTGTACCAAATGGTTGTCACAGAGGCAGATCATTCCCTGGGGATACCATGACTGTTCATCAGACAGACCTTGTCTGTTGCAGTGCACGGCACCCACCTAAACAGGGCTTGGACTTGGTGTGCTGTGGGCAGATGCTACTGCCCCCTCCACCACCAGCACTCCTCCGCCACCATGCTGACATACCTTTGTGCCAGTGGTGCTGGTGGTGAACAGTCCCAGGCCATCCAGTGTGCTGGTAGGCGGCTGCCTATGGTGCATGATATCGGGTAGGGGTGCCTTCATAGACATCCATACTTCCCCATGGCACCGCCTGCCAATGGTAGGTGCCCTTTGGGATACTTGCTGGGTACTGTCCCCTGGGACACTGTGGAACACACACTCGTGGACATGTTTGCAGCTGGTCAGTTGCTGTTTTGCTGTTTTTCCGTTTCTACATTCATATGCATCACCTAGGCATCTGCCTAGTCCACCCTGTGCCCCAGCTGCCTCACTGCATGTCCCGCCTGCAGCCCCCTGTACCCCATTTGCTGCCTCACCGTAGTACCCTCTCGCACTTGGGCACTATGATGTTGCTGCACATGTATCACTACTATCACTTCTCTTGGTTTCCCTGCTTTTGCTGCACATTGCTGACTGAAATGGTCTCTCTCCCTTGCAAATGTGCCTCTAGCGCGAAGTTTTCACTGGTGCTAATTTTCAGACCTTCGTTTCACGGCGTTAGTGTGCATGGAGTCTCTCCCCGCCCACTCTCCGCCCATTGACCCCTTATCTCCGCCCTCTGGGGAGCCTTACTCCACCCTCTGAGTGCCTTAATGCCGGCAGAGACGTTATCGCGTGATATGTGATGTTCTCACACTGTAATGCGCCATTATCGCACGATAACGTCACTTATCGCACGATAACATCGCCGCTGCAACGTTAGCACTGTTTAGTAAACATACCCCTAAGTATCAAGGTTATATTAATTGCTATTACTAATCTTCCATTCTGTCTTGGCCTTCCCAGAGGACCTATTCCCCTTTCCCATCCCAAAACCCCAGAAACAGCCACATTTTATGTTTTTCCTAAACATCAAATAATTCACTTCATATTTTAACATCTTAAGACTGGAATTCCACAACACAGGAACACAATGTTAACCAATATTAAAGTAGACAGACAGTGGATACTGCAGCAGAGACAGGCACTTTTCAGTTTTGGACTCACAGAGTATGCTGGACTTTCTGAAGTGAAATGACTTTCACATACACTGACTTAATTAGTATGTGTTCTTGCTACCCCTTTGCCTTTGCCCTGTCTCTGCTGTGTTTTTTTTTTCTGTTTATTTTCTATTAAGCTTCTCAGTATGGAGTCTGTCTGCTCTGTGTCACAAAGAATGACTTTCCTCTGTCAAACAAACTCAATCAGTACCTAACCCTTCTCTGCCTGAGCCTGGCATGTTTATTTATTTACAACATTATAGGATATATCACCGTTCATAAAATAATTTTATATCAAGGCATATACAAAGCTAAAAATGCTGTTTAAGTATATAGTGATGCTAAAAATCAATGGATGTTTGGGTCAAGACCCGTCTATTAAGATAATTTAAAGGTATATATACTAAAAACGTCTTCATTTTTCTGAAAACATATGAACATCCCTAATAGGAATTTAGGCACAATTAACCCAATGTTTGGCAGATTCAGTGCTGATCACTGGATATAGCCCAGCACAGAAGATCCAATTTTAAATTAAAGCAGGGGTGGCCACAGCTGATGAATACCCTCCATATTGTTTATTCCCCCAGGAATATCTCCATCTTAATTAAGTAAAAATATGCACCATATGCTGTGAGGCCACATTTTCACCTAAGACAATCTAGCTGGGTAGGAACCTTAGAATACAAGAACTGCCATACAGGTTCAGACCAAAAATCCATTAAGCCCAGTATCTAATTTACAACAGTGGCCTATTCAGGTCATAAGTAACTTAATTACTTGGCTTAAAACATTTGAAAATTTTTCTCATCATGAGAAGAAGGCTGGAGTTAGCAAAATAGAGGTACAAGAGAGGAAAAGAGAAAAGAAATCATGGGGGTATGTTTACTAAGCCGTCTTAACGTAGCAGCGGCGATGTTATCGCGCGATACATGACATTATCATGCAATAATGGCACTTTACCGTGCGAGAACATCACGTATCGCGTGATAATGTCTGCGGCGGCGTTAAGGAGAGCAGAGGGTGGAGTAAGGCTCTCCAGAGGGTGGAATACAGATCCCCAGGGGTGGAGATGAGGGGTCAATGGGCGGAGAGTAGGTGGGGAGAGGCCCCATGTACACTAATGCCGTGAAATGAAGGTCTGAAAATTAGCACCAGTGAACACCTTGCGCTAGAGGCACATTTGCAGGAGCGAGAAACCACTTCAGTCAGCAATGTACAGCAAAGCCAGGGAAACAAAGCAATGTACAGCAAAGCCAGAAAAACAGTGGGAAAAACTGAAAGGGGATATTTTAAGGGCAACCAACCTTTTTGTTAAAATGGTAAATAAAGGTAAAAGGAAAGGATACCGCTATGGTATTCGAAAGAAGTAGCTGAAAGAGAGAAGAAAAAGAGGGAGGCCTTCATGAAATACAAGAGATCACAGAGAGAGGAAGACAGGCATCTGTATTTGGAAAAACTTAGAGAAGCTATCAAAGTAGTCAAGAAAGCAAATATTCAAAAGGAGGAGGAAATAGCCAATGCAATAAAATGGGGGGATAAGACATTTTTCAGATATATTAGTGAGAAGAGGAAGAGCAAGAGTGGTATTGTCAGACTCAAGGGTACAGGGGAGGAATATGTAGAAGATGATAAGGATAAAGCAGAATTGCTTAACAAATATTTTTGTTCTGTGTTCACAGATGAAGAACCAGGAGCAGGACCTCAGAAAACACCCACAAATAGGAACAGAAGCAAAGGACATCTTTAACAATTTTCAAAAGATTGTGTTCATGAGAAACTATCTCAACTTAAAGTAGACAAAGCGATGGGACTGGATGGGATACACCCGAGAATACTGAGGGAACTTGGGGATGTTCTAGCAGCTCCACTGACTGACCTTTTCAATGCCTCGTTGGAGTCGGGAGTGGTGCCAAAGGACTGGAGAGAGGCTCATGTGGTGCCTTTACACAAAAGCAGAAGTAAGGATGTGGTTGAAAACTACAGGCCGGTTAGTTTAACTTCTGTGGTGAGCAAATTATTGGAAACGCTGCTGAAAGAGAAAATAGTGAGGTTTCTGGAGTCCAGCAGATTACAGGATCCAAGGCAGCATGGATTCACCAGAGGCAGGTCTTGTCAGACAAATCTGATTGATTTCTTTGACTGGGAGACCAGGGAGTTGGACCGAGGGAGAGCCCTAGATGTGGTGTATTTAGATTTCAGTAAAGCCTTTGACACTGTTCCTCACAGGCGACTTATAAACAAACTGAGCACCCTAGGGATGGACCCTAAAGTTAATGCTTGGATTAGAAATTGGTTGGGTGGGAGGCGACAAAGAGTACAAGTAAATGGAGCTCACTCTGAGGAGAAGGATGTTATCAGTGGTGTGCCCCAAGGATCTGTCCTTGGTCCGATTCCTTTTAACATCTTTGTTAGTGATATAGCGGAAGGGCTTTCAGGTAAGGTTTGCCTCTTTGTGGATGATACCAAAATCTGCAATAGAGTAGACACCCAGCAAGGGGTAGATAACATGAGGAGGGATCTAGCTAAGCTTGAAGAATGGTCTAGAATTTGGCAGCTGGGATTTAATGTTAAAAAATGTAAGGTCATGCATTTGGGCTGCAGCAATCCAAGGGAGCAATATAGTATAGGGGGTGAAGTACTTTTGTCCACTAAAGAAGAGTGGGACCTAGGCGTGGTTGTGTCTGATGATCTTAAAGTAGCTAAACAGGTAGAAAAGGCGACGGCAAAAGCTATAAGGATGCTTGGGTGCATACGGAGAGGAATGGCTATCAGAAAAAAGGAGGTGATAATGCCTCTGTATAAGTCATTGGTGCGACCTCATTTGGAGTATAGTGTGCAATTCTGGAGATCGCACCTTCAAAAGGATGTGAACAGGATGGAGTCGGTGCAGAGGGTGGCTACTAAAATGATTAGTGGTCTTCATTATAAAGCATATGAGGACAGACTTAAGGATCTTAATATGTACACCTTAGAGGAAAGGCGGGATAGAGGTGATATGATTGAGATGTTTAAATACCTTCATGGCATAAATGTTCAGGGAGAGAGCCTCTTTCAATTGAAAGCAAGTTCTGCTACGAGGGGACATTGGATGAGGGTGAAGGGAGATAGATTCAGGAGTGATATGCGGAAATATTTCTTTACGGAAAGAGTAGTGGATCCGTGGAATAGTCTCCCAGTGGAGGTGGTAGAGATGAGGACAGTAACTGAATTCAAAAAAGCATGGGACAAACACAGAGGATCTCTAAAGGTAAAAAGGGGACTGTTGTAGTTGTTATGGAAGGACAGACTAGATAGGCCATGCGGTCTTTTTCTGTTGTCATATTTCTATGTTTCTATGTAAACCCCAGAAAATGATAGTAGTGATACATGTGCAGGAACCAAAAATGCAAATAAACATATTAAATGACCAGAACCACATTTGAAATCCCCATAACCAAGCTGGCCAACAGTGCTACTAATGATAAACATAAAGCAACACTACTGACAAAGCGTAAAAAGGAAGATATCATGTTTGGAAGGGGCTATGCTCTGTCCTCCTACAAAGTGAATGATCCCAAAGTGAAATAGCGGTGATCAGGGTTTTGTCATTTATATTGGGCAGATTTGTTATGCTGTGGTTCAGCTGCGGCACAGTGCGGACTAGGCAGATGCCTAGGTGGCACATAGGAATGCCAAAACTGTAAAGCAGCAAGACAGCAACTGACGAGGGTCCAACATGTGCACGAGTGTGTGTCCCACAGTGTCACAGGGGATATTACCCAGCAGGTACCCCCAAGGACACATAACATTGGCAGGCGGTGCTGGGGGGACGTGCACATGTCCATGTAGGCACCCCTACCCAAGAACCCACACCATAGGCAGCTGCCTACCGTCACATTGGAATGCCTGGGACTGAACACCACCAGCACCACTGGCATAAGGGCATGTCAGCATGGTGGCAGAGGGTTGCTGGTGGTGGAGTGGGCAGTGGCATCTGCCCACAGCATACCAAGGCCAAGCCCTGTTTAGGTGGGTGACGTGCAGTGAAACATACAAGGGGGCATGTTTACTAAAATCCGCAAAATAGCGCGCCGCAAAATAGCGCACGGCAACGCGGCACTGAAACGCGCAGAAACGCGTTTAAACGCCCCGCACACGTGCGTGTCACCCCCGCACAGGTACGCGGCTCACTAACGGGCCCCGTACAAGTGCGGGCCCGCAAATGTCCGATAGAGGCATGGAACGGCGAAAGGAGGGCGGAGGAAGGCTCCGGAAAGGCGGAGGGACGGGGTCAATGGGTGGAGAGTGGGAGGGGAGAGGCTCCCCGCACAGTATCGGGCCCGAATATGCGGTAGAAAGCATTTAAAGGGAAGAGAAACCATTTCCGTCAGCAATGTACAGGAAAACCGGGGAAACCAGCAAAACGTGAGCAGTGTGATACATGTGCACAGCACAAAAGTGAAAATAAAAATAGAAAATGACCACAACAGAACTATTAAAAATAGTAATTCAGCTGGGGAACAGTTATAGTGATGGGCAAATACAGAAATCACACCCAGCAAAGCTCCAGAAAAAAGAAATGAATTTTGGAAGGGTCTACTGAGAGGAGACTCTTCCAAAAAACATTTCCACATTTTGGAGCTTTCCTGGGAGTGTTTGCTATGGTTGCCCATTAATATCACTGTTGCCCAGCGTGGTGATATTTTGTCCCACATTTCCCGTGGTCATTTCCGGGGTTTATGTGCACGTTTGTCACCAGACAGGGTGCATATGCCCACAGTAGAATTGCGTAGAGCAGGGTTTGTGACTCCATCCTGCCAGGCTTACTGCCTCCAGGGGCTGCACTGTCTCTGTGGCCAAAGTGTGGTACAGCGGACAGAGTCATTACCTCTAGGACCAGAGGGCAGAGGTTCAAAACCCAGCTGGGGCACCTGCCAGCCCAGTCCTTATATTTTACCCACCACTAAATAAAGATAGCGCAGACACCCCTGTATGCATGGGGAAAACACCCATATTTTACCCAACACCGCACACACACCACAACAATGGGCATTACCTACAGCCAAGTCCCCCAAATGCAGTCCCATACTGCCACATTGCAATCAGGTCAACTGCTTTTTCTGAGAGAAGTTCATGCCAGCATGTTGGCGGACAAGTACATGTGGTGCAGGGGGCAGTGGCTGCTAACCACAGAAGACAGAGGCCTAGCCATGTGCAGGCTGGCACAGTCCACTGCAACAGACAGGTCCTGCCGGATCCACAGTCATGGACAGTCCAGGGAATCCAACCAATCTGTGGCTACACAGTGGTGCAGTGCACACAGACAGTGCATACAAGAACAGAAGGTCACAGATTCAAAGCCCAGCTGGGGCTACTGCCAATCCTGCCCACATATTTTTCCCACAACTAAACAGTGATAGTAAGGACACACCTTTCATGGCGGGGACATATGCAATGGTAAGACATCTATCTTTTACCCCACTGAGCACAGACACCATGAACAGGGGCAGTACCTAGAGCAGAATCACCCAAATGCAGTCCTGGTGGGCCACACACCAGTCAAGTTCCATGCTGACACTCATACAAATGCCTGTGCTGTATATCTATGCACCACCCCCATGGCATGTAGATGTAGCCCATGCATATTCATGAGGGATAGCAGGAAAACCCGAACAGTGTGATGCAAACCTGGACTGGAGTTGGGAATCTGTGCCGTAAAGCAGCAGCCATCAAGGGCAGACACACCCACACCCACAGGCCCCATTGGCCAATGTCTCCTGGAAAGGCAGAACATTGGACCGTGCATGCAGCACCCAAAACGAGCACTTGCATAACTTACCAATGTCACCCTACACCTGAGGTATACGGTACACAGCTCGGAGACGTTTGCTAGGAGCACAGGCAGGCAGTTATCCATACGTTACGTACATACTGCTAGTTGACCCCATCCAAACAATCTGTTAGGTGTTTGCGGGGCATGCTCCAGGCCTGGCCTCTGACGGTGCTTACCACCCTGGGGAGTGACCACCAGCTGTAATGCGTACCATATCCATGCCTTGCCGTGCTCAGGACCGGTTTGGTGGGCAAGGCTACTTACCCCCTCAATCGTAGCACCATGATGGCAGAGGTGTGGAAGTGTGTGTCTGTCTATACAGTGGGTGTTGGCTGCAAGCCCCTTCAACAGCCCGCACTACCAGCACTGTTGCCAGTATTGGCCAGTCAATGTGCATAATGAGGTGCAAGGTACCATGGGTATAGCCAGGGCAGGGTGGCGTGGCCAGGATGCATCTGCACTGGGCATAGGGCCCTGGCAGGGACATTGGCTGGGATATTGTAGTGTCCGGCCACCACCTACACAGACAGGGTGGCCAAAGCATGTCCTTCTGGGGGATCACGCTCACCCTGACTGTGCAGTGACCACAGCATGGCTAGGCCCCCCCATAGTGCTGTATAGTAGTTCTCTCATGTGATAGATATGGGTTTCTCTTTGGGGCCCAGTCACTGATCTATCTGCTTGCTGTGTATGCAGACAGCCCAGTTCTGGGTGCATGCATATCCATTGGGAACATGCACTATGGACTAACCAGCAGACTGTTTGTAGCTGGTAAATGTCTTGCAGGGTGCAGTGGCTGTTGGCTTGCTGCAGGGGAATATCTGGTGGTGGAGTGCAGCTTACCATACCCTGGGCTTATGTCTGTCTGCTATTGTGTTATGGCTGTGTATGGAGCTGCCTGCCTGGGGGGGTGGTGGTGTTCCTCAGCAGGACTGGGGTTGATGTTGCCCTCTACTGCCACCTTTGCAGGGAGGTAGAGTGTGGATCCCTTGATGGGGACCATGTTTGCCACGGGGGGCGGGGTGTGCCTGATGGCGGCAGACAGGGATATCCATGGTGTTTGTGCAGAAACTAGCTATCTTACACATTAACACTGCTTTGGAACGCCCGCTTGGCCTCCAGCAGCCATGGCAGGTGTTGTTGACCTGGTCCTGGCCACCTCATTGCACACTCAGGGTGAGCACAGTACCCGCACGATGTAACGGTGTGTGGCTACTCTGTGCCAGTAAAACACCCGGTCAGTGCCCCCTACTAGGCCAAGGTGCTGTGTGGGTGCACCCGGTCACTTCCCCCAACAGGGCCGAGGTGCTGTGGGGGTGCATTCCCCATCTTGTGTCCATCTGCGGACAGCTAATTTGCATGTGCAGTGCATCATGGGTACGGGTGGCCTAACCCTATCCTGTTGACACCAGCAGACTGTCTGTGAGGTGACGTGTAGGCTATCTGCAGCCAGCCAGGGGCCTGCTTACAGCTATGGAGCTGTAGTGCAATGGTTACATCACTACCTGTGCAGCCAGAGGTCATGGGTTCAAACCCACAGTGGGGCCCTTTGGTAGGGCTGTCCACAGCTTTATTTTTATTTACTGTACATATGTCTATGCCGGCAAGACCACCCTCAGCTTACTATACCCATTAGGTGCCTCTGAGGGTGCTTCATAGGGCGCCCTGTAGGCCACCTTATGGTTGCCATCCCTATAGGGTGCACTATACATTATCCTGTGTCGCAACATACATGCTGCCCTATAGGGGTCATTCAAGGGTGCCTTGGCGAACAGTGCACTGTAACATGTGCCTTATGGGCCGCCGTATGTTAACATGCTGGGAGAGTGCGTTTGCTAGTAGTGATAACAAAATAAAATTATACAGCCTCCTACAGCACTCCACAACATAATACATACTGCCTCAGCAGGCATTTTTCACTGGGCATTGTGAGGTGTTGAACCCCTGATCCCTACACCATTGGTCAGTGTTTTAACCATTGTGCTGTGGCTCTGTTCCTGTGCGTATGCATCAGCGCGCCGCCTTGTGCCTATCAGCGCGCCGCCTTCTGCCGCCCAAAGGGACCAGTGCGCCGCCTTCTGCTGCCCAAAAATAACTGTGCGCCGCCTTATGCCGCCCAAAAAGCACTGTGCGCTGCCTTCTGCCGCCCAAAAATAACTGTGCGCCGCCTTATGCCGTTCCAAATTAATTTGCCTCCTAAAACAATGTTAATCATTACAATTACTGCCTCAGCTGACCTTTGTCGTTGCGCACACTGGGGGATTGAACTCATGGCCCCTGCACCATTGGTCAGTGTCTTCACCGTTGTACCATGGCTCTGTTGTTTTGTATACTCAGCAGTGTGCCACTTTGCCTTTCCACGCGCTAATGTCGACCCCCGCACATTAGCGCGACGCACACACGTCCGGTTGCTTACTACCGTTTTTTTTCTATTTTCTGCCTGAACCGCCCACTCCTTATATGGCACAGGCACACTAGCACGGCCCCGCACGTTAGGAATGTTTAGTAAACATGCCCCAAGGTCTGTCTAACGAACACTAATGGTAGCCCCAGGGAATGATCAACCTCCGTGGCAACAATTTGGTGCAATACACACAGCCAGTGTGTTCAGGGGCAGAAGGTCACAGGTTCAAGCCCCAGCTGTGGCTCCTGCAAACCATGTCCCCATATTTTGCCCAGTACTGAACTGTGGTAATAAAGACGGAACTGTTATTGCAGATTAAATAAACAAGCCATAAACGCCCATATTTTACTCTATAGGGCACAGACACCATAAGCATGCGCCATTTTTTTTAATCATAAAAAACCAAGTAAAATATCTTGGAATTTTCATTGACCAGAACCTCTCCTTCACTGAACATATAAAAAGATCTACCAATTTAATATATGCAAAATTACGCACCCTCCGTAATCTTAAACCCCTCTTAAACCCTAACTCCTTTCGCACTGTCTGTCAGTCTCTTACAATCCCCTCACTTGACTATTGCAACCTAATCTACCATGGTCTCCCCAAAAATACTATCCAACCTCTCCAATTAGCCCAGAATACGGTAGCTAGACTCATAACCAACAACCCCAGACGTGCTCATATCACACCTGTCCTTTACGACCTTCACTGGCTCCCCATACAACACAGAAATAAATTTAAAGTCCTTACTCTGATTCATAAAATAATTGTAAATGAATCAGCACCCTGCCTCACTTCACTTCTTACCTTTCCTAGTAACACAAGATCACATCATACCTCTACCAAAAACCTGCTATCTATACCAACAGCCAAAAGATACTGTAAACAACTTACTAGCAATAGGGCCTTCTCCCTCTACGCCCCATCCTTATGGAACACCCTCCCCCCCGAACTTCGCAACTGTGAGAATCACCTCGAATTCCGCAGGAAACTAAAAACACATCTCTTCCTAGAATATTTTTCCCTCCCACCCTAACTCCTAACTTTCATGATCTACCTTCCACCAAACTTGTCCACAATTCTTTACAAATTTAACTGTAAGTATATCTATCTAATGTATAAAATCATCCTTTGATCTCGATCCCCGATCATGGTAGTTAGTTCTACTGCTACAGTTGTACATATTATCTGTATCATAGTTAATTGTTACTTGTTATCTAGTTATATTACCTATTTGATTTCCTTGTTCCTTGTAAACAGTTGTAATATACTGTATTATATTGTTTCATGTAAACCGTCTTGACTTGTAGAAAGACGGTATATAAAAACTGTTAAATAAATAAATAAATAAATCTCTAGAGCACAGTTTCCCAAATGCAGTCCTGGAGGGCCAAACACCATTCAGGTGTCATGCTGTCCCTAATAAATATGCCTGTGCTGCAACTGTATGCAACAACCCCATTGTATGCAAATGTATCTCATCCATATTCATTAGGGACAGCATGAAAACCTGAACTGTATTTGGCACACTAGGACCGGAGTTGGGAAACTCAGCCCTAGATCAGCGGTCAACAGGGGCATAAACACCCACACCCACAGGCTCCACTATACAAAGCCTCATGAAGAGTCAGGCTGTTGGGCCCTGCGCGGAGCTGCATCTCCCAATACTAGCACTTGCATACCTTAGCAATGCCGCCCTAAACTTGGGAACACGTTACACATATATCAAAAGGTTGCTATGATTAATGGCAGATAACAAATCCTAAGTTAAACACAATTTGTTGACAGAGATTCATCATAGCAACCTTCTGATATCTGTGGAGTGTGTCTCAGTTTTGGTTTCTGACAGTGTTTACCACACCAGGGAGTGACCCAACAGTATTGTGTACCATAGACATGCCTGCCCTGTGTCCAGGACTGCTGTGGTGGCCAGGGCTGCCAAAAACCTCTATATTTACACAATGATGGCATAGTTGTGGGAGTGTGTGCATGTCTATCCAGTGTGTTATGGCTGCCTACACCTTACTGAGCCCACACTGCTTGCACTGTTGCCAGTGTTAGCCTGCCAATGGAACAATGGAGGAACAAGGTACTGTGGGTATGGCCCAGACAGGGTGACCTGGGCAGGATGCATCTGCACAGGGCATAGGGCAATGGCTGGGACATTGTAGTGCCCGGCCTCCACCTGCATGGACAGGGTGGCCACAGCATGTCATGCTGGGAGGTCACTCTCACCCTGACTGAGCAGTGACCACGGCATGGCTAGGTTCCCCCTTTGTGCTATACAGCATTTTTTTTCTCAGGTGATATTTATGGTTTCCCTTTTCTGGTGCCCAAACACTAACATACCTGTTTGGTGTGTGTGCTCACATCCCGTTTGTGGGTGCACACAGTTCCTCCAGGAACATGCACTGTGTACTAGCTAGCAGACTGCCTGCAGTTAGTATTTGTATGGCTGAGACACCTTGCAGAGTGTATTGGGTAGAGACTGACTGTGCCTGCTGCTGGTGAATGTCAGATAGTGGTGGCGGGGCACCTGAGCTGAGGTTTTCCAGAATGCTGCTTGTCTGCTATTTCCTAATCGATGTGTACAGATCTGCATTGACTGCCCTGTACTGAGCCTGTACCCCAGCAGGACTGGGGTTGATGGTCCCCTGTACTGCCACCATTGCAGAGATGTAGAATGTGTATCTGTTGGTGGGAGATCCTTTCCCACATCCTGAGCCACAGAGGGCGGGTTGGGTGGCACTACATAAGCCACTTTTGGATCCAAACACCCCCCTTCACTTATAACATGTGACCATGGCACCCACACAGAATATGCACTATTCTGGGTACATCATAGTCCACAAGGGCTAGACATGACTGGGAAATACAGATGGACACAGGTGTATCCTAGGTGTGTCTGCAAGGACTACCTAGCACACACTGACATTGATGGCAATCTGCAGCATAGTCTATCTCAGCCAAGCCAGCTGCTGTGGACCTGGTGCTGTGCGCCCCACCTCACCCTCAGGGTGAGCACAGGACCCATACAATGTCACGGTGTGTAGCTACTCTGTGCCAGTAACACACACGGTCAGTTCCCCCTACCAGGCTGAGGTGCTATGGGGGTGCATACCCCATCTTGTGATCAGCTATAGACTGCTGATCTGCATGTGAAGTGCATCATGTTTACGGGTAGGTTTACCCTATCCTGGTAACCACAGCAGACAGTTTGTGTGGTGACCTGCAGTCTTTCTGTAGCCAGCCAGGGGTGTGTTAGTTGCTATAGAGATGTAGCCCACTGGTTACTTTAATGACCTTGGAGGTGGAGATCATGGGGTTGATCCCACAGTGGTGTTATTCAATACTGCTGTCTGAGGCTTTTCCTTTTCATTTAAATCAGTGCTGCCAGCAAAATGCACCCTCACAGTGCTGCAATCTTAAGGTGCCTCATAATGCACCCTATACAGCGACCTATAAAGCGCCCTATAGGGCACATTATAAGGTGCCTTGGCGGACAGTACACTTTATAATGTGCCCTATGGAGTGCCTTATAGGGCGTCTTATGCAGCACCTTAGGTTACGGCACTGTGAGGGTGTTTTTGCTGGCAGCACTAATTTAAATTTAAAAAGGAAATGCCTCAGATGGCACTGATTTAAATTAAAGGACAATGCCTCAGACAGCCATCTTACATAACACTACTGTGAGATCAAACCTATGACCTCTGCCTCCACAGTCATTTACCTACTGTAACGTGGCCTAGAAACTGCCTTAGCTATGGGTCTCTGCTAGCCCAGCAAGCACAGCAGAATGTATGTGCTTTGACATGCAGTTGTTGTGTAGTCAGTCCTAGCTATGACAATGGCCATAGAGGCATAGCACACTGGTTAGTACAGTGACTATACAGCCAGCTCTCATAGGTTCAAATCCCCAGTGCAACAACTTCAGGAAGCATGTCTTAAGTGGCACTTTTTTGCATGGCTGTAACAGTTAGACACATCTCTGTAGTGTGCGGGTAATGCCAACATACCCACTCACACTAGTCCTGTAGACTACGGTGGCACTGAGCATGGGCCGTAGAAGGCGCATTACAGGGTGCCGCAAGCTAATACACCCGCTTGCCAGCGCTGGGGAGCCTCACCGCCATAACATAAGCACCAATTCATCAATTAAATTAATAAATGGTGGCATGGCGGTGAGATCAGGTGTATGGGGACTGGAGAAGCGGCCCATACCATTAGTGGTGTGTTTCACTGTTCTGATAAGAATACTATGATGTGATCTGGCCATAAAAATCCCACGTGTGCTGTGTGCCATAATTGCACCAGGTAGCTCGTAGTACCACGAGATAGCACGTGTACGTGCACAAAACGGCGCATGCGCCATGTGCGTCATTGAGATGTTGGGCACGTACACGCGCTATCTGGAGAGTGAAAAAATGGACAGGCATTCACGGAAGCCCGCATTTACCCGGAGGGAGCTCAGGATCCTTAGCGAACTGATCTGCACCAGACAGAGCCGTTTGTTCCCGGGCGCAGCAAAGAGGCAGGACCTTGCACAGGTGAGGGGCACATGGGTGCGCCTCACCAGGTGGTACAACCGATCTGCCGACTACCCCTATGAAGTAAGTGTATGGGGACAGGTCACACAATGACGGTCATGCAACACAAATACAGCAAGCATCACATATCATACATGCAGAACATGGTGGAAATACCAGTCTGTGAGCTAAGCTGTTGCCACTGTAGATGCGCATGTTGTGGATTGCAATCCTGCCCTATCCCCAGAACGCCCACAGACCTGATCACACGGGTCTATTACACATCCTGGTGTTATGTTACTTGCGTGTGATGTGGTCCCAAATGTCTGCTCCATCCCCAGGAGGCGTCACACATGGTTACAGAGGTCTAGCATAGATCTTGGTGTTAGGTTAACTGCATCTGTGTCAGTCCCAGAGCTCTTCCCTAACCCAAGGTGGCCCTTGACCTTATTACAGTAGTCCATTAGAGATCCTGGTGTCAGGGTACCTGCATCTGTTTCATTCTCACAGCTCTGCCCTAACTCCAGGAGGCCCTACACCTGATCACAGAGGTCAATTAAAGATCCTGGTGTTAGGGTACCTGCATCTGTTTATTCTCACAGCTCTGCCCTAACTCCAGGAGGCCCTGGACCTGATCACAGAGGTCAATTAAAGATCCTGTTGTTAGGGTACCTGCATCTGTTTCATTCTCACAGCTCTGCCCTAACCCCAGGAGGCCCTGGACCTGATTACAGAGGTCTATTATAAATCCTGGTGTCAGGGTAACTGCATCAGGTGGGGTTTCACAGCTTTGCCCTAACTCCAGGAGGCCCTGGACCTGATTATAGAGGTTTATTATAGATCCTGGTGTCAGAGTAAGTGCATCAGTTGGGGTTTCACAGCACTGCCCTAACTACAGGAGTTCCTGGACCTCATTACAGTGGTCCATTAGAGATCCTGGTGTCAGGGTAACTGCATCAGTTGGGGTTTCATACCTCTGCCCTAACTCCAGGAGGCCCTGGACCTGATCACACAGGTCAATTAGAGATCCTGGTGTCAGGGTACCTGCATCTGTTTCATTCTCACAGCTCTGCCCTAACCCCAGGAGGCCCTGGACCTGATTACAGAGGTCTATTATAAATCCTGGTGTCAGGGTAAGTATATCAGTTGGGGTTTCACAGCTCTGCCCTAAACCCAGGAGGCCCTGGACCTGATTACAGAGGTTTATTATAGATCCTGGTGTCAGGGTAAGTGCATCAGTTGGGGTTTCACAGCTCTGCCCTAACTCCAGGAGGCCCTGGACCTGATTACAGAGGTCTATTATAAATCCTGGTGTCAGGGTAACTGCATCAGTTGGGGTTTCGCAGCTCTGCCCTAACTCCAGGAGGACCTGGACCTGATCACAGAGGTCAATTAAAGATCCTGGTGCCAGGGTATCTGCATGTGTTTCATTCTCACAGCTCTGCCCTAACCCCAGGAGGCCCTGGACCTGATTACAGAGGTCTATTATAAATCCTGGTGTCAGGGTAACTGCATCAGTTGGGGTTTCACAGCTCTGCCCTAACTCCAGGAGAGCCTCATTAGAGCCCTGGACCTCATTAGAGCCCTGGACCTCATTAGAGAGGTTTATTATAGATCCTGGTGTCAGGGTAAGTGCATCAGTTGGGGTTTCGCAGCTCTGCCCTAACTCCAGGAGGCCCTGGACCTGATTACAGAGTTCTATAGCCCAGCTAGGTGTGTTGGTGCATGCTCCTGTTGCAGTCGGACACAAATGCCCTATTCACAGGAGGCACTAGTTGTGTCCACACAGGTAAAGTACACATCCTGGTGTTCTGGTAGTGGTTCCTGGTGATGTGTTCAGGGCCACCCAATCCCAGCGCGACGCCAGAACACATCACACATGTTCCAATGCAGATATCATGGTGGTATGGCGTGTGTGTCTGCAGATGTGTATAGGTTATGCAAACACACAGGTGTGTGCCAGACCCCATGGGGTCAAGAAATACCTCCCCTATAGACCAGCATACCTACCCCACACATGGCATGGTGCTGCCATGTAATGCAAGGAGAGCGTAGGATCTGGGTAAGGCTGATCTGTGTGGTTGGCCAAACGACACATAGGTGGCACCCCACACATACCCAGACCCACAGCCACACATGCAGGCGGTGCTGGCAACAGGTAGTATAGGACCCACTGGCATGTGCAGAAGCAGCACCCTGCTGTACGCAGTGATGTGTGATATGCGTTGGGCACCCACCAGAGATATCTGGCCCTCAATGTTCCCACCCATTGCATTCCCACCCAGGTGGAGGACCTACGGAAAAAGGGATGTGAGTTGTGGATGCACTGCCCGGGTGTCCTCAAGTGGCTATAAAGGAGGGCGCTGCAGCAAAGTGGCGATGAGTGTTGCGGCCCCTGCTGCGCAGCACAGCATGTCACAGTGGGTCAAAGGCCTGTGGGAGGCCAAACTATGTTTATGTGGTGTTGTAATTGCATGATGCTGTGCTAATGACTGTCTTCCCACACAGAAGCTGCTGCTGCTGGTGAGGGGACATCAACCTCAGGGCCACCCACAACATGCCCCACAGCTGCAGTCCAGCCAGTGGAGGAGGAGGAGGCAGAGGAGGAGGAGGTGGAGAAGGAAGAGGAGGCGGCAGAGGTGGCAGAGGCAGAAGAGGATGACAGGGACATGGAGGGGTGGAGGATGGGGTGGGGCAGGAGGGAGGGGAGGGTGTGAGTATGTGTGACATTTTGGGGGGTGAGGAGGAGGAGGAGAGCATGGAGAGTGGCGAGGGTGGGTGGGAGGTGCCAGGGGGAGGAGGGGGTGTGGAGGGGGGAGGGTGGGAGGTAACACAGGAATGCACAGGGCACTGTGGGTCCCTGCCAGCTGTCGCATGTGTGTGGCGATGGTGCCTGTCTGGGTGTAGCTACGCCACCCATTGCCACAGACAGGGCCCACGAACATACCACCACACAGGCATATGGCACCTATTGTGTATGTGGTGGCAGGTGCGTCCGGGACCTGTATGTGGCAATGGATGGTGTGCTGCAATGCCAGTGGGCCCAGGACCAAGCCATCCGGTGGCTGGCAGGCTTCATTCAGTGGATGGCTGCCAAGATGCAGTGTGTGGCTGGTATGGGCGGTGCATCTCGACAGCCATCCCCTGATGGGTATCCCCGGAGCGTGTGATGGTCCCTGTGGTGCCCACACACGTGCCCTGTGCTGTCTTGTCTCCCGGGACCCAACATGTGGGCTTTGGTATACAATACCTGTTGTACATATGTTTTTAAATACAGTTGGGTTACTACATCACAATGGTGATGTGTCTCCCTTACAGACAGACTATGGACATGAACATGGGACATGTGTATAGATCCCTATGTGTATGCATGGTAGACATAGGTAAAATACATGGACCGTCTCCACAAACAGTTGTGGGGGCTGCCCATATGCGTAGGCGTCTGTGTCCCATGGTGCCCCTGTGATGTTCCAATGTGCAGTATGTCCCAACAGCTATGGTCACATGCATGCTGCCTGTGATGTGTGGGCACAATATCTGATGCACAATGCTTGTGGGGCAATAGGGGAAAAGGCTAGCAGCAGGTATGTGGCAGGAAGGGTAAGAGGGGATGCTGTACCCTGGAGCTTTACAGGGGGATAGCTGGTTAGGGTGAGACAGGTCGATGCAGGTCCTGAGGATGAGCGGTGGGAGACTACAAGCGCTGGTGAACAGTGATCAGCTGACTGAAGCGAGCTACAGTCTGCCTGTGCCGCATGCAAGCCTATGTGGGTAGACAGCCATGTATTCCCTGGTATGGGCAGGGAGGATGGTCACACATGTGTGTCTAATGATGGAGAGCATATGGGGTGGGAGAGGGTGACAGATCCTTACAACAGACATGTACCACCGTGAACATGTTGATGTGCAACGGGTGAGGTTGGGTATACTCCCACGCATAGGTAGGAGGGTGACCACCTGCCACAGTCCATGGCACACAGAGCATGGTATAACCTGTGTGTGATGATTGGTGGCAGTACAGACACTACACCTCTGAGGGATATGGGTAGGCACATGTGGGCAGGGTGACAACATGGGGTACAGGGTACACAGGGGATCACAGTGCCACACATTGGAAACAAACACATAGGTTATAATAGGTTGTGATGTATTTATTTATAATGTTCACATCCTCCGTGGCCAGCCACGGTGACCACGGCCCAATCCACTCCTCTGTCCCAGGACTGCTGATGCCGCCTCTGGAGCCGGTGCTGGATGCTGTGTACAGGCAGCCATGGCCTCCTGGTCATCCACAATACAGAGGAGCGCCCCTGCCATTGTGTCCGCTGTGGCATGCAGCTGGTGGATCTCCTGGTGAATGGCCAACAGAGCCTGACTAGTGCCTGTGGGTGGGACATAAGGTGATGTATGAGACACCTGTTACAACCCCCACTGTGACACATGCACATGTAAGGCATATCCCACCAGATCAGTCTGCAGAAAAATCATGCACACAACAACTAGCAACGCATGACAATGTTTACATCTGTGTGTCCCATGAGCCATTCTCATGCCAGGAAAGGGTCCTGATGAGGGTTCGTGTGAATCACAGATCTCACACATAGTACGGTGTCACAGTTCAATGTGTGAATGCTTGATCTGGGTGGCCCCTGTGTGGGCTGTGACACGATGGGCCTGCAGCCAACACCACAGACCCAAAACTCCCTGCTGGCTCTGGGTCCTTCTGAACATGTGGCCCCCCTCCTCCCCTTCTGCCATGTCCTGTCACTCCATCTCCCTGTCCTCTGTGCCCTCTCCCACCCTGTCACACATCCATGCTCCTCGGCTCCTCTGCTACACCTCACACCTGTTCCTCGCCCTATCTCCTCTCCCTGCTGCCTTATCCTCAACTCAGCTCCTGTCTCTCTTGCCTGCTCCTCGTCTCTCCTCCTGTCTCTCTCACCTGCTTTGCCACACACACCTCTCCACACCAAACCTACCTCTGACACTCTCCACCACAACTCACCAACTTAGACACTCCCCACGACACACCTGCTTCTGACACTCTCCTTGCTTCACCAACAACCAACAGCACATGCCTTCTCTCCCTTGCCTACACAAACCCCTCAAGGTGTACTAGGTGTGCATGTATATTTATAGTTTTTTTAACATTGTGCGTGTTGCGCATGCACAGTTGCACGAGCACGTCAGCTGCGCGCATTGCGCAAGCACCACAGAAACATGTAAGGTGTGTGTTCAGGACACCATGTTACACATGCGCTGTGCGTGAGCGTGAGGCTTGGTGCATACGCGTCATATCACGCAGCACATGCGCATGTCTCATGCTCACGTGCAGCGCATGTGTAACATGGTGACCCGTGCACACAACTTACGCATCTCCACGGCACATGCGCAACACACGCAGCCAATGTGCTTACACCACTGCACATGCGCAATGCACTCAATGTAAAAAAACATATAAATAAACATGCACACCTGGTACATGTTGAGGGGTTTGTGTAGGCGAGGGAGAGAAGGCATGCACTGTTGGTTGTTGGTGAAGCAAGGAGAGTGTCAGAGGCAGGTGTGTCATAGGGAGTGGCTGGGTTCGTGAGTGGTGGTGGGGTTGTGTGGCTGGGTTGGTGTGTGCTGGGGAGGTATGTGGCTAGGTTGGTGAGGTGAGTGTCTGAGTTTGAGTGCGTTAGAGGAGTTGAGGGGGGGTAGAGTTTATGGCTGGCTTTGTGGTTGCTGCATGTGCAGTGGGAGGTGAGCAGGGGCTATGGTTGCCTGACGGGGTAGATGGTGTCCATGGGGCTGAGGCACAGGGCATGGGTGTAGTCCCGCTGCAACACAGGGGCAGGTCTGTGTTGCAACCACAAACACTACCATTCCCTGAATGTTCAGGTTGTATGTGATGCAAATATATATATTCTGAATGTTCTGTGTTGTGATCATGTTATGTTTGATTGTGTGACGTTTCATTACATACATATTGATGTTTGACTCTCTGCAATTTGGGCTGATGTTGCAAGTGGCATACCAATACATTGTTTAACCTCTTCTGACACAGGGCAGAGGACACACAAAGCACATCTACTACAATGCATCCAGCGTCACCATCACCCACCTGTTGGAGGACACAACACCATGGAACTATCCCTGGGAAATGGTGCCATAGGATGTTTGACCTCTGCGAGTGGGACACATGCCTAGGATAGACAGTATTATTGTTGGACTGCTACTTTGGGCATGACAGGCCTGTCCAACACACCGTTGCTGCCGTGCTCTGGCTGGGTGTCGTGTTCATCGTAGGAGACACACATGACCTTTCCAGTACTGTGGCATATTGGGATGTCACACTTGACTATGCCTGCCCAGGGTTTCAAGGACAGTCTTAACGTGGATTGCAGACACCCTTTGCACTGTGGACACTGTGTACTGGTCCCCACGTGTGAAGCATGGACTGACATTGTCGCTGTATGTTGTACATCCTTCTGACATTGTGTTGTGTTTTGCCATATGTGTGACATGGAACACAGGATATGCTCATCTGTTTGGTTCAACACGAGCATACAGCCATGCGTGTGGCACAGGGGGAGCAATGGAGAGGTCTTCTTCTCCATGTCCACCTACCCTCCACTTGAACATGACACAGTATTTGCTACCACACCACTTTACTGCACACCAACATCTTGGATTGATGTTTGCACTGACCAAGGGTGTTACAGTGCATGTGTGGCATCACTGTATCATGTTTCAATGTACACGGTGCATGTGCATGTGACTGACTATGTTGGCACAACACAGAATGTGGCAATATGGCATCTGTGTGGGTTACTCTAACATGTTTGACCTTTCTTTCCATCTCTACAGGTTATTGTGTTTGTTTACTGTGAAGACGTGACACTCTGCATTTATTTACAAACCTAGCATTGCATGTTTGCACAGTCCTATTTATCCCATGAGGTAACGACACTCACATTGCCCCATTATATTTGGAGTGTGGCATACTGCACACCATGCACCTAATGCACATTATCTCTCCTGCCCATCATCTGTAGATGGGCCAGTGACTTTTCTGTAACATGTGGGTTGCTGCCCTGCAAAATGTGTTTTCAAATTTTCCCGTTATCCACTCACCTTAATATTATGATAGGTGGTATCTACACTATCTGTGATGATTAACCAAAATAAAAATATGTGTTGGACGTACATTTGTCTCTGCTGCTACTTGATCACACTGACACACGTATTTAGTGATTTCATGGTCATGTAGATGGCCCACCTGTGCTCACATCCATGTACGGTGCCAGCTGTCTATCTGCTAGCCATTTGCCACATCACTGGGTGTTACAGGTTCCCATACACACATTCCCTTTGAGGTTATATTTTTGCATTGTGCTTGCTGTGGTTGTTTTAGATAGCAGTTATGGACATGTACTGTAACACCATAGGTTGCAGGTTTGATCCCCACATGGGGTTTACTTATTTTTTTCTGTTGTGCTAACCTGATCATGAGCTACCTGCAGGTTCATCACCTATGCACACACCCTTCCATCTCTTCACTGTACACCAAAGTGTGCCCTCTGTGCTGCCTATCCATCACATATTAGCTGTTACATATGTGTCTTTCTTTGTACTGTTTACATGGCAGTCTGCTTGAGGGATTGGCATTGCTGTGGTTCAACTGGTCTGTGGCACACCTGTTTGCAGGTTAAATTCTCACATGCTCCTGTTCTGTTCCATATTTTGCCCTTCTCCACAGAGCATCCCTTGCTGCCCTTTGGGTTTAAGTTCTTTCCTCTTTTTCATGCTGTATCAACTGCATAACATTTCATTGTGTGTGTGCATGTAGTTATATGTGGATCTGGTCCCAATTACAGACTGTGATCTGATCTGTACACAGCAGATCTGCATGTGCATTCCATCATGGTTACTGTTGGAGGTTTTCCTATCCTGGCAGACAGCAGACATCTTGTGTGATGCCCTGCAGTATTCTTGTATGCAGCCTTTGCTAATGACCTCATGTTGGTGGTGTGGCCTACCAGTTTGTGCATTGATGTTTGTGCTAATGGTCATAGGTTTGATTCCTCTCTGTTCTCTTTGATTTGTATGCCTGTCCTGCACAGCTACTTTTCATTCCTGTTACAGTCATATCTGTGCAAATCTGTGCTGTTAGCACATTGTACCCTTATCACAGTTTCCAAGCATCCTTCTGTCCATCTATGTGTGTCTGCCAGCTGTGTGCCATCCTGCCCTGATGTGCAAGCTGCTACCCCATGTCCTGCACTGATACACGTTTTTGTATTGCAGCTCTTCCTGGTTGCCTCTCCTGTGTGTGCTCTGTATGGCACTGCTACTCCTCTGTCCTCCTGTCATTGCACCTATCCTGCCACCTCTACCTCCTCTGCTGGACATGTCTTCCCATCCTCTGCCACACACTGTCATTGTTGCATGGTACATTACCATCACCCTGTGCATTGCTACAGTTGCCCCTGATATGTTTGTCCATTTTTCCAACTTTCACATAGGCTGGACGCAGATTTGTCTGGTCCATCTGCTCAGATCTACTTCCTTCCATCACTTGTGCATTGTCTCTACTTGACGCTCTGTGCAGTGTTAGGCTTAAATCTGTGTTTGGCAGATACCTTTCTTGCTTTTCAACTTGGGGGACCTTACTGTCCTTGGCCAACATTTCTTGAGTCACCTATACATCCTTGGGGCATCTTTAGCCATACATTAGATTCAGCCAGCTTATGGGGAGCCTACTATGGTCCCTAGGGAGTTGACAACATTTTGACATACCCTCTGGGGCACATTATAATCTGCCTTGACTGACGAGGTGGTTTAGGATGTGCCTTCTGGTGTGCCCTACAAGGTGCATTAGGTTATGGCATTGGGGAGGGGGGAGGGGAGGGGAGGGGGAGGGGAGGGGAGGGGGAGGGGGAGGGGGAAAGGTGAAGGGGAGGATGGGGAATGGGGAGGGGGAGGGGAGGGGAGGGGAAGGGGAAGGGGGAGGGGGAGGGGGATGGGAGGAGGGGAGGGGAGGAGAGGGGGTAGGGGAAGGGAGGGGGTGGGGGAAAGGGGAGGGGGAGGGGGAGGAGGGGGACGGGGGAGGGGGAGAGAGGGGGAGGGGGAGGGGAAGGGAAGGGGAGGGGGAGGGAGGGAGGGAGGGTGGTGGTGGTGGTGTTGGTGTTTGGACCCCTAGGCAGATTATGTACCACCACACAACCCACCCTCTGGGGCTCAGGGTGGGAAACAGGATCACCCACCAACAGATCCACATTCTACCTCCCTGCAATGGTGGGGACCATCAACCCTACAGGGCAGGCAATGCAGAGCTGTACACATCCATAAAGCAATAGCAGACAGACAGTAGGCCTGGAAATGCACAGCTGTCCCCCAGCACTATCTGACATTCTCCAGCAGCAAGCCTCCAGCCGCTGCACCCTGCAAGGTGTTCCAGCAAGACACATACTAGCTGCAGACAGTCTGCTAGCTAGTCCATAGTGCATGTTCCTGGAGGAGATGCGTGTACCCAGAACTGGGATGTCAGCATACACACCAAGCAGATAAATCAGTGATTGGGCCCCAAAAGAGAACCCATAAATATCACATGAGAGAAATACTATATAGCACTATGGGGGAACCTGGCCATGACGTGGTCACTGCTCCATCAGGGTGAGAGTGACATCCCAGCAGGACATGCTGTGGTCACCCTGTCCGTGCAGACGGTGGCCGGCCACTACAATGTCCGAGCCATTGCCCTATGCTATGTACAGATGAATCTAGGCCAGGCCACCCTATCCTGGCTATTCCCACGGTACCTTGCTCCTCATTCTGCACATTGGCAGGCCAATACTGGCAACAGTGCTAGCAATATGGGGTGTGGAGGGTGTTTGCACCACACACTGGATAGACAGACACACACTCCCCACACCTATGCCAGCATCATGCATCTATAGAGGTGTTTGGCAGCCCTGGTCACCGCACCAGTCCTGGGCACAGTGCAGGCATGGCTATGGTATGCAATACTGTTGGGGTCACCCCCCAAGGTGTTAAACACTGTCAGACACAAGACCTGTAGCACACTCCACAGACATCAGAAAGGTTGCTATGCTGCAGCTCACTCAGAAAATTGTACTTAACCTCGGAATTGCTATCTGCCAGTAATCATAGCAACCTTTTCATAGCTGTGTACCGTATTCCCAGGTTTAGGGTGGCATTGCTAAGGTATGCAAGTGCTAGTATAGGGAGATGCACGCAGGGCCCAACATCCTGCCTCTCCAGGAGGCATTGGATAATGGAGCCTGTGGGTTTGGGTGGGTCTGCCCCTGTTGGCTGCTGCTTTAGGGCAGAGGTTCCCGACTCCAGTCATAGTGGGCCAGACACTGTTCGGGTTTTCATGCTGTCCCTCATGTATATGCATGAGATATATCTGCATACCATGGGGGTGGCGCATAGAAATGCAGCACAGGCATCTTTATTAGAGACAGCATGGAACCTGAATGGTGTTTGGCCCTCCAGGACTGCATTTGGGAGACTCTGCTCTAGGTAATGTGCCTGTTTATGGTGTCTGTGCTCTGTAGGGTAAAATGTAGGTTTATTGAGCATTTTTCTGTTATCTGCAATAAAGGTTCTGTCTGTATTAGCACGTTTTAGTAGTGGGTAAAATATGGGGACTGGGTTGGCAGGAACCACAGCTGGGACATGAACCTGTGACTTTCTGCTTTGGAACACACTGGCTGTGTGCACTGCACCACTGTGTTGCACAGAGACAGTGCATTCCCTGGTGATACCATGACTGTTCGTCAGACAGGACCTGTCTGTTGCAATGCATGACACCCACCTACACAGGGCTAGGCCACGGTCTGCTCTGGGTAGCTGCCACTGTGCCCTCCACCACCAGTATCCCTCTGCCACCATGCTGACATGCCCTTCTGCTGGTGGTGCTGGTGGAGCGCAGTCTCAGGCCATCCAGTGAGCGGGTAGGTGGCTGCCTATGGTACGGGTTCTGGGGTAGGGTGCCTGCATAGCTGTCCATGCTTCCCCCCAGTACCGCATGAGAATGTTCCGTGCCCTTCGGGGTACCTGCTGGGTACTATCCCCTGTGACACTGTGGGAAGCACACTCATGCCCATGTTGGGTCTTCATCAAAACCCAAAAACCAAACCCAAAATAAATATCCCCCTAATTCAACACACACTTTTTGTCGGAGAAGACTGGAGGCGACTGAAATAGAGTTCAGTCACACCAGACAGCCTTATCCCTTTTAATCATTTTTTTGTTCTAAAAACGTTGTACTTAGCTTATAAAAGCATCTCAGTGAAGTGTCCCGAATCTTTCCAAACCATAAGCATTTTCACCACTTTGCGGAGTTTGTAGCAATCCCACGACGTACGTTTCGGGCCCTTGGCCCTGTTTCAAGTGTTCATACGTCTTCAAATTCACCGCTAAACGAAGCTGATTTCTGGCTGCTCTACTGTTTCAGCATTCCTATGGGCCAGCTAGGCATCACCCTAGTCCGCACTGTGGGCCAGCTGCACCTCAGCATGTGCCGCCTGCAGCCCTCTGTGTCCCCTTTTCCAGCATCTGTCCAGTTGCCCATTCTGACATGCCCGCCCTGCTGTTGTGGAACATGTGCATGCCATAGGAAACCTGGCCAATGGAATCAGAAACCCTGCTCAGCGCAATTACACTGTGGGCTCATTCACCTTGTATGAGGATGGACATAGACCCTTCCAAAATTCATATCTTTTTTATGGAGCTTTCTTGGGAGTGTTTTGTGATGTTTCCCATTGATATCACTATTGGCCAGCTTGGTTATTTTATTTTTACATTTTCCTCTGTATATTTTCAAGGTTTATTTGCCCTTTTGTTCCGTGCACATGTATCACACTTATCACTTTTTGTAGGTTTCCCTGGTTTTGCTGTACATTGCTAACAGAAATGGTTTCTTTTCCCTTTAAATCAGCCCTTTAAATGAGCCTCGGATTTCACAGCGTTAGTGTGCAGGGAGTCTCTCCCCTCCCACTCCCCACCCATTGACCCCTTCTCTCCGCCCCTGGGGAGCCTTCCTTCACCCTCCGGGAGCCTTTCCCCGCCTTCAGCGCTCGTTTGCCCCACTGCGTGCGTTATCGCACGATAAGGTACCTGTGCGTCTGATAAAGCGCCATTATCATGCAATAAGGTACCTTATCATGGGATAATTTCACAGAGCACACATTAAGATGGTTTAGTAAACATACCCCTTAGGGTGGTCATATGCTAATCACTGCCTGTGCTGAAGAAGCAAGGGTAATATTTGCTCACATTTATATATATTATTAATATTTAACTTTAAATCTATAGAGAATAGTATAGGGGAATAAAGTGCACACACTAGACAGAGGGTGGAGAAGTAAATAATGGGACCAGTGGAAACTCCACACCCTAAGAGAAATTGTGTCACTTGGCAATGACACCAACAGTCCTGTGCAGAAAAGAGCTTGGAGTTTAGAGGTATCAGGCCTCTTTATTTAAAAGAACTTAACCTCATCTGAACAGGGATGAGGAAGCGCCCCCTGCTCTACAGGCCCTTCCTCTGAAGAGGATGCTAGACAGTCTCCTGGGAGCCTAGACAGGCTTGGGAGTGAAGATACCAGATGAAAGCCTCCTACAGACACAGTCAGAGGTAGGAGTGAAGATGGGGCAGACAATCTTTTCTCCACCCAGTGAGTGGAGATGACAGCAGAGAGACTCTGGAGAGCCTAATACAGGCTTGGGAGTCCAGCAGTGGATCAACTTATTGGGGCGCTACAGCAGTGGAGAGTACAAGAGCAGTCATGGGGGAGCTGCAGTAGAGAATAGGATACAGAAGGAGCTACAGCAGTGGATCAGCTCCAGGGGGAGCTACAGTGGAGAATGAAGCTCCACAGGGAGCTACAACAGCAGAATCAGCTCCAGAGATAGCTTTAGCAGCAGAGTCTATTCCAGACTAAGAGCCACAAGACCCAAGAAGGTCTAGTGGCCTTTCTGTTAAAGGGAGAGCTGCAGCGGCAGAGTCCATCCCAGACCCAGAAGCTCACCCAAGGGGGGCACTACATATTGTAGCATCAATTTCCTGGAAATCAATAACCCACTGTTGAAATGATATCCCTAATGAATATGCATAAGCTATATATGCATTAGAGATATCCTGCCAACCTGACTGGTTTGTGGTCCTCCAGGGCTGGATTTGGAGACCCCTGCCTTACACCTTTGTCAGTTAAGATTGTGAGTGGGCAAAGTACAGATGTTGCAGACATCAAAAGGGTAGATAGAATGTGTCACATTCTGCCTCGATTCTCACCACCACCATAAAGTTGTCTAATAGACAATATTTTGGTGGTGGTGAGAAGCGAGGAGGAATGTGACACATTCTATCTAACCTTTTTGATGTCTTGGACATCTGCACTTTGCCCACTCACAATCTTAAATGACAGAGGTGTAAGGCAGGGGTCTCCAAATCCAGCCCTGGAGGGCCACAAACCAGTCAGGTTGGCAGGATATCTCTAATGCATATATAGCTCATGCATATTCATTAGGGATATCCCGAAAACCTGCAGGGTTGCGGACCTTCAGGACTGGATGTGGGTAGCTTTGGCCTAGAACGACAGTGTACTAACCAGTAGGCTATACCTCTATGGCTTGTTGCACAGCACTGGCTGGGTACAGATGGACTTCAGGTCACCACACAAACCGTCTGCTCTGTGTGCCAGGATAGGGTAACCCCGCCAGCACCCATGATGCATTGCACATGCAGACCAGCGGTCTACAGCTGACCACCAAATGGGGTCTGCACCTCTCTGGTACGGCAACGTGGTAAGACGGACTGACAGTATGTGATACTGGCACAGAGTAGCTACAGACCATGCCATTGTGCAGGTTCCGTGTTCACCCTGAGGGATAGGATGGGCGCCCAGCACTAGGTCCACAGTACATGTAGTGCTAGACTTAGGTCCTGCTGCACATCCCCATCGCTAGCAGTGTGTAACAGGTGCCACTGAAAGTACTTCTGTTACCATCTGGGTTTTGCAGTCACATGTGGCCTTGTGGGACTGGACAACACTCAGATTTCAGATTAGTGCGTATGCAGTGTTAAGGTCTGGCTGCCATGGGTACCTGCTATCAGGGAGGCAGCAGGCTAGACTCGCCTCACATGAGGTTTAGGTAGTACTGCCTCTATGGGTCTAAGTGGAATGCACGATATACCCCAAGGGGCCTCAATCACCCCGATTCTAGATGAGGGTGTGGTGGGACAGGTGCCTGCACCCTGCGGAATGGCTGTAATACCAGCAACCACAGTCCTGCTGGCTGATGACAGCCTTCCAGGGCTGATGGGCCAGAGCCATACATGTGACCATGGCAGACCAGCAGTGATGCTTGGAGTGGACAGGGGAATGCTCCACACCATGCTCTGCCATCGCAATCAGACTACACCTGCAGCATTCTACAGAGTGATCCCACCATGCACAGACTAATTGCAGGCAGCCCACAAGCAAGTCCATAGTGCATGCTCATGGAGGAACCCTGTGCACCCAGAGGTGGGATGCACAACACAAACACCAAGCAGGTATCTCCATGATTGGGCCCCAGCACCAGGAACACACAGGTATCACTAGAGACAAATAATGTGTGGCACTAAATGGGAACATGGACATGCCATGGTCACTGCTCGGTCAGAGTGAGAGCAACCTACCAGCGTGACATGCTGTGGCCACCCTGCCCATGCAGGTGGTGGTCGAGCACTACAGTGTCCCAGCCATTGCGCTCCACCCTGTGCAGATGCATCCTGGTCAATCCGCCATGTCTGGGCCATACCCACAATACCTTGCTCCTCGTTATGCACATTTGCAGGCTAACGCTGGAAACAGTGCGAGCAATGTGGGCTCAGTGAGGTGTTGGCAGACACACAACAGTGAATAGACATACGCACACTCCCACACCTATCTCAGCATTGTACAGAGATGGAGGTGGTTGACAACCCTGCCCACCACACTGGTCCTGAGCACAGTGCCGACATTGATAAACTGTGCAGGGGGTAGTAGTAGTGCTCTGGTGATAACTGCAGCTCCATGCTGGGGCCAACAGCCTGACACTCCATGAGGCTGTGGATAGTGGAGCCCGTGTGAGTGGGTGTTTGTACCCCTGTGCACCGCTGCGTTGGGGTTTGCACATGTTGTTGTTGTGACTGCATTGTGGGATACAACTATGGGGTGATGCTCTGCAGGATCCACAGATGGGGCTTGAACCTTTTGCTCTTGGACATACTGGCTGAGTGTATTGCACCACACTGTTGCCACAGCAGCATAGTGGTCCCTTGGGCTACCCTTACATTCCCCAGCCAGACCTCTTCTGTTGCACTACACACCACATACTGGTACAGGGCATGAGCTAGGTCCACTGCAGGTGGATGCCACTACTCCTTCCAGCACAAACACCCCCGCCATGCTGCCATGACCATATGCTGTCGATGCCGGTGGTGTGCAGTCCTAGGCCATCCAGGGGGCAGGTAGGCGGCTGCCTAAGGTGTGGGTTCTGGGGTAGGGGTGCCTACATAGCTGTTCATGCTTCCCCCAGCACTGCCTGTCAATGTTAGGTTACCCTTGGGGTTCCTGCTGTTTAATGTCCCATGGACGGGACACTGTGGGACACAGACTCATGGGCATGTTTGACCCTGGTCTGTTGCTGTCTTGCTGGTGTTCATTTTCCGCATTCTAATGTGCCACCTAGGCAACCGCCTAGTCCACCTCATGCCCCAGTTGCCCCCACTGCATGTCCCGCCTGCAGGCCCCCTATGCCCCATTTGCACCATCACCATTGTGGCCCTTCGTACACTGTTGCTGCAGATGGAACATTACTATCACCTTTCTCGGGCTCCCTGCCTATGTCCTACATTGCTGACACTGAAATGGTTTCTCTCTCCTGCAAATGTGCATCTAACAGCAGGTTTTCATTTGCGGTAGGATTCAGCCCTTCAGTTCAGTGCATTAGTGTTCAGGGAGCCTTTCCATGCCCACTCCCCGCCCATTGACTCCAGCTCTCCGCCCTCTCTCCTCCTTCTGCGGTGTCTACCGCGCCGCAGAACGCTTCCGCGCGGGTTGTAACGTTACCGCACCTTAACGTTACATAATGTGCATTAACATTACCTACCACGCATTAACATTACCTACCACGCAGTCTGTAACGTTACTGCAGTTTAGTAAACATACCTCTTTGTCTAAGACAACCGCTCCGGAGGAGTCTGTGGTAGGAGTCATTCCATATATGCGTCATACTGCTGTGAATGCAAGACTGTTGAAAAGACAATGGCCGATTTGGAGTTTACACCCCTGTTTCACCAAACCCTTGATGATTGCTTTTTCTCAGGGTTCTAATTTAAAGGACATTTTGGTTTTAATCTACATCCCCTATTGACAGACCTGTTTCTCCTCCTCTGATGGCTTTAGGTCATTCACCATGTGGTGTTTGCCAATATTGTTCTGATTAAAATGGACATGACCATCTTGTGTGGGTGAGCTTGGTTTCTCCCCTCCTCCGGTGTTGTACGACAAAAAGTTATAAATTCTGAGGGACAACTTGGGCGACTATTTTCATATTTCAACCCAAGTATTGCTGCCTTTTTACATTATCTTTGGAATTAAGCATGCAAAAGGTGGGTTCTGGAGAGAACTAGGTGAGGATACTGTTATATTTTTAGCAGCTAGGATGATGGACTAAAGAGAAGGAAGACAAACATTTTTTCCTGAATAGGTAGAAATCTCTCAGGTGGTCACCCTCTGTGAATGCAACTGGAATGTACTTTAGCAGTATGGCAGGATACCTGGGCAGACTGGATGAACTGGATAACATTTTTTCTGCAGTCATCCATATTACTTTATAATCATGATATCATAGGTGAAGTGAGAAGGAAAAATAGGAGGAAAATCTGGTTGTGCAAAAATGATTAATCCAGAGAGAATGTTGCTGAGAGGCAGCCACTGCATTGGAACTGGACGGTTACACTATAAACCTGTGGCTGGAAAAGAATAACACCCCCATATCAGTAAATGTAGAAATGGTTATACTCCATGCAAGCAGTTGTTTTTTGGGTCAGTTGAATATCATATAGGGGCCTGTAACAGTTGCCACATGACCATAAAACTTACCTCACGTTAATCTGAGAGGTAAATGCTTGCTGCTGCAGGGGTCATGGAAGGGGCAAAGAATGAGTGGATTATTGGAATAGCAGTTACTGTGCAGTGAAAGGATAAGTCTATATTCTCGCGCTTCAGCAAAGCACATTGCTGCATACATATTTGGGGCCTATTGTATAAAGTAAATCACACACGGGCTTAAGTTTATAGACTAAGGGCACTTGGATGCACCAGAGTTTAGTCACAGCAATTATGCCTGCACACCTAGATTGATGTAGTGATGCATGTAAGTCATAATATTCTCTAATTTATGTGCGACGATTTAGACTCTTCCTATGGTCTGCCCATATGCACACACCCAAATCAACATATGTGTGATGGGCCTAACATGTGCACTTACAGAATAGTGATGCCCAAAGCACATACATACATGTTCCTTTCATGCCCTATATAGAATCAGTCCCTAAGGGGATAGTTCCATTAAAGAGGGTACCCAAGGTCCATGCATGTAAGTCACAGTTTTCTAGTACTTACGTGCGTGGACTGGTGCATACGTGTGTACATCAGCTGGTCTCTATTATATAAGTATGCATATATGAGTCATGGTGCCTACCTCAAGGGTAGGAATCCACAGGGGAAGCACTGGGGTGGAGCATGTGAATATAAGCCTAAGTTATAGAATGCTATAACCTACATGCGTGCCTTCCAAAATCTAGGCCCAGCCATTACACCTGCCATGGGGCAGGTATAAGTGCTCACGTGTAGTGCGGGTATTTTGGGGTAACTTACACCCTATTCTATAAAGTAAAGCATGCATGTGCTTGACTTTATAGAACCAGCATGCAGGGTGTGCATATTTATGAACAGGTGTCTCAGGAGCACCTCTAAAGGATTAATAGACACAAAAACATTTTAGTGTCTATGTGGCAATATCAGAGCTTAAAATGACTTCTATAAAATTCATTCAGGAATAAAATTATGTGTGCTAATATGAACACATGTACTTTTACTCTAGGGGGTATGCTTACTAAGCAGCGGTAGCAGCTTCTATGCGATATCAGAGCCGCGGCGCCATTGCTTAGTAATGCTTAGTAAACATGCCTCTAGGTGTTGTGAGAGCCATGCTCTGGTCAGAGCACAGTTGGATTCTTGAATTGCACATGTTGATTGATTGATTTATTTGTTTGTTTGTTTTTATATACCACTTTGTCAAGGCAATCAGAGTGGTTTACAGAGAACATTTTAACTGTTGCGCGAGGCAGTTTATAGGGAACAAATACAGAGAACAGTTAAAGATAATGATAACAATGAAATAACAATGAAATGCAGTAACTATTTACAAGAAGAATAATCATTTGTGGACGGAGATGATGTGATATAGTTAAGAGAAGGGAGTGCGTAACAAAAGTTAGGGTATGGAGAATGCCGTTGGGATTATAAAATATGTTAATATATGCATCTACTCTACATGTCAACATTTAAGCCTGATCCTGAGCAGGCTTAACTGTCCATGACCTTAATGTAGCTGTAGTTGCTGTGTGATTTTTACTAGTATTTTATAGACACATAGATGCCTATGTGTCTTTATAAAATTGGCCCAAAATAGATGCATTCTTCCCTCTAAACCTTGGCACTGTGTTATAAAATTACCATCTGTCACTGCTGAAGATAGTGTAGATGCCCTTAATGAAGAAGGGACAATAAGGGCATCCATGCTATCAGCAGTTGCTTCTTGTATCCTGATCATTTTTAGTAGAACCCAACAATCTCTGGACATCTTTAACCAAAACCTCACCCCCTGTGACATCTCCCCAACATCCTTAGTAGAATCCTCCACTAGCTGATAGGTTTCCCTTTAAACCAGCTTTAGCAGTATGTTTAGGGTCATCGTCATGCTGGAAGGTGAACCTTCGTCCCAGTCTCAAATCTCTGGCAGACTGAAACAGGTTTCCTCAAGAATTGCACTATATTTAGTGCCATCAAATCCTGACCAGTTTTCCTGTCCTTGCCAATGAAAAACATCCCCACAGCATGATGCTGCCACCACCATGTTTCACTGTGGGAATGGTGTTCTCGGGGTGATGGGAAGTGTTGGGTTTGCGCCACACATGTGTTTCCCATGATGGCCAAAAGGTTCAATTTTCATCTCATCTGACCAGAGAACATTCTTCCATGTGTTTGGGGGGTCCGCCACATGCTGTTGTGCAAACTTCAAACATGTTTTCTTATTTCTTTCTTTAAGCAATGGCTTTTTTCTGGCCACTCTTCGATAAAGCCGAGCTCTGTAGAGTGTACGGCTTAAAGTGGATCTTTACAGCTTTGTCAGTGCTATCCTTGGTGTCTTTGTAGCATCTCTGATTAATGGTCTCCTTGCCTGGTCTGTGAGTTTTGGTGGGTGGCCCTCTCCTGTCAGGTTTGTAGGGTACCATTTTCTTTCTATTGTGTTATAACGGATCTAATGGTGCTCCGTGAGATATTCAGAATTTGGGATACATTTTTATAATTCAACCCTGATCTATACATCTCCACAACTTTGTCTCTGACCTGTTTGGAGTGTCCCTTGGTCTTCATGTTGCTTGCTTAGTAGTGTTGCAGAGTCTGGGGCCTTTCAGAACAGATATATTTATGCAGGCACCTTGTGACAGATCATGTGACACTGATTGCATACAGATCAACTAATCAACTAATTATGTGACTTCTGATGTTAATTGGTTGGGCCAGATCTTATTTAAGGGTTTCATTGCAAAAGGGATGAATACATATACACTCACAACATTTTAGTTTTTACTTGCTTTTTTATATATATACAAGGTATTTTATTGTCATTCCACTTTACCTGTTTGGACTATATTTTTAGGTCCATTACCAAACATCCAAATGAACCTTCATTTTCATTCCAGGTTGTAATGCAATCCCCGGGCATCCTCCAGACATTACTTTCCCTGCAGCCTGGCCTCTGATTGAGCCTGCTGTGCCTGTGGTCTGGCTGCAGGGAACCTCTTGCACCCCTTCATCTTGGATCCAGGCCCCCCAATGACCACCGCAATCTTTGGGGGAACTTATTCGTTGGTATATGCCCTGTATGTCTGGATGATTGGTCATGCCTACGGCCCGCCCTTGCTCCTCTCTCTGACTGCCCCCATGAGCAGAGCAACCCGCACATCTAGCCTGTACATGTGAGGAGCTTTGTGGCCCAAATCGGCATTCCGGCATTTAGCGGGTGACCTACTAAACGTGGTTCAGAATGACCCCCTTAGAGAAAAGCAAAATAAAATAAATGCAAAATAAAATTGAATTAGACAAACAATCTCATGAAGTGGGGAATACAGTGAGATCAGCCTGTGCCAGGCAACTTTACATCATCTGATATAGAAACTCAAGTCAACAAATGCTTGAGAAAACAACAGTGAGGGCTTTGTTCTCAGATAAGGAGGTAATGAAGACCAACTAAATAGTATTAGACATAAGAAGGAAGACTATTGTGTGTGTTTGTAATGTATTTGCCGGTTAGAAGGAATAACTAGTAGGTTGCTAGAGAGAGAGTAGAATGTCCTAGTGGGGCAGTATGGAACTAGGAGTGTAGTTGGGTACAATAAGGTTTCCAAATATAAAGATTTGAAGGTCAATTGCAGTAACTTGAACCTTATCTTATGAAATATTGGAAGGTAGGGGTGATCCATTAACAGCATTAACAACAATGAAACATTGTCAAACCTAAAGGAAATACAAAGAATATGAATGGCCATATTTTGCACAATATGAAGCCTTCTAATCAACGATAAATTTAATCCAATAAAAATAAAATTATAAGAGTCCAGACAAATGAATAGTAAAATATATGGTAGAGTGTGGAGGATCTTTTTGATCTAGTATTCCTTGAAGATTAAATTTTTCTAAGCAGTAGTAAGCAGGATCGAATCTCGCCCAGTACAGCCACTATCCCCTGTCCTCCTCTGAGATTATTTCATAAACTAAACCCAGACACTATCCTAGTTTTCTCATCTACTGTACAGATACTATTTTCCCTCCTCCTTCCATCTGGTGCCCGTAGATAAGCATGCCTCTCTCTGGAACTCACTTCTTCATTTTGCCTTGGATCACATCACACTGGTTTGGGCATTTTGATCTAAAAGAAGGCCTAGCCAGCCCTGGTTTCATACCAGCATCCGTATTGCCCATATGCATCTCCATAGAGATGAGCACCACTGGAAATTGTCCCAATCTCACAGTGTACTCCAACGTTTCCAGGACTGTCATTATTTCTATCATCATTCTATTGTGGCCGCTAAGAGGGAATACTACTCTAATCTTGTCACCAATTCCTCTTCACAATCTTGTCAGCTTTTCTCCATCCTATCCTCTTTAACAGTGTCTCCATCCCAACCATGCAATGTGGATGATTCTCCTACAGCCACTCAGTTAGCCACTTTCTTTTCCACCAATATCTCTAGTTTGAAACTGAATTTTCCCCCAGCTCCTCTCCCTTCAGTCTCTTGCATGCCTCCAACATCTATACTGAAACATATCTGGAGTACTTTCAACTCTATTTCCCCCACTTCCCTGTCCAAGACCCTTGCCATTTCTTGAAATTTGGACCCCTCTCCCATCATCCTGGCTTTCTGATAACTCCCTGGCATTCAAACCAATTATCCTCTCTTTAATTAACAATAGCCTTGCTACTGGTGTCTTTCCTTATACATGGAAAGAAGTCCATATTTGCCCCCATTTTAAAAAGCCTTCTTTAGACAAGTTTGTCCTAATTACCATCCAGTATCAAACCTATCATTCCTCTCTAAACTGCTTGAGAAGCTCGTTTCTCAACAACTAGCCACCCACCTTGAACTCTCTAATGCTTTGTATACCCATCAGTCTGGATTTTCTTTTGGTCATTCCACTGATACTATTCTTCTCTCTCTTCTTAGTGAAGTTCATCATTCATTGGACTATGGGGCTGTCACAATCACTGTTTCATTTGATCTATCTTCAGCATTTGACCTCATCAATCAGAATCATCTCCTCTCTCGGTTGCACGACTTTAGGTCTCATGGGATAGTTCTTCAATGGTTCACTTCTTTTCTATCTCAATGTTCTTTTTGTGTCATCACTGTTTCCTCCTCTCACCCTTTTTTGTGTGGTGTTCCTCAGAGCTCCATACTAGCATCTGTTCTTTTCAATATTTTTCTCTCACCCCTAGCTCTTATGATCCAACAGCTTGGCATTTCAACATATTTTTATGCAGACGACATTCTTCTTCTATTTCACACTGACCCATCTCTGCCAGATCTCTCTCCCTTGAATACATGCCTCACTCATGCCGCAGCCTGGTTGTCTACCAATCACCTTCTACTTAACTCTTCGAAAATTACCACATCCTGGCTCACTGGTCCTACTACCCCTCCTTCTGTTTCCCCTCGATGGATCATCTAGTAGTCTCACGTCTTCTTTTCACTACCTTGGAGTCAGGCTGGATTCTTCACTCTCTTTCCATGATCACATCACCCAAATCATGCAGCATTCATTTTTCTTTTTTCATCTGCCCTTCTGACTACTCCTACCTTAACCAATCTTGTTGTCTCTCTCATTCTATCTAGACTGGACTACTGTAATGTAGCACTTGCCGGCCTCCTTCAATAGTCTTTAAGCATCTTCAACTTATTCAGCACACTGTGACCAGATTAATTTTTCACACATCCAGATTTGATCACATCTCCCCTCCTCCTCATCTATTTACACTGGCTTCCTGTACCATCCCATATTCATTACAAGATTCTCATCCAGGTCCATAAAACACTTCACACTGGTTCCCCGGATTACTTAGCATCCTCCCTTATTCCACTTGCCCCACAATGCTCTCTCCATGCAATTCATATGAACTGCCTTCTCCTACCCTCTCCCTTTCTGGCCCACCTTTAATCTGCTTGCCATTCAGCATTTTATTTCCTTGGACCCTCCCTTTAGAATAATTTTCCTCCACATCTCTGGTTGGAGTCTTCTTTTACAAAGTTCAAAGCTCAACTTAAAACCCACCTTTTCTGCATAGTTTTTGACATCCCACTGGACTCCCTCAGTTCACTTCCTTATGTTTCCTACCCACTTCCCTCTTCCTCTCACCACCCCTCCCCCCACCCCATCCAGCCCTGCCTTGTCAAGTCTCGTTTTCCCATCTGTTCTATACATACTGGCATTCTTTTTATTTTTTGCTTCAGTTTTTATTGTATTCTATTCTAAATGTTTTGCTGTACCTACATTAAGTGGTATATCAAATCTTAAATAAATGAGATGAAATAAAAAACAGAGATATGGTTATCAAATGATAAAAATGAATCACACTGGATATCTAAGATCCTAACTACTGTTTTAAGAGTAATAAGATGATTACAATTTACTGGACTTAACTGTGGCAGAGTAGATTTTGTAGGAAAGCAGATTGCAGCATGTTTTGTTGGATGCACTTTAATTTATTTTCTTGAAGTCAGATGGCAACATCAGAAAAGCAATTATTTAATGCCCTAGGTCAGGGGTGGGCAATTCCGGTCCTAGAGGGCCGCAGACCAGTCAGGTTTTCATTATGTCCTTAATGAATATTCATGAAATCTATTTGCATCCTCTGTCTTTCATTGTATGGAAATAGGTCCATGAATATTCATTAGGAACATCGAGAAAAACCTGACTGATCTGTGGCCTTCCAGGACTGGAATTGCCCACCCTTGCCCTAGGTGAACCTTGTGTCATGTTCCGCTCGCTCTGCAATCTAACATCTCCCCCTTCTTCTCTTTCCCGATGGGCCTGCTGCTGCTCTACCTGCTCCTGGGCTTGAAGTTGCAATGAGACTCATCATGGCAATGAGCCTTTCATCATAGGCCCGCTCTTGCAGTGCCAAATTCTGCCCCATTCAATGCATTTTTTCTGCCAGAGGGGGTTGGATATAGCAGTGTCTGAGTGTGAACTACAGGGACCACTGCCACACTGAAGGAGCATTAAAGTGCTGCTCTCTTGTCATATGGGAGCCCTGCTGCTGCCCCACTCCATACACACACACATACACACAGGGGTATGTTTACTAGGGAGCGTTAAGGGAACAAAGGTGCGGTTGACGGGTTTTATCGGCACCCGTGAGTGGATAACATTGCAGAAAGCATTGATAAGGCTGGATTATCATGCAGAAACTGGTCTTCTTGCATTAAGGTAAAAAAGGTAGAGAATGGGCATTAATGGGGCAGAGACTGGGCAGGGATAGCATGTGCTCCTTTAAAACCTGTGCCGTGAACCCTAATGCTATCTGAAAGCTTGCAGTAAGGGCTATTTCTGAGGGGAGATAGCCTATTTTCATGTATACAATATGCCCCACCCACCATTGTTCTCAAAGTGATAATAGTGTTCCATTGGCAGCAACAGCATGGTTCCCCATTAATAAAGGACACTATATTGTTGGTACAAATTGGCAAAGGAACTGTCACATGGATGAAGCAGTGGGGCTGGCTGGTCCATTAGGCTGGCAAGGTTGTTGCCTAGGGTGGATATCTGTGATGTCTGGTATGACTCTACTATGACAGTGACAGCACACATACATGCTGCTGCAGTCAAAAAGGTTTTGTGCCACCCCCACTGCTACCATGCTGCCATGTCAGCACTGTGTGAGGGTGGGGGTGACTGTCACAGCAGCTTCAGCCTTCTGCAAATGAAATCTGTGTCCTGGCCCTGTGTGTCAGGTGCAACACTACAGTTGCCACTGACAGTGGAATGACAATTATGTCAGCAGCAGGTACAGCGGAGCACATGGTGATCCCTCCCTTCTGAGGTCTAAAGCAGCCACATGTGTGCCCAGAGGGGGGCAGGAGTAGCAGGGTATGACTAGCTGCATGTATGCAACTTCAATAAGGCAGCCTGCAGCACTGAAGTGGCAGCTGTGCCTTGATGGCAGGGAGGGAGGGATTGGTGGGCATGATGTCCACTATGATCGGTGGACCCTAGCACCTGGCTAGTTTGCCAAGTGGATGAGCTGGCCCTGGGATCAGGATGCCCCCCACTTGCACATATTAAGTGGATATGTCCATATAGCAGAAAAATATGGCTCTAAGGCAGGAATCCTTTGCAATATGATAACAGCCCATGTCAGAGGAAAGATGACCACCCTGCCCTCTCATCTGCAAAATAATGACCATAATCTGTACATGAACTGGTGACTCCTCCATAAGTAAGAATTCAATCATTCACAACCATCTGAGCCATATGTGAATCCGAACTAGGTGTGGGGTCTGCAAAATATGAGATTATCTCATGAATGCCCCACAGGCACACACCACAAAATGGATACATTGGTCATTCTGATAGGATACCCATGGTCTGGGATGTGTGTGTTCATGTATTATGGCCCGCCCCTTTGACTGGACAGATCCCATATTGAAGACATATCAGTTGAACCAGCAGCATAGCAAGGCAGCACAACATACAGACCTAACAAGATGTCCTTCTGCCATACTTGCCGAACATACCTTGTCAGACAAGTATGACACAGAGCCTGCAGAGATCTAAGTGGACATAGGCATACTCCAACTCATGTCATCATGCATCCTGACAATAACTACCGATATACCCATGGATTGATGATCCCACAGGGCTTGCTCTGTGGCTTCAACATGTGGCCAGTGTGCCTATAAAAAAAGGATCACAGGTTCAAGACAAGCCTGTGGGTTAGGAATGGTATGTCCAGGTCTGTTAATTTTAAATCTATGTTTCCAGAACTGTATCAGCAAGTGCAACTTTCAACATTTCATCCAGCATGAGTCCACACACTCAGATGCAACACTGAGAAGATGCACCACCAATGGCTGGATTGCAGAGCATGCTAAATAGCACCGGCACACTGAGCGGGCATTGACAGCACCCAAACATTGCAGAGCATGCTAATAGTGCCTGCACATTGAGCAGGCATTAACAATGCCCAAGCATTGCAAAGTATGCTAATAGCACCTGCACATTGAGCAGGCATTGACAATGGTGGATCTTCAAAGGAGGCCTAAGGGGCAGGTAAGAATGCCAACCTACACCACTTTTAGATTTGGATAGCGAGGTCACATGTATGTGTGTGTGTGTGTATCTCCAGAGAAGTGTGAACTGCAGGAATGCATTGTGCATGCATGTGATGCCCAGGCTTTATGGCTGTACATACAATATGCTGAAGGTCAGTTATACAGAAATCCTGCATACTGTGTGAGACACCATTTACAAGTAGGTTATTTTTCAGTATGCAGTTGCAATCTGTGACTGTGATGCTATAATGCATTCCCAGTTACACCATCATCAAGGCCCATCCCCAACATGACACTATGGGGTATGTTTACTAAACCGTCTTAATGTGCGCCTGGCATTAGTGTGCAGGATGCCATAAAAGGAGTGGGCGTTTCGGTCTTAAAGTAGCAAAATGGGATTATCGCGTGATAACGTGCACTGCATACATTATCGGGCGAGACGCCGCTAAGCATTTTAACGCGCAGTAATCTTAAGTAGGCACGCATACATACAAACATAGAAACAGAGGTGTAGCACAATGGTTAATACACTGACTGCTGGTACAAGGGTCATGAGTTTGATTCCCCAGTGTGCCTAATCCATAAAGCTGGCTGAGGCATTAGCTTTTACGTGTACGTATTGATTCTTGAGGCATTTTATTTGTTGTTTAATTAGTGCTGCCAGCAAACACACCCTCAAGTGCCGTAACCTAAGGTGCTGCATAAGGCACCCTATAAGGCACTCCATAGGGCACATTATAAAGTGCACTGTCCGCCAAGACACCCTATCATGTCCCCTATAGGGCACCCCATAAGGCGCTTTAGAGGACACCTGATAAGGCACCATATAAGGCGCTTTATAGGGTGCCCTATATGCCGCATTATGGGGCACCTTATGGTTACAGTACACTGAGGGTGTTTTTGCTGGCAGCACTAATGTACATTAAAGATAGACAATGCACCGGACAGCCTTATCAAATAACCCCACCATGGGTTTGAACCCATGACCTCTAGCCCCACAGGCAGTGAGGAAACCAGTGGGCTACAGCTGCTAATGAACCCCTGGCTGGCTGCAGAAGGACTGCATGTCACCACACAAACTGTCTGCTGTGGTTACCAGGATAGGGTTAACCCACCCATACCCATGATGCACTGCACATTCAAATCAGCAGTCTACAGATGGGCACATGATGGGGTATGCACCCCCACAGCACCTCGGCCTGGTAGGGGGAACTGACCGTGTGTGGTACTGGCACAGAGTAGCTACAGACCGTCACATTGTGCAGGTACTGTGCTCACCCTGATGGTGAGGTGGGGTGCCCAGCACCAGGTCCACAGCACCTTTCATGGCTGAAATATGCCATGCTGCAGGTCCCCATCAGTGCTGTGTGATAGGTAGTTCCTGCAGACACACCTAGGATACATCTGTTTCCTTCTGTATTTCTCAGTCATGTCTAGCGCTTATGGGCTATGATGCATAGAGAATAGTGCATAACCTGTGTTGGTGCCATGGTTACATGAGGGAGGAAGGGGGGTGTTTGGACCCATAGGCAGATTATGTACCACCACACAACCCCACCCTCTGGAGCTCAGGGTGGGAAACAGGATCTTCCACCAACAGATCCACATTCTACCTCCCTGCAATGGTGGCAGTAGAGGGGACTATCAACCACAGTCCTGCTGGGGAACAGAAGCCCTACAGGGCAGGCAATGCAGAGCTGTACACATCCATAAAGCAATAGCAGACAGACAGTAGGCCTGGAAATGCACAGCTGCCCCCCACCACTATCTTACATTCTCCAGCAGCAAGCTTCCAGCTGCTGCACCCTGCAAGGTGCTCCAACAAGACACATACTAGCTGCAGACAGTCTGCTAGCTAGTCCATAGTGCATGTTCCTGGAAGAGCTGCATGTACCCAGAACTGGGACATCAGCATACATGCCAAGCAGATAATTCAGTGATTGGGCCCAAAAGGAGAACACATAAATATCACATGGGAAAAATACTATATAGCACTATGGGGGAATCTAGCCATGCCGTGGTCACTGATCAGTCAGGGTGAGAGTGACCTCCCAGCAGGACGTTCTGTGGCCGGCCGGCCACTACAATGTCCGAGCCATTGCCCTATGCTATGTGCAGATGAATCCAGGCCAGACCCCCCCCCTATCCTGGCTATTCCCACAGTACCTTGCTCCTAATTATGCACATTGGCAGGCCAATACTTGCAACAATGCTAGCAGTGTGGGCTGTGGAAGGTGTTTGCAGCCACCACACACTGGATAGACAAACACTCCCCACACCTATGCCAGCATTGTACAACTATAGAGGTGTTTGGCAGCCCTGGCCACTGCACCAGTCCTGGGCACAGTGCGGGCATGGCTATGGTACGCAATACTGTTGGGGTCACCCCCCAGGGTGGTAAACACTGTCAGACACAAGACCTGTAGCACACTCCACAGATATCAGAAAGGTTGCTATGATGCAGCTCACTCAGAAAATTGTACTTAACCTTGGAATTGCTATCTGCCAGTAATCATAGTAACCTTTTGATAGCTGTGTACCATATTCCCAGGTTTAGGGTGGCATTGCTAATGTATGCAAGTGCTAGTATTGGGAGATGCACGCAGGGCCCAACATCCTGCCTCTCCAGAAGGCATTGGATAATGGAGCCTGTGGGTGAGGGTGTGTCTGCCCCTGTTGTCCGCTGCTTTAGGGCAGAGGTTCCCGACTCCAGTCCTGGTGGGACAGACCCTGTTTGGGTTGTCATGCTGTCCCTCATGAATATTACTCCAGACAAACAGACTTTCACAGTAGAAACTTGGAGGGTTTTTTAAATACAAATATCTTATATATGCACGGAATTCGTCTCAGACAATTCGGCTGGTAGTAGCTAGATTGAAAGGAACTTCATCAGCACAGCCTGATAGCATCAATGACTTGTTCCGGCTCTTTTTAAATTTATATACCCTCTCCCTCTGTGTGTATCAAACTTCCATTCTGATGTATTTGTAACATGAAACTAGCACTTAACTTCTGAAACTCGATGATCGTTCACCCGACGCCTCTTCAGCAACGTTGTAATATGCGTTTCACTCACTTTTAATGAGGTTCTTCAGGGGATAATGAGACAGTGCTTTCAGCTCAAAACGTTAACTGAAAATAGAAACAATCAATTAAAACTCACTATCTTAAGTTTAGAAACTGTCCAAAGTCTATCTAAAATTGATAAAAAGTGATCTAAATCTCACTCCAGTGACTGCTACATACCCAATAGTAACATCTATTTAGCAACCGCTTCTTCGAGCAAACATCTTTGTCGGCAGCTCAGCTGGTCCTATCCTCTTAACAACTCGAGAAGCTCTGCGCATGTGGTGATTCCCATTCATGGGACTTATTTAAATACTCCTTCCTCAATACCAATTTATGCTCACATCATTTAACAGCAATTACTCCACTCAATCTCTAAATTTAATCCATTAGGGATCAACGTCTGCAGCTGGTGGATCCAGCGCTGTTCTCGGAACAGCAATGTCTTCTCTGTTGACTTTCCATACATTGGATGCAGAACTCGTTCAATACAGAAACACTGTAACTGTTCAAATCTATGCTGAAATTCTTGGCAATGAGTTACCAACGGTGCTTGGTGTACATTATGTTTTAATCGGCTTTTATGTTCTGACATGCGGATTCGGAAAACCCTACTGGTTTGACCGATGTAGTAAAGATTACAAGGGCAAGCTATAACATAGATCACATTTTGTGAGCCACAATTCGTACGTTGCTTCAGCACATGTTTCTGCTGATGATATGTAAACTGTTGCAATTCTGTTGTTATACTACAAATAGAACAATGTCCACATTTGTAATGCCCTGAAACCTCTTCTGTATCAGGCATTATAGGACGTAAAATTGTGGGACTCACTTTATCTTTTAAGTTACGGTTCCTGCGCCATACACATCGGATGGACTTCTTCGCTAAGCTAGGGACCGTGGTTAACACTTTGGCATGTGTTGCAATAATCTTCTTGATTTTAAAACTGTATGGAGTATAATGGGTGACTAGATTAATTGTATCTGGATCTAATCTGCTTCGTTTCAATTGAGTATCTAGCAAAGTAGACCTATCATTGAAGAGGGCTCTATGATATGCTCGAGATACTATGGCAGCCGGATACCCCCGTGCTTTGAAGTTTCGGGCTAGATCTTTAGCTTTATTTTTAAAATCCATAATCTCTGAACAGTTCCTGCGATATCTAAGGAACTGAGAGAAAGGCAGCCCTTCTTTTAATCGAAGCGGGTGTGCACTTTGATAATGAAGTAGTGTATTCCTGGCTGTCGTCTTACGATACAGTGAGGTCTGCCAACCCTCCGCAGTCTTCTTTATCAGCAGGTCTAAAAAAACCATATCAGTATCATGAACGTTATGAGTAAATTGAATGTGAGAATCCTGTGCATTCAGCCAATTGATGAATTGAAAAAGTTCTTCCCGAGAACCTCGCCAGAGCAAAAACACGTCATCAATGAATCTTGACCAAAGTTTGATATGGGACTGAAAAAAAGGAGACTGCAATAACGTAATTTCATAATAGCCCATAAACAAATTAGCTATTGAGGGGGCGAATGTCGCCCCCATCGCCACTCCGGATGTCTGCTGGAATAAATCATTCTCAAACTGGAAATAGTTGCGACCGACAGTCAAGCGTGTTAAGGCTGACAGAAACTGAATCTGTGCCTCTGACAGGTCCCCTCGATCTTGTAACGCTCGCACTACTGTCAGTAGCGCTTGCCCTTGGGGGATGCTAGTATACAGCGATACTACGTCAAGAGTAACTAATATGATCAGAGGATCTGTAGCCCATTGTGGACAACCATTTAAAATTTGTAAAAAGTGAGAGGTGTCCCTAATAAAAGATGGTATATCTTTTAAAAGTGGGCGGAGAAAAGAATCGAGGAACATCGAGAGAGGCTCTAGCAGGGATCCCTTAGTGGATACAATAGGCCGACCCGGTGGCTGGGTTAAATTCTTATGTATCTTAGGAACAATATAGAAACGCGCTATAGTGGGATGATCCACATTAAGAAATCTGAATTCTTTATTGGATATTAGTTTATCTATTAAAGCTTTTTTGGTAATAGAAGAAATTTGTTGTTTTAGCTCCGAAGTGGGATCTTCCCTTAAAAGATGATAAGTTGAGTGGTCAGAAAGTTGACGTCTGGCCTCCTGGACATATTGTTCCCTGCTAAGAATGACCACTGCACCCCCCTTGTCTGCCCTCTTTATCACAATGTCTGTCCTCTTCGTAAGCTCATGTAGTGCCTGATTTTCTCCCCGAGTTAAAATATTAAAGGACTGACGCTATTTCCAGTTTGAGAATGATTTATTCCAGCAGACATCCGGAGTGGCGATGGGGGCGACATTCGCCCCCTCAATAGCTAATTTGTTTATGGGCTATTATGAAATTACGTTATTGCAGTCTCCTTTTTTTCAGTCCCATATCAAACTTTGGTCAAGATTCATTGATGACGTGTTTTTGCTCTGGCGAGGTTCTCGGGAAGAACTTTTTCAATTCATCAATTGGCTGAATGCACAGGATTCTCACATTCAATTTACTCATAACGTTCATGATACTGATATGGTTTTTTTAGACCTGCTGATAAAGAAGACTGCGGAGGGTTGGCAGACCTCACTGTATCGTAAGACGACAGCCAGGAATACACTACTTCATTATCAAAGTGCACACCCGCTTCGATTAAAAGAAGGGCTGCCTTTCTCTCAGTTCCTTAGATATCGCAGGAACTGTTCAGAGATTATGGATTTTAAAAATAAAGCTAAAGATCTAGCCCGAAACTTCAAAGCACGGGGGTATCCGGCTGCCATAGTATCTCGAGCATATCATAGAGCCCTCTTCAATGATAGGTCTACTTTGCTAGATACTCAATTGAAACGAAGCAGATTAGATCCAGATACAATTAATCTAGTCACCCATTATACTCCATACAGTTTTAAAATCAAGAAGATTATTGCAACACATGCCAAAGTGTTAACCACGGTCCCTAGCTTAGCGAAGAAGTCCATCCGATGTGTATGGCGCAGGAACCGTAACTTAAAAGATAAAGTGAGTCCCACAATTTTACGTCCTATAATGCCTGATACAGAAGAGGTTTCAGGGCATTACAAATGTGGACATTGTTCTATTTGTAGTATAACAACAGAATTGCAACAGTTTACATATCATCAGCAGAAACATGTGCTGAAGCAACGTACGAATTGTGGCTCACAAAATGTGATCTATGTTATAGCTTGCCCTTGTAATCTTTACTACATCGGTCAAACCAGTAGGGTTTTCCGAATCCGCATGTCAGAACATAAAAGCCGATTAAAACATAATGTACACCAAGCACCGTTGGTAACTCATTGCCAAGAATTTCAGCATAGATTTGAACAGTTACAGTGTTTCTGTATTGAACGAGTTCTGCATCCAATGTATGGAAAGTCAATAGAGAAGACATTGCTGTTCCGAGAACAGCGCTGGATCCACCAGCTGCAGACGTTGATCCCTAATGGATTAAATTTAGAGATTGAGTGGAGTAATTGCTGTTAAATGATGTGAGCATAAATTGGTATTGAGGAAGGAGTATTTAAATAAGTCCCATGAATGGGAATCACCACATGCGCAGAGCTTCTCGAGTTGTTAAGAGGATAGGACCAGCTGAGCTGCCGACAAAGATGTTTGCTCGAAGAAGCGGTTGCTAAATAGATGTTACTATTGGGTATGTAGCAGTCACTGGAGTGAGATTTAGATCACTTTTTATCAATTTTAGATAGACTTTGGACAGTTTCTAAACTTAAGATAGTGAGTTTTAATTGATTGTTTCTATTTTCAGTTAACGTTTTGAGCTGAAAGCACTGTCTCATTATCCCCTGAAGAACCTCATTAAAAGTGAGTGAAACGCATATTACAACGTTGCTGAAGAGGCGTCGGGTGAACGATCATCGAGTTTCAGAAGTTAAGTGCTAGTTTCATGTTACAAATACATCAGAATGGAAGTTTGATACACACAGAGGGAGAGGGTATATAAATTTAAAAAGAGCCGGAACAAGTCATTGATGCTATCAGGCTGTGCTGATGAAGTTCCTTTCAATCTAGCTACTACCAGCCGAATTGTCTGAGACGAATTCCGTGCATATATAAGATATTTGTATTTAAAAAACCCTCCAAGTTTCTACTGTGAAAGTCTGTTTGTCTGGAGTAATTTTCTACAAATACCATTGATATTTTATTACTCTATAAATTTGGCCCTAATCGGTCCCTCATGAATATGCATGAGATACATCTGCATACCATGGGGGCGGTGCATAGATATGCAGCACAGGCATCTTTATTAGAGACAGCATGGAACCTGAATGGTATTTGGCCCTCCAGGACTGCATTTGGGAGATTCTGCTCTAGGTAATGCGCATGTTTATGGTGTTTGTGCTCTATAGGGTAAAATGTAGGTGTTTTGGGCATGTTTACGTCATCTGAAATAAAGGTTCTGTCTGTATTAGCATGTCTTAGTAGTGGGTAAAATATGGGGACTGGTTTGGCAGGAACCACAGCTGGGACTTGAACCTGTAATCTTCTGCTTCTGAACACACTGGCTGTGTGCACAGCACCACTGTGCTGCTACAGAGACAATGCAGTCCCTGGTGATACCATGACTGTTCGTCAGACAGGGCCTGTCTGTTGCAGTGCATGGCATCCACCTACACAGGGCAAGGCCACGGTCTGCTCTGGGCAGCTGCCACTGACCCCTCCACCACCAGTATCCCTCTGCCACCATGCTGACATGCCCTTCTGCTGGTGGTGCTGGTGGAGTGCAGTCTCAGGCCATCCAATGTGTGGGTAGGCAGCTGCCTATGGTGCGGGTTCTGGGGTAGGGTGCCTGCATAGCTGTCCACGCTTCCCCCCAGCACTGCATGCCAATGTTCCGTGCACTTTGGGGTACCTGCTGGGTACTATCCCCTGTGACACTGTGGGGAGCACACTCATGCCCATGTTGGGCCCTCAGCTGTTGCTGTCTGGCTGCTCTACTGTTTCAGCATTCCTATGGGTCAGCTAGGCATCACCCTAGTCTGCACTGTGGCCCAGCTGCACCACAGCATGTGCCGCCTGCAGCCCTCTGTGTCCCCTTTTCCAGCATCTGTCCAGTTGCCCATTCCGACATGCCCACCCTGCTGTTGTGGAACATGTGCACGCCATAGTAAACCTGGCCAATGGAGTCGGAAATCCTGCTCAGCGCAATTTCACTGTGGGCTCATTCACCTTGTATGGGGACGGAGCATAGACCCTTCCAAAATTCATATCTTTTTTTTAGAGCTTTCTTGGGAGTGCTTTTTGATGTTTCCCATTGATATCACTATTGCCCAGCTTGGTTATGTTTTTCTTACATTTTCTTCTGTTCATTTTCACTGTTTATTTGCCCTTTTTTTCCGTGCACATGTATCACACTTATCACTTTTTGTAGGCTTCCCTGGTTTTGCTGTACATTGCTGACGGAAATGGTTTCTTTTCCCTTTAAATCGACTCTAACGCCAGGGTTTCACTGGCGTTAGTATTGAGCCTTGGATTTCACAGTGTTAGTGTGCGGGGAGCCTCTCCCCTCCCACTCTCCGCCCATTGACCCTCTCTCTCTGCCCCTGGGGAGCCTTCCTCCGCCCTCCGGGAGCCTTTCCCCGCCTTCAGCGCTCGTTTGCGCCACTGCGCGCGTTATCGTGTGCTAAGGTACCTGTGCGCCTGATAAAGCACCATTATTGCGCACATAACGTCACAGAGCGCACATTAAGATGGTTTAGTAAACACACCCCTATATTGTGCAGCTTCCAAATCGCCTGCTGATTTGACTGGAATGAGCAGGGGGGACAAATGTGTATGTGTTGCAACTATCATCTCTGATTGACCTTCCACGCCTCAGGACATACCCATTTGCACAGGTGAGAAACCTGATTAATGCCAACAGTCATAACAGCTGTATTCATTGTAACATTGTCAGCCCGATTGGCGCAGCTGCATCCTATAGGGAACAAGGCTCAAGTGGAGGGCTGGCCTCTCTGAATGTCCAATTCATTCACTTAGTTGGTGACACTGGAAGGATTCTGCAAGTTACCTGCATGAACATTGTTCCTGTTTCATGCTGCAGTCACAGAATGCAATCTGGGGCACTCTGTTCCATGCAATCTGTATCAGGCAAATTTGCATACAATAAACACCATCTCAACACTGTCCACTGATCATTGGCTGAAACATTCAGCAGTACATTATCTATTACCCCAAATGAGGGTCTAAATGCACCTGTGTGCTTGAGCATGACAGTTGGACACTGACCTTTGAATTGTGCATGCACAATTCCAGCTCCTGAAATGTGGCACAGGATGTCATGTTGGTCTCTGCATCGTCTGCACCATATGGGAAGACAGTGCCTGGAAGTGAATGTAGGAGGGGGAGAACAGTACCATACATGTTTAGAATGTGCCCTTCTTAGGTGGCAATGCTGGCCAAAGCCTATGTTCACATGGCCAGAAGCTAAGAAGGCCTATTCATTTTCTACATGTGTCATATCAGAGGGCCTGCATAATGGCCTCACTGGATCCCCATGGGCACTGAGTGTGATAGTTGCAAGGATGTTGTTAGATTACAAAGAGGCAGGGAATGGTCACGTATATGTCACTAGCAACTGTTACAACATCCAACTCATGTCCAACTTGCCATGCTTTCACACACTTTTGGACGGGAGGGGCAATGCATCTGCAGCATGGGGGAGTTCATGTGCTGCACTGGCTAGTTTTTCAGTGTCCACGGCTAAGGACATGACATTACATGACAGTACAAGCATGGCACTTTGTTCAATGCTCATTGCCAAAAGCTGTGTAGGGGGACACCATATTCTTGTATGTGACAGACGTAGGCCACTGTGGACTAGAATGCACTTGCAGCCTGTCTGAGCCCACTTTCCACTGTGCCTCACATTTCAAAAGTAGTCCCCAAGTCCAAAATAAAAGGGTACATAATGAGGAGCAGAGGATTCTGGGTATTGTCTAAAGCAGAGCGATTTGCACAGGATGCGTATCAGTCAGAAGTAAGATCAGTGACTGAGCCATCTTAGTGTGGGTCTGCCATGGGAATGGCCTGGGTGCACACATCTGTTCATGCTGAGAGGCCACTCTCACTCTGACCGTGCTGTGACCATGTTACAGCTATGTATCTACATGGCCCTATTTAGGGTCAATTATAGTGACATGGATACTGTTTTTTTTTATGGTAGTCTAGTTATTGGACAGGGTGTTGGATGTTCATGCTGTTTGTAAAAAGCTACTGTGTTCATGTGACTATGTGCACATTGTCGTGGGGAGCCCCGCCTATGCCATTAGAAATATGGGGCTGCTCCACAGCAAAGATCATTTTAGGTAACCAAATGGAATGTAAGGTTCATCTGACGTAGTAAATATGTTCTTACTTATTCCAGCTTCCTAAGAGCACTCATTAACGAAACCAAGTGTAGAGAAATTAAGGCTTTTATTCCCTGTCAGTGCAAGGGTTCAAAATAAGACATTTAGAATCAACAGAAAGTCCTTTGTTTCAAAAGGTACCAGCAATCAAATCATATGCTTAATTGTTAAACTTCACAATTAATGCAAGGCTTGATTAAATGAATTCAGCTCATTCCAATAGCATAGGAATTCTACAAACGTCTTCTAGGTTACATGGTGGCTACAGACTCCTGGCACGAGGCTATGCACAACTCACATTCCATCTGTTCAGTTTGAGACATGGGAACAGTATTTATGCATTCTATCTCCATGGATTCTTCATCAGGGGAATAATCACGGTCCCTGTCTGACACAGGTCTGTGTGCAATGTCTCTAGGGTCTTGTCTCCAGTACCACTGTGTTCTAAGTGCTTTAGGGATTTTATGAAACCAATCTGGCTTCTCCTTCTTTACAGAGTGAGCACGTGTTTCAACAGGGCCTTTAGGACTCAAGCATTTTATATCATTAATAAATCTTTCATACCTGGAGTCTGGCTCATTTGAATCCGCGGAGTTTTCACTTTCAGAAACTTTCCTCCTGTAACAGGTTCTCTGCCTGTAAGCTTTAGGCAATGCTCTGCTTTCTGGCAGCCTGGTAAAACCTGACGTGGATTCCCTTTTCTCCTTTGGTAAGAACTCAGCCTTTTCACAAAGTGCTTTTCCTTTCTTGCCTGTTAACACTTGGTTAGCATTTCTCAGAGATTGCAAGCTTTTCTCTAAACCATTCTCTGGTTCTTTGCTTCTGTCTCTCTTCTCTTGAGTCAGGAACACTGTGGGAACAGGATGTGGCACACACTTTAACTTCAGAGCTGGCTCTAAGAAACTTCCCTTGAACAGCAGCACGCTTAGCCTGCCCTTCTGAACTTCACCCTTGTGAACTCTGTTCCTTTGGGCTTGCTCACATAGGATTCTTTCACTTACTCCTTCTCTTGGAGCTGATCCTCTTAACAGAGCTGTTCCTCCTTGTGAAGACGTTCCTCTGTCTCTGTTCCTTCCTCGGTCCTTCTCTGCTCCTTTCTCTGCTCCTTTCTCTCCTTGCTCCTCTTCTGCCTTGCTGGCATTCAGCTCTGGCTTATAAAGGAATCTTTTCTTCAAGACTTCCGGGGTCATTCCCAGGTGCAAATCATTAGCCCTCTTAGGCTCATTAGCTCCTGTATGGTCATTCCTGCTCCCTCTAGCTGTGCCTGGAAGTAACTGCACATCTAGTTTCCTAAAAGAAACAGGGTTTCTTTTCAAGTTCACATCTTTATTGATACCGACATCATGAAACATCCCCCCTCTTAAAATATTACGGGCTGAATGTTCATCATTATTACAGCACGTAATCCTAGACCTCTTCTGTGCTGACGAAAATAAAGCTAACCTCTCGTGCCATCTTCGCAGAACATTTATGTGGTACACTTGTTCATGTCCTTTTGTGTCCCGTATTAAGTAGGATGCTGGACCAAGTGGTTTGGCCACAATGTAAGGTCCTTTCCATCGGGCTTCAAACTTTGGAGTGGGGCCTGATATCAAGACGATTACCTTCTCACCAGCGGTTAGATGTCGAGGCTTGGTATCTCTATCATAGTACTGTTTTTGCTTTTGCTGACTGTGCTTCAGCTTTTCTTCAGCAAAACGTGAAGTCCGTCTCAACCGGCTTCTTAAACTTTTCAAAAACTGTGGTATCCCTACTTCATTTTCTTCAGGTTCCACCCATTGCTCTCTCAGGATATCAAACACTCCTCTGGGCGATCTCCCATACATCAGTTCATAAGGTGACGTGCCTAATGAAACCTGTGTCCTCTCTCTGCATGCGTACAATATAAAAGGGAGCATTGTATCCCACTCTGCCATCTCTCCGTCCAGCGCTCGTCGCAGCATCTGCTTGATGGTCTGGTTCATTCTCTCCACCAAACCATTGCATTGGGGGTGATATGCGGCGGTTTTGAGATGCTTGATACCAAACGCGTCCCATACCTGGGCTAAATATTTGGACATGAAGTTCGTGCCTCTATCGGTCAAAACTTCTTGAGGGAATCCCACCTTGCAAAATAGCTTTATAAGCTCCATGGCAATGGATTTGGCTGATATATTCCTCAAGGGAACTGCCCAGGGGAAACGTGTTGCCTGGTCCATGATAACCAATATATATTGGAAACCCCTAGGAGTTTTTATGAGGGGACCAACTATGTCCATAGCTATCCTTCTGATGGGAACGGTTATTACCAGCATCGGCAGTAATGGCACCTCAGCTGGTTTTATGGAGGTCACCCTTTGGCAGGAGGCGCAGGACTCACAAAAACGTGAGACCTCCTTAAAAACTCCTGGCCAATAGAATCTGGCCAGTATCTGGTCAAGGGTCCCCTGTACCCCTTTGTGACCGCTCATTGGGTGATCATGTGCTAACCTCAGCATTGCAGATTTGAACGTATGTGGGATTACCAACTGTTTGCGGACATCTTTAGTCCGTGGGTCTATACTTTCTCTGTATAGGAGTCCTTCTTCCTTTATGAATCTTGGAAAAACATCTCTCTCCGTTTGAGCATATTCCAATGTGTGTGCCAGTGCAGGGTCATCTCGTTGCTCTGCTGCAAATGAAGGGAACTTCTCTACGAGCTCTGCAGGAATCCAGGGTAGTTCTTCACCTGCCTCCAAATCTGCTCTGCCCTGAGAACGTTCTTTTCTTTCTTTGCGCTTTTTGGTTTTAGTCTTTCTATCTTTCCCTAAAGGAGTGTTTACTAAGTCATCATGGGATGGGAGGTCAACTAAACTTTCTTCCCTAGAGCATGAAGGTTTCTCTGAATCACTCGTCTGATTACGAGTGGAGAGGAAAACTTCTCTGGGGATTAAACCCTTCTCTAGGCCTCTTTCAAACTGTGGCCAGTCCCTACCTAAGACTAGCTCTTTAGGTAATCTGGGCACTACAGCTATTGACATATTTTTCTCTATTCCCAAACCTCTGACCAGTAATTTGTACACCGGATAAAAGGTAGCAGCGCCATGCACACATTTTATCTTGACTCTGCCCTCTGGTTGACTTGGGACGGACCCAGCTTGCTCTTGGATAATGGACCAGAGCTTGCGCGAAATCATTGTCTGGTCCGCGCCAGAGTCAAGTAGAGCTTTGGCGGCTACTCCTTGTACAGTGACATTCAATACAAATCCTTCTGATAATAGGTGTCTGTTCTCTCCCATGAGAGCAGTACGTACTTGGCACTCATTCATTACATGACCCAACTTTCCACAGCCAAAACATCTTATGGAATGACTTTTCTCTACATTCCTAGCATGTTTTACATTTTGTGTCTTAACCTGTGAGAGACTTCCTGATGGCTGCTTAAATGTCGCTACTGCCATCTTTGCTACCTCCCCAGTACGCTGGGTAGCTAATTCAGCCTCTAAATAACTTTCGGTTAAGGCAATAGCCTCTGCAGTAGTGCGACAATTTTGTAGTATAAGGAAGCTCTGTATACTACTGGGTGTTGTTGTTGTTAAGTGCCGTCGAGTCGGAGTCGACTCATGGCGACCCTCTGGATAGCTATCCTAAATTGTGTTCGGTCTTCAGTCAGGCAGCTCATTGTTGACAGACTGGTACCCGTAGCTGCTGTTATTGTTATCGATCCATCTCACTGCTGGCCTTCCTCTTTTGCGTTGACCTTCTATCTTGCCAAGCATGATGTCTTTCTTTAATGATCTCTCTCTCCGCATGATGTGTCCAAAGTATGAAAGTCGAAGTCTTGTCATCTGAGCTTCTAAAGAAAGCTTAGGTTTGATCTCCTCTAGTACAGACTGGTTTGTTCTTCGGGCAGTCCATGGTATACACAGTATTCGCCGCCAGCACCATAATTCAAAGGCATCAATTTTCTTGCTGTCTATCTTTTTCACTGTCCAGCTTTCACATCCATATGATGTTATTGAAAATACCATGGCTTGAACAAGTCGAATCTTTGTATGGAGAAAGACATCTCTGCTCTTTAGAATCTTATCTAGGTCTTTCATAGCCATTCTGCCAAGAGCAATGGGTCGTCTGATTTCTTGACTGCTTGTTGCTTCTTTATTGATAGTTGATCCAAGTAGGTAAAGTTATTCATGATTTCAATTTCTTCTCCTTCGACGATGAACCTGTTGATTATGCCAGTTGTCATTATCTTTGTCTTCTTTACATTAAGGTGCAGGCCCATTTTGAGACTATGTTCTTTGATTGTGAGAAGCAAATGTTTCAGATCATCTTCACTTTCCGCCAGTAATGTAGTATCATCAGCATAGCGAAGGTTGTTGATGAGTCTTCCACCAATCTTCACACCTCTGTTGTCTTCATACAATCCTGCTTCTCTGATGATTTGTTCTGCATATAAATTAAACAGGTAGGGGGAAAGTATGCAGCCTTGTCTTACACCTTTGCTTATTTTAAACCATTCTGTTTCTCCTTGTTCCATTTGAACTGTTGCTTCTTGATCAATGTACAGATTGTGCAAGAGAACGATCAGGTGTTCTGGTATACCCATGCTTCATAATGTGGCCCAGAGTTTCTCATGGTTTACACAGTCAAAAGCTTTGCTATAGTCGATAAAGCACAAATAGATATCCTTTTGGTATTCTTTAGTCTTTTCAAGGATCCATCTCACATCCGCAATGATGTCTCTCTTCCTCGCCCTTTTCTGAACCCTGCTTGCACTTCAGGTAGTTCTTGTTCCAGGTATGATTGTAGTCTCTTTTGAATAATCTTCAGTAGAATCTTGCTGGCATGTGGGATCAGAGCGATTGTGCGATAATTTTCACAGTCAGTTGGATCACCTTTCTTTAGTATTGGTATAAACACAGATCTTTTCCAGTCAGTTGGCCATAATGCCGTCTTCCATATTTCTTGGCAGAGCCTTGTAAGTATGGTAACAGCTGCATCAGATTGCTGTAATACTTCTATGGGAATGCAATCAATGCCTGGTGCTACTACTGGTATACTACTGGGTACAGCAATCATAAACTGCTCAAGGATTATCCTATCCATTAGCATTTCAATGGTTCTTTCATTAGGCCTTAGCCACTTCTCAGCTAAGCTCTTTAGCCTGTGACCTAATGTCTTCGGCGTTTCGCCTACTTCCAAACGCGCCGCACGTAGCTTATGGTTATAGACGAGAGGAGTCAGGCCGAGGTGTTCCCTGATGGCCTTCGTCACCTCACTATAATTGTTTGCTACCGAAGCGGGCATTGCCCTATAGGCTGACAGTGCCTCTCCAGTGAGTGAAACTGCCAATCTAATGGGCCACTGCTCTTCCGGCCAACCCACGGAAAGAGCTATTCTTTCAAAAGAATCCAGGAAGTCATCTGGGTCATCATTTACTCCTAACTTTCCTAAAGTTAGAGTCTCGTAGGACCCTAGTCCTACCGGACAGTTGCCCAGTCCTGAGCTGTGCTTCAGAAGTCCAGCGGCTTCTTCCTGTGTCTTCTGTTGCTGGCTTAGGCAGGTTTCCAGCATCTGCAGGACTGGCTTTTGTTGTTCCTGCATTGCCAGGATTGCACGCTGCTGTGCTTGCGCAGCCAGTTCCGCCTGCTTGCTGAATTGTGCCGCCATCCAGCTAAACAGCTCCCGTTGCTCCATCGCGATGCGATCCCTGGAAAATAAAGAGAAACAGAAAAAAAAAAACAAGTGTGGCTACACAACAATCAGACCTACACTTCTCCTTTTTTTTTTTTTTTTCCAAATTTTCCCTTTAAACTTTTACTTGTATCTACACAAGTTATGCCCTTCTACCTGTTACCTGGTAGAAATGTAGACTCGAACTCTCAGCAAGGGTGGTGCTGCTCTGCATTGTAGCAGTTTCCAGTGTAGTCAGCAACCTCGCCTTCCGATTCAGCTTCTCTGCAGTCCGGTCCACGTTTTCCTCCTCCGATCCGGGTTTCTTTACGTCCGGTCCGGGTTTTCTTTCACCTCCGGTCCGGGTTTTCTTTTTTTTTTTTTTCAAGCTGAATACTGGTAATTTCTATTTCTTCTCAATATGTCTTAGGATTATATCCAAATCCAAACAACTATGCCATTTTTCGTGGGGAGCCCCGCCTACGCCATTAGAAATATGGGGCTGCTCCACAGCAAAGATCATTTTAGGTAGCCAAAGGGAATGTAAGGTTCATCTGACGTAGTAAAGATGTTCTTACTTATTCCAGCTTCCTAAGAGCACTCATTAACGAAACCAAGTGTAGAGAAATTAAGGCTTTTATTCCCCATCAGTGCAAGGGTTCAAAATAAGACATTTAGAATCAACAGAAAGTCCTTTGTTTCAAAAGGTACCAGCATTCAAATCATATGCTTAATTGTTAAACTTAACAATTAATGCAAGGCTTGATTAAATGAATTCAGCTCATTCCAATAGCATAGGAATTCTACAAACTTCTTCTAGGTTACACGGTGGCTACAGACTCCTGGCACGAGGCTATGCACAACTCACATTCCATCTGTTCAGGTTGAGACATGGGAACAGTATTTATGCATTCTATCTCCATGGATTCTTCATCAGGGGAATAATCACGGTCCCTGTCTGACACAGGTCTGTGTGCAATGTCTCCAGGGTCTTGTCTCCAGTACCACTGTGTTCTAAGTGCTTTAGGGATTTTATGAAACCAATCTGGCTTCTCCTTCTTTACAGAGTGAGCACGTGTTTCAACAGGGCCTTTAGGACTCAAGCATTTTATATCATTAATAAATCTTTCATTACCTGGAGTCTGGCTCATTTGAATCCGCAGAGTTTTCCCTTTCAGAAACTTTCCTCCTGTAACAGGTTCTCTGCCTGTAAGCTTTAGGCAATGCTCTGCTTTCTGGCAGCCTGGTAAAACCTGACGTGGATTCTCTTTTCTCCTTTGGTAAGAACTCAGCCTTTTCACAAAGTGCTTTTCCTTTCTTGCCTGTTAACACTTGGTTAGCATTTCTCAGAGATTGCAAGCTTTTCTCTAAACCATTCTCTCTGGTTCTTTGCTTCTGTCTCTCTGCTCTTGAGTCAGGAACACTGTGGGAACAGGGCATGGCATACACTCTAACTTCAGAGCTGGCTCTAACAAACTTCCCTTGAACAGCAGCACGCTTAGCCTGGCCCTTCTGAACTTCACCCTTGTGAACTCTGTTCCTTTGGGCTTGCTCACATAGGATTCTTTCACTTACTCCTTCTTCTTGGAGCTGATCCTCTTAACAGAGCTGTTCCTCCTTGTGAAGACGTTCCTCTGTCTCTGTTCCTTCCTCGGTCATTCTCTGCTCCTTTCTCTGCTCCTTTCTCTCCTTGCTCCTCTTCTGCCTTGCTGGCATTCAGCTCTGGCTTATAAAGGAATCTTTTCTTCAAGACTTCCGGGGTCATTCCCAGGTGCAAATCATTAGCCCTCTTAGGCTCATTAGCTCCTGTATGGTCATTCCTGCTCACTCTAGCTGTGCCTGGAAGTAACTGCACATCTAGATTCCTAAAAGAAACAGGGTTTCTTTTCAAGTTCACATCTTTATTGATACTGACATCATGACAACATACAGTATGTAGTGACTGATACAGGCCAGTATTGCCCAACATATGCAGGCTGCCTATAACTGATCTAATTGATTGGAGCTCCTAGAAAGTGAGGCTAGCAGCTGTTCTTGGGCTGTTGGTAACCTGCTGATAACTATTGTCTTGGCAGGCCCTTCTGCTTGGTGTCAGCACCCACCGCTGCCTGTTTAGCTAATGCTCACTACACTCAGGTCCCTTGGAAACAGCTGCCATGACCTTAAGAACAAGCATGACACTATGGGGTATGTTTACTAAATCGCGTTAGTGCAGTTCGCGTTAGGAGCCGCGGTAGTGAAAGAAACCCCAAATAAGGACATGGGCGGTACATCGTTACCACTACCGCGCGTTAGAAAAATTAACGAGCGTTACCGGGCGCCGTGCCGCATTACTGCGCGTTAATCGTAAGAAGACGTACAGACACGAAACACTGAAACAGAGCTGTAGCACAATGGTTACGGTACTGACCTCTGTTACAGGCAGCATGGGTTTGAGCCCCCAGTGTGCCTAACGCAAAAGGCTGTCTCAGGCATCATCCTGTACATTACAGAAGGAAAGAGGAGGCATGTTTTTCGTTACGCTGAGTATTGGTGTCAGAAAAACACCCTCGGAGTGTGCCTAGCCACGTACGTTGGTGCGTGCATTGGTAAGTGCGTAGCCGCGCGCGTACATTCGTGCGTGGGTACGTGTTTGTTTACGTGCGTGGGTACGTGTGTTTTTACCAGTGTGGGCATCTTATATTACAGACTTTGTAGGGTGTCCTGCACCTTTGCATTATGCTAACAGATGTACGTGTGATGGCCTATGGTTTAGCAGAGCCTGTGAGCAGGTGCTGGTGTTTCACAGGGTTGGATTGGGCCAGTCACACCCATGATGCACTGCACATGCAAATCAGCTGTCCACACATACACACCATGGGGAATACACCCCCACAGCACCTCGGCCTGATAGGGGGTACCGACCGTGTGTTGTACTGGCACAGAGTAGCTACACACCGTCACATTGTGCGGGTACTGTGCTCACCCTGAGGGTGCAGTGAGGCGCCCAGCACTAGGTCCACAGCACCGTCCATGGCTGAAAGAGGCCATGGTACAGGTCCACAGCAGTGTTATAGTGTGAGAGGTAGTTTCTGCAGAAACACCTTGGACATCTCTGTCTGTATCAGTCAGGTGTAGCCCCCCCATGGACCCATGCACCACCACCACCACCACCACCACCACCACCCCCCCCTCCCCCAGGGCAGAAAACAGTGTCTCCTATCAAAAGATACAACATCTACCTCCCTGCAAGGTGGACGTAGAGGGGAACATCAACCCCAGTCCTGCTGAGGGACACACACCCCACAGAGCAGTCAATGCAGCTCTGTACACATCCAGAACACAATAGCATACAGACATTAGGCCTAGATATGGCATGCTGCACCCCCACCACTATCTGATATTCCCCTGGTGCAAGCCATCAGCCACTGCAAGCCACTCCATCACAACACATACCAGCTGCAAATAGTCTGCTAGTGCCCAGTGGAGATGCCTGCACCCAGAACTGGGATGTCAGCATACACAGTTAAATCAGTGACAGGTCCCCAAAAGACAACCCATATATATCACATGAGAGAAATACTAGATAGCACTATGGGGGTGCCTAGCCATGCTGTGGTCACTGCACAGTCAGGGTGAGAGTGATCTCTCAGCAGCACATACTGAGGTCACCCTGTCTGTGTAGGTGGTGGCCGGCCACTATAATGTGCCTGTCACTGCCCTATGCCCTGTGCAGATGCACCCTGGCCAGGCCACCCTGTCCGGCCTATACCCATGGTACCTTGCTCCTCATTATGCACATTGGCAGCCCAATACTGGCAACATTGCTGGCAGTGTGGACTGTGGAAGGTGTTTGCAGCCACCACACACTGGTTAGACAGACAGCCACCCCCACACCTATGCCAGCATTGTGCTACTATAGAGGTGGTCAGCAGCCATACCCACCACACCAGTCATGGGCATAGTACAGGCATGGATATGGTTCACAAGGCTGTTGGGGGGTCACTCCCCAGGGTGGTGAACACTGTCAGAGACCAGACCTGCAGCACACACCGCAGACATCAGAATGATTGTTATGGTGGAGCTCAATGAGCAAAATGTGCTTAACGTAGGAATTGATATCTGCCAGTTATCATAGGAAACGTTTGATAGCTCTGTACCATATACCCAGGTGTAGGGTGGCATTGCTAAGGTATGCAACTGCTAGTATTGGGAGATACAGGCAGGGCCCAATGTCTTGCCTCTCCAGGAGGCATTGGCCAATGGGGCCTGTGGATGGGTGTGCAGCCCTGTTGGCTGCTGCTTTACGGCAGAGTTCCCCAACTCCAGTCCTGGTGTTCCAAACACTGTTCGGGTTTTCATGCTGTCCCTCATAAATATGCATGAGCTACATCTGCATACCATGGGGGTGGTGCATAGCTATGCAGCACAGGCATCTTTATTAGAGGCAGCATGAAGCCGGAATGGTGTGGGGCCCTCCAGGACTGCATTTGCGGGACTCTGCTTTAGGTAATGTGCCTGTTTCTGGTGTCTGTGTTTGGTGTGGTAAAATATAGGCCATGCGTATGTTCTCTGCAATAAAGGAGTATCTTTACTATCACTGTTTAGTGGTGGGTAAAACTATGGGAACTGGGTTGGCAGGAGCCCCAGCTGGGATTTGAACCTGTGACCCTCTGGTCTTACAGGCACTGGCTGTGTCTGTTGCACCACACTGTGGCCACAGAAACAGTGCAGTCCCTGGAGTTAGTTAAACCGGCCTGACGAGTCAGAAACCCTGCTCTGCAACAGGTTTACTGTGGCCTCATTTACCTTGTATGCAGACAAAGGTGCACATAAACCTCAGAAAAGACCTCACAAAAGGGGCACACACCCATAACCAAGCTGGGCAACAATGATATCATTGGGAAACATTACACAACACTCCCAGGACAATCCATTACAATGAAATGATATTTAAAAGGGTCTGTGAAGCGTAGACCCTTCCACACATCATTTTGTTTTTATTTGGTGCTTTCCAGGCAGTGTTGTTCCTTGTTGCCCATTGCTATCACTGTTGCCCAGCTGTATTATGCTTTTTAAAATGTTTCCTGTGGTCATTTTTAACGTTTTATGTGCTATTTTGTTCAGTGCACATGTATCACACTGCTCACGTTTTGTGTGTTTTCCCGGTTTTTCTGTACATTGCTGACGGAAATGGTTTCTCTTCCCTTTAATTGCCTTTAACGGCAGGTTTTCTTTCGCGTTGGAATTGAGCTCAGAATTGCAGCGCGTTAGTGAGGGGGAGCCTCTCCACGCCCCTTCTCCGCCCATTGACCCCTTCTCTCCGTCCACTCTCCACCTTTTGCGCTGTTTTAACGCGCCGCGGGGCTTTACGATCGTTAAGCGCGGTTACCGCGCGTAGTACGACGTTACCGGTCGTTGGCACGTGTTTACGTGCGTTACACTGCACTTACGGTCGTTAATGTCATACTACGCGCGTTATTCACGTTTAGTAAACATACCCCTATGTTCAATCTTTGGATCCATTACATATATGCATTACATGCAGGCACATCCCACTCCTGGGATGGCCACCTGCAAACATCATCACACATCCGTATTTGTTCCATATGGCCAATATGAGAGACACTTGTCCAGCTGTTATATGCACATGTGTCAGGAGGATTGTATTTGAACTTCCCCATGGCACAGCTACTATTTTTTCACACGCACTACAACTGCATTTGTGCCGTCACATTGAGTACATCGGGGCAGCAAGGCCATACCACATTCTCATCTAGTGTCATCTATCCTTCAGTCCATCCATCAGCATATGCCCATTATGTACAGCCATGTATTGTCCTGCCAGCTGCTATACCATGGCCCACACAGGAACATTTTAATCATTAGGATGTATCATTCGCACCTCTCCTGTGAATGATTTGCACATCACCACTCTTCCTCAGTCCTCCTTTTGATGCCCGCACCCACCTACTGCCCCACCTACTGACTAACACGTAGGTTACATATGGATCTGACATATCCATCAGCTCTTATGTTTCCTTCCACTATCACCTAAAATGTAACTATCACAAAAACACCCGTATTCTGTGTTAAGGAGACATTTTTGGGCATTAAGATGCATGCTTGGCACCTTAACACCCTGGGTCCTGTTAGCACCTGATAAGTGGAGCCAGGTGCCCTTACCACCAGAATGCCTACTCCTTTCCCTGGCTTTTACGGCATGATAACACCTTTACCACTGCCGTTAATGCTTGCTAACAGGTGTGCGCTTAATGCTCTTTAGTAAACATACCCCACAGATTCTGCCACCCAAGGATGCCTCGTCGCCTTAGTGTCAAGGACAGCCCTAGTCATAGGACTTGCAAAAAACAAGGATTCAAGTAGACAGGAACAGAAATTGCCTTCCTTTTCTTAGAATGAAAAAAAATATATATATTCAGGGACAAATAATCTAATAGCCTCTATCGCTATATATCATAATTCAGTATATGCAGCATTATAAATGTATCAGAAATAGTTTGCAAGTAAAAATTAAAAGATTCAAAATAAATGAACTCCAAAAAGTAAGTAATGACATTTCTCAAGTCAAAAGGACAATAGATTCCAAAGGGTTTTAGAAAAAAACAAATCTGCATATACTCTATGGAGAGTGGTTCTAAAATCAAGTCATTTCCTGACACAAATTAGTCTCTTTGGAGGTTTCTCAAGGTTCACATGAATTTTGTGACGCCAATAAATCATAAAAGTGACAGGTGGAGTATATAAGTTCTTCTATTTAAGGGAAAACATATTTGAAGTACTGCTTTTTTTCCCTAATTATCCACAGCCTCAATTAACAAATGGACATTATAAACCACAGTATACATAAAAGCGACTGACAGATACTGTTACCTTCAAAGCTCTAGTTTAAAAAAAAAATCCATTATACAGAGCTGCATGAACAATACAGCCTCTAACCCATAAGACAGGTTCCTCTGACCTCTGTATTAACTGAATCCTTTAAAGAAAAAGGCTGCGACCTGCAAAATCATCTCCAAGAAAATTGCTTCTTCACTTAATACACCCCGGGGAGGACAATTGCAATACACACAAAGGAAAACCACAGAACTTGTAGTCCGTGTAGCTGCATAAAACCCAGAATAAGACAATCTAACAAAACCGTCATAAACACCTACAGCCACTGTGACTGAAGAGTGAGCACTGGAAAGTAATGTTCCCTGATCTTTCATTTATAGCTTGCTGGCAACTATCTAATCTAAAGAAAAAACTGATGAGAGAGAAATTTCAAACTGAAAATTGGAACAAAAAAAAATGGCTGGAAAACCTGCAAGATACAATGTGCCAAAAAGCCTTCACATATCACACTACTCAGAAGCAAGACGGGGAAGATATTTACCATAAAAGGATGACTTTTATGTGTTTCTCTTAATGTAGTGCATACAATCCATTGCAGAACACATAAATATGAATGATACATCGGTGAAAATGCTCAGAAGTTAGTCAAGCAAAACCTCCAGAGAAATAGAACAACACTTCGTGGAGAAGAACAAGGAAAATCACCCTGTAAAGGAATTTTGTTCTAGACCAATCTTTACTAGCGACCATGGGATCATAGATAAGGGGGACAGAGGGTGATTGCAGAACAGAAGAATTTCTTTACAGGTCAGACCAAGGGGCATGTTTACTAAACATTCCTAACGTGCGGGGCCGCAGTAGTGTGCCTGTGCCATATAAGGAGTGGGCGGGTCAGGCAGAAAAAAGAAAAAAAACGGGAGTAAGCGATCGCACATTTGCGCGGCGCGCTAATGTGCGCCGTGCAAAATAGTGTGTGGGAAGGCTAAGTGGCGCCCTGATAAGCACACACAAAGGAACAGAGTCATAGTACAATGGTTAAGACACTGACCGCTGGTGCAGTTGCCATGGGTTCAATTCCCCATTGTGTACAACAAAAAGGGCTGGCTGAGGCATTAATTTTAATGGGTTAAGGTGCTTTAGGAGGCATATTAGTTTTGGGCGGCATAAGGAGGTGCACTGTTAATCTTGGGCAGCATAAGGCAGTGCGCTGATGCCCAAGCACAGGACCAGAGCCACAGCACAATGATTAAGACACTGACCAATGGTGCAGGGATCAGGGGTTTAATCCCTCACAGTGCCCAATGAAGAAGGCTCACTGAGGCAGTGCATATTATGGGGATGAGTGCTGTAGGGGGCAATTTATTTTTATTTCAGTTATCACTACTAGCAAACGCACTCACAAAGCGTGTTAACATAAGGCGGCCCATAAGGCACATGTTAAAGTTCACTGTCCGCCAAGGCACCCTAGAATGTCCCCTATAGGGCACCATATATGTTGCATCACAGGATAATGTATAGTGCACCTTATATGGACAGCAACCATAAGGTGCCCTATAGGGCGCCCTATAAAGCACCCTCAGAGGCACCTTATGGGTACAGTACACTGAGGGTGTGTTTGATGGCAGCAACATATGTACATTAAATCTAAAAAAAGCTTTGGACAACCCTATCAAATAACCCCACTGTGGGCTTGAACCCATTACCTCTGGCTCCACAGGCAGTGAAGTAACCATTGGGCTACAGCTATATAGCTGCCAGCAAGCCCCTGGCTGGCTGCAGAGAGCCTGCATGTCACCACACAGACAGTCTGCTGTGGTAACCAGGATAGGGTTAGGCCACCCATACCCATGATGCACTGCACATGCAAATCAGCTGTCCACAGATGAACACAAGATGGGAAATGCACCCCAACAGCTCCCCGGCCTGGTAGGGGGACGTGTCCGTGTGCACCCACACAGCACCTTGGCCAGGTAGGAGGTACTGACCGGGTGCTTAACTGGCACAGAGTAGCTACACACAGTCACATTGTGCGGGAACTGTGCTCACCCTGAGTGTGCGATGAGGCGCCCTGGACCAGGTCCACAGCACCCTCCATGGCAGAGCTCCAAATCAGTCGTAATCAGTCAGATAGGTAGTTTCTGCAGGAACACCTTGGATATCTCTGTCTGTCTCAGTCAGGGGAACCCCCACAGACCCCTAGGTGGGCCATGCACCACCACCCCCCCCCCCCCAAGGGTGGCAAACAGGGTCCCCCATCAACAGATTTCCCCCTCCCCCCCCCTCTGCAATGTTGGCAGTAGAGTGGACCATCAACCCCAGTCCTGTTGGGGAACAGACACCCTACAGGGCAGTCCCACACACACCCAGACCACAATATCAGACAGACAGTAGGCCTGGATATGCTAAGATGCACCCCACCACCATCTGATATTCCCCTGCATCAAGCCATCAGCCACTGCACAGCACTCCAGCAGGGCACATACCAGCTGTGAACAGTCTGCTGGTTAGTCCCACTGGAAATGCATGCACCCACAACTGGGATGGCAACACACACAAGCAGATACATCAGTGACTAGGCCTCAACAGGTGACCCATATATCACATGAGGGAAATGCTATGAAGCACTATGGGGGTGCCTAGCCATGCTGCCGTCACTGCACAGTCAGGGTGGAGTGAAAGCCCAGCAGCACATACAGAGGTCACCCTGTCTGTGGAGGTGGTGGACGGCCACTACAATGTCCCTGCCAGTGCCCTATGCCCTGTGCAGATGCATCCTGGCCAGCCCACCCTGTCTGAGCTATACCCATGGTACCTTGCTGCTCATTATGCACATCATCAGGCCCAAACTGGCAACAGTGCTGGCAGTGTGGGCTGTGGACAGTGTTTGCAGCCAACACACACTGTATAGACAGACACACACTCCCACACGTATGCCAGCATTGTGCTACTATAGAGGGGTTCAGAATCCTTGCCCACCACACCAGTCCTGGGCACAGTACAGGCATGGGTATGGTATGCAGTACGGTTGGGGGTCACTCCCCAGGGTGGTAAACACTGTCAGGGGCCAGACCTGACGCACACACCGCAGACATCAGATAGATTGTTATGATGGAGCTCAAAGAGCAGACTGTGCGTAACGTAGGGATATCTATCTGCCAGTACTCATAGCAAACGTTTGAGAGCTGTGTACCATATACCCAGGTGTAGGGTGACATTGCTAAGGTATGCAAGTGCTGGTATTGGGTGCTGCACGCAGGGCCCAATGTCCTGCCTCTCCAGGAGGCATTGGCCAATGGGGCCTGTGGGTGTGGGTGTGTCTGCCCCTGTTGGCTGCTGCTGTACGGCAGAGGTTCCCAAATCCAGTCCAGGTTTGCAATACACTGGTTGGGGTTTCCTGCTGTCCCTCATGAATATGCATGAGCTACATCTACATGCCATGGGGGTGGTGCATAGATATACAGCACAGTTATTTGTATGTGTGGCAGCATGGAACCTGAATGGTGTGTGGTCCTCCAGGACTGCATTTGTGAGACTCTGCTCTAGGTAATGCCCCTGGTCATGGTGTCTGTGCTTGGTGGTGTAAAAGATGGCGTATGACCAATGCGTATGTCCCCAGCAATAAAGGATTGCCCTTACTAACATGGTTTAGTTGTGGGGAAAATATGTGGACAGGATTGGTAGTAGCCCCAGCTGGGCTTTGAACCTGTGACCTTTTGTTCCTGCACACACTGTCTGTGTGCACTGCACCACTGTGTTGCCACAGATGTGCTGAATTCCCTGGGAAGTCCATGACTGTACATCCGACAGGGCCTATGTTGCAGTGGACGTGCCAGCCTGCACATGGCTCGGCCACTGTCTTCTGTGGCTAGCAGCCACTGCCCCCTCCACCACCTGTACCCTACCGCCAACATGCTGGCATGTCCGTATCTTGGAAAAGCATATGACCTGATTGCGTTGTGGCACTCCAGGACTGCATTTGGGGGACTCGGCTGTCGGTAATGCCCGTTGTTATGGTGTGTGTGCGGTGTTGGGTACAAAATGGGTGTGTGAACCATGCTTATGTTCTCTGCAATAAAGGAGTGTCTGTACTATCTCTGTTTAGTGGGGGGTAAAATATGGGGACTGGGTTGGCAGGAGCCCCAGCTTGGATTTGAACCTGTGACCCTCTGGTCCTAGAGGTACTGCTTCTGTCTGCTGCACCACATTGTGGCCACAGTGATAGTGCAGTCCCTGGGGGTGGGAAACCTGACCAACAGAGTCAAAAACCCTGCTCTGCACATTTGTACTGTGGGCTCCGTCACCATGTCTGGTAACATAAGTGCAAATACACCCCTCAACTGACCACGAACAACTGGGGATAAATATAACCAAGCTGGGCAACAGTGATATTAATGGGCAACCATAGCAAACACTCCCAGGAAGGCTCAGAAAAAAGGAAATGGTTTTTGGAAGGGTCTCCCCTCCGTAGCCCCTTCCAACCTTCATTTCATTTTTTTTGAGCTTTCCTGGGTGTGTTTCTTATGTTTGCCCATTATTATCTGGGTTCCCCAGCTGCCTTCCTATTTTTAATATTTTTGTTTGGGTCTTTTTCTATCTTTATTTGCACTTTTGTTCTGTGCACATGTATCACACTGCTCACGTTTTGCAGGTTTCCCCGGTTTCCCTGTACATTGCTGACGCGAAATGGTTTCTCTTCCCTTTAAATGCCCTCTACCGTGAGTGTTTCACTCGCGCTATTTTTAACCTGTGAATTCGGCCCCGATCATGTGCGGGGAGCCTCTCCCCTCCCCTTCCCCGCCCATTGACCCCGTCTCTCCGCCCCTCGGGAGCCTTCCTCCGCCCTCAGAATGGCTTTCCACGCCTCTATCGGACATTTGCGGGCCGGGTACTTGTGCGGGGTGCGTTGGTGCGGCGTGCAATTGTGTGGGGCCCACGCGCACTTTTGCGGGGCGTTTAAGAGCGTTTCTGAGCGTTTGAGTGCCGCGTTTCCGTGCGCTATTGTGCGGCACGCAATTGTGCGGCTTTTAGTAAACATACCCCCAAGACTCCATCAAGATAAATATCTTGATTCTAACACTGGCCAATCCAGGTCAGATGTACCTGACAGGATTTTAAAAAGTAGATAGTTTCCATGTTTTCCCCAAGAATATCCTGTTAATATGGACTTCATGGACTTTCCCTCAGGGACTCCTTCAAACCTTTTTTTTTTTTTTTTAATTCAGCTATGCTAGCAGCTTTTACCACAATCTGTGTCAATAAATTCCAGAGTTTAATTGCGTGAAAACATATTTTCTGCTATTTATTTTAAATGTGCTATTTAATAATGTCATGGCTTATCCCCTAGTGTTTGTATTTTTGGAAAGAGTATAAAACTAGTTTGCCTTTACCCATTCCATTCCACTCCACTTATGATTTTATAGACCACATCATATCTCCCCTCAGCCATCTCTTCTCCTTGATGAAGAACCCAAAGACTTTAGCCTTTTTTCTTAGGGAAGTCATGTTATTCCCTTTATTTTTTTTGTCACTCTGCTCTGTACCTTTTCTAATTTTGCTGTCTTTTTCAAGATGTGGAGATCAGAACTCCACATAACACTCAAGACATGGCCACATCACGGAGCATGTAAAGACATTATGATATCCTTCCTTTTATTCTCTATTCCTTATCTAATAATTCCTGAAATTATGTTTGCTTTTTGACAGCCGCTGCATGTCAAGCAGAGAATTTCAATGTATTCTCTATGACGGCATCCAGCTCCTTCAGGGATTGCCTTAAGATTTCACTACTCTGCATCAAGAGGAGAAGAGGTTGAACCTTGAAGAAAGAGGGTGATGGGGATAAAATCTATTCTAAATATCTTTTTCCTTTCTGGACAGTAAGCACAGATTATTTCAGACTTAGTGCTTCCCCACTATCTACCCAGCTGTGTGCATGGACTTGCTTTTATTGGGTTTCCTGAAAGCCCAGTGATGATACCAGTGCCTTTTTTTGCTTGCACCCTGTGTGGATGCACGACTCAAACAGCCCTTGGTACGGCTCTGGATCATTTCAAAATACAGCATGCATGCTAAACAATTTAACATATGGTCTGAGGCAGCTCTTCAATTACTAGGTACATACAAATAACACATCCCTCATTATTTTGCATACAGAGTTGCAGGTATGAAGTTATTTTCCCGAATACCTCTTAACATGTTAGGGACCAGTTTATCATGCACACTAGGGGGTATGTTTGCTAAACCATATTAATGTAGCAGCGGTGGTATTATCACACTATAAGTGACGTTATCGTGCGATAATGTAACATTATCACGTGATAACGTCACTTAGCACGCGATAATGCGGCTGCGGCATTAAGGCACACTAACGCTGTGAAATCTGGCTCTGAAGGGTGGAGTAAGGCTTCCCAGAGGGCGGAGAGAAGGGGTCAATGGGCGAAGAGTGGGACGGGAGAGGCTCCAGGCACACTAACGCTGTGAAATCTGGATCTGAACACTAACACCAGTGAAACCCTCGCGTTAAGGCACATTTGTAGGAAAGAGAAACCATTTCAGTCAGCAATGTACAGCAAAGCCATGGAAACCCAAAAACGTGAGTGATACATGTGCATGGAACAAAAAGGCAAATAAACATAGAAAATGACCTGAATCACATCTAAAAGCCCAATAACCAAGCTGGACAAAAGTGATATTAATGATAAACATAAAGCAACACCACTGACAAAGCTCAAAAAATAAGATATCATGTTTGGAAGGGTCTATTCGCTGTCCCCCTACAAAGTGAATGATCCCACATTGAAATAGTGCTGATCAGGGTTTTTTCACATCTACATTGGGCGAGTTTGTTATGGCGTGCACATGTGCAGTAAAAGCAGAGTGGGCATGTAGGAAAGGGCAACTGTACTGATGCTGTAAATGAGATATAAAGGGCTGCAGGCGACACATGCTGTGGTCCAGCTGGGGCACAGTGCATGTTAGGCAGATGCCTAGGTGGCACATAGGAATGCAGAAACTCTAAAGCAGCAAGACAGCAACTGACAAGGGTCCAACATGGGCACGAGTGTGTGTCCCAGTGTCACAGGGGAGATTATCCAGCAGGTACCCCTAAGGGCACATAACATTGGCAGGCAGTGGGGGGGGGGAAGTGTGCATGTCCATGTAGGCACCCCTACCAGAGAACCCACACCATAGGAAACTGCCTACCGGCATACTGGATGGCCTGGGACTGCACACCACCAGCACCACCAGCATAATGGCATGGCAGCATGGTGGCGGAGGGGTGCTGGTGGCAAAGGGGCAGTGTTATCTGCCCACAGCAGACCATGGCCTAGCCCTGTTTAGGTGGGTGCCATGCACTGCAACAGACAGGGTCTGTCTGACGAACAGTCATGGTATCCCCAGGGAATGAACTGTCCCTGTGGCAACAGTGTGGTGCAGTACACGCAGCCAGTGTGTTCATGAGCAGAAGGTCACAAGTTCAAGTCACAGCTGTGACTCCTGCTGACCCAGTCCCCATATTTTACCCAGTACTAAATTGTGGTAATAAAGACGGAACCTTTTTTGCATATAATATAAACATGCCTGAAACGCCTATATTTTACCCTACAGAGCACAGACTCCATAAACATGTGCAATACCTAGAGCAGAGTTCCCCAACTGCAGTCCTGGAGGGCCAAACACCATTCATTTTTCATGCTGTCTCTAATAAATATGCCTGTGTTGCAATTGTATGTGCCACCCCCATGGTATGCAAATGTATCTCATGCATATTCAGCATGAAAACCCGAACAGTGTTTGGCCCACCAGGACCAGAGGGGTTGGGAACCTCTGCTCTAGAGCAGCGGCCAACAGGGGCATAAACACCCACACCCACAGGCTCCACTATCCAAAGCCTCATGGAGAGTCAGGCTGCTGGGCACTGCGCGCAGCAGCGTCTCCCAATACTAGCACTTGCATACCTTAGCAATGCCACCCTAGACTTGGGAATATGTTACAAATGTATCAAAAGGTTGCTATGATTAATGGCAGATAGCAATTCCTAAGTTAAGCACAATTTGCTGATAGAGCTGCATCATAGCAACCTTTCTAATATCTGTGGAGTGTGTTTCAATTTTGGTTTCTGACAGTGTTTACCACCCCGGGGAGTGACCCCAACAGTATTGCATACCATAGCCATGCCTGCACTGTGCCCAGGACTGGTGTGGTGGCCAGGGCTGCCAAAAGCCTCTATATTTGCACAATGCTGGCATAGGTGTGGGAGTGTGTGTCTGTCTATCCAGTGTGTTGTGGCTGCCTACACCTTACTCAGCCCACACTGCTTGCACTGTTTCCAGTGTTAGCCTGCCAATGTGCAGAATGAGGAGCAAGGTACTGTGGGTATGTCCCAGACAGGGTGGCCTGGAGAGGATGCATCTGCACAGGACATATGGCAATGGCTGGGACATTGTAGTGCCCTGCCACCACCTGCACGGACAGGGTGGCCACAGCATGTCCTACTGGGAGGTCACTCTCACCCTGACTGAGCAGTGACCATGGCATGGCTAGGTTCACCCATAGTGCTATATAAGAATTTCTTTCAAGTGGTATTTATGGGTTCTCTTTTCTGGGGCTCAGTCACTGACTTATCTGCTTGGTGTGTGTGCTCACATCTCTTCCAGGAACATGCACTATAGACTAGTTAGCAGCCTGTCTGCAGTTAGTATGTGTATGGCTGGAGAATGTTAGATAGTGGTGGGGGTCAGCCGAGCATTTGGTCTACTGTCTGTGTGCTATTGCCTTATGGATGCATACAGATGCATACAGATTTGCATTGACTGCCCTGTAGGGTGTCTGTTCCCCAGCAGGACTGGGGTTCATGGTCACCTCTACTGCCACCATTGCAGGGATGTAGAATGTGGATCTGTTGGTTTCAGATCCTGTCCCCCACCCTGAGCCACAGAGGGCAGGTTGTGTGGTGCTACATAATCCGCCTATGGGTCCAAACACCCCCCTTCACTTAAATCATGTGACCATGGCACACACACGCAGAGAATATGCACTATTCTGGGTGCATCATAGTCGACAAAAGATAGACATGACTGGGAAATACGGATGGACACAGGTGTATGTGAAAGGACTATTTATCACACACTGGCACTGATTGCGACTTGCAGCATAGCCTATCTCAGCTAAGCCAGGTGCTGCAGACCTGGTGCTGGGGGCCCCACCTCTCGCCCAGGGTGAGCTCATTACCCACACAATGTGACGGTCTGTAGCTACTCTGTGCCAGTAGCACACACGGTCAGTTCCCCCTACCAAGCCGAGGTGCTGTGGGGGTGCATACCCCATCTTGTGATCATCTGTAGACTGATGATCTGCATGTGCAGTGCATCATGGGTACGGGTGGGCTAACCCTATCCTGGTAATCACAGCAGACAGTTTGTGTGGTGACTTGCAGTCCTTCTGTAGCCAGCCAGGGGCTTGTTAGTTTCTCTAGAGATGCAGCCCACTGGTTACTTCACTGACTGTAGAGGCAGAGGTCATGGGTTTGATCCCACAGTGGTGTTGTTTGATAGGGCTGTCTGAGACATTTTTAATTTAAATTAGTGCTGCCAGCAAAAACACCCTCACAGTGCTGTAACCTTAAGGTGCCTCATAAGGCACCCTATAAAGCACCTTATAAGGCACCCTATAGGGAACATTATAAGGTGCATTGGCGGACAGTGCACTTTATAATGTGCCCTCTGGAGTGCCTTATAGGGCGCCTTATGCGGCACCTTAGGTTACGGCACTGTGAGGGTGTGTTTGTTGGCTGCACTAATTTAAATTAAAAAATAAAATGCCTCAGACTGCACTGATTTAAAGTAATGGGTAATGACTCAGACAGCCTTACTCATTAAGCCCACTGGGGGATTGAACTCTTGACCCCTGTTTCATCAGACAATATATTAACCATTGTACTACACCTCTGTTGCTATGCTTTTAGGTCAGCATGCCTAATTAAGGCTAATGCTCATTAACGTGCCACAGCTCCCTCTATCGCGCGATAACAGACTTTATCGTGCGATAACCTGAAATGCTACCTTAACACCTGAACGTCCACTCCTTTTATGGCATTCTTCCCATTATCGCTGGAGCTAACGCCGGTAACATTAAGACGGTTTAATAAACATACCCCTAAAGCATTAGTGCTTAGGTTGATATTTTCTATGCATGATAATTGTCTTTAGAGGTTTATTTTAGAAGTCCTATTTGCTTTTTACAATTGTATGTGCCAGCACAGACACATAAATGGAAGCCATGTGTAAATAGCCATTTTCGAAAGGGTTTAACTTTTTACATATAGCTTTCCTGATATCTAAGTTACACAGTATGTGGGGTGGGAGTCTGGGGTATGGTCAGGGAATATCCAATAGAGGTCAGAACTCTATACATATATTTGTATTTTAGAGGGGGATACAAGTGTATGACCGTAATATCACCCATCTGGATTTATACCTGCCCCCTGTCACATGCAGGTTTTAAAAAAGTGCTTGATTTGCAGCAGGGGTGATCCGCTCCAGCCCTTTCCTTCCAGTTAGCCTGCAGATAAGAAGACGTCACTCTATACCGTAATCCAGCCCCTTTTCTCCCATTGCTTCCACACTTGGCTAATTTGCCTCTCTCCAAGCACTGCAGTTCCATTTCCTTTTTGCCTACAAATTAAGCTCTACTAAAATGTGTGTTTCTAAAATGTGCCTTCACTTGTACACATTAAGTTTAATGCCTAGGCCCTTAAAGATGAAGTCCAAAAACAGGGACAAAACCCCATTAAAAATGTCCTAATCAAAATCTCAAAGGGGAACCACAAAACAAAAATATGTAAAAGACCTAAAAGAGACATCAAAAGCGTCTTATGAGCTACCATTTCAGCATATTGCAATGCTCAAAACCAATGCCACCAACTCTTCAAACAAATCCCTCACACACTTGACAAGATAAAGGCAATAGTCATAAACTTAGCTTTTATGAAGCATCATCTTCACGTGGAGCCCAATCCCAGATGGGGCACATCTGGGCCGCCTGTATGGCCCCCGAACAGGACGTGCCTGTCAGCACCCAATTCTGCACTTTGGGAGCAAGACATTCCCACGGGTGCAGAATCGGGAACCGAGATACAGCCCAATTTGCCCCTGCATTGCCGCGTCCTCCCCACGGCACATCCATCCCAAAGCTGTAAGACTCCAGTTTCCATGCCAGCCTACCTCAGCGGGGGCAGCCAGGGCCCAGATTGGGTGGCGGGGATTCATCTGGCTTGCTGCTGTTGCTGCTGGGAGGCTGGCCGGCTGATCTGGAGACGTGGCCATCACTTATTCCACCTCCAAGGTAGGATAAGCTGGCCATCTCCTTGGTAGTCACCAGAAGTACAGAACCATGACCTGAATTGGCTCTGTATGTCTGAGGGCCAGTCCCACCCACTCTTCTCTCACTCTCTGCCCCTGTGCTGCCCCTGTCCCCCGCAGCACACACAGCGGCTCGGTGCGTGCAGGAAGGCCTGGAGGCAGCATTACAGTGCAGGTGGATGTACAGCCCTGCTATCTGCCTTGCAGAATTGGGCCCAAAGCATTTTGCAGGACCCAATAAACTTCACAAGGACAGTTGATTAACTTGGTCCACATACAAGGCTCACAGGTGGCCCAAGATCGATGTTTCAGCACAAAAGCTTTCATCCGGGGCCATCACTCAATGAACTCCTCAATGCGACATGACTCGCAAATGCATACCAAACAAACAGACACTGTAAAGAAATGGCCACTTGCCCAAAGTTTTTAAATTCTAGCTGAGGAACGCCCACACTGACGTAAGGCACATGCTAAATACTGAAAAATAGGGAAACCTCCCAGCTTCTTCAGCAAAAAAAACATTCCATTCCACCTCAGCATTCAAACCAATGTGAAAAACTGTGCCTATATCTTTTTTGACTGATTTAGCTTGGTTGGCACTAGCAAAATGTTTTTTATGTTTGAGTCATGCTACTATTTAAAGATGAAGGGAAGCGCCATGGATGCCATAATATTGCCTGATTTGGCGAATCTGTATGTTGACAATTTTGAGCAGTCACTGGGACAGTCTCCTTTTGAGTCACATATTTTATTTTGGCATTGGTATATTGACAATGTATTGTTGATATGGCAGTGTGATACTGATACTCCTGGAAGCTTTTGTCAATGGCTTAATACTATGAATGTGAATTTATAGTATTTATTTACCATCTTCTTTATGCCACCTTTCTACTAGTGAAGTCAGTTTACAATGAACTCAATGAACTCCTGGAAAAGCTAAGGTCCACAACAGACATAAAAGATTTCCGGAAGTTACTCAAAACCTTCCTATTCATCGAACAATTCAATGAAGACCCCTAATCACACCAATCTTTCCATGGCATCTTGTCCATTCCTCTCCACATGCCTTCTATACGCTACTCGACCGAGGGAGAGCCCTAGATGTGGTGTATTTAGATTTCAGTAAAGCCTTTGACACTGTTCCTCACAGGCGACTTATAAACAAACTGAATACCCTAGGGATGGACCCTAAAGTTACTGCTTGGGTTAGAAATTGGTTGGGTGGGAGGCGACAAAGAGTACAAGTAAATGGAGCTCACTCTGAGGAGAAGGATGTTATCAGTGGTGTGCCCCAGGGATCTGTCCTTGGTCCGATTCTTTTTAACATCTTTGTTAGTGATATAGTGGAAGGGGTTTCAGGTAAGGTTTGCCTCTTTGCGGATGATACCAAAATCTGCAATAGAGTAGACACCCAGGAAGGGGTAGATAACATGAGGAGGGATCTAGCTAAGCTTGAAGAATGGTCTAGAATTTGGCAGCTGGGATTTAATGTTAAAAAATGTAAGGTCAGGCATTTGGGCTGCAGCAATCCAAGGGAGCAATGTACTTTTGTCCATTAAAGAAGAGCGGGACCTAGGCGTGGTTGTGTCTGATGATCTTAAAGTAGCTAAGCAGGTAGAAAAGGCGACGGAAAAAGCTAGAAGGATGCTTGGGTGCATACGGAGAGGAATGGCTAGCAGAAAAAAGGAGGTGATAATGTCTCTGTATAAGTCTTTGGTGCAACCTCATTTGGAGTATAGTGTGCAATTCTGGAGACCGCACCTTCAAAAGGATGTGAACAGGATGGAGTCGGTGCAGAGGGTGGCTACTAAAATGATTAGTGATCTTCATTATAAAGCATATGAGAACAGACTGAAGGATCCTAATATGTACACCTTAGAGGAAAGGCGGGATAGAGGTGATATGATTGAGATGTTTAAATACCTCCGTGGCATAAATGTTCAGGGAGAGAGCCTCTTTCAATTGAAAGCAAGTTCTGCTACAATGGGACATGGTATGAGGGTGAAGGGAGATAGATTCAGGAGTGATATGCGGAAATATTTCTTTACGGAAAGAGTAGTGGATCCGTAACTGAATTCAAAAAAGCATGGGACAAACACAGAGGATCTCTAAAGGTAAAAAGGAGACTGTTGTAGTTGTTATGGAAGGGCAGAGTAGATAGGCCATGTGGTCTTTTTCTGTCGTCATATTTCTATGTTTCTATGTTTCCATGTTTCTACTCTATACATAAGTTGTGCTGCCTGCACCATCCATCCACCCATCACTCTTGTTATGTTGTATATAAGTTTAGTTACAGAACTTCCGGCTTACCCCTCCCCCTTGTTCTCCACAGAAACTCGTCTGTGATTGTTTAAGTTTTAATGTTATTGTTTCCACATGCAAGTTCTCTGCAAAAGTTGAAGTTGAAGTTCAATGTAACCCGCCTTGATTAAATGACAAGGTGGTATAGAAAAATTGTTAAATAAATAAATAATGTGCAACAAGAAATGTGAGTTGCATATAATATAAACATGAACTAAGAAAAATAGGTTACAATATATATTAAAGGAGCCATTCTCTGCCCTGTTGCCACCCCTTCCCGCCCCTGCCCGGAGCTCCCCACACAAAGGCCCTATACGTGCGGAGAGCTATATGGCCAGAGTAGGCCCCCAGTGAATAGCGGGGGTTGTACGTCCACACCAGATGTACATCCCCCCTGTTTACTATTTGGAATGGCCTCATAGTCTACATGTGCACATTTACACCTTTTTTTGGAGCAGGCATAAATGTTTGTGTGAGATGAGAGAGAGGTTCTAGAAGCGAAATCTGGGCTTTTATGTAGAAAAGTGAAAGCCAGGACCTCCAGGGAAGCTTTCTCAGAAATCCTTCCTGCTCTATGAATGCGACCCAAGAGCTAGGCAGAGCTCCAGAGTTTCTCTGTGTGGATAAGGTGATGGTGCAGGAAGAGGGGGCCTTTTCCAAAAGGGTGGACTCCATCTTAACCAGGTCAGAACCAGGCTGCTGGCACTACCTTTTAATAAAGAGATAGAGCAGCTTTAAAGCTAGATAATGGGTGAAAGTTGTCAGTCATCGAGGAGCACATGGTTCAGAATACCTGGGAGTGTGGGATCCTTCCTGATCTTTTTTGATACATTCTTCCTTCTTTCTTTCTCCATCCTCCTGGACTATTGCTTTTGTCTCATTAAAGCAAATCACATTTTATTGTACTGGCTTTTCGCTTAAGTATGAATTCTGTATCAGCAGAAGGGGATATTTACTTTTAGTTCTAAAGTTCTGCCATTGCTAGTTTTCTCCTCCTTCTATATGCTCAGAGCGCTTTATCAATTGTAATTTCCTCACTTTTGGTGACAGTACAATATGTATCTTTCCAGGAGATTGTAAATTGGTCTTGTAATATTCATATGTTCCTTATTTACTTGATGGTATTTTTCACATTTGTTTTTGTTTATACTAAAATCAATAAAAAGTTTGAACTAAAAAAAAAAAAAGGAGAGATTGCAAATTAGCCCTGTCTACTGCTAGGAAAGTTGTAAATTCAAACATACTTTGAAATGTCTCCATACAAATGCTAGAAGCCTAAAAAATAAAATGAGAGAGTTGGCATATACAGCACTGAATGAAGAGGTAGATTGGCATCAGAGAGATCTGGTGGAAGGAAGATAACTAATGGGATACTGTGATACCTGGATACAAATCATATCCCAATCATACAGTAGATCAAATTGGTGGAGGGGTGGCACTCTATGTTAAAGAGGTCAATGCTAGTACTACTACCACTGATCATTTGTATAGCACTACAAGGCATATGAAACACTGTACGGATACATGTAAAAGGTGGTCCCTGCTCTTCAGAGCTTACAATCTAGTCAAGACAGACAACACAACATCTGAGGATGAGGATATATCTAGGGGAATGGTAAGGAACACATAAGAGACTAAGGGGGGTGTTTACTAAACTGTGGTAGCGGACTCCGTGCAATATCGATGGGGCCGTGGCTCCGATATTGCACAGAGTCCGCTACTGTTGTTTAGTAAACACCCCCCCCCCCCAAGCGGTTCAGGTCCAGAGATGAAGTCTGAGGCACATAGATAGTTTGTCCAAGGTATAAGGAACAGCAAGGTGGAAGGAATGAAGTCTAGGGTTGGCAGTAGAAGAGAAGGGCACAGAAGGGATATGCCAGAAGAGGGGAGTTCCAGAGGAGAGGTGTAGGAAGCAAAAAGAGAGGAAAGGTAGTGAGGAGCAGCAGAATGAGTGCATTGAGAAAAAAGGATAAACGTTCTGCAGGAAACAAAATGCACTGTAGAATCTTTATGGATAAAAATTCCATGTGAGAATGGGAAGGGAATAGCGGTGGGGGTATACTACCAGCCCCCTGGCCAGAATGCACAGAGAAGTGATGACATTCTAACAGAAATGAGGGAAGATAACAAAATTGCCAACACAATAATAATGAATGATTTCAATTATCCCAGTAACATAGTAACATAGTAAATGACGGCAGATAAAGACCAGAATGGTCCATCTAGTCTGCCCAGTATGATGGCAAGAGTAGGTGCACCTGCCGCTCCGTGCAAGCCACCCCTCTCCATGTCTCTGCTCAGGGGGTGAACCCACTACTCCATGGAGGACACCCCTATTTGTTGAGAAATTAGATGTTTCAGTTTATTTGAATTTTATCCTGTTGCTGTAAAGGGATCCACTGTGTCTGTCCCATGCCATTTTGAATTCCGTCACCGTGTTTGCCCCACCACTTCCATCAGGAGGGCGTTCCAATCATCCACCACCCTTTCTGTGAAAAAGTATTTCCTCACATTGCCTTTCAATTTGCCACCTTTCAGCTTCTTGTTATGCCCTCTAGTTTTACAGCTTCCCCGTCTTTGGAAGAGGTTTGTTTGTTCATTATTTCCCTTTAAGTATTTAACGGTCTGAATTATATCTCCCCTGCCCCTCCTCCAAAGTGTACATGTTTACGTCTTCAAGTCTCTTCTCATAAGGCTTCTGATGCAGTCTCCAAATCATTTTGGTTGCCTTCCTCTGAATAGTTTCCAGTCTTTTTACATCCTTTGCAAGGTATGGCCTCCAAAACCGAACACAGTATTCCATAAGAACATAAGATATGCCATACTGGGTCAGACCAAGGTCCATCAAGCCCAGTATTCTGTTTCCAACAGTGGCCAATCTAGGTCATATGTACCTAGCAGTTTCCCCAAGAGACACAAGTTCCACAATGCTTGTACTGGGTCAAGCATTGATATCTTCGGTCACTTCCTAATAATGGTTTATGGACCTTTCCTCCAGGAACTTGTCCAAACCTTTTTTAAACCCAGCTACACTAACAGCCTTTACTACATCCTCCGGTAACAAATTCCAGAGTTTGATTACACGTTGAGTGAAAAGATATTTTCTTTTATTAGTCTTAAATAGTTTACCCTGTAGCTTCATTGCATGTCCCCTAATCTTTCTATATTCTGATAAGGTAAACAATCGATCTACGTTTACCCGTTCCACTCCGTTCATTCATTTATAGACTTCTATCATATCTCCCCTCAGCCGTCTCTTTTCCAGGATAAAGAGCCCTAACCTTTTTAGCCTTTCTTCATAGGAGTATCCTTCCATCCCCTTTACCATTTTGGTGGCTCTTCTCTGTACCTTTTCTAAAATAGCTATATCCTTTTTAAGATACGGCGACCAGAATTGCACACAATATTCAAGGAGCGGTCTCACCATGGAACGATATAGAGGCATTATAATATCTTTTGTTTTATTTTCCATTCCTTTCCTTATCATACCTAGCATTCTATTTGCTCTCTTGGCCGCCGCTGCACACTGGGCCGAGGGTTTTAACATGGTATCCACAATGATGCCTAAATCTTTTTCCTGGGTGGTGGTTCCTAATGTGGAACCTTGCATCGTGTAACCATAGTTTGGGTTGTTCTTCCCTAGGTGCATAACCTTACATTTGTCCACATTAAATTTCATCTGCCATTTTGATGCCCAGTCTTCCAATTTATCAAGATCCTCTTGCAATTTTTCACAATCCTCTTGGGTTTTAACAACTTTAAATAGTTTTGTGTCATCTGCAAATTTGATAACCTCACTCGTTATTCCACTTTCCAGGTCATTTATGAATATTCAAAAAGCAGCGGACCCAGCACAGATCCCTGGGGTACACCACTATTCACCTTTCTCCATTGGGAAAATTGGCCATTTAGCCCTACCCTCTGCTTTCTATCTTTTAACCAGTTCCTGATTCACAATAGTACACTGCCTCCTATCCCATGACTCTTTAGTTTTGCCAAAAGTCTCTGATGAGGGACCTTGTCAAAGGCTTTCTGAAAGTCCAGATACACAATATCAACCGACTCACCTTTGTCCACCTGTTTATTCACTCCTTCAAAAAAACATAACAGATTAGTAAGACAAGATCTTCCTTGTCTAAAGCCATGTTGGCTGTCTCCCATTAGGTTGTGACTATCTATATGCTGAGTAATTTTATTCTTTATGATGGTTTCTACCATTTTTCCCGGTACTGACGTCAGGCTCACCGGTCTGTAGTTTCCCGGATCACCCCTGGAACCCTTTTTAAAAACTGGTGTTACATTGGCGATCCTCCAATCTTCAGGTATTAGAGATGATTTTAATGGTAGTTCACAGATTACTGATAGCAGTTCTGCAATCTCATATTTCAGTTCTTTCAACACCCTTGGATGTATACCATCCGGCCCAGGTGATTTGCTACTCTTCAGTTTATCTAATAGTTGTAAGACATCTTCGCAATGTATCGATATTTCCTTCAATTCTTCCACACCTTTAAATACCACTTCAGTCATGGGTAACATCCCTACATCTTCCTCAGTAAAGACCGAAGCAAAGAATTCATTCAGTCTCTCCGCTATCGCTTTGTCGCCTCTTAGTGCTCCTTTAACCCCTTTATCATCTAATGGACCAACTGACTCTCTCACAGGTTTTTTGCTACAAATGTACTTGAAAAGGTCTTTATTTTGCGTTTTTGCTTCCGCAGCAAGCTTCTTCTCAAATTCTCTCTTTGCCTGCCTTATCAATGCCTTGCATTTGCCTTGCCAGTGTTTGTGCTGTTTCCAGGTTTCGTCGTGAGGCCTCACCAGTGACTTGTATAGTGGCATAAGTACCTCTTCCTTTCTGCTGGTAATTCCTCTTTGTATGCAGCCCAACATCCTCCTGACTTTTGCCACCACCTTGTTGCACTGTTTTGCCACCTTGAGATCTTCAGAAATGGGTCAGTGTCACATAAGGACATGCTAGGGAGATAAAGTTTTAAGATGAAATAAATAACTGCTTCATGGAACATCTGGTTCAGGAACCAACACAAGAGGGAGCTACTTTAGATTTAGGGGTATGTTTACTAAAGGATGGTAAGGGAGAAAGTGTGCTGTTAACATGTGTTATCAGCACCTGTGAGCAGTTAATGCTGCAGAAAGTGCTGAATTAACATTCAGAAGTGGGGCTCTTAGTGTTAAGATGGAAGGTTGTGGAGAGTGGGCATTAATTTATTTAGACAGTTTATTTATACCACCTTATCCTTCAATCAAAGTGATCACAACACAATTGGGGATACATTTAACATGAGGGGATATGAGACACATACATTAATACTTACAGGGAACATGGGCAATGGAGGGTTAAGTGGCTTGCTAAAGACCACAAGGAGCACCTATGAGACTAGAAACCCCAGTCCTTCCAGCCCAAGGTTGCTGTCTTCTAGTAGGATTTGAACCCCTAACCTTCTAGCCCGAGGTAACTTGCCCCAACCACTAGGCCACTCCTCCCTAGTGCCCCATTAATGGCATCACACATTAATGGGGCAGATAGTGGATGGGGATAGGGTGCTGTCCTCTAATTTCAGATTGTGTTACCATGTGTTGGATCTCCTGGTGCTGGGAACCCTCACACCATCTGAAACCTCACAGAAAGGGCTATTTCTGAGGGGAGAGAGCCTATTTAAATGTATGTAATGTGCTCAACCCACCAGAGTTCCAAATCTGTCATTGTAGTGCTCCATTGGCAGCAACAGCATGGTGCCCTATTAAAAAAGGGCACTATGTTGTTGGTGCCAAATTGGCAAAGGAGGTGTCATGTGGGTGATGCAGTGGGCTTGCTGGTCCACAAGGCTGTAGTTTATGATGAATCGTTCAGTGTTGAATCTGAAGCAAGTCAGAATACCGCTTTGCAGCACTTCACAGGTCTCAAAAATCAGCTTCCACTCTTGTCTTTTAACTTGCTATCTTTTGAAAAATACTCTATTTAACATCAGCGACCCAGGTGCTTAGAAAATTCTTATACTTAAAAAATAACAACTTTATTAAAGGACTTTCTTAAAAATCTTCACCCCTTGTGATCATTCTAATGGAGCGGATCTCCATTTTTCAAAAGATAGCAAGTTAAAAGACAAGAGTGGAAGCTGATTTTTGAGACCTGTGAAGTGCTGCAAAGCGGTATTCTGACTTGCTTCAGATTCAACATTGAACGATTCATCATAAACTACAGTAGTACGTTCAAAAAACTAGACCTAATTGGTTGGGTCCACAAGGCTGACAAGGCTGATGCCTAGGATGTGCATCTGTGATATCTGGTATGACTCCACTGTGACAATGGCATCACACATACATGCTGCCACAGTCAAAAAGAAGTTGTGCCACCCCCACTGCCATCATACTGCCATGTCAGCATTGTGTGAGGGTGGGGGTGGCGGTCACAGCTGCTGTGGCCTGATGCAGATGAAACTGTGTCCCTGACCTATATGTCTGGTGCAACACTGCAGTTACCAATGTCAGTGGGATCACCAATGTCATAATCCCTATAGAGGATATTCACAGAGCAATTCAGTACAAAAGATAACCTCACAAATGATAGAAGCAGGTAAAAATATTTGAAACAACTTTTATCGGATGAACCATCAGGGGTGGAACCACTTCACTCCCGAATGACCTGAGCATCCATATTATTCAAGTTCCTTTGACAATTTTTAAATTTATTTTAACCTGTAAAATCCATACAGATGAAGACTTATCTGAGGTTTCTGCCCTTCCAAGATTCCAATCTAGGTGTCACAAATGCTGTTGTCAAATATGCCCCTGCACTACGTGCACATTTCAAGCTTCCTGCTCTGCTTCATGTGCTATGGGACAAACAAATCCAAGCCAATGTGTCCATGGGCCATCAAGCATGTCAGCAGCAGGTACAGAGGATCACATGAGAATCGCTCCCTACCAAGGTCTAAGGCAGTAGCATGCATGCCCACATCCCCTGATGGAGTGGGGCAGAAGTGGCAAGGTATGCCCAGCTACATGTGTGCAATGCCAATAAAGCTGCCTGCTGCACTGAAGTGGCGGCTGTGCCACGATTGAAGGGAGGGAGGTAACAGCTGTCATGTGGTCCACCAGGATTGATAGACCCTTGCACCCGATTGGTTTCCCAAGTGGATGGACTGGTCCTAGGATCAGGATGCCCCCACTTGCACATATTGAGTGGATATGTCCATGTGGTGGGAAACATATGCCACTGAGGCAGGAAGACCATGCAATATGATAACAGCCCATGTCAGAGAAATAATGACCGCCTTGCCCCCTGACCTGCCAAATGATGACCATAATCTGTGAACTGGTGACCCCTCTATAAATAAATATTCAGTCAGCACAACCATCTGAGCCACATGTGAAGCCAAATTAGGTATGGTGGTCTGCAAGATATGACATTTTTCCATGACTGCCCCACAAGCACACATCAGGACTTGGAAACCCTGGCAGTCTGTTAGTACACCCATGATCTGGAATGTGTATGCTCATGTATCATGGCCTGCCCCTTTGACTAGACAGATCCCATATGTAAAAGATGAATGTCAGTTGAGCCAGCAGCATAGCAAGGCAGTGCAACGTACAGACATAACGAGATATCCCTCTCCCACACCTACGAAACATACCTTGTCAGGCAAAAAAGCACTACCTTTTTCTCAAATACTTCCCAGAGAACGAAGAAACATAGTAACACCCAAATATCAATAACTACCTTCTAACCACTCAATCTTTCCTCAGCCGCACACTACACTACAATACTCCACACTATGTATATAGTTACTCTTGTTGCTGTTTTCTGTATATAGTTGCCCCTGTTACCCAGGTTTGACTTCCCTGTTATATGTAATGAACAGATATATGTAACTTATCTGAAGTTTCTTGTTCCATGTAAACCGCGCTGATGGTGAATAGTGCGGTATAGAAAAACTGTTAAATAAATAAATAAATAAATAAAATAAAGTATGGCCTAGAGCCAGCAGTGATCCAAGCAGACATAGGCATATCCCAACTCATGCCTGCATGCATCCTGACAATGAATACCCATGGAATAATGAACATATCTGGCCAGCATGTGTATGTGAGGAGGGTCACAGGTTTGACCAGCCTGTGGATCAGGAAATCTATTTGTTAATTTTATTCTGGTGCATTAATTTTATCCTACATTTCCAGAACTGTATCAGCAAGTGCAACCTTTAACATTTTATCAAGCAAAAATCCACACACTGAGAAGCTGCACCACCCACGGCTGGATGGCAGAGCACGCTAATAGCACCAGGACACTGAGTAGACTTTGAGAGTGCCAAGGGGCAGGTAAGAATGCAACTTTTGGACAGTGGGGTTATGTGTGCGTGTACGCCAGTGTGTGTGTACACCAATATGTGTCTTCAGAGTAGTGTGAGCCTCAGCAATGCACTGTGCATGCATGTGGTGCCCAGGCACTACGGCTGTGCATACAACATTGCTACTATTACTGAACAGGTTGCAGATAAGCTATGCAGCAACCCCACATACTGTGTGAGCCACCATTTACAAATGGATGGTTAGTTTTCAGTATGTACTTGCAACTTGTGACTGTGATGCCATAATATATTTGCAGTTACACCATCAACAAGGTCCATCCCCACAGCCTTTCCTTAAGCTTACCTTCCAACATGACACTGTTGTGCAGCTCCCAAATCAACTGCTGGCTTGAATAGATTGAGCAGGGGGGACACCTGTGTGTGTGTATTGCAACCCTTATCTCTGACTCAGCCTCCAGGCCTCAGGACATACCCATTTGCACAGGTCATATTAATGCCAACTGCCATAACAGATGTATCCATGGCAACAGTGTCAGCCCACCTGGCACAGCTGCAGCCTATAGGGAACTAGACTCAGGTGGAGGGCTGGCATCTGTGAATGTGAAATCCATTCACTTAGTTGGTGCCACTGGCAGGTATCTGTGCTTTAGCTGCATGCATGTTGCTCTTGCACCATTCTGCATTCTCCGAGTGCAAGCATGGGGACTCTGCTCCATGCAGTGTATGCATACGTGGAGGCACTTATCAGACAAGTTCTCACACAAGAAACATCACCTCAACATTGCCTTCTGATCATTTTCCAAAGCATTCAGCAGTACATTACCTATTATCCCAAATGAGAGACCAAATGCACTTGTGTGCCTGATGGTGACAGCGGGACACCGACCTCTGAATGGTGCATGTGCATTTGCAGCTGCTGAAATGTGGCACAGGATGTCATGTTGTTCTCTGCATCGCCCACCACCATATGCAAAGGCAATGCCTGAAGGTGAATGCAGGGGTGCAGGTAACAGTACAATATATATTTAGTATGTGCTCTTTGTTGGTGGTTTATGGTTTATTTAAAAACTTGATATACCGCCCTTCTACAGTGTGTCAGAGTGGTTTACAATAAAAACAATGAGAATAGGAAAATGCATTGCTGGCCAGAGTCTATGTTCCATTGCCAGCCCAGAACCTATGCTGGCCTACTCAGTGTCTGCATGTTTTACATAAGAGGGCCTGCAGGACAGTCTTACTGGTCTCCCATGGGTACCGAGTGTGACAGTCACAAGGAGGCAGGGTATGGTGGTGTATGTGTCGCCATCAACTGTTCCTATATCCAACCCCATGTCCAACCTGCCATATTTTCATGTGCTCTTGGGGGGGGGGGGGGGCAATGCATCCACAGCATGGGAGACTGAATGTGCTGCACTGGCCAGCTTTGGAGTGATCATGGCTAGAGACATGACATTATATGGGAGTACAAGCATGGCACTATGTTCAGTGCTTACTGCCAAAACCTATTCAGGTATGTGACAGACATAGGCCACTGTGGACCAGCATGCACTCGCAGCCTGTCTGTCACCCAATTTCCACTGTGCCTCTCATTACACAGGTGGCCCCTGAGTTCATAATAAAAGGGTACATAATGAGGGGCAGAGAATTCTGGGTATTGCCTAAAACAGAGTGATTTGCTCAGAATGTATATGAGTCAGAGGTAAGGTCAATGGCTGAGTCATCTTAGCATGGGTCTGCCATGGGCATGGCCTGGGTGCACACATCTCTTCATGCTGAGAGACCATTCTTACTCTGACCGAGCTGTGACCATGTCACAGCTATGTATTCACATGACCTTATATAGGGTCAACTGCATGATATGGGTGCCGTTTCTTTTATGGTAGCCCTGTTATTAAAAAGGCTGCTGGATGTCCATGCTAATTGTACAAAGCCAATGTGTTCATGGCGGCTATGTGTACATGCAGTGCATGGTAACCAACCGACTGGACACAGATGGTATGTGAGTAACTGACACAGGATGGTGTTGCCCAACATGTGCAGGCTGCCTGGGATTGAAGTGGGCAATTGGAATTCCCAGAAAGACAAGCTAGCATCTGTTCTTGAGATGTTTGTAACTATGGTCCTGGCAGGCCCTTCTCTTTGATGTCTGAACCTCCCTCCTGCCTAGACAAGGTGAGATATTATAGGTGAGTCCCTGGCCAACAGCAGCACGACACAAGGGTCATGCATTTGGACTGCAGAAATCCAAGGGAGTGATACAGTATAAAAGGTGAAGTACTTCTGTTCATAAAAGAAGATCTAAACCTGATTTTAAAGTAACTAAACAGGTTGAAAAGGGGACAGCAAAAGCCAGAAGGATGCTTGAGTGCATAGGTAGAGGAATGGGTCCAAATAAGAGTACACACACTGGCTGCTATAGCACAGCAACAGACAGGAGTGAGGTGAATTCAGACAGACTATATTAGGAAAACCCCTCAACACGTCATGTTTCAGCAAATTTGCCTTCTTCAGGGGATAAGCCTCAAACAAATCAAAGACAAATATATTAAAAATAATCAGACATTAAAATTAAGTAGAACATGGAAAAATAATATTAATAGAAATAGAACTGTAAAATACATAAAAATATGAATATAAGACCTTATAAGCAATTGATCATAAATAAATTATAATAACAAATATAATGTAAATGAAATTGAAAATAAAAATAAAAATAATAATAAAATACTACCTCAGAGAGGTCGGGACAGAGGGAGAGGTAGAGAATAGACTTTCAGAAGGATGTCACACTAGGAATAGAAAACAGTGAGACTGAAGTTGAAGTCCTCAATAAAGGCCTTTCCTTTGTCCCTTCTATCAGACATGATCCCTTTACCATGCAAGTGGACCTATACAAGTTCTTTAGGAAACAAAATCATTGACCTTTTTGCACAAAAAGGTGACTCCACTACTGATTTCTCAGTGATTAAGAAGTTATCCTCTTGGGTTCCACCAAATGTGATGAATCCTGTGATAGAAAACTTTGAAAAGGTTGTTTTGAAAAGAATGGAAGAACTATATACAAAAAAGAATAGTATGCACTTTAACATCACTAAGGCCGAGAAGCAAGCTTGCAAAACAATCTTGATATTGTGATTAAACCAGCGGACAAGGGTGGGGCCCTGGTCATTCAGAACACTAAGGACTCTGTTAGGGAAGTCTCTTGACAGTTGGGCAATATAATGTTCTATGAAAGAATGGACAGAGACCCCATTGTTCTGCTCAGGACTAGTATTGACTCTTTACTACAGACTGGACTTGAAGCAGGATATTTGACTAAACTAGATAAGTGGAGTGGAGGAGTGGCCTAGTGGTTGGGGCAAGGTACTTCAGGCTGGAAGGTCGGGGGTTCAAATCCCACTAGAGGACAGCAACCTTGGGCTGGAAGGACTGGGGTTTCTAGTCCCACAGGTGCTCCTTGTGGTCTTGGGCAAGCCACTTAACCCTCCATAGCCCATGTTCCCTGTAAAATAGTTATCTCCAAGTTATAATGCCCTGTTCAATGTAATTTCAGTTTGTTCAATGTAAACCGCACTGATGCAGAATAGCGCGGTATATAAGAGAATGTAAATAAATAAGATAAAATAGAAATCTTCCTAACATACTGGTGCCCTCTATGCTCTCGGTCCCACTGGCTACCTCAAAAATAATAGGGCACTTTCGTTGCAGCACTGTTCGGTATGTGACCATTCCCTAACCACCAAGGATTTCTTCATCCAGTTTCTATAAAAAGTTATTCCTCGATGTCTTCTCTAATTGTGAGTCTCAAGTCATTCATGTAATTGTTTGCCCATTCAAACTGCGCTATGTACATACTCATATCATTTAACACAAGAGTTGTTTGAGAAGAATAGAGGATAAACTGATAGTGGCACATTCTAATGAGAAACAACATACAGATCTTAAGTTCCAGGTCATCAGGGTGGTACATCCACATTAGAGAGGAGGAGATATGGAGAAAGTCTGAACAAAAGTATTTTTTTTTTAATTTGGGGTCCATAATGCCCCATGGTCTTAATGTAGACCAGGATTTTTCTCTTTTATAAGTCCTGGCATTTCATGCAGTCTGGTTTTATCACTCTGGAGACTATGGACTCTCCACCTAACCTCCCAAAACAGATGATAACACCATGTAAATAAATTATCAACTGCCATGTATATAAGTTTATCCCTGATCACCCCTACCATCTGTAACCTATAATGAATCCAACCCACCATATACCTTAGTATTCAACTGGGCAGGGCTAAAAGGGCTAAGCGCCATAGCCGCTTAGCCCTGCCCGCCAACCCTCAAACACCGGATATTCACTTCTGCAACAACATAAGTGAATATCTGGGTCTGGCCAAGCTGCCTGGAAGATGTGAAGGCTAACTGTACAGCATCAATATTGGATGATGCATAGTTAGGCTCAGAGCCTATAAGATAGGCAAGGATTTTCCTTGCCTATCTTATAGGTGCCAAGCACTAACCGTGCAGCTTCCAATATCAGTGCTGCAAGGTTAGCTCTGGTTCCCACCTCTGTTCCGCCCTGGAATGCCTAAGCATTCCCTGATGTTAGCCAGATAGCATCGAGGCACATAGGAGTCTTAGTCAGGGATATTCAATGGCACTACCCGTGTATATACTGTCGAATATCCGGTTAGCAGGCATTTACATGGTTAACTGACTGTTAACCGCGTAAATGTCTTTTGAATATTGGGCCCATGATATTTTTTATTATTATTGATTATTTTTTTAATTTGATTTTATTTCTGTTTTTTATGATTGGTTCACTTATCTATTTATTAGTCCATGTTTTTATCTCTGACTCCCTCATCACAAATTGTTGTTTATACATTTTTAATAAAGCATTTATTGGACACTCCCAATCTTAGTAGCCTACACTTTGCCCATGTGTTCTATTTATTTTGCACCTTTTACAGTTTTTAATTAAATACCTTACTTGATATAATTGTTTTTTAGGGTTTTTGATGTAACCATTAATTTCTACTGGAGTTGTATTAGGCTCAGCACATTTTTTATTCAGCACCTTATTTATTAACTACATGTAAATTTATCATTTCATTTTCACCATTAGAATCACACTGTACTCTTCCACAGCCTGCTTGGTGCTATGGCACGTTCCCCTGGCTCCACCCAAATGACAGCCCTCTGCATTGTAGGATGTAACTGAGACATTTATCAAGATTTTTGTTTGTGTTCCAGTTGCATTGATCTTGGTATCTTTTCATTTCAGATACACCCAAGTAATGTTTTTATTTTGGTCTTATTTTTAGTATTACTATTTTTATGTTTTATCTTTATTTGTCCTGGCTCACATGCTTATTCTGCATACCTTTCATTTATCCGCTCTGCTTCTTTTCCAAATAAAATGGACAGCCCTCCAATCACTGGAATTTTCTAGAGATGGTTTCAGCATTTGGATGTCGTTAGGGCACTATAAATATTTATATATTTTTTGTTGCAGCACAATCATATTTTAATGTTTTCAAACTTCTTTTTTGTTTTTTACTGGACCACTATCACAGTATTTGTATCACCTCCACTGCGATCCTCCTAAAGACACAATTTGACCACTTGGCAACACTCCCAGTTGTTTTTGGTGCCAATAGGCTCTTTAAATTGCAGCTGTGTTTGCCACAGGTTTTGTGCAATAGCATCTGAAGAAGTGAAGTTACCTTCTCCCTTACCTTAGATAAGTGCATGGGTACTGTATTTTTATTACCGTATGGTTTTAGAACTATTCATATATTGAGAGGCATTTTAGAAAATCTGCTTATTAGTTTTAAGAGTTCAATATAGTGAGGTAGGCAGATATATTATGGATTATTGATAACTGGAATAAGTGTATCTTTAGAGGTCTACGAAAGTATAAGAGGCCAACGTTGGATCGGAGGGAGTGAGATAGCGAGTTCCTGAGAGTAGGGGCATATAATGAGAATGCTCTGTTGCAGGTTGACTGGTTGATTTTGTAGTTATTGCAGGTGTTGAGAGGGTGTTTTGCATCCCACTTTGTCTTAGTTTGTTATCTGGGGTCAATCAAATAGTGGTTGTGAGGGAGTCAGCTGATAATTTATGTAAGACTTTGAATATTGCAAGAAGGGCTTTATATTGTATTCGATACACTATCGGTAGCCAATGTAGGTGTTTTAGATTCTTTAGGTTGTTTGTTATTCATCATTCATTGGCTTACCACATTACTCTTTGAAACATTTACAACTTACAAAAATACAGCAACATGCAGCAGTTAAATTGATTTATTTTGCCAAGCCTTCAGATCAACCTTTTCTATTAGAAAAAATATTGGCTTCCATTTTTAATAGAAATAAAATGCAAAATTCTTCTGCTTGCACACCAGTAAGTTTACACTGATTTCCCTTTATATCTTGCCTCTTCTTTAGTTCCATATACTCCATCAGGATCTCTTTATTTTTCAGAAGGTTCCTTCGTATTGGAAATTTCATGTCGAATGGATCTGGACTCCACTTTCACTTACTGAGTCCCCGCCCTCTAGTTTTGCTCTTTTTGATATTCACTCAGAATTCATATAATAAATTTAGAAAACAACTGAAGACATGTTATTTCAAAACTTTTTCAGAGAATATCTCCCTGCTTAATTCCATGCCTCTAAGGGACATAAGAACATAAGAAAATAAGATATGCCATACTGGGTCAGACCAAGGTCAATCAAGCCCAGTATCCTGTTTCCAACAGGGGCCAATCTAGGTCATACGTACCTAGCAGTTTCCCCAAAAGACACAGGTTCCGCAATGCTTGTACTGGGTAAAGCATTTTATTTATTTATTTATTTAACATTTCTTCTATACCGCGCTATTAAAATCAGCGCGGTGTACAATGAACAAAACATACTGCAATGCATATAGGCAACATTGAGTTTACAAAGAACAGGGAAAATAACACATGGGATAACCGGGATAACTATGTACAGTTTAACTTTAAACTATATACTTTAACTATGTGCAATATTCTAAACTCGTTTGTATATTGTAAGTGATTTCATGTGGATGGTGCAGGTAAATGGAGGTAAATGGTTATCATGTGGGCTATCGTGTGGGTTAACCATTTTCTGGTTGTATTAGGGTGCTAAGGTGTCTGGGGTATGTGGGAAGCTTGCTAGATGTGTGAGTGTCCGGGATGACTTCTGGGTAACATTTTGTGAACAGATGGTGTTTCAAGGCTTTTCGGAATAGTATTAGGCTTTTGATGCCACGGATTTCATGGGGAAGTGTATTCCAGTTTAGAGGAGCGAATATTGAGAAAGCTCTGTTTGAAGTAGCCTTAATACATGATGTCATCATCCTAGGAACCATTAAGGTGTTCATAGCAGTAGGCTTCCTGTTTCTATTTTCGAGGGTGCTGTGAATTAGCTTGCTGATTGGTGTAGGTGGGTAGTTTGATATCCTGGGTCCCTTCTTAATAATGGTTTATGGACCTTTCCTCCAGGAACTTGTCCAAACAATTTTTAAACCCAGCTACACTAACAGCCTTTACTACATTCTCCGGTAACAAATTCCAGAGTTTGATTACACGTTGAATAAAAAAATATTTTATTAGTCTTAAATAGTTGCACTTCCCCTAGTCTTTCTATATTCTGATAACGTAAACAATCGATCTACGTTTACCCATTCCACTCCATTAATTTATAGACTTCTATCATATCTCCCCTCAGCCTTCTCTTTTCCAGGTTAAAGAGCCCTAACCTTTTTAGCCTTTCTTCATAGGAGTATTCTTCCATCCCCTTTACCATTTTGGTGGCTCTTCTCTGAACCATTTATAATAACGCTATATCCTTTTTAAGATACGGCGACCAGAATTGCACACAATATTCAAGGTGGGGTCTCACCATGGAACGATATAGAGGCATTATAATATCTTTTGTTTTATTTTCCATTCCTTTCCTTATGATACCTAGCATTCTATTTGCTCTCTTGGCTGCCTCTGCACACTGAGCCGAGGGTTTTAACATGTTATCCACAATGATGCCTAAATCTTTTTCCTGGGTGGTGGTTCCTAATGTGGAACCTTGCATTGTGTAACCATAGTTTGGGTTGTTCTTCCCTAAGTGCATAACTTTGCACTTATCCACATTAAATTTCATCTGCCATTTTGGTGCCCAGTCTTCCAATTTATCAAGATCCTCTTGCAATTTTCCACAATCCTCTTGGGTTTTAACAACTTTAAATAGTTTTGTGTCATCTGCAAATTTGATAACCTCACTCGTTATTACACTTTCCAGGCCATTTATGAATATGTCAAAAAGCAGCGGACCCAGCACAGATCCCTGGGGTACACCACTATTCACCTTTCTCCATTGGGAAAATTGGCCATTTAGCCCAACCCTCTGCTTTCTATCTTTTAACCAGTTCTTGATCCACAGTAGTACACTGCCTCCGATCCCATGGCTTTTTAGTTTTGCCAAAAGTCTCTGATGAAGGACCTTGTCAAAGGCTTTCTGAAAGTCCAGATACACTGTATCAACCGACTCTCCTTTGTCCACCTGTTTATTCACACTTTCAAAAAAACATAACAGATTAGTAAGACCGATCTTCCTTGTCTAAAGCCATGTTGGCTGTCTCCCATTAGGCCATGACTATCTACATGCTGAGTAATCTTATTCTTTATGATGGTTTCTACAATTTTTCCCGGTACTGACGTGAGGCTCACCGGTCTGTAGTTTCCCGGATCACCCCTGGAACCCTTTTTAAAAATTGGTGTTACATTGGCGATCCTCCAATCTTCAGTTATTAGAGATGATTTTAATGATAGTCATCTCTAAGAGGCATGTTTGCCCCTTGTGAGCCCCTTAGGAGCACTGAGGAGTGTGAGGAGTGTGCTGGTAGACTATGAGTTTGGGATTAGTAAGTGGAAGGTAAGGTGGGCTATACATTTATGATGCCTGGGAAACAGAAAGTTAAAGGCAGTAAGGCAGCTGCAGGGTTGTGATCTATGGACAAACATTTAGTAGAAAAACTGATGTTTCAGAACAGATGAGGTTGCAGCTGATGCCATCGGGTGAGGGAGCTTCTTTAAGCTCCCTGGAGTGGATTATGCCCCTTCCTCCTCAGTTGCCTTTGCAAAACTCTCGTTTGGGGGATGAATTGCAATTTTCTTCTGGAGGCCTTAGTGACATGACACCTTGCCCTATACATGTGCAATGTAATTTGGATAAAGTTTCTATTTCTGCAGTGGGTTTTACTGCTTCTTTACAGGATATGTGGCAAGTAGTGTCATGCACAGAGACCCCCCCTTACTACTATAGTTCCTCAGTTTTGTACATTCTCGCAGGAGACTACTGCTAAATTCCATCAGGTGGATACCATCCTGGGGCCTTTAAGGAAAATGGTCTCCAGTTTGGATTCCCAGGTTGCCTGCCTCCTTGAGTTCAGCGGGCATGTCCTCTATTAAGGACACCCTGTTGATACACCATAAGTTGGAGTCTCTGGAGAACATAAAGGCCGCGGGCCTTGTGCCCGCTAGCCGCCATTAACCGGGGGGGCGGTGGGTGCATGGCCCCGGCCCCCATGGGGCGTCGGGAGGAGGTCCGCGTCGGCGTGGCTTTTGCTGGACCCCATTAGCTCCCGAGTGTGAGTGGGGGTGGGGGAGCCAATGGGGGAACGTCTAGGCTTGGGGGGAGGTGGGGCCAAGGCTGAGAGAGCCAGCAGGAGCGTCAGCCACCGGGGGAGCGTTTGAAGGTGGCTGACGTCCTGCTAAGCTCCGTGGAGGAAGTTTGGTTTTTCTGGCCTCACAGGAGCAGGCAAGTACAGTGCGTTTTTAAAGGGGGTTGGGGCTGGAAGCTTGGCCGGGCAGGGGCTTAGCTTAGGAATTCAATTCCAATCAAAGATCATTTAACGTTCATTCCACATGTTACATTTTGTATGATTTCTGAACATTGGAAGCAGCATGGCACTGTTGATCACATGTGGCATGCAGTATTAGGAGAGAGAAGAATTTTTGGAGGGAAGTCCGAAAGCGATTGGTGAGAATAGTGCTAACTATAGCCATTAATTCAGAAGTATTTACAAGCTACTGGTGGTTAAGTGGCCATACAGCTTACCCTAAGCAAGTGCAGTGCTTAGAATTAAGGGTTCAAATCTCAGTTGTAAATATTGATTCATTCATTAGGGCTCATTGTGCAAAAATTGGTGATGTCTATAGAGGAACTATTTTATATCAAGTTCAAATTCTTTTGAATACGACACAGTAATGGCAAAACGTCTTAGTAAGAAAAAGGTTCAATAAGTAATTAAGTCCACTGATCTGGAATGAACTTATTGGGATGGGCAGTAATTTGAAAGCAGCCTTATTGAAGACATTAAAGCTGCCCCTTTCTTGTCTGTAATTAGAGGTACCACCCAAGACATGCAAAAAAAAAAAAAAAACGGGGGCGGGGGGTGCAAAGGGGTGTGAGCAGGGGGTGGGGGCAATAATTGGAGGGCGCTCAGACAGTGGAGGTTCGTCAGGGGGGGTGATGGAGGAATGGGGGACTCAAAGGGAATGAGTGGGTGGTCTCAGGCCGGTGGGAATATCCACAAGGCAGATCAGGGGTGGGGGGGCAATGCGGGTGGCTGTGAGGGGCAGGGGGAACGCTTGGTTTGCGCTGGGTGGTGGCGATAGCGAAGGGGGGCAGGGTAGGGCTAACTTGGAGTTCTGAGGGGAAGTGGGGCCGGTGGGAGTAAGGGGGGACCCTCCGGGAGGGGGGTGGTGAAGGGGGGAGACTGGGCTAGGACATTTACCTCAGGGGGTGGCAGTGGAACGGTGAGTCAGGACAGTCAGGTTGGGCAGGGTTTAAGGGGCCAGTGGGCAGGAGACAGGGATCTTCCGGGCTGTGTGGTCGGGAGGGTGCGCTCTCCTGGGGTTTTAGCTGCTCCCCCGCAGTGTGTTCTGCTTTATCTTTACAGATGCTGCCTGGAGGATTGCTGGTGCATTGTGGTTCGGTGAGTGCGAGGCGGATGGTGCAGGGAGTGAGCGGCTCTGGAAACGACGGGGATCCGGAGGACGTGTTGCTGTTGGACAGCAGGCATGTGGATCAGGACGGTGGTGCGCAGGTGCCCAGGCCCATGGCTGCTGGGGCAGGTGAGTCACCGGTTAGGAGGGGGGGGGGACTAAGGGGGTGGGGGGGTAAGGCAAAGAAGAAGCGGCAGCACTCCTGTAGTCTGCGCCGCGGGTCAGGGCCCTCGTCGTCTACGTCTTGCGGGGCATCGTCATTGTCGCGGGGTGCGGAGAGGGGGTGCGAGCGGAGGGTGGCTGTGGCTTACGGGAGCCATGTCGGGTGGGTTGGGGCCCATGCTTGCTTAGATTTCTGAACTTTGGGGGGGGGGGGGTGCCGCGGAAGTTATGGAAGAGGATCCGGAGGAGGCAGTATATGGGCATTTTAGGCTTCTGGAGGGTAGGAAGAGGTCCGGCGATACTAGCGGAAGAGAAGGGCGGGTGCGTGAGCTGGATGGGTGTGGAAGTTGTGCGTAACTGGACAAGAGCCTTCCTGAAGTACGCCGGGGTATGGGGACGCCCATCCCTGGGCAGTATGGGATGCTGGTCGCCTATTCTGACTTTAGCTTGGAAGCGGCCCAGACGTATGAGGGTTGGGCATGGCTCAGCTATGATGGGAAGTTTTGAGACAAGAGGGATGTGCATAGGTCATTCTCGTGGGGAACACAGGATAGCAGCCTCTGGCTGCCGCAGTTGGCGGACAGGGGGGTGCAGGTGGTGGTGGGGGAACAGAAAGGGGGAGCGGCGGTGCTGAGGGGTGCGGCTCGGCCCTTTCGGGGGGGAAGAGAGTGGTTGGGGGGAGCTGGGGACTTATGCTGGTGGTTAACAAGCCCCCTGCCCCTTTCCGGATTGTAAGTGTCGACATAGCTGTTCCGTTTGTGGTGGGGGGCGTTTATCACTCAAATGTGTCCAAAAGGGGCTGCGGTTGGCTCTCTTCCTGCCCCCAAGTAGTAAGGATCTATGGGACCTGGCTTCGACACCTCTTTGGATTGAGGAGCTTTGGCCCTGGATGGGATGGAGGGGGGCTCGAGGGGGGATGTATGTACGAGCTCTCTATTTCGTTAAGGGGGAGGGTTGGACCGGACGAGGGACGGAACTCACTTTCGGTGCGGCACTGCGCTCAGATTGAGGTGGCTAGCTGGCAACGAAAGTGGTTTTGGGCAGGGCAGCGGGAGCGTGCCGAGGAGGGAGCCGGGGAAGTACCGACTGATCCACAACTGTATCGCTTTTTGGGAGTGGAGCTAGACACAGTGCACACGGTGGAGTGCTGGCCAATAGGTGAAGTGTTTCGGCTGCGGTTCTGATTGCCAACATGATTGGAGCTTCTACAAGAACGCTGCGGTACTGGCAGGCCTGAATATGCTTTTGGACCGTCGCGTGTCAGGTACTTCCGCTGGGTGGGTGTTCTGGTGTCGGTTGTCACAGGCGGCATCGGGCGTCCTTAAACCACATCAGGGTATCGCGGGGTGTGGGGGCTGATTTGGGTGTTTGGGATCAGTTCCTAGGAGGTTTCAACGGGTTTCAGTTTTAATGGAGAAGGAAATTTACACAGGGGATGTGCAGCTCCTTGCAGATGCGGTAGGCGGTTGGGGGTTGGGTTGGTATTTTGGGGCTCCTGGTGCGTGGGGTCATGGCCGCAAGCTTAGCGGGCGGCGGGTATAACCAATAACATAACTGGGCTTGGGAAGTTCCCCATCCTGGTGGCATTGCATCGGTGGCCTGACAAGTTGGGTAATCGCAAGTTGTTTGGGTGGTGCGATAGCGAAGAGGTGGTTTGCGTGATCAACCACTTCACTCAGCGCTGCCATAGTGTTGCTGCTTGGCTGTCGGAGGGATGACTAATCAAGTTGCTGATGCTCTTTCCCGTTTTCAGCGGGATCGGGTTGGATTTTGGCTCCAGGGGCAGATGCCGTGGGATTGCAGGTCCCGGAGCAATTGTGGCCTGCGGCTATGTGGACCTGCCACGGAGTACAGTGTCGGCAGCGACATGGAGGGTGTATTGGCGGGGCTGTGCCAGTGTAGTTGCATTGCTGGTCTCATAGGGTTGGCAGCAGAGTCCGGTGTAGGGCCATCTCTCGGGCCCGTATGTCGGGGAACAACACGGTCGACAGTCCGGGCGCATGTAGCGGGGTTTTGCCTTTTCTCGGAGGCAGTGGGTTGGGGGCGTCTGGGGGGGGGGGGGTGCTGGTTCTTAGGCTGCTGCGGGGTGGGGAGAGTGTGCATCCTTCGCTGGGTGTCACGCTTAAGCTACTGGGAGTGTGGTGTGCAGCGTTCCCCTCGGTGTCAGCGGCAAGGCATTGAGTTCCAGTTGTGTACGGCTGTGTCTTGTCTCGCCTTCTTTTAAGGCTTTCCGGGAGGGGAGCTTGTGGCTGCAACCAGTGGGAAGAAGAGGGTGGTGCCTTGCTGGTACGGCAGTTGCAATTGACCTCTGGGGAGTGTGTATTGATTGGGCTGGATCCCAGACTGTTTCGAGGGGTAGAGGGGTGTGGGTACTTCGGAGGGCAGTACGTGCTTCTTCTACGTGCCAGGTTGCAGCCTTGGAGGCCTATCTGCGTGCAGGATCTGGGGGGGGGGGTTCCTCTTGGTGCAGGCGGATGCCCGAGCGCTAGTTTATTAGTTCATTAGTTCCCTAGTTCTTATGTTACCTATGTAGCCTGTTACCTTGTTCTATGTAAACAGTTGTACAATACTGTCAGTTACGTTCCATGTAAACCATCTTGAATTGTAGAAAGACGGCATATAAAAACTGTTAAATAAATGAGTGCTAACGCGGTTTTGTGGATGACGCTTTGCCAGTTGGGGCGGGATCCGGTCAACTTTGCTCCTTCTTCGGGGTGGGCTGAGCGGGAGAGTCAGCGGATGGGCTGCTGGCAGTCGAGAGCCTTTCAGGGGTTTGTGCGCTTATGGGGGGTGGAGGGGTGCTTAGCGGGTGCTAACTGTTATTTTCTTTTAGATGTCGGCCGGACTCCAGGTTGCTGCTAGATGATCGGCTCTTCGATTCCCGGGCAGCGCCAAGGCCATTGGGGTCACACATGGGGTTGCACGCCTCTGAGGTGACCGTCTCATGGCTGGGCAAGCGTGGTCTCCGGAGGGGGCCACTGCTGCCTTTGCTTTGGCACCAGGGACGTGAGATGGGTGTGCCTGGGTTGCTGTTGCTGAATTTGGGAGGCAGCGATTTAGCGGCCAGGACAGGTAAGTTACTGATTGGTGCAGCGAATGGTGATTGGGCTGAGGTGCTGTTCATGTGGGACAATGTGGTTTTGGGGTGGTCAGACATATTTCCAAGGCCTGCTTGCTGGATCCACCAGTGGTGGTCGCGCGGGTTGATTAAAAATTAATCGGAAGGTTTGCCGTTGGGTGTGTCCGCAGGGTGGATGGATGATTTTGCATCATGGATAGAGGTGGAGTGTGCCGGTTTATGGTGACAGGGTGGGGTGCGTCTATCCCCGGTGGGGGTGGCTTTGTTCCTAAATGGCTGGCAAGAGGCTTTGGAATATGTGGCACAGGGAAGGGTGACTGGTCGCAGCTTCCGTGGGGGGTGGCTCAGGGACGGTGGTCCCTGAGCCTGTGGTGGGATCCCGGAGGTGTCTGGGGTCCGGAGCCGGTGGCAAGATGCAGGGCGGGGGTGGGGTACCCCCAGCCCGGTGAAACCCTCGGGGATTTTGCTAATAATATGGCGAAGCCGGAAGAGGGGCGACGGAATGGCCTGTGGCCAGTTCACGGCGGAAGTGGGCGGAACTCACTTTGCTACTCACACGGCTGGTGAGGATTCGCTCCGCGGCCGGAATTCAGTTAATGAAGGTTTGCTGTTGGTTGTGGTTTAAGGAAAATGTTGTACGGTTAATAAAGCTGCGACCAGTTTGATTCCCAATGAGTGTGTTGTGGTTATTTGTAAGGTGGGGTGGGGGTGGGGGTGCAATGGAGGGGCGGGGGCGGGGACAGGAGCACCCGGTCCACCTTACCCGGTTACAGAAAGGCCACGGGCCTCGTGCCTGCTAGCCACCGTTAACCAGGGGGGGGGGGCGGGGGCGTGGCCTCGGCCCCCACGAGGCGTCGGGAGGAGGTCCGCGTCGGTGTGGCTTTTGCTGGACCCCATTGGCTCCCGAGTGTGAGTGGGGGCGGGGGAGCCAATGAGGGAACGTCTAGGCCTGGAGGGAGGTGGGGCCAAGGCCGAGAGAGCCGGCAGAAGCGTCAGTCACCGGGGGAGCGTTTGAAGGTGGCTGGCATCCCACCCTCCCATCCCTAAGGTTGGGCTTGATTGGGGGAGGGGTGTTGCAGCTGGAGGGGGTAGGCGGGATCCCGGAGGTGTCCAGGGTCCGGAGCCAGTGGCAAGATGCAGGGCGGGGGTGGGGTAACCCTGGCCCGGTGAAACCCTCGGGGCTTTTGCTAATAATATGGCGAAGCCGGAAGAGGGGCGACGGAATGGCATGTGGCCGGTTCACGGCGGAAGTGGGCGGAACTCACTTTGCTACTCACACGGCAGGTGAGATTCGTTCCGCGGCCGGAATTCAGTTAATGAAGGTTTGCTGTTGGTTGTGGTTTAAGGAAAATGTTGTACGGTTAATAAAGCTGCGACCAGTTTGATTCCTAATGAGTGTGTTGTGGTTATTTGTAAGGTGGGGTGGGGGTGGGGGTGCAATGGGGGGGGGCGGGGGCAGGGACAGGAGCACCCGGTCCGCCTTACCTGGTTGCATATTTCATTGTAATAATTTGTGATTTGTTAATTTTCCTGACACATTTGTTATCACCTGATATCTTGCTAAGAAAAATCGTAAAGAAGTTTTGTCGCTACCTAATGCTGATGAGATTGTGATTTCTAAGTTGTATTATGTTTCTGATAAGATAGTGTGGACCTCTTCGGGGCAGGAGGGGGAGGGAATTCTGGTTTCTAACCAGAGTTCAGTCTCTCTGCCTTTTTCGAAGATTCACATGATATTATAAATACTATAGCTATCTTGGTGGTTTCCTTTATGAATGATGGCGATAAAGCCTTAATTTTGAGAAGATATTTCAGACATAAGGTTGGTACCTTTTGTGGGGGGGAAACTTCAGTTGTTTCCAGATATAGTTTAAATTTCATAGTCACTCAGGGCCTAGCATCAGCAAAGTACTTTTAGTTTCAAATTAAAACACAGAAGAGAGCTTTCTGGTTAAATTTAGAATCCAGCAGAGAGCTTGTAGTTTAAATTTCATAATAGGTTAGAGCCTAGTAGCAGCAAAGAGCTATAATTTAAATCAAATCAGAATATAGTTTTCCTCAGCAGCACAGGACAAGGTACTGTGTAGCAGCCCTTTTTTAATAAGTGTTATATCCCTCCCTCCCTCCCCACACCCACCCTCCCCTGGGAAAATCACAGCTTTATAGGTACTTGCACAACTTAAAAGACAGGAGGTGCTCTCAGGTGAAGCTCATTACCCAAATCAGTCATACACCAAGGACCTGAGATTAATTAAGCTTCAGGTGAACAAGGTATATTAAACTTCTTAGGTACAGTTTTAGTGGTATAAATATCCATTGCACCCTTTAGTACATATAGAACTTAAAGATCTAAACACAAACTTAAAACTAAGATGCAGACAGCAGTCCAGCAGCGGGATGTGGGCTTTCCAGTCTTTTGCATTGAGTGTCACATGTATGATTTTCTCCCAGCTGGTGAGAGGTCTTACGTGTGCACTAGGTGCAAGGAGCTCTCTGCTCTCAGGGAACGAGTCCGTCCTCTAGAGGCTAGAGTAGCAGACTTGGAAAACATAAGACAGACAGAGAGGTACATAGACGAGACCTACAGGGATATAGTCCTGAAGTCCCACCTCCAGTCTGGCAGCATCCCTGTTGCCATGGAGGAGAGAGGTCACGTGACAGGAGAGCATCACCCTGGTGTGGCAGGAAGTGATCCTGTAACTAGGGCCTGTCCTCCAGGTGATGTAAACCCCTCTCGCACCGAGGAGGTTTCTCCAGGGCCAAGTGCCCATGCGGGAAGGGTTAGGACAGCAGTTATAGTTGGTGATTCGATCATTAGGCATGTAGATAGCTGGGTGGCTGGTGGACGTGAGGATCGCCTGGTAACATGCCTGCCTGGTGCGAAGGTAGCGGACCTCACACGCCACCTAGATAAGGTCTTAGATAGTGCTGGGGAGGAGTCTGCTATCTTGGTACATGTTGGTACCAATGACATAGGAAAATGTGGTAGGGAGGTTCTGGAAGCTAAATTTAGGCTTTTAGGTAGGAAGTTGAAATCCAGAACTTCCAGGGTAGCGTTCTCCGAAATGCTTCCCGTTCCACGCGCAGGACCCAATAGGCAGGCAGAGCTCCGGAGTCTCAATGCGTGGATGAGACAATGGTGCAGAGATGAGGGGTTCGGATTTGTTAGGAACTGGGGAACATTCTGGGGAAAGGAGGGGCTCTTCCGAAGGGATGGGCTTCACCTTAACCGGGATGGAACCAGGATGCTGGCATTAACCTTTAAAAAGGAGATAGAGCAGCTTTTAAACTAGATAATAGGGGAAAGCCGACAGTCGCCCAAGAGCGCATGGTTCGGAAGAATGTATCCTTGAAGGATACTACAAAAAGCAGAGAGGTTCCAAAAAAGAGTAAAGTAGCCCAAATGCCCTCGAGTATGGAGCAGACAGAACTTAAAGATCCCAAATTACCCATGTCTACCAATAGCCAAATTAATATGAATAAAATACAGTCTCTAAAATGCTTGTATGCAAATGCTAGAAGTCTACAAAACAAGATGGGAGAGTTAGAATATATAGCACTAAACGAGAGGTTAGATATGATTGGAATATCAGAGACATGGTGGAAGGAGGACAACCAGTGGGACACTGTGATACCTGGGTACAAACTATATCGAAATGATAGAGCTGATCAAATTGGTGGAGGGGTTGCGCTCTATGTTAGAGAGGGCATTGAGTCAGAAAGGATTAAAGTTTTGCAAGAAACAAAATTTGCTGTAGAATCTCTATGGATTGAAATTCCATGTAAAAAGGGGAAGGCGATGGCAGTGGGGGTGTACTATCGTCCGCCTGGCCAGAATGAACAAATGGATGATGAAATGCTCAAAGAAATCAAGGAAGCTAGCAAAAGTTACAGTGCAGTAATAATAATGGGTGATTTCAATTACCCCGGCATCGACTGGGTCAGTGTCACAACAGGACATGCTAGGGAGATAAAGTTCCTAGATGAAATAAATGACTGCTTCTTGGAGCAGCTGGTTCATGAACCGACCAGAGGGGAAGCAATATTAGACCTAGTCCTTAGTGGAACACCAGATGTAGTGCAAGAGATAAGGGTGTTGGGGCCACTTGGCAATAGTGATCATAGCATGATCGCCTTTGATTTAATTAGTGGAGGAGGGATAGTAAGGAAATCCACAGTACTACCCTTTAACTTTCGAAAGGGAGACTATGATAGAATGAGGAAAACAGTTAAGAAAAAACTAAAAGGAGCAGTTGCAACGGTTAAAGACGTACATCAAGCTTGGGTGTTGTTGAAAAATACTATCTTGGAAGCCCAGACCAGCTGTATTCCACGCTTTAAGAAAAGTGGAAGGAAGTCCAAAAAATTGCCAGCATGGTTTAAAGCTGAGGTCAGAGAGGCTGTTGTTGCCAAAAAAGCATCTTTCAAGAAATGGAAAAAAGAGCCAAATGATGAAACCTGGAAACAGCACAAGCACTGGCAAGTCAAATGCAAGGCATTGATAAGGCAGGCAAAGAGAGAATTTGAGAAGAAGCTTGCTGCGGAAGCAAAAACGCGAAATAAAGACCTTTTCAAGTACATTCGTAGCAAAAAACCCGTGAGAGAGTCAGTTGGTCCATTAGATGATAAAGGGGTTAAAGGAGCACTAAGAGGCGACAAGGCGATAGCGGAGAGACTGAATGAATTCTTTGCTTCGGTCTTTACTGAGGAAGATGTAGGGATGTTACCCACGACTGAAGTGGTATTTAAAGGTGTGGAAGAATTGAAGGAAATATCGATACATCGGGAAGATGTCCTACAACTATTAGATAAACTGAAGAGTAGCAAATCACCTGGGCCGGATGGTATACATCCAAGGGTGTTGAAAGAACTGAAATTTGAGATTGCAGACCTGCTATCAGTAATCTGTGAACTATCATTAAAATCATCTCTAATACCTGAGGATTGGAGGATCGCCAATGTAACACCAATTTTTAAAAAGGGTTCGAGGGGTGATCCGGGAAACTACAGACCGGTGAGCCTGACATCAGTACCGGGAAAAATGGTAGAAACCATCATAAAGAATAAAATTACTCAGCATATAGATAGTCATGACCTAATGGGAGACAGCCAACATGGCTTTAGACAAGGAAGATCTTGTCTTACTAATCTGTTATGTTTTTTTGAAGGAGTGAATAAACAGGTGGACAAAGGTGAGTCGGTTGATATTGTGTATCTGGACTTTCAGAAAGCCTTTGACAAGGTCCCTCATGAGAGACTTTTGGCAAAACTAAAGAGTCATGGGATAGGAGGCAGTGTACTACTGTGGATCAGGAACTGGTTAAAAGATAGAAAGCAGAGGGTAGGGCTAAATGGCCAATTTTCCCAATGGAGAAAGGTGAATAGTGGTGTACCCCAGGGATCTGTGCTGGGTCCGCTGCTTTTTGACATATTCATAAATGACCTGGAAAGTGGAATAACGAGTGAGGTTATCAAATTTGCTGATGACACAAAACTATTTAAAGTTGTTAAAACCCAGGAGGATTGTGGAAAATTGCAAGAGGATCTTGATAAATTGGAAGACTGGGCATCAAAATGGCAGATGAAATTTAATGTGGAGAAGTGCAAGGTTATGCACCTAGGGAAGAACAACCCAAACTATGGTTACACGATGCAAGGTTCCACATTAGGAACCACCACCCAAGAAAAAGATTTAGGCGTCCTTGTGGATACCATGTTAAAACCCTCGGCCCAGTGTGCAGCGGCGGCCAAGAGAGCAAATAGAATGCTAGGTATGATAAGGAAAGGAATGGAAAATAAAACAAAAGATATTATAATGCCTCTATATCGTTCCATGGTGAGACCGCACCTTGAATATTGTGTGCAATTCTGGTCGCCATATCTTAAAAAGGATATAGCAATTTTAGAAAAGGTTCAGAGAAGAGCCACCAAAATGGTAAAGGGGATGGAAGGCTACTCCTATGAAGAAAGGCTAAAAAGGTTGGGGCTCTTTAACCTGGAAAAGAGACGGCTGAGGGGAGATATGATAGAAGTCTATAAATTAATGAACGGAGTGGAACGGGTAAACGTAGATCGATTGTTTACCTTATCAGAATATAGAAAGACTAGGGGACATGCAATGAAGCTACAGGGTAAACTATTTAAGACTAATAAAAGAAAATATTTTTTCACTCAACGTGTAATCAAACTCTGGAATTTGTTACCGGAGGATGCAGTAAAGGCTGTTAGTGTAGCTGGGTTTAAAAAAGGTTTGGACAAGTTCCTGGAGGAAAGGTCCATAAACCATTATTAAGAAGGGACCCAGGATATCAATGCTTGAACCAATACAAGCATTGTGGAACCTGTGTCCCTTGGGGAAACTGCTAGGTACGTATGACCTAGATTGGCCACTGTTGGAAACAGAATACTGGGCTTGATGGACCTTGGTCTGACCCAGTATGGCATATCTTATGTTCTTATGTTCTTATGATATCTCCAGAGCTATCCAAGTGAGGAGAAAAGCTTTTTTGTTACTTAACCTGAGTGCTGGGTTTATCCAGCACTTTTTATTTATGATTCCCCTGTAAATGTTTAGTTACATTGTTGGGATGAAATGTTTTCCTTGATCCTTCTCACTTGGAGAAATGTTTGGTAAGCAAGGAGGCGGCTACACCTATGGCTGAGGAGGGTTGAGGGGTTTATGGTAACCATTTAAGATATATGGTTTAATTTAGGAGTTATTACATTTTTTGCAGCTTATTATGAGGTTTAAATTGCCTCTTTTATCCTTTATTGTTGTTTTTCTTTTCTTTCTTTTTTTTGCTCCCGTGATGTGGGCTAATATTCATCTTTTCTGTTTTACTTATTATTGGAAGATGTTAATCTTGTATCTATGGAAGAATTTACCTGTGTTTTGTGTTTTTGATGTATATTGTATGAATATCAATAAATATATAATATATAAGTAAAATTCACATTAGAGCAAGATATGAGTTCAGATCTTGTTGTTGTTGTTGTTGTTAAGTGCCACTGAGTCGGTATCGACTCATGGTGACCCTCTAGATAGCTGTCCTAAATTGTGTTCGGTCTTCAGTCAGGCGGCTTATTGTTGACAGACTGGTACAAGTAGCTGGTGTTATTGTATTGATTCATCTCATTGCTGGCCTTCCTCTATTGTGTTGACTTTCTATCTTGCCAAGCAGGATGTCTTTCTGTAATGATCTCTCTCTTCACATGATGTGTGCAACATATGAAAGTCAAAGTCTTGTCATCTGAGCTTCTAAAGAAATCATAGGTTTGATCTTTTCTAATACATTTATTCTTCGAGCAGTCCCTGGTATTCCCCACCAGCACCATAATTCAAAGGCATCAATTTTCTTCTTGTCTATCTTTTTCACTTTCCAGCTTTCACATCCATATGATGTTATTGAAAATACCATGGCTTGAATGAGTCAAATATTTGTATGGAGAGAGAAATCTCTGCTCTTGAGAATCTTGTCAAGATCTTTCATAGCCATTCCACCAAGAGCAATGTGTTGTCGGATTTCTTGACTGCTTGTTTCTTCTTCTTTATTGATAGTTGATCTAAATAGGTTAAAGTTGTCCACAATTTCAATTTCTTCTCCTTCAACGATGAATTAATTGATTTTGCTCATTGTCATGATCTTTGTCTTCTTTACATTAAGATGCAGGTCCATTTTAAGACTATGTTCATTGATCGTGAGAAGCAAATGTTTCAGATCATCTTCACTTTCAGCCAGTAATGTGGTATAATCAGCATAGCGAAGGTTGTTGATGAGTCTTCCACCAATCTTCACACCTCTGTTGTCTTCATACAATCCTGCTTCTCTGATGATTTGTTCTGTATATAAATTAAATAGGTAGGAGGAAAGTATGCAACCTTGTCATACATCTTTGTTTATTTTAAACCATTTGGTTTATCCTTGTTCAGTTTGAACTGTTGCTTCTTGATCAATGTACAGATTGTGCAACAGAATGATAAGGTGTTCTGGTATACCCATGCTTATTAATGTGGCCCAGAGCTTCTCATGGTTTACACAGTCAAAAGCCTTGCTGTAGTCAATAAAGCACATATAGATATCCTTTTGGTATTCTTTAGTCTTTTCAAGGATCCATCTCACATCCGCGATGATGTCTCTTATTCCTCGTCCTTTCCTGAATCCTGCTTGCACTTCAGGTAGTTCTCGTTCCAGGTATGGTTGTAGTCTCTGTTGAATAATCTTCAGTAGAATCTTGCTGGCATGTGGGATCAGAGCGATTGTGCGATAATTTCCACAGTCAGTTGGATCATCTTTCTTTAGTATTGGTATAAACACAGATCTTTTCTAGTCAGTTGGCCATGATGTTGTCTTCCAAATTTCTTGGCAGAGCCTTGAAAGTATGATAAACAGCAGCATCAGACTGCTGTAATACTTCTCTGGGAATGCCATCAATGCCTGGTGCTTTGTTCTTTAATAAGGCTTTCAATGCTGCTTCGATTTCTTCTTTCATCACCAATGGTTCTGGATCATAAAGTAAAGGTTGAAACGGCTGTTGGTCCATTTGATCTTTATCATATAATAACTCTGTATATTCTTACCACCTTTTCTTGATCTCCTCAGCATCATTCAACATAGAACCATGAGCATCGTATAACATTCCAATTTGAGGCTGGAATTTTTTATTTATCTCTTGTAGTTTTAGCAAAGCCGATCTTGTTCTTCCTCTAATAGTTTCTGCTTCATTTCATGTGTCATTGTAGTACTTTTCCTTGTCCTGTCTTGCTGCCCGTTGGAAATCTCGAGTTCTGTGATTGTCTTTCTTTTTCCTCTGGCTTTAGTTTCCCTACATTTCTGGGAATTTTCAGAGTTTCTTCAGTAATCCATTTTGGCTGTTTTTGCTTTTTCACATTTTGTAGAGACTTCTCGCTTTCTTCCAACACAACCATTTTGATGTCATTCAATAACTCTTCTGGGGCTCTGTCATTTGTATCTAAAGCAGCAAATTGATTTTGCAGGCAGTTTTTAAATTCCAGTGGTATATTCTCAAGGTCATATTTTGATACATTTATGAGTGGCTTGTTCTTTTTCAACTTTACCTTGAGTTTGCATACTAGAAGTTGGTGATCTATACCACAGTCAGCTCCAGGTTTTGTCTTTGTTGATGCTATAGAGCTTTTCCATCGTTGACTTCCACAGACGTAGTCAATTTGATTTTTGTACAATCCATTGGGTGAAGTCCATGTGTACAGTTGCTGCTTGTGTTGCTGGAAGAAGGTGTTTGAGATGAATAGATTGTTTGTTTTGCAGAATTCTATCAGTCTTTTTCCAGCTTCATTTATATTGCCGTCCATATTTTCCAATCACTTTGCCTTCTTCTTTGCTGCCAAAATTTGTGTTCCAGTCACCCATGACTATCAGGATCTGTCAATTTCAGTTTGCACTTGTTCATAGAACTCATCAATTTTATCCTCTTCTAAAGCTGTTATTGGGGCATATACTTGAAGTATAGTTGTGTTGATAGACATTCCTCACAGGTGAATAGAGATTAAGCGTTCACTAACTGAATTGTATTCCTTTACAGTTCTTGCAAAGTTCTTCTTTATTATAAATGCAACACCATTTCTTTTGTGTCTTTCATTTCCCACATAGTAGACCATGTGATCATCTGATGCAAAGTGCCCAATGCCAGTCCATTTCAGTTTGCTGACACCTAACAGACCAAGTTGTACACTTTCCATTTCATTCTTGGCCACCTCCAACTTCCCTTGTTTCATGCTTTGTACGTTCCATGTCCCAATATGTAAGACAACTTTACAGCTTCTGACTCTCATTTCATGTGCAGCTATATCAGCAGTCAGACATCCCGAGGGCTTTGATCCAAAAACATCATAAATGCTGGCTTTACTCTGAAAAGTCTTCAGCTCATCCCCATTAGCTAGTTGAGTGCCAGCCAACCTGGGGGTCTCATCTTCCAGCACTGTAGTGCAATTTGTTTTGTTGTGACTATCCATTGGGTTTTCATGGCAAGATACAGAAGTAGCTTGTCAGGACTTTCCTCTGAGCAGTTTAAGTTTAGTGTTGTTGCCATTGTCACAGAAATGTGTTCTTCTGCCACCAACACCGTCCCATTCTGCTGCTGCCCAGATGGGTTTTCATGGCTAGTTACAGATGTAGATTGCCAGGCCTTTCCTCCTCACAGTTTAAGTTCAGTGTTGTTGCCATTGTCACAGAAATGTGATTCTTTGCCGCCAACACTGTCCCATTCTGCTGTATTAAAAGGTTTGATTGCTGTTTTGATCTGAGCTCTAAATTTGCACTGTCTGGTGTACCAAGAAGGTGTATCATTTATCCCTCCCACATTATTGCCTCGCTAGAAGGTCACTACATAAAATGAGAAATTCAGAACTTCAGTAGAATTTTTAATCTATCTTGTAATACTATACTATGGCGTCTTTTTAGAAGGGCAAAATGTGATTTGTATGTGCCAGTGATGCTGGGAAAATGTGCAAGTCATGGACATGCACAAATCACCATTATGGAAAAATGGTAATATAGATGCATGTGCCGTGGTCACATCCATGCATGAACCTTTCCAAAAGGGATATTCCAGGGGTTTCTCAGGATGGGGTAATGGTGTCTCTGAAAACTGCACATTCAGAACATATTTGTGAAAGCTCCTGGATAAATGCAGGGCATTGCCCCTGCATCTGCCATGATAAACCTGTTGTAAAAGTAGAAAAAGCTGTGGACTTTACTGTCTGCTGAGAGAGACTTCATTAGTGGTGATTGGAGGAGACTGGTGCCCTGTCACAACCCTCCCCATGCCTTGTCTCATCCTGTGTCTGACTGCTTCCCAAACCTTAAAAGTACCCATCCCATCCCTTCTAAGCCTCCAATCTCAGTGTACTAAACCAACTCCCATGTTGTATTTGTTGAATCTGTGACTGAGTGTCCTTTGAGCTGTGTGTGAAGTTCCATAATGTTGTGTGTCTGGGTGGCCCCCTTTGCCCTGTGTTCATGCTGTGCAGTTATCTCCAGTATGGGCTTGGGTGTCAGTGAGTGTGTGTGTGTGTCTGTGGATGGGTGAGTGTCTGTGCAAATGAGAGTGATAAGGTGTGTGAGTATACACAAGGGGTTTACAAGTGTGCTAGTATGGGATTTAGCTGGCATGGAGGAAATAAACACTTTATTAGTGCTAACAGTGCTGCATGAGACCCACAGGGAGAGCAGAAGGCTAGCAGGGAGGCATACATATCACAGTATCTACAGGCCCAGAACCTTGTACATGGACCTGACTAATGAGCAGTGCCTCACCAGGCTCCATTTTGATAAGGCAACCATCCACAATCTCTGCCAGGATCTGGAGACAATCATCAGTTCAAACACACACAGGGACCAGACCATGCCTGTCCAACTCAAGATCACCATGGCTCTTGCCTTCTTAGCAACTGGAAGTTTCCAGTCTATGTTGGTAGCCACTGCAGGTCTCAGCTACTCTGCAGTATCACAGTGCATCTCTCAGTTCCTGAGAGCTTTCCTAACCCACACAGCTGACTTGTAACCTTCCCACAGAAGTACAACAGAGGCAACAAACAGTTCTACAATTCTATCAGTGTTGCGGTTGATAGACTGCACACATGTAACTCTCAGACCTCACCCCTCACGAGAGCGAGAGCTGATCTTTAGGAATAGAAAGTCATTCTACCACCTTAGTATGCAAGTTTTATATAATGTATAGGTGTTTGTCTGGGTGGTTTCTCAATTCTTCTTCCCCTACCCCAGTAGTAGGCCACTATCAACTGTGGTATGAGGGCCGATGAAGTTGATTTTATGTGCAGCTTTCTTGACTCTCCTATGATTGTACTTGGCATTATGCTCTCTGTTTCTGCTGCAGGTGGTGTCCTGGAGCATGCAGCGATGCTGATGGGATGATGCCTCCTGGGTGTAATGTGAACTGCTTTTACATTGTAGGAATATGTGGTCTACTGAGTTCCCCCCACAGCCTATCTTTATCTGTGTATATAGGGGCAGAGGGGTATGGCCTTTCATTTGATTTATATTGTAAAAATATATGACATACTGAGGCAGGATGATCTGCCTCTTGACCTTGTAGGTCCACTGTTGTTCCATCATATTGCCTTATATATATATATATATCTGTAGCATAAAAGCATCTCGCACATTCCACAGAGGATGGTGATAATAATAGTTTTGCAGACACCCTTCTAATGGATATCCTCCTCCCCCTTACCTATCCAAGATAAGAGGCATTGGTTGCAGTAACAGTGTGGGATGCAGCAGATGCAAGTGCCACAGGGCCGCTGACAGACTTGGGATTGGTAGACAATGATGACAATTAGCATTAAATATGTCCTGCATGATCCCCGTGTCACCTTGATTCTGTGTATATCAGATAACGAGCCATGCATTGTCCTGACCTTGTGTACTTGCTATACATTGATACTGGAGAGTCCCCCCCTCACAGGCTGCTGTTCTGTAAGTATACACCGTGGTGATTGACAGCATCACTATGACATGCATCTAGCTCTGTTCACTGTTAGCATCTGTAGTCAGTATCGCTGTATTTGTCTTCATGTATCACAAATACAGTGATGTGAACATTAATAAATGTGCTCCTTACATTTATCAGTTGTGCTATTGCTTTCCTAACAACAGAACTAGTGTGCAGCATAGTGTATGGCAAACAACCAGGTCTCCAATGCTTTCAGAATGCTCTCCGCAGTGCTGGGCAATCTGGCTTGTAAAGTTGGGAGGCTACAGGGGGTATGTACAGTGGTGGGATTCTAAACAGCTGAGAACTGATTTGGGCCACCTGTCAGCTACATGTGGTAGCATTGTGGGAGCCGCACGCCCAGACCGCATCCATCCTTGCTACAGTAGATGAATGACATCAGGGGCTTTTCCCGATGTCGTAATCCCTACTAATGCTATCAATCTACTTCAGTTGGGGGGATTCTGACTCCACAGAGCCACCATTGCAACAGCGTGTTTGGCCCAGTTCAGCGAACATGGTCTGCAACAGGAACGAGTTTGCGTGAACCGGGCTGAACCGACGGAATCCCACCACTGGGTATGCAGCTCTAGAAAGGATATTGGACACAGAAACCATATTTACTAAATAGTGTCATAGAGAATGGATGAGAATAGAACATTAAAAAAGCTGCACTACAGTTTTCATACCAGCACTTTGGTTCCAACCAGAAGCTGTCCTCAAACCTGCAACCTATATGTTAAGAGGCAGACATCCTGCAGGTAGTGCTCCAATGGCTCCTTGGGAGATTATTTCAACCAGTCTCTTCTTACCTTTGCCATGTATTGGTGGTGCTTGCCATTCCTGTTTCCTGAATGGTCCTGGGTTTATAAAGTTTGGGGCTCTGTGGAAAGTACTAACAACATATGTCACCTTCTTGATGGATGGACTCCTGCTGTGGAGATGTGGATTGTTATGTAGGCATGTTTACCTGCCAGGCAGTTTGTGATAGCATGCCAACATATAGCCAGGACTAATCCATATCAGGTGTGTCCAAATATATGAATATCACTATGAACAGAACCAGGATCTAGCCACCAAAGATGGCGACATATCAGTATGTGAAGTATATCTCAATAGCAGGGGTCCATACATTATTAAGGCTACATACCCAGTAGCTGTATTCCACAGAGTGCCAGAACACACAAACCTTGAGCTACTCATGAAGCAGGACTAATGACTCCACAGACACAGTTATGAGTAGGCAGCCTAGGCCTTGACTTCACAGGGGGTAGACAGTTCCACCTGCCAGGCCTGCCTTTAAATCCAAATCTCACAGAGTCAAGGTTCATCTTTGGCTTGGAAAAAATTGCCATTTAGCCATGATTTTGCCACCAACTGTAGTTGTTATCTTGCTACATTTAGGCTTTTGGCAGCAGCAACATATGCCTACTTCATAAGCATCATTGCCCTTAAATGTAAATATTTTCCCCAGGCGCCCCTACTGGCGTAGGAAATAGGGGCGTCCGGTGACATTTAATTTTATATTAAGGAGTGGTTGAGCTGAAGGACCAGGAGGATTCTGGTCCTTGTAGTGCAGAACTCCTTATAAAAAACAGTCTACGCTAAAGTGTAGGGTAATAAGGCTTTATTTCCCCGGTCAACGCTTAGGTTCAATAAGACACAAAAGAAAATGAAGGTAATTCTTTCCTCTAACAAAAAGGTTCCACCATTATATAAACAGTTAAGGGTTGTAGGTTTCACAATTGACTGTTTATCTGGGTTAAGGCTTCTTTCAAATCAATAGAAAATAACATCAGGAAACAAATGGTTATCAGCTTCACCATATGCAGAGTTATCTCTTCTCTATACAGTTAGCAAGGCAATTAAGCTAGCTCTTGAACAAAAGTTACATTCCATTGGTTCACTCTGAGGAATGGGAACACTGGTTTCACAAACAAAGTCCATTGACTCTGAGTCACTCCCTTCTTCAATGCTATGACTGTCTTCAGTATCTGTTAACTCCTCACAGAGGTTCTTCTGTTTCTCATACAACTTCCTTATCACACTGTTGGGAAGTACTTTTAAAAGGTTAGCTTTACTTCTTCTAACTTTCTGAGGCTTATCTATTTCCATAAGGTTTTCATCACTTAAACTTTCCCTTATAATGAAAGGCTTTTCATACCTTGGCTTCTGTAGGCTGCCACACCCAGGACTCAGCTTGCGACGTAGCTTCTCAGGCTGACAAGCTGTTCTGTGCACTGCTCTACAATCAGAGTTACCAGGAAAACCTGACGTGGATTTCCACTCTGTGTTTCTTGGCAAAAGTATCACTGTAGAAGGATTCTCTTTTCCTTGTGCCTTTCTGGTTTAGCATAGGAGACTTACTTGGGCTAGGAGAGTTGCTTTCATCAGGCAAGCTGCTTCTTTGGTTTGCTTGGCTTTGGACTCCGTTCTAATATCTTTGGCCTCTCTGGACTTTATCCCTTTGAGAATACCTCTTTTGGATTCTGTCTCCTTGAGTTGGCTGCACATTGAAGCCTTCCTCTTCCAGGCTTCTCTCACTGGTCCTGCTGCTGGTCCTTCTGACCTCGCTCTTGCCACTTTCCCAGCACTTGCTCTTGCCTCCTCCTGTTTCTGTTCCTCCTCCTGTTTCTCTCCCTGTTCCTTTATAAAGGGATTTCTGGTTTGCACGTTCTGAGTTTGAGGACAGGTGAAACTGCTTGTTGTTATTAGTGTGATCAATGCTAGAGCACGTTGCTTCAGGTACTGTGTAATTGTTCATGCGCCCTCTGGCTGGAACTGCGCTCTCTGCCTTTTCTGTGTTCCATGAAAATCAGGAGATTTTTTCAACACTGTTTCTTTTCTAGCTCCAGCCTCATGACATATCCCCCGAGTTAAAATATTACAACCTGAGTGTTCAGCCTCACTACAGCTTGTAATTGTAGCTTCTTCAACTGCCCTACAAGGCGGCTGTTTGTCTCTATTCTCCTTGCTATGGCAACGTGGGTGCCGTATCCTGTATTGAGATCCTTTCTTGACTGATGTACATAAGGCCAGTCTCTCACGCCAAAGTCTAAGGACATTTATATGGTATGTCTGTTCCCGACCGTTTGTATCTCTTACCAAATAAGAGGTAGGACTAAGTGGTTTGACAATCGTATAAGTTCCCCTCCATTGGGCTTCAAACTTTGGGGTAGGCCCGGATACTAAAACAATTACTCTGTCACCAGCAGTAAGTTGTCTGGGCACAGTACCTTTGTCATAATATTTTTTCTGCTTCTGCTGACTATCTTTCAGCTTCTCTTCCTCCAGCTTGGAAGTCCATTTTAGACGGGTTCTTAATTTTTTCAAGAATTGTGGAATGCCGCATTCATTTTCCACGGGCTCCACCCACTGTTCCTGGAGAATGTCCAGCAGTCCTCTAGATGATCTCAAGTACAATAGTTCGTATGGTGACGTACCCAACGAACTTTGCGTCCTCTCTCTGCACGCATACAGTATGAATGGGAGGATCACATCCCACTCGGTCATTTCGCCATCTAATGACCGACACAACATCTGTTTTATGGATTGGTTCATTCGTTCAACCAATCCATTACACTGTGGGTGGTAAGCTGACGTTTTCAGATGATGGATTCCAAACGCGTCCCAGACCTGCGCTAGGTATCGGGACATGAAGTTACTCCCTCGGTCTGACAGTACTTCCCGAGGAAATCCTATCTCGCAAAATAGTTTTATGAGTTCATTGGCGATGGTTTTTGCAGATATATTCCTTAAGGGCATTGCCCAAGGGAAATGTGTGGCTTGATCTATGACAACCAGTATATACTGGAAGCCTCTGGGAGTTTTGATAAGAGGTCCCACTATGTCGACCGCCAGTCTTCGTGTAGGGTCCGAGATTATTGGCATCGGCTGTAGGGGTACCTCAGGTGGACACAGGGATGTCACTCGTTGGCATGAGGCACAAGATTCACAGAACCACGAGGTTTCCTTGAACACTCCTGGCCAATAAAATCTGGCCAGTATTTGGTCAAGTGTTCCCTGTATTCCCTTGTGACCGCCTATTGGGTGGTCGTGTGCCAACCTTAACACCGTGGACTTGAAGGTCTTTGGAACGACTAATTGCTTCCGCACTTCATGGGTCCGGGGGTTTATGGCCTCCCTGTATAGTATTTCCTCTTCTTTAATAAACCTTGGAAAGGTATTTCTTTTTTCCTGAGCATATTCAAACGCACGTATTAGCGCAGGGTCATCCCTTTGTTCTTTTATAAACGAGGGGAATTTTTCCACCAGCTCTGCTGGAATCCAGGGCAATCCCTTCCCTGCTTCTAAGTCTGCCCGGCCTTGAGAGCGGTATTGCTTCTCCTTACGTTTTTCTGCCGTTGACTTCTTTGTTTTCATTGAGGGCTCCCCTATTAGGGCATCATGTGAAGGGAGGTCTCCCAAATCTGTGTCATGGGAACAAGAAGGTTTTTCTAAAGTTTCTGCCTGGGAACACGTGGAGACAAAAACTTCATGTGGACGTAATCCTTCTTTTAACCCTCTTTCAAAGTGAGGCCAGTCTCGACCTAAGACTAAGTCCTGTGGTAGCCTGGGTACCACAGCTACCAACATTTTTTCAGTTGTTCCCAAACCTCTTACAGTTAGGTTATAAACAGGGTACAATGTAGCCGTGCCATGAACACATTTTATTTTTACTTGGCGTTCTGGTTGATCTGGTGCGGACTCTGCTCGCTCTTTGACTAAGGACCAAAGCTTGCGAGAGATCATTGTTTGATCCGCACCGGAATCAAGTAGTGCCTTGGTTGGAACTCCTTGCACCAACACATCCAAGATTAAACCTTCACATGGCACTTCTCGGTTCTCTCTCTCCTAGGAGAGCCATGCGCGCTTGGCATTCAGTTCTCACATGACCTGTTTTTCCACAAGCAAAACATCTTTTATCAACATTCTTTGATAAAGCATCATTACATTTTACATTGTGTGGCTTAGAAAGGGACAGAGCTCCTAAGGACTGTTTGTATGCACCCACTGACTTCTCAGATATGTCTTTAAAATTTTGGGTAGCCAAATCTGTCTCCAAATATCTTTCCGTTAAGGTAACGGCATCTGCAGTGGTGCTACAATTTTGTAGAATTAGGAAACTCTGCACATTACTAGGCACTGCACGCATAAACTGTTCTAGGACTATTTCATCCATAATCTGTTCTACATTTTTACCAGCAGGTCTTAGCCATTTTTCCGCTAAGCTCCTGAGCCTGTGGCCTAATACTTTCGGAGTCTCACCCTTCTTAAGGTGAGCAGCCCGCAGCAAGCGATTATATACGAGTGGGGTCAAGCCTAAGCGCTCCCGAATGGCTTTCACCACCTCGGTATAATCTGCTGCTAATGCAGTTGGCATCGCCCGATAGGCAGATAGCGCCTCCCCCGTAAGAGAAGCGGCTAGCCTAATTGACCACTGCTCTTTTGGCCACTTTATTGCACTAGCTATCCTTTCAAAGGAGTCAATAAAGTCATTGATACAATCGGTGGCTGATAGTTTTCCTATGCTCAAAGAGTCCAAAGCGCCTGGTCCTACTGACCAGTTGCCCAGCCCAGAAACCTGTTCCTGTTGACTGGAGGCTCCCCCTGACATCTTCTGTTGCTGGGTAACCCAAGCCTCCATCAGCTGTAGAATGGGTTTCTGCTGCTCCTGCAGCGCTAGTATAGCTTGTTGCTGGGTTTGAGCAGCAAGCTCCCTCTGCTTTTCAAATTGCATCATCATCCATCCCAGCAATTCCTTCTGCTCCATAGTGATGGACTTTACCTAGGGAAAAAGGAGAAAGAAAAACAAAACCAAGTGTGGTCCAAAAACACTTAGCCCTTCTCTCCCTTTACTTTAATTTTTTTTTCCACCCGTATCCAGACCAGTCTACCCCTCTACCTTTTACATGGTAGCAGAGTAGATTCGAACTTCCAGTAGGAGGTTGCAGTAGCTCCTCGCCATATCCCTCTACGACTGCTGACAGCAATTGATGAGCTCCTCTCCTGGTTTCATCTTCCAGGTCTTGGATTTTGTTAAATCCAATCCGGATTTTTTTTTTCGACTCCACTCCGGGTTTTCTCATACTCCACTCCGGGTTTTCTCACCCAGTATTGGTGGTTTCTTGCTTTCTTTTCTCTTTAGCATCTTAGGGCATTGTCCCAACATCCAACAACTACGCCATTATGTCCCCAGGCACCCCTACTGGCGTAGGAAATAGGGGCATCCGGTGACATTTAATTTTATCTTAAGGAGTGGTTGAGCTGAAGGACCAGGAGGATTCTGGTCCTTGTAGTGCAGAACTCCTTATAAAGAACAGTCTACGCCAAAGTGTAGGGTAATAAGGCTTTATTTCCCCGGTCAACGCTTAGGTTCAATAAGACACAAAAGAAAATGAAGGTAATTCTTTCCTCTAACAAAAAGGTTCCACCATTATATAAACAGTTAAGGGTTGTAGGCTTCACAATTAACTGTTTATCTGGGTTAAGGCTTCTTTCAAATCAATAGAAAACAACATCAGGAAACAAATGGTTATCAGCTTCACCATATGCAGAGTTATCTCTTCTCTATACAGTTAGCAAGGCAAGTAAGCTAGCTCTTGAACAAAAGTTACATTCCATTGGTTCACTCTGAGGAATGGGAACACTGGTTTCACAATCAAAGTCCATTGACTCTGGGTCACTCCCTTCTTCAATGCTATGACTGTCTTCAGTATCTGTTAACTCCTCACAGGGGTTCTTCTGTTTCTCATACAACTTCCTTATCACACTGTTGGGAAGTACTTTTAAAAGGTTAGCTTTACTTCTTCTAACTTTCTGAGGCTTATCTATTTCCATAAGGTTTTCATCACTTAAACTTTCTCTTATAATGAAAGGCTTTTCATACCTTGGCTTCTGTAGGCTGCCACACCCAGGACTCAGCTTGCGACGTAGCTTCTCAGGCTGACAAGCTGTTCTGTGCACTGCTCTACAATCATAGTTACCAGGAAAACCTGACGTAGATTTCCACTCTCTGTGTTTCTTGGCAAAAGTATCACTGTAGAAGGAATCTCCTTTCCTTGTGCCTTTCTGGTATAGCATAGGAGACTTACTTGGGCTAGGAGAGTTGCTTTCATCAGGCAAGTTGCTTCTTTGGTTTGCTTGGCTTTGGACTCCGTTCTAGGTTTGCCAACTGGCTCCAGATGCGCCCGACAGACTTGATCTAGTCCTGTGTTTACCCCATTGCATGCAGGGGCTTGTAGTCTTGCTTTTCTTATGGAGTGCAATGGAGAAATCAAAACTACATGTCCCTGCATGCAATGGAGTAAATCCAGGAATGGATCAAGCCTTTCGGGCGCATCTGGAGCCAGTTGGCAACCCTACTCCGTTCCAATACCTTTGGCCTCTCTGGACTTTATCTCTTTGAGAATACCTCTTTTGGATTCTGTCTCCTTGAGTTGGCTGCACATGGAAGCCTTCCTCTTCCAGGCTTCTCTCACTGGTCCTGCTGCCGGTCCTTCTGATCTCGCTCTTGCCACTTTCCCAGCACTTGCTCTTGCCTCTTCCTGTTTCTGTTCCTCCTCCTGTTTCTCTCCCTGTTCCTTTATAAAGGGATTTCTGGTTTGCACGTTCTGAGTTTGAGGACAGGTGAAACTGCTTGTTATTAGTGTGATCAATGCTAGAGCACGTTGCTTCAGGTACCGTGTAATTGTTCATGCGCCCTCTGGCTGAGCTGCGCTGGAACTGCGCTCTCTGCCTTTTCTGAGTTCCATGAAAATCAGGAGTTTTTTTCAACAGTTTCTTTTCTAGCTCCAGCCTCATGACAATATGCAAACACTACATAATGCCAAAGCACAGACCTGCCCCAAAAGCAGCATGGGAACTAAGGGATATTTGTGGCCATCAGACGCTTATTGGATAACTATGAACCCTGCAAGTTGGCCATTGAGCATGTGCATAGGCAGCACAAACCCTTGAAGCACCCTTCTGGGTTGCTGTGGAACCACGATGACTGATTAAAGTCATGCAGAGCCATGGTTACATACTTCTGCCTGTATCAGGTATGGGATATAGCTGTAGGGAGGTGATATGCATAACATCTGGGACACCAAGAGCTGGTGCATGTGTATCGTGTGTGTGTGTGTCTGGACTTTTTCTCAACCCACACCAACAGATATGCCTAATTGTGTAATGAACCTGTTGTGACACCCTATCTCCATGTACTATAGTAGAGAGTTACACATTCCATGAGGCTCATACTTTCACTCAGCTTGGCATTTGATGGAGGCCTGATATCATGGGAACTATGTGGCATTCGATGCTAGCAGATTATCAGTATTCCATGGGGGAGGGATGTGAGGCGACCGACTTGTAGTGGCTGTGAGAGAGACTTTGCTAAATGCACAGTTATATGGTTCAGGGTTGTGACATCAGAGGTTTTTATGGAATGATGTGGCGGATTTCATGGGCACGGTATTAGCCAGATACCATACTATGCTCTAGAGGCATATGTCTTGTGGATACAAATGTATGTATTTATTTAACTGGGTTTATATATTGCTTTTCACAAGGTCAAAGCAGTGTACATGGCTCAAAGAACTGTTAACATATACATTAAAACTACTTACCTATACATAGTATGCACTGGAGCACAGGTTGAAAAATATATACGGTATGGTTGAAATTATATACAATATATGTCAGTTACTGAGAGGTGGGCGGGGGGATATGGGCTATGTGATGGGGTTAAAATATTCAGAGAAGAGGTGGGGTTTTAGACATTTCCAGAAGGTGTTGAAGTCAGTAATGTTCCTTAGTGGGCTTGGTAGTGTGTTCCAGATTGATGGTGCATAGAGTTGAAAGGTTCATCCACATGCTTGCTGGCTGTAACTAGTTCTGCCATGTGGGATGATCAGGGTGTTTGATGTAAATGTTCTTCTTGCTCTGGTCAGAGGGGGAGGTTTGAAGCATTGAGTGAATGAGAGTGGGGGGTGGGAGTGTATTGCTTTGTAAGTCTTCAGGAGGGTTTTGTACTTTATAAGCTTTTGTAGTGGTAACCAGTGGAGATTTTTGGGGATGGTATGATGTTTTCTTGTCTGGTAGTTCCAAGGAGGTAGCATGGTTGTGTGTAGTGTAGTTTGTAGGGGGTTTATTGTGAATTGTGGGAGTTCTTGGTAGATAGAGTTGCAGTAGCCTAGATGGGGGAGAATTATGGTTTGGACTGCTGAGCAGGCGTGGTTGAAGGCATTGAAGGATCTTACTTTTGTAGTATATAGCTTTGGTGGTTTTGCTTATGTGAGCTTTGAAGGAGAGTTGTTTATCAAGGGTGATGCCAAGGTACTTCACTTCTGATTGGATCTTCACATGTGTATTTTTAGAGCCATGGTGAATGGTGGAGAAGTGTTGTCTTTAGGTATAAATAGCTCTTCCATTTTTTGTAGTTGATTGATAAGTTGTTGTTTTCTAGCCAGTTGGAGGCATCTGCAAAGCATTCTTGGTGGGTGGAATAGGATGTTTTTATCATACTGAAGGTACAGTATATCATGATGTCATCTGCATAGATGTGACATTGTAGGTTGTGGGACCTTATGATTGAATGGAGGGGTTGAAGGTAGATATTGAAGAGGAGTGCTGTGAGGGTGGATCTTTGGAGTACTCCTTTGGGTTTGGTGGTATGGGGTGGAGGTGTTTGTGTCGATTCTTATCTATTCTATTCTTATCTATCGAGAGACGATGGCGGCGCTCACACTCAGACGAAGACCGAAGTGCATATAACTCACAACTCGCAGCACATCGCACCGCAGTGACGGATTCAATGAGACGTTACCACACGGACACGCTAAAAAGATCTCTGAACAAACCTCACGACCTGTTTGCCCTCGCCAAGCATTTGACAAAGGAACCTGCCTCAGAACATATAAGCAAAATCCACCCTCAAACATTCGCCGACTATCTGCAATCCAAACTCTGCCAGATCAACAACAATCCAGCACCTAGCACGACCCTTGAGCCATGCGATCGAATACCACTCACCATCTTCACAATACCGCCTAAACAGCGCATCGAGGACACCATTGCAGGTATCAACATGACCACCGCCCAAACTGATCCATGCCCTGCATTCTGGATCAAGGAACTATGGACCGACCTCAGTCCCTTCATATCCAGACTCATGGAACAATCATTCACAACAGGGGCATTCCCATGTACCCTCAAGCGCACCTCCATAAGACCATTACTAAAAAACAACAAGCTCGACCCTCAGAAGCCAGAATCATATAGGCCAATATCAAGCATACCGTTACTGGCAAAAATAATGGAAAAGGAAGTACAAAGACAAATCCAAGATTACATAGAAACCAACGCACCACTTGATGCATGCCAACACGGCTTTAGAGAAGCCCATGGTGTGGAAACACTGCTCACCACACTCTTCAGCAGCATATTAGCAGGCATCGACAACATCCGCCAAGGGTTCGTCCTTGTCTTCCTAGACATCGCAGCAGCGTTCGACTCTGTGAGCCACGAGCACCTCCTGGAACGACTCAAGGGGAAGGGAATCACCGATAAAGCACTGGAGTGGTGCAGGTCCTACCTTTCTGACAGATGGCAGCAGGTACGATCCAGCAATACATCATCTGATCCGTTCCACCAAAAGCAAGGTGTCCCACAAGGCTCCTCCCTCTCCGCCCTGATGTTTAATATATACATGCAGCCAATCTGCAACCTGATACGGTCATTCAGTGTTAACTGCCTGATATATGCTGAAGACGTACTGTTATACATGCCTTTTGCAACAGAGAACCCCGACCTCACACCATTAACAAACTGCATAAACGAAGTATCCAACTGGATGCAATCCCAAAACCTCAGGATCCAACACAAGAAAACGGAGGTGTTGTTCATTACAAGGAACCGAAACTTCACCGCTCCGTCCATCTTAAAAGTGAAGGAAGCAAACCTCCAGACCAAGCCCACTATCAGATACCTCGGCGTCACCTTAGACCAGCACTTGGATATGAAGGCGCACATAGGAAACATTGTAAGAGCGGTATACCATAAAATCAGATCACTTCGACACCTATGATCCCTGCTCGAGCCGGACGATTTCAGGACCATCTATCAGGCTCCAATCATACCACATTTTGATTATGCAAACTCAATCCTGCAAGGGCTACCTCAAGCCACCTTGAACCCACTGCAACTGGCAATGAACGCCACAGCAAGAGTCCTACACGGCGCATCAAGGAAAGACCATGTCTCACCCATCCTAAAACAACTCCACTGGCTCCCGATACAATATAGAACTCACATACAAGACCTTGCTACTTACATTCAAGGCCATCAAAGGGCTCACATCTGCGTCACTAATAGAACTAATACAGACGACACCCCACAATAGAGATAGACGATCAGTAGCACTCAACACACTGGTAGTCCCAAAATCAATAACACAATGCACAAAGGCGACAGCAGGCAGGGCCTTCAAATTCTGTGCACCAAGGTGCTGGAACAGCCTCCCTCACGGCATCCGAGCAATTCCAGACATTTTGCATTTCAGAAAGGCCTTGAAACACCACCTCTTCCTACTGTATTACCCAGTAACCAAGGCAGACACAGCACCAACCTCACAAGCCACCCACAACCCCCAGGATTGAAACCAATAAAGAGATCACGATTATGTTGTAAGTTGTAAATTGTAAATAGTTATCCCTGTTATCCAAGTTGTATCACCTGTTCAACTGTAAACACAAAGTACCATCGGAAATGTGTAATTTTATTGTTCATTGTAAACCGCACTGGTGCTGAATAGCGCGGTATAGAAGAGACTGTAAATAAATAAAAATAAATAAATAAATATTGATGTCTGTTGGAGATGTATGATTTCATCCATTGGAGAACTGTGTCATGGATTCCGCTGGATTGGAGACATTGAATGTGAATATTGTGGTAAACAGTGTCAAAGGCTGCAGAGATATCCAGGAAGATAAGTAGGAATCCTTGTTTGGTGTGTATCCCTTTTATAAGGGTGTTGATAAGAGAGACCATTAGTGATTGTACTCCTTGGAGAGGGCAGAATCCATGCTGCTATGGATCAAGAAGGCAGTTTCTGTCAATATGATCCTGGAGTTGTTGTACAGCTTTTTCTATGAGTTTGGCAGTAAAGGGAAGGCTGACTATTGGTCTGTAAGAGGTTGGATCTGTGGGGTTTTAGATTGGGTTTCTTTAGTGTTGGGCATACGGAGGAGATTTTCAAGTGTCCAGGCATTTTTCCTTTGTTGAAGTGTAGTCTGTATGATTTTGGGGAGTAATGGGCTGAGTTCCTTCTTTGCTACCTTGATCCATGTGGCTGGACAAGGGTCAAGGGGCGTAGTAATTGTGTTGATTGATTAGATGATGTTTTCCATGTGTTCTTCACTGATGTTGTGGAAGGAGGACCATGGGATCGTGCTGATGGTTATAACAGGAGGGAGGTAGGGGGCCAATTCAATTTGGAGATGAAATTGTAGTGTGTAGCCAGTTGATTGTGATGTCTTGGCTATTGCTGAATAGTGCTTTTGTCAGTTTTTTGATGAGGTCAAAGAGTTCTCTGGGTGATTTATTGAAGAGTTAAGCATCTTTGTGTGGTACTTACATTTTGCCATGTCTGTTGCAGTGCGATAGTTGTCTAGTAGATTTAGATAGCTGATTTTGTCATTATTGTTCTTTGTTTTTTGCCATTTCCATTCCAGTTTTCATAGTTGTGTTTTGAATGTGTGGAGGGATGGGTTGTACCATGGGGATTTTGGGTATTTCTTTTTTTTTAATTCTTTATTTTCGTTTTATTACAACAAAGGAAAGGAAGACATACAGCAAAAGACAGATACATAGAATGTAATACATACACCAAAGTAAACCCCTACCACCCCCCACCCCCCTGCTTCTTCTCCAGAAAACTAATCATTCCCGAAGCGGGCATGTACTGACATTATTGTGTTACAAAACCTAACGGTGATCTGAAACATGATGAGTGTACATTAAACAGACATGTCGGAGCAATGAGCTGATTGTACATAATCATTGAGCATCTGCCATTTAGACAAGCGAGAGTGAGTTTGGGTATGGGGAATAGCTCTCCGAGATATCTGCTCATATTTACTATATAAGCAGACGAGGTTCCACCATTCATTGACAGTAAGTCGAGAGCTATCCTTCCAATTCCTCGTGATTAAACATATGGCTATACCCAGCATGAAATCAAAGGAGAAAGCGACCCTTCTTAGGAAGAGAGGGGACCTCCGCCACTGAGCGGAGTCCCACAATCTTCCAAGAAAGAGGCTCGTAAAGGTGTTAGATAAATTGAATACGACCCCAGACCCGCCCCCAGTAAACCTGTAGTTGAGGACATTCATAAATAACATGAGCGAGGGTTCCCACGGCAGTATGACAAGACCAACACTGGTCCCTAGCAGTTGTGTTCCATTTGGCTATTTTTTCTGGAGTATAAAAGCATCTATGTGGAAAAAAAGAAGAGAGTTTGGGTAATTGAGGCAGACCGGGAAACCCGCACTACTTTGCTCCAGAAAACGCTCCATTACACAGGGGTTAAAGTGGTTTGCAGTTCGCGCTCCCAGGCTTGTTGAGCTCTACAAGTGGCAGTATCCGTGCCCTGACATAATAGTTTATACAAGTTAGAGGCTACCCCATGTGTACTACTAATAGAGTGAACTAGTTCTAATAGCCCGTCCTCAGCAGGGACAGAGGGCGGCATGATTTGAGCACTTTTGAGGCAGTGTTGAAGCTGCATCAATTGAAAGTAATGTTTCGCTGGTAACGCAAATTCCTTTTGTAAATCAGAAAAGGTTTTCCAACGAGCTGCGGAGAAGAGCTGTTGGGGTGTCCAGATCCCCCTAGAGTACCAGGGTTTCCATGCTATCGTTCTATGTAGGACTTGAATTCTGGGGTTATTCCACAGCGGGAGTCCGTCCTAAGGACATACGTTTGGGCCCAGTGATAGAATGAGAGTGTTAAAGGCCGCCAGAGTATCGACAATCATTGGGGGATGGCGGGTGTCTACTTGATGGAACATACCGGGAAGATGGATCAACGGAATTGGGCTACTAAACTCCTCTTCTATGTCAAGCCAAACTGGTCTGCTGTCTGTTGAGGCATCTAGCCATCGGGCACCTTACTTAAGTAGGAAGGCTTGATGATATCTGAGAAAATCAGGAAATCTGGTACCCCCTAGTTCCTTCGTAGACTGTAGTTTATGTTTAGCTATCCTTGGTGGTTTGCCCTGCCAGAGATAGCGGACGAGAAGGCCCTCAATATCTTTGTAGGTGTGTAGCGGGAGTAAGCATGGCAGCATTTCTAAAATGTAGTTCACTTTGGGGACTATCATCATTTTCACAGTTTCTAGGCGGCCCCACCATGTAAGGGATAAGGGAGACCAACGATTTGTAAGCTCACGGACTTTGGAGACTACCTCTTTGGCATTAAAACTAATAGTGTCATCTAAAGGAGCGGCCACCATGTAAGGTTTAATATTGAGTTTAAGAGTTTCCTTCGAATTTAAATGCGTTTCCTGGAGGAAAACCAGGTCCGCAGCTTCATGACTTAGATAGCTTAGGATTTTCTTCCGTTTTATCGGATTATTGATTCCTTTTACGTTCAATGAGAAAATCTTACATGGTGCCATCAATCGGTAGTAGACATTTTAGGTAAGGGCGCTTGAAAACATACAACATAATCAGAATCTGTACAACAATGACATAATCACCGAGTATGCTGGCCAATACACCCCATATTGAAAAGTATGTACCAAAGTAACTTAGAGAAGAAGCAAACCCCCAATGAATATGGCGACCATATGTCTGCGGGAGGAGGCCCTAGAGAGGAAGATAGAGACATAAAAAAAAGAAAAGAAACACCAGGTTCCATAATTAACACTGTCTCTGATACTCATCGAGGCTACTGTGGGTAGATGGAGTCAGGTCACAGATATCATCAAAAATAAGGCAACAACCGCCCTCGATAGACTCTTCGCTGAGCCGCGGCAAATCCAATATGGAAGGTACAGCGGATATGAGAATACTTGCAGGATTATTCTGGAAATCAGCGCATCAAGTCGGCTTCTTTAGAATCCAAAAACTCCGCTAGCAGATCAGGGTCCTCAAATGTTCTTGTCTGATTGTGAAGCGTGACTCGGAGCTTGGCCGGGTACATCAGGCCATAGCGTGCTTGTAGTTGTTGAAGCCTCGGCCGGAATTCCAGAAAGCGCTTTCGGCGGTCGACCGTGGGCTTAGCCAAGTCAGGATAGAAGGAGATCTTGTGGCTCTCAAACTCCATATGGCCCTTTGCCCGAGAGGCACTGAGAATTTGCTCCACATGTTGATATCTCAAAAGGCGAAAGATGATAGGCCGCGGGGTCTTCCTGTTGAGCGTTATGTTTGTGGGTACACGATGAGCGCGGTCGATCTCCAATTCTTTGGTAAAGGTGATTTGGAGCAGGGAAGGGAGGATTTTACATAAAAACTCCTTCATGTCTCCCGATTCAGCTCCCTCCGGTATGCCCACAAGTCGTAGGTTGTTGCGGCGCGCTCTATTATTGCCATCTTCCACTTCTTTCTGCAAGGCCCGCACCTGACGTTCAACTTTGTCGAGTTTGGATAACCGGACCGCATGGGAGTCTAATATGCTCTCCATTTTGTCCTGACGCGAAGAGAGCCCCTCTAGCCTGCCTTGCAGAACACCAAGATCTTCCCGCAGCGCTCGGAGTGCTTCACCGTTTGACTGCACGAGGTCCTTAACCCCTCTAATCTCTGCGAGGATTTCCTGCTGCATTTCGGGGCCCTCGCGCAAAGCCAGCCCCTTCTGCGGGGACGGGGGTTCGGTTTTGGAGCGTTTGCCGTGAGAAGCCGCTGGAGATCCAAATTCCAGGCGCGTGGGTTTGGTCCCCGCCATCTCACCAATGTGCCCCGGCAAGATCAGAGCAGAAGTTCAAGTATGTCCGGTGTTAATTCAGGATTCTGAGTAGGCCTCTCGGGAGCCTCAGTGTTATGCGACCATCCCGCTGGACATCGGGCCCCGCCTCGATTTTGGGTATTTCTTGTGTGAGTGTTGTGTTGTGAATGTTGCGGTGGCTGCTTTTTCCATGACGCAGTTCCAGTTTTCAACAAGTATGTCAGGGTAATTGCATTCTGTTTGTAGTTGAAGGAGGATATCTGCCAGAAAGTCTTCTTTGTTCTATTGTTTGAAATGTCTTCTTGTTGGTTGTTGGGTGGGAGGAGCATTGGCTGTGGCAAGGGTGAGGGAGAAGCTGATTAATGTGTGGTTAGACCAGGGTACTGGTTGGGTTACTTGTAAGGGAGGGCGGCCTAATTGGGTTGCATGGTTGCTAATAAAGATCAGGTCCAGAGTGTTTCCCTTTTCATGCATGGGGTCTGTTATTATCTGCTTGAGGTCCATTGCTGACATTGCTTCCAAGAATATACTTATAAGTGTTGGTTGTATTGATGGGAGGTTAAAGTCTCCAAGGACGATGGTGTTTTTGTTCATTTTTGTGATTGTCAGCATTTTGTTAAGGATGTTAGATAAGTCGGTGGAGGTTGTGGTTGGGGTTCTGTATATGAGGAGGATGGTCAGCTGTTTCTTTGTTATGAAGAGGGAGTCACTTTTGTTTGTGTTTTCTGCTAAGTGGTAACAGAATTTAAGGTCTGTTTTGGTTATGATAATGACTCCTCCGCCTCTTCATTGTGATCATGGACAGTGGAAGAGTGTATATCCATCAGGTGTGAGTTGGTTCAGGATAACATTGTCTGTTTCTGTGATCTATGTCTCCGTTATGCATAGTATATTGAGGTGTTGGGTTATTAGTAGGTCCCTGATGATGGGGATATTGTTTCTGATTGAACAAGAGTTAATGAGTATGAATTTGAGTGTGCGTATGCGTGACTTATGGTCTAGATTCCCTGCAGCATAGATGTGGGAGGTTGGTATGTGAATGAAGTGCTGTGGATTTCTGTGGCTGTTGTGTTGGTATGGGATGTAAGTTAATTGTTGGATGAGTGGTCTGCACCATAGTTACAATGTGCTGTGTGAGTGATAGTTGTGGGCCGAGGCAAAATGAAGGTTTCCTAGTATGGTGTACAGTGTTAGGTATATGGATAGAATGTTCCGTGGATTCTTGGAGACAACATTCTTTTGTGTGTTGCCAATTGTCAGTTTCAAATAGGGAGGATGATATTTTAACCTCCAAATGTATAAGTAGAGGTGTCATTTTAAAACTGAGTCTGGTAAGGACTGAATTTTGTGGATGGTGCAAAGCCTCTGCTGTAACTGTTTGGGACTTACCCAACATGTTCCTATATAGTGACAGAGAAAAATCATTTACTGCATGGTATGCGTACTATACCATGCAGGTAAATCTTACAATGACATGCATGTTTACAGCCATGCATGTATCTTCCCATAGGGATACCCACTGTGTGATTGCATGACCCAGACATGTTGTCCTACCAGATTCTGCTAGCACATTAGGTTCCACCTGTAAGAGTGGAGCTCCTGCTACTGGTTTGCCCATTCAATCCTATCTGTCCTCAGATGCTTACAGATTCTCCAGGATTTCTGAATGAATATCCACAGAGGCATCCCTTGAACTGGCAATTCTTGCATCCGCATTCATGCATTCTGGTGTTGCAGTGATTCGAATATCAAGATGGCTGTTGTGATGCAACCAGCTGAGCATCCTAGGATGCTCTCCATTCCTGGAGCTCAGTATGTATGCAAGGTTGCTGCCTGTATGTCAGTATTGGAACAGATATGTGCAGTGTGCCCAGTGGATCCCTGTTGGCATGCCTTGCAGTCCCTTTCCAGAGACTGTATTGTTACACTGACCCGATGTGTAAGATGATGCTCAACATGTGGATCTCTGTGTGCCAGCAGATATCCTCTGAAGGGCATGCCCAAGGGTTTCTGCCACTCCCTGTGCCAAGCTATGCTGCCCTTCCCACTTGATAAGCTATACAGTCCAACAGACAGGCACAATCCACATGCCGCACAACAGACCCAGTCAGAAACGTGGAGGCAAGGAAGGAACTATTTATTTACCACTCTTATTTCATAAAGCCATGAAATAAGAGTGGTAAATAAATAGTTCCTTCCTTGCCTCCACGTTTCTGACTGGGTCTCTTCCCAATTGATAAGCCACACCATCACCCCTGCTGCCACTGACTCTGGCACTGGGCTCAGGGGTCAAGGGAAGGTGGGGGCAGGGCAACTCATCATGGCATGGCTTGGCACAGCAGCCTTTGGTAGGCCAAGTGCTTTTGAACATATGGTTTGCTGCTTCTGGCCTCCTATGGATGGGCTGACCCTGATCCTATGACCTTCTGTGACAGCTATACAATGGGCATTCAAAAGAGTACAATAGAGGAAGGAGATTTCCACTACACACCACCATGTCTGTACATGTCACCCAATCAATGAGGTGCCATCAACAGTGCTCTGCAGATGACAACTGTACAACCACACTGAGCACTGTACTGAACCCTCTGCTGCCATAGGCAGAGAGTAAGCAATTGGCAGAGGAACATTAGTCAGTGTCTGGTTTGGATGGTGCTACTAGCTGGATTTCTACCTTGTGATGAAAATTCTGTAAGTTCAAGGCACAGCTGTGGAAATGATGACACAGAGTGTGTTTTCTGGTTGTTATACCTTTTATATGCTCATTGCTGGACATATCAGAAATGTATGTTCAGGCCCATTCCCCAACTGTATGCTTTTACTAGACAGAGTTTGCACAAAGTAGTGATCATTTTAACTTTTATTATATTAACATAACATACCCTGCCCTCAAATATTTGACCCAGCCACTTCTCTATAGTTGCCCTCCTTCCCTGCCAACTGGGTGCCTAGAAGGAGGGAAGGGGATGTGTGCCACAGGCTTCTGGAGATCTGCACCAAAGGCATGTATCTTTACTTTGAGGCCCTCAAGGTGCATGGCCATGATGTTCAGGGGCCTTGCAAGTGCAGCAAAGCCCTGCTGTACTATCCATTCAATGGCAGCAGGACTTTGATGTCTGCACTAGGATGTGAGAACTCATAGGCATCACCTCTTCTGGCTGCATGCTAGGCAGCATCATCTGCACTTCCATGTGCTTCTCATGATGTGCATTCAGTGTGCCTAGCACCCCTCCCTCCCCACCATCACATCCCTACCCCACATCCCCAACCCCCCTTTGAACCTGTAACCTTTTGGTTAGAAGGCAGGCATCTTATAGAAGAGCTAGCACATCTTCAGGTTGTCCAGTTAGTGATGGCCAAATAGGATCTGAATTAGGTTTGGTAAATGTCTCTGATAGTATTGTGGCGCTGCACCCCATCTAGGCGGTTGCCTTTAGGAGGCAGCGTGCCATCTAATGTCTCTTTTTATGCTCTAGCCCCAGAGCTAAGGCTTCTGGAATTGTAGTTGTGGGCAAATAAAGCAGTCCGAGTGGTTTTAGAGGCGAACACAGGAAATTTATTATTTTTGCGGTTTAAACTTTGCAAACAATTCTTCTTGGGAAGTATGAACAGGACAACACAAAAGGAAGGGTATTTCTTCACCCAAAAAAGGTATCATACAAACATTGCAGTGACCAAATAAACTTGCTTCCATCAGTTTACATAGAACAGAAAAGTATTTTCTTTCTTCACCTGCCACAGTTGAAACCAGTGCTTATTGCTTCCTATTACCATCTAGCACACTTCAGTTCCCTTCAACTGTTCAGGGTTTTAAAACAGCCTTTTTCCTGCTTGTCTGTATTACAAACAGCACAGCTATTTCTTCAACACATTCACTTCACACTTGAACATTCCTCTTAGCTTTCTCATTAGCAATTCTCTTTACCTCCCAGGTTTCCAGCCCTCAGAGTATCAGGACCATTAATTGCTTTAGCTCCTGTTTTTTTTCCTGGCTTAAAAACTGTTGGCCCCTTTTCACTCTGACTTTAGACACAAAGAGCAATCCATTAAAGAATCAGCAGAGTCCTGCTCCACTATACTGGGCTCCGTTTCCATATCTTCATAATCAGGCTCATAAGGTTCTGGGTTTGTATCTGCTTCTGAGAATTGTGGCTTAACTTTCTTTAACAGTGTGAACAGCTTTTCCCAATGAGATTTCTTTCTCTCCTCTGAGTTTCTAAAATGGCTGCAAGGCTTTTTACCTTTGAGTAAAACTTCCAAAGGTTCTATCTGTCTCCCCTTGCTTCTGGGAACAGTCTTTCTCACAGGCCTTTTAAAAAGGGTAATTTCTCCCTCAGGGTCTTCTAGGGCTGCCTCTGTGTCTGAGCTAGAATCCACCGCTCTCCCAAGGCTATCCCTCCTACCTTCAAACCGTGCTGCAGTGTCTTCACAGCAGGGGCTCCACTCTGAAGAGCAGTCTCTTGTATACCGGCTGCTTTGAGAGTTTCTCCTGTGTCTGTCCCTGGACACTCTCTGCCTTTCACCCCTAAAGATTCTGTTCTCTTCAGCCTGGTTTGTGAACTTTCTTTCCAGCTGGCTTGTAGTCAGCTTCCTTAGTCCCTCTCCCTTGGACGGCTCGTGACTTCTGCTGTGGCTGGCTCTGTTCTCGTGCCTTGCACTGTGCTTTGCACCTGGACCGTGCTTTGCTGCTGCTGTTCTCGCCCTTGCTCTAGCACTGTGCCTTGCTCTCTCCCTCTCTGTTTCTGATAGCTTAAATGTGTGTAAGCTTCCTCCACCTTCTGGTTCCACCCACTGGTGCTTCCTATCTCCACCCTGTGTTGCCATGGAGCCTGGGTGTGGTCTGAACTCAGTAGTTCTGCTAGTGTGGTTTTTTTCTCTGCCTGCAGTTTTATACGTATGCCTGGCTGAACTATTCCTCCACTCAGGTGAAAAAGTTTCATTTCTGGCTATTTTCCCAGGTCCTGCTGCAGCCTCGTCACCACAGTATTCATAGACGTTTTTTTAAGAGCTGACTGCTGGTGACCCAGCTGCCCCTCTGGGATTTTTTGGCAATGTATCACCAGAAGTAGATTGCCAGACCTTTTCTTCCCAGGCAATGAAGGGTAAATTGACTTGACCAAGGTCACAAGGAATGTCAGTTGGAAATGAATCCTTGATCTTCTGGGTACTAGGCAGTTGCTCTAACCACTAGGCTACTCCTCCACTCCATTTTGGTCTCACAGAATATCTGGCACATGTGCTTGGTGACAGAGAATCTTTGGAGGAAATGTCTACCAAAGAAGTCAATAGATTCACAAAGCAAAAGATCCATTTAGCATTTCCCATTGAGCTCCAGACCAGACAAACTTTAAGTCAGTCAGGAAATAGGAACGAGGATCACCCAGAATACTATTGTTCACAGCAGGTTGACTTGAACCAGTTCCTGTAGAGATGTGATGGGGGGGGGGGGGATGATTTTAATGTGTTGTTTGCAGATTAAACATGATTGAATAAAATCCACAATCTGGCCAAGATTGCATAACATTTCCTGTCTTGTCCTCTAATCAGCATGCCCAATGAATGCATATTCTTCATGTAAAAGGATATTCTGAATCCAAATCATTCATGGCCAGTACCAGCCTTGGTGGAAAACTAGTGTTTCTATGCACAATCCTTCCTTTACTTGGTTTTCCTGAATTTCCATGCAATGGGAACGAGAACTGGGTATACAACGCCTCTAAAGCAATGCATGTCTACATTCTTTGTGCTCAGTGTCCTGGTTTGCATTTGCCAGTATCCACCGTAGTTGCTAGTTCCTGCTTTCTAGTTTCCAGGGAGTACTTAGTTATAACCCAACATCCAAAAAAGAAAAAAAGCTCCCCTCCCCCCACTTGTCTGCTGCTGCTGCTGCTGCTGCCTGTACTACTGCCTGTCCTGCTCTCTTGTTTTGCTGTACTGCTGCTAAATGCTACTGGAGTTGTTGTCTTGTGTTACTTTCTGACATGCTGTAGCCTGGCCTATTGTCTTGTTTCCAGTCGGTTCTTTTACCCCACAAAAGACTTGAAAAAAAGAAAAAGAAAAACCTCCTCTAACCCCTTCCTCTCCTTCTGCTGCCCTCTGATTCACAGCCGCTACTTGTGTCACTGCTTGCCCAGTCTGCTTTTGCCCCCTCTGTCAGTGGCCTACAGTCTTCATGACACACCGCTGTAGTGATTCTTTAACCTCTTTTACTCTTGTAGGTGTTTCATGACCCTCTTCTTGCTGTGTTGCTCTGTGAGCAGTATCCTTGAGGGTTGTTTCTAGTCTTCTTCCTTCCTTGTATCTTAGGGTCTTCACTCCAGTGTACTTTGCCTCACTTTCAGTCTCCTTTTGTGTTTTGGGAATTTTATGCTATTCTTGCTGCATTGTTTTGCCATATGTTTCTCGGTGGGTTGATGTGCTTTTCCTTTTTTTTTTTCTTTTTGCACCTTACTTGATGCCTTGAGTGGTAATTCATTTGTTATTTATTTATTTTATTTTATTTATTTAACATTTCTTATATACCGCCTTTCATGATATCAAGGCAGTTTACATTGAACAAACTGAAATTACATTGAACAGGGCATTATAACTTGGAGATAACTATTTACAGGGAACATGGAAAATGGAGGGTTAAGTGGCTTGCCCAAGACCACAAGGAGCACCTGTGGGACTAGAAACCCCAGTCCTTCCGGCCCAAGGTTGCTGTCCTCTAGATGGACAATTTAACTCTTTTATGCTTCTCAAGTTGTTCTTGCCACTGTTAGTACTGCTTTTTCCCACTCCAAAATTAATTTTCTTGGTCATGTAAAATTGTTTGAGATGAGATTCTACAGTTTTCTCCATGACTAAAATTGTCAGTGCCTCAAGATGTTCCTGCTCAAGAGGTATAGCCTTCCATCCTATCCTGCAGATGTGTCAGCCCTCTTCAGGTGTGATATAGCTTCTTGGTCCTTTAAAAGTGTCTTAGTGTGAACAACTGAAGAAAAAATATAGTTATCTGGGAATCTCTATGGCTTTTGGTGATAGTGGTCCTGTTAGTAAGGTCACTGCAAGTGCTGGGGAACCCAAGTTTTGGAGTGCTGGTAGTAGTACTAGAAGCACTAATAGGAAAAAAAAAAAACAGTCCCCAGGACAGTTGAAATCACAGCATTTGCAATTAAACAGGAGCTGGGTAGTAAGTGTCATTTGGGTTTTAGTGAAAGTAGCAGAATGAGCAAGAAAGCAGCATTGAGCTGTGATTATAATGGAATGGGGCTTGTGTGAGAGGCTTGGAATTGTGGTTTGTGAGGTAGTTCAGGTGCCTGGGATGTCAGCGGCATAGGAGTTGTGAGTAGACCGAGGGGAAGGTTGCATGGTGGGGGGGGGGGGGAGGCTGCCCCTGCCTGCTGACATTGTTCGTGGCCATGGAAGGGGTTCAGTGCAGTGAGTGGTACTGAGCTGCAATGATATAGTATGTTGAAAGCCTGAATCGAAGGTGCCATAGGGCAGCAATAGAGACTTCCCTGATGGTTTTTCATGACCTATGGCAAGAACAGGCCACAGCAGAGAGGCTGAGGCCATGAGCGGCATTTGGGCCATATATAGAAAGGAATGTAAGCAATGTGGCATTGAGATTTGATGGATTTAAAAGAGCTGCGGTCATAAAAAAATAAAAATTAAAAAAAACAGATGCTATGGGAGTTACTTGGTGCAAAAGGGGATTTTCCCATGGGAGGTGGAAATGAGGAGGTGAACAGCAGAAGAGAGAAAGCAAATATTTAAAGTGATGGAACCAAGGCAGACCCAAGGGTATCTGCTACCCTATTTTATTTATTTAAACTTAGTTTTATACCACCTTTCTACCATTCAAAGTGGTTTGTAGAGAACAACAAACCTAACAGGGCATCAAGATATACTCTATTGTACAATGAACCAGAACATAATAAAAGGTAACAGTAAGTTTGTACAGCCCAAATATTTAAAGTGATAGAACCAAGACAGACCCAAGGGTATCTGCTACCCTATTTTATTTATTTAAACTTAGTTTTATACCACCTTTCTACCATTCAAAGTGGTCTGTAGAGAACAACAAACCTAACAGGGCATCAAGATACACCAGAACATAATAAAAGGTAACAGTAAGTTTGTACAATGTAACTTGGGGATGCAACAATCAACTTTTATACATTGCACATTTCTTGAGTCTGCTAAAAGTGCATCTAGATGGTGGTTTATCTAGAGCAGGCATATCCAACAGGTAGATTGCGATCTACCTGTAGATCATGGAGGGATCAGAGGTAGATCACCAGCCCCACTTGGCTCCATCTCTCCAGCAGCTCGCCCCATTTCTAGGAGAGAGCTCGTGTCGGCAGGTCATCTGCCGAGGGCTTGCCGCCGCTGCTGATCCTTTGCCTGTCTTTTTTTCCTGCCTGTGGGAATCTTGCCTGCGGGTGTATTGGGGGTGCTTGTTGTTTTCGTGCCAATAGTTTGTGGGTATCCCAGGGGGCCGCTGCCCGTGTCCGTGCCCCGCGACGAGACGCCACAGGCCCAGCATCATACCTGGTCTCCTAATCTCAGAATCACCCATTCCTGCCCCCGCCCCAACACCCCTTAGAAGTGTGTTATATACTGGGCGATATCCATTCACCTGGGCTTTACCTGAATACACTTACCATATTTGTTGTGTCGTGTGCTGGTCGTTGGTCGCTTTATAGTTCGCTTTCATTAAACATTTTTGGGCAGACACAACAAAGTGTCAAGAATTTGGTGATTTTGGCGGGCTTTTCCAATTTTGTTCTAACTTGTCTATGTTTTGCCTTCAAATTGGTTCAAACCACTGTGACTTTTGCTTGCCTTTGCACTTTTATTTTGCCTAGCCTTTGCGTTGATTCTACACTGCAATTTTATTTTGCCTTGCCTTTGCGTTGATTCCACATTGTGTGCAGAATTTATTAAATCACGTGTGGTGGTATTTGAAATTGTTTGGCGGTATTTGATTTTATCTAGTTTGCTGGACAGGTCTTTGAGTATTTTTGATGATTGTTTGGTGGTATTTGATTATTAGTGCCAGTATGCTGAATTCTTATTTTTACTTTTAGAACTGCATGTATGGTTTTGGCATCTCCAGTCCTTGTATTGCACATCATACAGAGGTCTTCAGTTCCTGTTGATCTTTCATACTTTGGGACAGTGACAGTTTTGGACCAGATTCAGCCAGTATTTAAACTAACTTAGCAGATTTGGCCTTCTTACATCCAGCCGCCCCAGTATAACGAAGATGAATGTTCCAAAGAAGAGCAAAACCTACCACTTTCATGGGAAATGGACTACTACTTCATCATGGTGAAAGACAAGTGTTGTTTAATTTGTAACGCCCAGTATCCTTGCCCAAAAAGGGTAATCTGGAACGTCATTATAAGGCTCTGCATAGCAATAAGTTTGATGCTGATTTTCCACCCAAAAGTGAAATTCGTAAAGTGAAGCTCAAAGAACTTAAATCTAAATTGGTTACTCAGCAACAGTTGATGGTGAAGTCAAGGTCACATTCGGTCAATGCAACCATAGCATCCTTCAAGGTCAGCAACCTGATCGCAAAGAAATGCAAACCTTTCACTGAAGGGGAATTTGTAAAAGATTGTTTTCTTGAAGCAGCTGACAATCTTTTTGAAGGATTTAAAAATAAGAAAGAGATCATAGCTGCTATTCAAGATGTACAATTGTCAAGAAACACCATCGTGCGGCGAATAGAAAAGATGTGTGGAGACACAACTGAACAATTGTTGGAGGATGTTTCAAATTGTGTTGCTTTCTCACTCCAACTGGATGAATCTACAGACATAAGAGACACAGCCCAGTTACTAGTCATTATCCGGATGGGTTATGAAGACTTCACTGTTAAAGAAGAACTACTTGGAATGATTTCTTTAAAAGGGAGAACTACCGATCAGGAAATATTCATTTCTTTCCATTCTTTTGTGACAAAGTGTAATCTTCCATTGCATAGACTTGTTTCCATCACTATTTATTTATTTATTTATTTATTTATTTATTTTACATTTCTTATATACCACACTATTTGACATCAGCGCGGTTTACATCGAACACAAAACTTCAGTACAAAAACAGTGTCTGAGTTACATTAAACAGGGTCAATAACTTGGATAACAAGGTAATTATAAATCTCAGGAAAGTAAACTTTGATTGCAATGTAAACTATTTACATCTTTAAATTAGAGCACAGCTGAGACGTAATGGTCAGCGGAACCTTAAACTTACTATGTGGGGAATTCAGGGTCACTGGGTGATTTGGAGTTTCTATAACTAACAGAGATGGGACGTGATTCTGCACTCACCAGGAAGTATATAAGGAATAAGTAATGTTTGAGGGCCTTTCTGAATTGAAGTAGGTTGGTGATTGCTCTAATATCTGGTGGCAATGTATTCCAAAGCTTTGGGGCACGGAGACTGAAAGCCCTGTTTGCTGTTGATGAGGTGCTTTTTGTAAGTTCACGGGGAACCAAAAGCATATTTAATGCAATTGATCTTCTTGATCTATTAGGGGATATGGGTTTGATGAGCTCAGTTAAAGAGGTGGAGGAGAGACTGTTTAACGCTTTGAAGGTAAGTAGTAATGTCTTGAAAATGATCCTGGCCTGTATAGGAAGCCAGTGTATCTGCTTCAGAAGGGGCGACACATGCTCACTCCTCGATGCCCCATAGAGAACCCTCGCAGCGCTATTCATTGCAAGCTGTAAAGGATTCAAGGTGGATTGAGGGAGGCCTAGCAAAATGACATTAGCATAGTCAAAGTGAGGCATGATCAGAACCTGGTAGATGGTACGGAAATCCTCAGGTTCAAGCAGTGGACGAAGATGTCTTAGTGACCGGATTTTGTAGTATATGTAGCTTACAGTGTTAGCTATATGCGCCTTCATGTCCAGGTTCTGATCGAGTGTAACACCCAGAAAACGTATTTTATGTTTTGATTGTAGCTCAGCATCTTTCACCTTCAGGAATTGTGGAGGGCTGAAGTTCGGGTTCTTTGACATGAAGACCACCTCTGTCTTCTTATGTTGAATCCTGAGGTTTTGTGATAAGAGCCATTCCGATATGGCATCAAAACAGTTGCTCAGAGGGGACAGGTCCAAATTGTCTATGTTGAAAGGCATATAAAGCAGGACGTCATCTGCATATACCATGCAACTTACATTGAAAGACCGGATGATCTTGCAAATAGGTTGCATATAAATATTGAACAACAAAGCAGAGAGGGAGGAACCTTGTGGGACCCCTTGCCATTGGTGAAATGGATCAGACATCGCTCCCCCAGCACGAACATATTGCCATCTTTCGGATAAGTACGATCTGCACCACTCAAGGACAGTTCCACCAACTCCTTTCTCCTTTAGCCGTAATAGGAGGAGGTCATGGCTCACAGAGTCAAAAGCAGCGGCTCGAGTTTCTACACCATGTGACTCTCTGAAGCCATGTTGGCAAGGATCCAGGGGAGCAGCGGCATCGATGTGGTCCTGCAATTGACATTGCACCTCCTTTTCTATTAACTTCGCGAGAAAAGGAATACTTGAGATGGGTCTGTAGGAGTCTACTTTTTGAGGATCTAACTTACAGTTTTTTAGGAGTGGTCTGATGGAAGTTTGCTTGAGGGAAGAGGGGAATGTACCGGAGTTGAAAGACAGGTTTATTATTTTAGTTATTATTGGGCTGAATTCACAACGCAGTTCCCTTATCCAGAAGGCTGGGCAAGGGTCCGTCTGAGCAGTTGTGGAATTGAGAGACATGATCAGATCTTCAATCCGCTTCTTGGTAGGGGTAGAAAAAAAGGTTAGAGCTGTTTGGCAATCTTGACCTACGGGGGCATATTCTAATGGAGGTTTATTTGTTTGTGTAAGCTTGGATTGTAGGTAGACTGCGAAGTCTTGAGGATGGATCTCGCATTGCTTTTCAGGGGCTGGCTCTTTAGATAAGGTCTTGACTAGGTTAAATAAATCATGAGGTTTGTTTAGTGCACGCCTCAAGGTGTCCGTGTGGTACCGCTTCATTTTTTTCTGAGATGGCCTTGCGGTGGATGGATAGCTGATTGAGGCAGGCTGCCTGGTCTACCGTGGAGCAAGACCGACGCCAGCGCTTCTCGAGGTTCCGTAGTTGGGATAGTGATACTCTCAGATCATCTGTGTACCATGGTGCAGAAGCTCTTTTTCTAGGCAGCCTGTTGAGTGATGGTTGTAGTGCAATCACATTAAGACTGCTGTTCCAGCAGGTGATTAGATCTTCTATTTTTAGGGAGGTCTTGTTACGAAGTGAGCATGTTCCAGCAAGGATGCGATCTCTGTTGAAAGGAAGAAAACTCCTAGCCAGAGATTTGGGGCTGTTATTTGGAGCATTGTTGGTCATTGAATGTCTGTTGTGAGTAGGAATTTGGAAAAAGATGAGTTTATGATCTGACCACGGTACATCAGTTATAGATATCGCAGCAGTGTAAGATTGGATGTTTAAGGACTGTGGGGCAAAGATAAGGTCAAGGATATTTCCCTTTGCATGGGTAGGTTCATGGATTAATTGTTGGTATCCCAGGGATTCAAGCGCTTCAAGGAAGGCGGAAGAGTGACTATCTTGGAGAGCTGGAAGGTTAAAATCACCCACAATCCAAGTTGGGATATTAGGATTCTGAATGTTAGATGCCAGATCTATAATGGCTAGAAGGACGTCTGGGGAGGCTGAAGGTGCTCTGTATAGAAGATTTATCGTGCATAACTTGTTGGAGATAGAGACTAACTCGAGGTGGTCGGAGCTAGGAGCATCTATCAGCTGGAACTGAAGGTCTGATCTGGAGAGAATGAGCACGCCCCCTCCTTGCTTGTTTTGTCTGTGACTGGTAAACACTGAGAAATTGGGTGGAAGGAGTTGGTTAAGTAGAACATTGTCTTCTGCGGAAAACCACGTTTCAGTAACCATGAGAATATCAAGGTTATGGAGGGAAATAGTGTCCGCAATCACCGGCCATTTTGTACGAATTGAGCGAGCGTTGATGAGGGCACATTTCAAGCTTTGTGAGTAGAGGCTTTCGTCCTGTTTGGCTCTCGTCGAATGTTGGAGTGGAATGTATATTAGATGCTGATGATGTGCATGAGAGTTCCAATTATAACTGAACTTGGGTATACCTGTCCCTCTTTTTCCTTGGCTGTATAAAATCGGTATCCGATTGCCCTCAAGGGATAGAGCTCGGGAGAATGAGAGGCAGAAAGAGAAGAGTAGGTAACAGCCCGTTAAGGTGATAGGGGAACCCATCATTACTCACTCTGAATGTAGTCGCAGATACAGTGAGATATTACTAGCGAGTGGGGGAGATTTATGAGAATTCTGTAGGGCTGTTTCTCATTGGCATCGAAAACAAGCTATTTCTCTTATTCTGGTTATAAATTGGTTATGGAATGCAGATCAATTATTCCAAGTAACACAGTTTAGACAGGCAAGATTTAACATTAGCAGACTAGACTGACCCAGATAGTTTACAGGCTGCCTGCAGGAAAGCAAATGAAGTATCTATTCAGAGTGGAAAAAGGCACAATCTATTGATCTAGGTATAGATTAGTTATTATATGCATATATATTAGCACAAGTAATACAGATTAGACAGGCAGGTCGTTAAATAGCAGACTAGATTGCTCGAGATGGTTGTCTGCAGAAATGCAAAGAGAAGTATCTGTTCAGAGTGGATACAAAGTTATCAGATCACTAAGTATAGTAATACAGAGTTACCAGATACCAGCTTGTTGTCAGACATAGCATTCATTGATGTTTCTGGCCGATTAGGGTTGTCGCGGGCCAGGAAGGATTCACACAAGTTTGCGGCTGCTCTTTGCTATTTAATCGGCTCTTCTGGAGGACCTGAGAAGCTCTTCAGTGTTCATTAAGCGATTGTAGATGGTGGTGACAGTGCTTAGAGAGCTTCTTAAATGAACTCGGCCACAGCCGAGGAAACGGCGCCACGGACCTTGCCTAAGGGCCGCGCCAAAGGGCCCTCTGGCAAGGCCCTCAGGCACGGGCCCACAAGGCGCAGACACGCCCACTCAGCGCTCTTTTTAAGTGGGCCGCCGCCTGCCCCGATTGGGCAGTGTTCCCTGGTGGGGGTGGTTGTTGCTCCGGCCGGCTCGATCCCCGCCGGGAGAGCTGTTGGAGAGGCCGGAGAGCAGCAAACGACCGCGCGCCCGCTCGGCGCTCTTTTTAAGTGGGTCGCCGCCTGCCCCGATTGGGCAGTGTTCCCTGGTGGGGGTGGTTGTTGCTCCGGCCGGCTCGATCCCCGCCGGGAGAGCTGTTGGAGAGGCCGGAGACAGCATGACGACTTCCCAGATTTCCTTTCTTACCACTGCATCATTCACCAGCAAGTTTTGGCAAGCAAGAGACTCAATACAAAGACCGTCATGGACATCACTTTCAAAATTGTAAATTCATTTCATGGAAGATCATTTCAAAGACGGCTTTTCAATCTTACTCTTGATGAAAGGGCAGCGGAAATCATTTTGCACAGAGATGTAAGGTGGCTAAGTAGGCACAAATATCTGCAAAGATTTTGTGATTTGCTGAATGAAATAAGAAGTTTTTTGAAGGAGAGGGGAGATGTCCAAGCAGAGTTGGAAGATGAGTGGTTATGTGATCTGGCATTTCTTGCTGACTTTACAGGCGAACTAAGTGATATGAACCTTGAACTACAACGTAAAAACAAATGCATTGGCGAGATGATGAGTACAGTTTCATCCTATAAGAGCAAATTTGAACTAATAATGACTGACCTTGCAAACAACACTTTTGATCATTTTTCTAATACACAGGACCATTTGGAACAATATCCAAATTTTGTTTTTCAGAATGAGAAGTATGTGACAGAAATCTGTTCTGTTATCCAGGAATTCAAAAATAGATTCTGTGACTTCCAAAAAATTGAAACAGTTATGGAGTACTTGTCATACCCATTCAAAGTAGATGTGGACATTAAAGAAACTGCAGCTGCTATCAGTAAAAATTACTCATTGAACAAGCCATCTCTTGAAAACAAAATATTAACACTTAAAAATGACATTTTTCTCAAGACCCCGTGCTGAGCAAGAATCATTTTGGAAGCTAGTGCCTAGAGACAAATTTCCCAACTTGAGAAGATGCAGTAAAGCTGTACACTCCTGTTTCGGTTCAACCTATTTGTCTGAATCTGCATTTTCCCATCTGAAAATGACAAAGAGTACACAACATTCCAACATGACAGATGAACATCTCCAAGATTCCCTGAGACTGGCCCTCACACAATATTCACCCAACTTCAAAAAGCTGGTGGATGAAATGCAGGCTCAGACGTCTCACTAATGAGCAAGAGCGAAATATTAAAGATTGTGCAAGATCAGCCTGGATCAATACTCGCCCTAAATTTAACACAAATTACTTAATAAAAGTTAAAGAAAGTTATTAAGACAGTTAAAGAAAGTTATTACTCAATAAAACTTTAAGAAAAAATGTACTTTCCATTTCCCCTCGCAGTTCTTACAGGATCTTTGTCTCTCTGTTTTGTTTTTGCTTAATTTGCTTAACAGCTGATCACATCCATGTAAATGACAGAAGGTTCGTTAAAAATGGGGGGGGGGGGGTATTCCTGCAACTTTATCGGGTTAAAATTTAATTTGAAACTAATTTGAAACTTATCTTTCATGGTGGTAGATCACCGTCACTTTTGGCCGGAAAAAGTAGATCACGACCTGTTCGAAGTTGGACATGCCTGATCTAGAGCATGCTAGGTAGCTTGTGTCTCTGGGGCTGAGATTGTGTTAAAATGATCTTGGAAGAGAAATGTTTTCAATCTCTTCCAAAATTCAACCTAGGCAGGTCCTCTATGCGGCCACCCCCCACCCCCCAACTGTGGTGCTGTCTGGTCTGCAGGGCCTGTCCGTCCATTGGGCGAAAATGTTGTTCACACGGGGCTCCATGCTTCAGGGGGCTCAGCGCTAACAACATCTCGCATTTGGCACCGGCAGGCAGGGCGGCTTTGGAAGGAGCTGGAGAAGGCCCGGCTCACCTCTGACAGCTGCCAAAGTGAAGAGTGTCTTTTTTCTTCACTGTGGCAGCTGTATTACAGTATAAGATGCTGGCACACCGAGTGCTTGGAAACAGGAAGTCCCCTTTGACCTCAATTTGCCAGCATCCTATATTGTAATACAGCTGCCAAATTGAAGAACATAGGGTCTTTTCATTTTGGCGGCTGTCAGAGGTGAACTGGGGCCTTTCCGGTTCCCTCTAAAAACATTCAGACAGCTGCAGGACTCTTTGGGAAAGGGGGGGGGGGGTAAGACTGGAAATAGCTGATGGGGAGAGGGGCTTGGACTGGAAATGGGCTGAGTGTGGGGGTGTGTGCTTGGACTGGAAATGGGCTGACTGGGGGGAACTAGGACTGGAAATGGGCTGATGGAGGGGCTGGGATTGGAAATGGACTGATGGAGGGGCTAGGATAGGACTGGAAAGGTTTGAAGGGGGGACGAGGATTGGAAATGGGCTGATGGGGGGGCTAGGACTGGAAATGGGATGATGTGGGGAGATGGGAGAATGGTACTGGAAGGGAGCAGATGCTGGCTGGGAATGGAACTAGAAGGGAGCTAATGTTGGGGGAGGACTAGAATGGGATGGGACTGGGGGAGTGAGGATGGAGAGGGGAAAAATATTTTGTGTGGGAGGGAAGAAAAATCTACGATTGGCTGGGTATTGGGAGAGTAAGTGGGGATTGAGGATGGAGGGGTAAAATTTGATGCAAAAGGAATAAAGAAAGAAAGGGAGGAAAGACCAAAAGGAGAAAGATCAGTATGTTAAAGCAGATGTAGAGAGAGAGAGGAAAAAAACTATAAGAGAGAAGAAAGGACAAATGGACAGCAGACAATGGAGAGTTAGCAGAAGACATGAACAAAAATAGAAGAAAGTGACTGGAGCAATTGCAACTGAAAAATAAAATGCACAAACAACAAAAGGTAGAAAAATACTTTTATATTTTGAATTTATTAACTGGAATATGCCAGCTCTGGGAAATGTGCATCGCTAATGTCTTTGCATTTTTATTTGGTACTAGAGGAAATTAATTTATAGTTCTATTTCTCCAGTGTTGTTGTATATTCCAAGTTTGGCTTTTCGGGTTTCCAGTTTAATTATTGTCTTCCTATTTCTAAATTTTGATTCCTTTTCTTTGTTTGGTGATGGTCTATGTTCTACATGTGTAACCGAGCTGAGGTATTCTGTTCTTGTAGTTTCTATTTGATAGTGCCACTTGTTCTCTTTCCCCAGTAGGAGAGGTATTGGTATTCTCTGAAATGTATTGGTTTAATATTTGCAGTTTTGCCTTTTGATAGGTAGGGTTTGGTGCTTTGTGAATCCTGATAGTGGTGTTGTGATACGGTGGGTTTATTATGAGTTCTAAATGGGCAGTGTTTATAGTACTTCCTAATGTGCCTGGCGGTTGGCACCGGAGTATAGTAATGTAGAAATCTTTTAGTCTTTCTTTATCTATACACTCATTAAGAGGCATGTTTACTAAAAGTTACTGTACATTAGCTTTATGCAAATATTTATGCAAATTAGACCCCTTATGCAAATGAGGCCCCGCAATGAGTCTGTGCACATGGCCCTGCACCCCTCTTGGGCTGTTCCTTCTGGTCTGCCATGCTGTCCCCCCCAACATCCCTCTTCTTACCTAGAGGAGGGGTGGCATGGTTATCCCTCCTTGTGCTGAAGTGGCGGCTGAACTGCCAGTTCAGTGCTGCATCGGGCCTTAAATTTCCCATGCACATGCGCACTCACTGTCCCACTCTGATGCAACATTCCTGTTGGAGGGGGCAGGAGTGACAGGCTATAACTGTGTGCATGTGTATGGGCATTTTAAAGTCTGCTGTGGCACCAATTCAGATGCCAATTCACCAGAGAAGGTTGCCATACCGCCCCAGGCAACCACCTAGTTTGTCTAGTGAATGAGCCAGCCCTGGATGGAGCCCTATTTAAAGAGCGATTTAGGGGTAAGAAGAGAACAGCAGCAGTGGCCAGAGAGGGGAGAGAACAGCTGGGGCAGGATAAAAAGGGGTTTATATATTTAAGACTCCAGCAGTGTGGGCAAGCTTTAGTCACTGAGAAGCCTTTTCCAGGAGGTCATTTTTGGTTACAATGTTGTGATTTTTGAATGATTTGGATAAATTATACATCAAAAGGATGAATTTAATTAAAAACAATGTTGTATTATAGAGAACATTCACAGTTCAGCAAAGTTCCAGGGAAAGCAGTTTAGACGTTTGGAATTCCAAGCCAGAGCACAATGCCCTATTGATGTGTCCATAGTAACGCTATAGCAACACCATGGCAACAAAGCCGTTAGGAATGGGACACCACTGAAGCTTCCCAAGAGGCTAGACCTGTTTCTGAGCGCTGAGTGCCTGGCTTGGGAGTTCTGAGGAGAAAAGGCAGGAAAGTTTATTTATGGGTTGAGACAGAAGGAGAGAGAAAGAGAATGTGTCAGTAATAATTATTCTATGTGGCCCATGTCATACAGTTGCTTTTTGGATGCAAGTACTGAGTAGGCTTGCCAACCAGCCGGTTTTCAGCTGGCCTGGCCGGTTTTTCCATGGCCAGGCCGGCTGCCGGCACAGATGTAAAACCGGCCAATGAAAAGCTGATTTTTTGCTCTGGCAGCAAGATCAGGAGTGGCCAGAGCAAAAAAACGGCTTTTCTCCTTGTGGTAGGCGACGGCCTATGATCCATGCTAATTGAACTAAGCAGACAGGCTTAAGCAGCTTGACCTGTAACTGAAGCCTATAGTTAGGCCCAGAGGAATGAAACCCCCCCTGAATGATGACACCATAGAATTGAAACTTAACTCAGCTTAACTGAACATAGCTAAGCAGAAACGAAACACTTAGACAAGACAGAAAACAGCTCTAATTGGTACTGATAAGAGAGCACAGCTTCTATAGAATTAATTAACTCTGCAAAAAGCAAGGTTACAGTGCCCTGCTTCCCATATGTTTTAACAAGCTAAGCGACCTTGGAGGAGAGATGTAACAAGTTAGAGACACTGACCATGGTAATTGGGACTAGAAGGGGGGCAACCAGGTGCTGAGCCCAGACCAGGGTCCCGATTGGGTAGCCATATCAGTACCAGGACCAATAGATGGGTGAGAGGGGTTACTGGGACCAATGAAAAGTTTGCCTATGTCTAGAATGGAGAAGAACGCTATAAAAGTTGTTGTTTTGCTAGAAACCATTGCTCAGCCATTTTGAAATTGCTTATTGCTCGAGCCTGTGCACATTAAACTGGCTTGGATCCTTGAAACGACTCCTGGTTTTATTTATTGCATGCTTATCTGCTGCTACATTTCTTGGTGCGTTGGCCGGGAAGTGCGAGTGGTGGATGGTGTTCAAGTGAATAAATCCACGTAATTCGCCTTGAGGTTTGGTCCAGTTGGAACCATGCCAATCCGACGCAGGGGAATTTCCCTGGGCCCACCGATCCTCTTGAATCGGAGGGGGTTCTGCCTGGCCTCGGCAGGCACTGAGTCCAGCTGGCCAACACTTCCGACCCGGGGGAGTCCAGGATCCAACTCAGAAGCTTGGGAACCAGATCTGGTAAGAATAGTTTTGAAAACCTGTCTAGACAGATGAGTTAGAACTGCAGTTTGAAACTTGTGAAACTTGTAACTTGTAATCTCGAGAACTTGGAACTTGGAATTTGGTAATGAGAGCACTGATCCCCTCTCAAGGACGGTCCTATTACCCTTGCATGAGTATGCGCAAGGCGAAGCCATCGTCCTTTTTGTTTGGTAAGACTTAAGTCAACCTCGCATGAGTATGCGCGAGGTCCCTACATGAGTATGCGTGGGGAAAATTTGTTTGGAAATCCTTGCATGAGTATTCGCGAGGTACAGCTGTTATAGAGAATCATGATTCAGCCTAGTCAGAACAGACAGGAACTTGGAATTTGTAATCTCAAGATATTGGGAATTGGTAAGAGAGCATGATCACCTCTCAAGGAAGGGCCGAGTAACCCCGCATGGGTATTCGCCGGGTGAAACCCCCGTCCTTTTTGTAATTGGGAAATTGGATAAGACTAGTCAGAATAGATAGAAAGGAATGCATTCTGAGATACGTTGCTAGCATGATTGTGTGAATGAAGTGTGAATGAGAGGTCTGGCAGCACGGACCAAGCAAGAGTGGACTCTGGACTAGCGCAGTTCCTAGCCGGGTGACTGCGTCTAGGTCGCGAAACAGAGGAAGCATTTGGTGTATTGTCCGTCCTAACTGTGTATTTGATTTTTGTTATCTGTTGAAACCACGAGTTTCCCTTCTGGTATAAATGTGAGATTATTCTGTTGGGTAATTTGTGACAGTTTACCGATTAAGAAATAGTATTAAGAAAAAGAAACAGACGCAAACATTTGGGCTAGTCATTGTAAAATCAAGAAGCTGGTCTGACCCAGTTCGTTTTTCTACTGCAGTGTGAAAAACTGACAGGAGGCGTGACTGAAGGAAAGAATGTACAGTGTCGTCTTTCTAATCCTGTGCAGGCTTAAATCTCAATGCTGTTAGTTTGTGCTTATTTCAGGACAATTGTACCTGTGTTATTCAATATGTTTTTAATAGTAATGTTCCTTCTGCTATGGTTAGGTATTATATACCATTCGATAGGAATATTTAGTCAGGATTTTAGTTTTGAAGGTCGAATTAACCTCATCGGAGCTCCGTAAACTGTTTTTAGTTATATTCTCTGCTTTGTCTGTATTTTATTGTCACCTTTCAGAAATGATAAACTAAGCAAACTGTTTTTGGGTTTATTTCCTTTGACTTATAAACCTACAAAGTAATTATTAGATCACGACTTGACACTGATTTAAATGATTCTTGCTAGCATGTCTCTGTGAAACTGTGATCATTTAGTTTCCAGTGAGCGAAGGGGTGTGGCTCACACAGCTTACTAGGGAATGAGACAGCCGTTCCCGATTGAGCAGTCTCTTGCTTGTGTAAAATAAAGAAAGTATATCTGTTGTTTCAAAAACTAACGGCAGATTGCAACCTGAGAATGAATGGTTTAAATTCTGAGTGAATAAGAAAATTGTGTTAGGATTTTATCTTTGAAATCTGTACTAGTGACTAATGACGACCTTTACAATTTAAGATAAATTCATTTGTTTTAAATTTCAAGACGTTATTTCCTGATATACTGTGGCAAGCACCTGATAGAAGACATTTAGTGTTAAAACAAAACAAAACAAAAAGAGGGTGTATATGCATTCTAGATATCCATCCACTTTATGGCAAAAGTATTCAGAATGTCTTTTGAATGTCTGCTTCCTAAAAACTGTAAGATTTAAAGAAATTTCTTTTGCAGAGACATTACGGCTGGCAGCTAGTTGCTAAGAAATTTAATTCTAGTCATACGTAACAGATAGCTATAGTTCTCTCTATAAGATATTTTAAGAACTGTATCTAAATTGTATGTCTGTGCTCAATTTAAGCTTATGTTTACGGTAATAAGGTTTTTTAATAAGTGTCTTTTCAAGTATGATCAAGAATTTCAGTAAGGGATTTACTGAAGACTATGAAATGTCTCTGTCCCAATCAGGATTTTGCCCCAGAATCTCTAGATATCCTGTCTCGTTACTCTCTCTCTCTCTCTGTAAGTAGCTCCGTTTAGAGTGCTTAAGGGGGGATGGAGCCCAGTCCACCGATGATGTCACCCCCCGGTGGGCGTGAACTAATGTGCCCACAGCAGAGAAGTAGATCATTAAAAAAAAAAAAAAAAAAAAAAAAAAACCTCCTGGATAGAGCGTTGCTAGGAGAAACAGAGCCCAGGAGAGGGAGGGGGGGACTCCTCCCTGTAGATTCCCTAGTTTGCCAGCCACCTCCGCAGCAGGGGGATGTGCACCCCCTCTGGACCAGAAGTGAAAGTCAGCTGACCAGACTTGTTTAGAACTGAAAAAAAAACTGCATTATACACTGAGAAGTTTTAGGACTTGATTGAACTAATGAACGGAAATTGCAGAGAACTGGATGAATTTGCAGGCATAATGGTTAAATGAAAAGTTGATCAGAAAAGTATGTGGATTGTTGAAGAGGGACAGAGAATGTAAAAATTGTAAGATGGAAAAAGAGAACAGATCTCTTTGCTGATATTTTAGTTGAATGATGTGGAGGAGGTTTTCCTAATCAAAGGACCAGAGAATGTGTAAGAGGCCGCAGAAGTAGCAGGCCTCCACTGGGTGCAAATCAGTGCACCCATTATAGAAAAAGAAGGACATTAGAGAAGTGAATGCCCGTATCTTGACTCCACCCCAGGAGGGGAGGAGGGAGTACTTGATTGCAGAGTCATAAAACAATAAACCAAGCACAATGTTCTAGTAGGAGAAGGAAGTAGCTATAGCGTGAGTGGCAGCCGAAGAGGGCTACAGCATGGATGAAGACTAGGCCAGACTGGACTCCAAGTTTCCCTGGGTCCCCAGGAGTCAGTCTGAAAAATAGGGGACCAATATATGGACTTTTATGGGGGATACAGGAGCAGAATACTAAAGCCAGTAGCCCCTGTGTTTTTCTAGATGCACCACCAATATCAGAGCTACTGGGGCTAAGGCCACAAAGCCTTTTCTGCAGAACCGCATGTGTGAACTAGAAAAATAATAATAATAATAATAATGTACCAGTTCCTGTATATGCCTGAATGCCCTATTCCATTTTTGGAGCCGAGACCTGCTTGCAAAACTTCAAGCACAGATATCCTTTGTTGAAGGGGGAAAAATGAAACTCAAAATCTGCTGGCCTGATGGTGTTAACTGTCCCCGAAGAAGAAGAATGGCGGTTCTATTCACCTGCATCCAAAGCAACAAGCTGTACACTTACCAACCTCATAGCCCCACCTGGAGGATGGGCAGAAGATAATCCACCTGGCCTAGCGAAGAACATAGCCCCTGTCATTGTCACCCTCAAGCAGTCAAGAAGCCTGGGACAGGTGATTACCGCCCAGTGCAGGATCTAAGAAGAATGAATGATGCAGCTGAAACTATACAACCAGTGGTACCAAAATCCTTATATTCTCTTGGAACTGATCTCTGCTGAAGATATATATTTTACCATTCTGGACTTAAAAAGATGCCTTTTTCTGCATACGCTTAGCCCAAAACCCCACTACAAGGAGGGGGGGCCAACTCATCTGGACAAGATTACCTCAAGGATTCAAGAACTCGCCTCACTCAGCAAAAGATTTGACAAGTTATCCAGAAACTCCAGAAAAAAAAAAAAAAACTGCAATCATCAGAAAGAGACTGTGTTGTGTTAAGAAATTGAATCTTCTAAGAGACTGTGTTTAAATACTCTGAAAAGACTGTTTTGATCTTCTAAAGAGTGAACTGCTCTAAGGAAGCAATAATAGCCTAAGAGACTATGCTATGATATTTTAAGAAATTGAGACATCCCAGAGGACAGTGATACTTTGGAATCTACAGCCCTACTCCTGCCAAAAAGCTGGTAGGTCTACGTACCGCAGAAGCTTGAGGATCTACAATCAACCCTACATCTGTTATCTGTTGTGGAAGTCGACAGTTCCACCACTTTTCCAGACACTATGCCCATTATGAATTATTATTATTGCTTTATTCTGGCAACAGTTTTGGAGTGCTTTGAAATGACTTTTGCCTTATCTCCCTGGGCAGCCTGTATAAGTACAACATGAACTGGACCGAAGGTCACTCAGACCTTGTTTTATCATTCTTCCTATACTTGCATTGGTATACTCTCCAATCCAAAAGTTGTTCTAGATCTTGACTTTCTACAAGGCTATGCAAGCCACTGTTGCAATTCCTCATACCACCACCAGAACTTGTTTCTTGAACTTGCTGGAGCAATAGCATCTAGTCTCCACACTTCTGACTGTTTCTATTGTGGAGGAACTAAGATGGGAGATCAGTGGCCCTGGGAGACGCAAGAACTGAACTATTCTATCCTATACAATCAGACTGATTTACATAATACTACTAGTGAGTGGGTATTGGCCCACCCCATTGTTGACAGTTTGTGTTTTGTTTGGACTGGACCACAATCTACTACGAAGGATGGACAGCTGGTCTGTCTAAATCAGAAGCTTTACGACAGCACAACAAAGATGCAACTGAACCTTCTAATCCTTTAGTTCTTTTTCCCACTCTTGCCAAACTATGGACTTTGACTATCTGCCTGTTGCTCCCTTGTTTCTTGCCACTTTGCTTGTGAATGATAACTTCAGTTATTAATAACACTGTAGAGCATAAGGCAGCTACAAAGATATTAGCTATGTGAACTTACTACCCTATACCACAGAGTGATACCTTTACCTAGTATTATGTGATTTGATTCTCACACCTTATTAACATGCGGGTGAGAATAATCAAAGGGGGGAATGTGGTAGGCGACGGCCTATGATCCATGCTAATTGAACTAAGCAGACAGGCCTAAGCAGCTTGACCTGTAACTGAAGCCTGTAGTTAGGCCCAGAGGAATGAAAACCCCACTGAATGATGACACCATAGAATTGAAACTTAACTCAGCTTAACTGAACATAGCTAAGCAGAAACGAAACACTTAGAAAAGACAGAAAACAGCTCTAATTGGTACTGATAAGAGAGCACAGCTTCTATAGAATTAATTAACTCTGCAAAAAGCAAGGTTACAGTGCCCTGCTTCCCATATGTTTTAACAAGCTAAGCGACCTTGGAGGAGAGATGTAACAAGTTAGAGACACTGACCATTGTAATTGGGACTAGAAGGGGGGCAACCAGGTGCTGAGCCCAGACCAGGGTCCCGATTGGGTAGCCATATCAGTACCAGGACCAATAGATGGGTGAGAGGGGTTACTGGGACCAATGAAAAGTTTGCCTATGTCTAGAATGGAGAAGAACGCTATAAAAGTTGTTGTTTTGCTAGAAACCATTGCTCAGCCATTTTGAAATTGCTTATTGCTCGAGCCTGTGCACATTAAACTGGCTTGGATCCTTGAAACGACTCCTGGTTTTATTTATTGCATGCTTATCTGCTGCTACATCCTGACTCCTGAAGTCCGTGGCGCGAACGTGATTCCCCATGGCAGTGCAGCCACTGCTTCTGCTTTTGTACAGAGCAGCGCCTGCAATACACTTACTTTGAAAAGTAAAGACAAACTGTGTGAGGAGCCCTCCGGTCATTGCAGCGCCCGAGGAAGTGATGTCATAGGGGGCAAGCTCCTCACAGGTTGTCTTTCCTTTCCAAATTAACTTTAGCTGCAATAAAGTTAATTTGAAAAGGAAAGACAACCTGTGAGGAGCCCGCCCCCAATGACATCACTTCCTCGGGTGCTGCGATAACCAGAGGGCTCCTCACAGGTTGTCTTTACTTTTCACAGTACGTGTATTGCAGGCGCTGCTCTGTACAAAACAGAAGCAGCTGCTTGGGCAGGGGGGGGGGTGTGGTGTGAGTGAACCAGCAATGGAGGGGGGTGGTGGTGTGAGTGAACCAGCAGGGGAGGGGGGTTGGTGTGAGTGAACCAGCAGGGGAGGGGGGATGAGTGAGTGACCCAGCAGGAGGGGGTGAGTGCGTGAGTGACAGGGGGGTGGGTGAGTGAACCAGCAGGGAGGGGAGGTGGGTGAGTGAGTGACCCATCAGGGGAGGGGGGTGGGGTGGGCGAACCAGCACTGAGAGGAGTGGTGGGCGAGTGAACCAGCAGGGAGAGGGGGCGAGTGAGTGAACCAGCACTAAGAGGGGGGGGTGTGAGTGAATCCTCGGTAATTTTTGTGGGTGGGGCGGGGCAGGGCAGGGGTGCGACTGGGGGCGGAGAATGGGTGGAGCATGGCGAGCCACAGGTGTCGGGTTTTTCTCTGTGAAAAAGTTGGCAACCCTAGTACTCAGTGATTGGTGTAGATAGAAAAAACGTACACTGCTGAGTCTGAGAGCAGCAGTCATCCTTAAGCAGCCTAGCAGAGCCCATCCTGCTTATGATTGGTCTTGAATTTTGGCCCCTGACTGTAATACTATGTATGAGAAGCGTTAACTAGGCCCAGGCCACAGATCAACTGTTGCATTATTGCTCGAGAGCTGGCTAAGGACAAACTACCCTGAAAATGTTATAGAAAAGGGAACTGGGGGGAAAATGAGCATTCTAAGGCAGAAGAGGGATGCTGTTTATGAAGACTTTTTGGACAGTTTTGGATTTGGGACACATATAGGAATAAATATAACAAAGTCACACAGGCTCCATACTTACCTGGTCCTCAAGTCTTGAGTTCCTGTAGAGGGAAAGGGAGAAACAAAGTATCAATACATGTTGGGTAGCAGAATGTTTAAATAATAAAGTAAATTACTGAATAGTATAATACAGTGCATATGCTAACTGATGTAACTTAACTGAGTTGGTGTAAAACATAGCTGTGAGTTGCAAGAAAAAAAAGAAGACATTTGTTTTGCAAAGATTCTACACATTCTTGCTATATTCAATGTATTGCATGTTAACATTTTAAAATAAGACATTTATCATCTAATGTTACAAAAAGAACAACTTGAAAGAACTTTCATAAAATAATGTATTAATTTTAGCAACTTTAATTCTCTCTATTTGACAAGTATTTTGTTTAAACAAATAATATTTTCACCTTTCTGAAATCCTTCCTGAGTGTTCCATTTAGAGAGGGCCAGACCAACATCTGAATAACTTTATGACTCCATTTCATAGGTAGGGGGGGTTCCAGTTCATGAGGGGTTTATATTAGGAAGAGGTACCTGAATTTTCTCCATGACTGAAGTGTTTCCATTCAGGCAGCATCTTGCCTGTCTTGCCACTGTGTCATCCCTCTTCCAGCGTGATACAGTCTTTCAGCCTGTCTTGTTGCTGTGACGACCCCCTTGAGTATTTGAAAGTCTTCTAATTTATTTTGCTACCGTGTTGGTCCTGTGGTGTTTTAAGTTCTTCCAGCTTATCTTGATGCTATACCAGCCTGCTTTGGGTGGTTTAATGGCTTTCTGCTTATCCTTGCTGTTATGTTAGTCCTCTTTTGTGTTGGCCCTCTTCAAGTATTCTAGACTCTTCCAGTCAAAAACACTGCCTTTTCAACCCACCCCCCACTGCCTTTGGGGCCTTCATGACAATACATTTTCTGATCTTTATTCAAAGCCCACAATATCTTTTTCAAGTAGTCCATCAAATGTTACTCAAAAGCTCAAAGTGCTCAGCCCAGGGGCATAATTTGAAGGCATATGGCTTGGGTGACCTTACTGTACTCTTGCTGTCTGAGTTCTTCCAGATTATATTTCTTCCACCTTGGTCTCTTTAGTTCTGTTAGAGTCTTCTAGCCTATTTAGGTACTGCATTTGCTCGCTTCAACCAATGGTTACTGTTTCTCTAGCCCACTTATATTGGTTTGCAGTTGTCTGGCCAGTGTTGCTGCCACTTAGCACCTCTCCCAATGTCTTGGAATTTTCTGGCCAATACTGGTACGGTCTTACTCTTTCTGAAATTCCTCAGTGTGATCCTCTGAACGTCACTGCTGCTTTTCCCCCACTACGCAGTATCTTGGGGTCTTCATTCTGTTTTTTTATGCCACTTTGCCCTTTTGATGGTGACTTGGCATCTTCATGACACTTTTTTGGTGCTATGAGATATTTGTGCCACTCTTGATATCCTGTAGTATTGTTGCCTTTGCTACAGGTTCCCACCAACAATTTTTAAAAGGACATTTCATTGAAAATGAATGGAATGACCCCACTGTTGCAACATTGCTTGCCCATAGACTTCAATGGAAATGAATAAAACCAAGGCAACAAATGATTCAGTATCTAAAGATGAACTGGATTGGTTCTGGAACCTAATATGAACTGCATATCCCCTAAAATTTTAGGAATCTGTGGAAAAATATTCATGGATTATATTAATTTTTTGTTCTAATTTTTATCTTTATTTTGCTCTGATATTTGTCCCTCCTCTGACCTTGGTGATGACTCCTACTCCACCCATCCTCAGGCTGTCCTGTGCAGCAGCAACAGCTCCTCCTCCACCTAGTTCTCAGTCTAACCTTGACAGCAACATCAGTTCATCCTCTGCCTGACCCTAAACCTAATTTGATACACAGGTATCATGATCCTTGAATATTAACAGTGTCCATGGGGGATCCACATCTTGCTCTCTTCATATATCTTTTTTGGTGTCACAACGAATATCTTCTTGACTAGCCCATTATCTCTCCGCTATCTCCTTTGATACCTATTGCTATTTGAGAAAATTCAATCACACAAGATTTTCACCCTTCAGAAGCCAACAGCAGAAGGTCTGAATCAAATGCAAAATGGTTGTGCCCCAAAAGGAACACCTTTCAAATTTGATACTATTAAGAGCTACTGTGCTCTTCATTCTCCTTTAAAAGAAAATAGTTGTATATGTACTCTCCATATCATTCACTGCAAGTGAAAAAAAGAAGAGTTTCATAGTAATGTAACATACTCATGATTCACCAAGGAAATTCTGTGTGCAGTACACAGCTATTACGATTGAACGTTTCAATAAAAAGGCACTCAGGGGTCTATTCATCAAAAGTGGACAATTTTATTTTCTTCTTGTGTATTGCCCTGCAGAGTCACAAATGCTGAAAGGAGCATTTACTACCTGCTATATTATATCAGAAGGGTGAACACAATATTTTTACCTGAAGATAGACATACCTACTTGCTATATTATATCAGAAGGGTGAACACAATATGTTTACCTGAAGATAGACATACCTAATTTGACTTGCCTCTCACCTCATTTTTTCATGTCAAATAGAAGCCCGATAAGGCAGATGTATATTTCAGTTCTTAGTTGCTACAAATAGTATATATTTACTAATTTCGAGAACCAAACTACATAAGATTGCTTTGCATCTGCTGGATCTGAATGGTATTATACTTTACTTGCCATGATGAAGCTGAAATGTAAACCAGTGTTCACTTTCTAGAAATATAAAGGTCAATATTCAAAACCTCTTTCGCAGTTAGCAGCAGGTACTGACTCATGAATGGTTTTGTCTGAATATCCCAACCCACAAAATATATAAATGTCGGCCATTTAAGTCATTTGGGGACCTATTAACTTTAGAGGGTCTATTTATTAAAATACAGTTAAGTTTTGCAGTTATCACAGATCGACAGCCAAAATTAACACACAATAACTGCAAAGCCTCACCATTACCTGTTGGGGGAATTCCCATTATTTTGCTATTCAGTTAATGCAAAATAGTTATTTTCTGTGTGTTGAATGGGAAATAACACAGTACAGTTAACTACACTATTTAGGTGGTGTTAACTGTTCTGTGTTATCTGCTATTCATTCTCTGACCAATCCCCCACTTCCTTCTACATTAATAGTTAACTTAGAAATTAGCATATGCTGACTGTTAATCTATGCTGTCCAAAAGGAAGCACTCACACTGACACAAAATAAAACACAGTACCAAGAGCAAGGTGAACAGATCACTCATAAGGTAGATAATATACTGCTGAAGTTTATTAGGCACTCTATTATTCCACACGGTTAATGCAAAACCCTAACACACTTTATGGCCTCTATGGCTCAAATATATTTAGATTAAAATTAACAGTATTTGGGGAAAACCACAGTTGGAGTAAAAACACATATAAAGAATCACTATTCATATAAGTTCCACCACAAAAATAGTAGGTATCACTTAATATGGATAAACTATCCAATTTAAAGTTATATATCTATATTCAGCGGTAGCAAGTACACTGGGTATATCTTCTGAAATATGTATGCCTTTCTAAGAATAGCATATGCATGTTGAGAATAATGTTATAAGGCGGTACCCATGTTAAGCCTATTTTATAAAAACAAGTAGGTACTTTCTTTATAAAATACTAACTGAAGTTAAAGCATGGACATTTGCCTAGAGTTACACCTAGATTTTTTGAGAGTACAAGTAAATAATAGTGTTTTATAATCTACATGCATATTTGTGAGCTCTGCACAAGCTCTGCCCAAATTCTGCCCATCCACTTACCACTAGCAAAGTATGTGTCAACATGCAACAAGCAGATTTTTAAGCTGGCTGGTAGTTTATAAGAGATTATTAAGAAGCATATGTAGCCACATACACAAATTAATGATTAAAATAGCCCCAGTTAGGCCTTTATGCTGCACCTAAAGGTACATTTCCTTTATAAAATTATCCCAATAGAGGGCAATTTTATAACTGGTCACCTAGGATAAAAGAGTAAGCATACACTTATATTAAGCCTATTTTTATAATATAGGTGCCTATTGTCTTTATAAAACACTAGTGTAAATGGCAGGTCTCATGCCTTAAAAGCAGGCTAAGACATTTACTCCTATGCAAGGATGTGTATAAATAAAGACATGTTATAATCAACATGTGTACTAGTAAACTCTGCCTGCTGTCTGCCCAAACTGTGCCCCTGGCTATGCCTACCAATAAAAAGGCAGATTTAAAACAAGACATGGAGACAGGAATTCAGATCTAGTTCAGGGTGCGAAGAATTCCCACAAGGTTTTACAAGAGGCTCTGCCCAAGGTAGAGCCTCTTGAACATAAGAACATAAGATATGCCATACTGGGTCAGACCAAGGTCCATCAAGCCCAATATTATGTTTCAAACAGTGGCTAATCTAGGTCATACATACCTAGCAGTTTCCCCAAAATACACAGGTTCCACAATGCTTGTATTGGGTCAAATATTGATATCCTGGGTCCCTTCTTAATAATGGTTTATGTATCTTTCCTCCAGGAACTTGTCCAAACCTTTTTTAAACCCAGCTACACTAACAGCCTTTACTACATCCTCCGGTAACAAATTCCAGAGTTTGATTACACGTTGAGTGAAAAAAATATTTTCCTTTATTAGTCTTAAATAGTTTACCCTGTAGCTTCATTGCATGTCCCCTAGTCTTTCTATATTCTGATAATGTAAACTATCGATCTACGTTTACCCGTTCCACTCCGTTCATTAATTTATAGACTTCTATCATATCTCCCCTCAGCCGTCTCTTTTCCAGGTTAAAGAGCCCTAACCTTTTTAGCCTTTCTTCATAGGAGTATCCTTCCAGCCCCTTTACCATTTTGGTGGCTTTTCTCTGAACCTTTTCTAAAATCGCTATATCCTTTTTAAGATACGGCGACCAGAATTTCACACAATATGCAAGGTGAGATCTCACCATGGAACGATATAGAGGCATTATAATATCTTTTGTTTTATTTTCCATTCCTTTCCTTATGATACCTAGCATCCTATTTGCTCTCTTGGCCGCCGCTGCACACTGGGCCGAGGGTTTTAACATGGTATCCACAATGACGCCTAAATCTTTTTCCTAGGTGGTGGTTCCTAATGTGTAACCTTGCATCGTGTAACCATAGTTTGGGTTGTTCTTCCCTAGGTGCATAACTTTGCACTTGTCCACATTAAATTTCATCTGCCATTTTGATGCCCAGTCTTCTAATTTATCAAGATCCTCTTGCAATGTTCCACAATCCTCTTGGGTTTTAACAACTTTAAACAGTTTTGTGTCATCTGCAAATTTGATAACCTCATTCGTTATTCCACTTTCCAGGTCATTTATGAATATGTCAAAAAGCAGCGGATCCAGCACAGATCCCTGGGGTACACCACTATTCACCTTTCTCCTTTGGGAAAATTGGCCATTTATCCCTACCCTCTGCTTTCTATCTTTTAACCAGTTCCTGATCCACAATAGTACACTGCCTCCTATCCCATGACTCTTTAGTTTTGCCAAAAGTCTCTGATGAGGGACCTTGTCAAAGGCTTTCTGAAAGTCCAGATACACTATATCAACCGACTCACCTATGTCCACCTGTTTATTCACTCCTTCAAAAAAACATAACAGATTAGTAAGACAAGATCTTCCTTGTCTAAAGTCATATTGGCTGTCTCCCATTAGGCCATGACTATCTACATGCTGAGTAATTTTATTTTTTATGATGGTTTCTACCATTTTTCCCGGTACTGACGTCAGGCTCACCGGTCTGTAGTTTCCCGGATTACCCCTGGAACCCTTTTTTAAAATTGGTGTTACATTGGTGATCCTCTGATCTTCAGGTATTAGAGATGATTTTAATGATAGTTCACTGATTACTAATAGCAGGTCTGCAATCTCATATTTCAGTTCTTTCAACACCCTTGGATATATACCATCCGGCTCAGATGATTTGCTACTCTTCAGTTTATCTAATAGTTGTAATACATCTTCCCAATGTATCAATATTTCCTTCAATTCTTCCGCACCTTTAAATACCACTTCAGTAATGGGTAACATCCCTACATCTTCCTCAGTAAAGACCGAAGCAAAGAGCGCTTGTAAACTAGATGCAGGAATGAAGGTGTATGTATTCTCTTCACATCCAGTGGAAGCAACATTTTTACTTTTTAATTTAAACTTTTATTAATTTTTAAGAAACAAACACACTTAAACCAGCACTCATATAGCAAAAACTCAAATACCAATAAAATACATATCTCCAGCAAACTGAACATCTCACCCTGTAAACCTACGTCTCCCACCTCCCTCAATGATTAGATCAGCAATTTTTAAAAAGCTGCACATGGGGGGAAAAAGCTTCTGCTTGTACCCCCACTTGTGCGTGGGAGCAGCTTTCTAACATTGTTGCTCTTGATCTATATGGCCATCCATTGCAGCATCACCAGTTCTGCCAATCACCCCTCAATCTCTGTCTTCTCTCCTGGATACTCTCTCACCATCAGTTTTCCTTTTTATCATCTCCAATCCCTACCCCAGCTTCCTCCCAAGGAATCCAATCCCCCATCTGAACCCCATCAGCACAAAGACCTTCTCATCTGTCCATCCTGGCCAAAAGGAACCTCCCAAAGCCTTTTCTGGCAGACTCCACCATCTTACAATCCCCATTCCAGCCTTAATGGGGTCCCTAGTATCTAATGGCAGCAAGGGCAATGACCATTTATTCCTGCTCTTATAGCACTAGCTCCCAAATTGGCACTGACCTTTAGCAGTAATCTTGTGGTATTGCATTAGTATCAGAGAAAAGTCATGCTCTATGCTACAAAATAGATACCCTTCATAGTAAGAAACCTGTAAGGGAGGTATGCTTAACTCGGTGGCTCCCCCCTTTCCCCCCCACCTACCTCTACCCAACCCCCCCCCACACACACACACTTTCCCCCTTCACAAACCAGAAAACACTCATATTGGGTATTAACCAGTCACAGCTTTATTAACATTCCAACATTATCAAACTCACATTCCAACATAACCTCATAACCATCAATCCGGCGGAGCGATGCCTTACCCGCCATATTATTAGCAAGGTGACATCAACTCCGCCTCCGCCGTGGACAGGCCAATGGCTAGTTTAAGTCCCCACCCTTCTCTGGCCTCACCATATGATTAGCAAAGGCCAACCAGGGTTGTCCCGGTCAGGAGCACACCACTCCCACCCTACGCATTACCTACAGCTCTGGATCCCAGAAACCTCCGGGATCCCGCCTACAACCCCCCCAGCTGCAACACCCCGCAATCCCCCCCCCCCAGAATGCCTAACAACAAAAAAAGGGATGGGAGGGAGGGATGCCGCCGGCTCTCTCCCTCGCTGTCTTGCGCCGAAGCCTGGACCCCATGAATGCGCTCTGCGCTCCCCCCTTCTCCCTCTGCCCTCCTCCATTGCAATTGGCTCCCCCCACCTCCCCTCATGTGGGGGGAGACAGTCGATTCAAACAATGCTGTCTTCTCTGGCCTGCTTCCCGGCTCGCTCACTGCCTGGCGCATGCACGGGGATGCCACCTCCCCGCCCCCTCCTTAAGGGCGGCCATCGCGGACTGCACCCCACGGCCTTATTGTAAGAGAGTTATGCTTAACTCGGTGGCTCCCCTCTTTTCCCCCCACCTACCTCTCCACAACCCCCCTCCTCCCCCCTTCTCCCCTTCACAAACCGGTCAACACTCGTATTGGGTATTAACCGATTGCAGCTTTATTAACATTCCAACGTTATCAAACTCACATTCCAACATAACCTCATAGCCATCAATCCGGAGGAGCAATGCCTTACCCGCTATATTATTAGCAAGGTGACATCAACTCCGCCTCCGCCACGGACAGGCCAACGGCTAGTTTAAGTCCCCACCCTTCTCTTGGCTTGCCATATGATTAGCAAAGGCCAACCAGGTTGGGAGCACCTCACCCCCGCCCTACGCATTACCTACAGCTCCAGACCCTGGAAAACTCCGGGATCCCGCCACTGGCACTGTGCCATTCATGTTGCATGCTGCCCCCCCCCCAACAACCCAGCTGCAACCAGCTAAACCTCCCTTCTGACCACATATTCCAAGGTCTCCTGCCAGTTGTTGAGCAACAAATCCATTCCCACCGGGGAGAAATGCACCCCATCTTGTCTATACAAACCCGCACACCCAACATCTACCTAGGAGTGCAGGATTTGATATCCCCCATGCTCACAAACCCATTTACCAATCTGACAATTAACTTTCGCCAATCCCCACAACCACCGTCACTGAGCCTCACAGGCCGGCCTTGGAATAATGTCAGACCACAATAACAACACATTCTGAAACATTTGAAGAACTTCGGCGGCTCTTATCAACTGTCTACAAGTCCAAGCTCCCAGGTCATTGCCGCCCAAGTGTAGCAGCAGCAGGGAAGGCTGCCTCTTCACACGCCTGTGGTGCCGCAGCAAAGGCTACAGTTGAGTACATCACAGACCCCCCTTACCCAGCCATAGAACAGCCACCTGCGTGGTATTCAGTCCCAAATTCGGCCCCATCGGCCACACCGCAGCTCGTTGTCTGGCCCAATGAACAAATGAGTGACCGAGGAGCCAGCAACCAAGTAGACCTCGCCCAGCATCTGAAAGAAAACAATACTCGTTACACCTAGCAGAGGTCGTCCGGCCCTCCTTCTATGGCCGCACATAGCCTTGAAAAGTCTGCGACCGCCAATGGCCTATCTGCTTTATCCCCTCCTCCAGTACCCCTGCCATCACCGCACTGGTCGCTGCCCCAATGCAGAACGAATGAGGGGAAAACTGCAATGGATACTCCCCCACTTGCCTCAACACGAAACGCAAAACCGCTGATATCTGAAAGCGGGTTACAGGGGCCCTGTCCACATGCAAGAACAACAACCCCCCCTGCACCGGCCTCAGCTTCAAAAAGGCCTTCAAAGCTGCCACCAGGCAAGTCGGGTCCCCCGGAATCTCTCTCAACACCACCCCCCACACCTCGTCCCATCGGATCCATCTTGGATCTTGCCAGCAAGATCTGCATATGCCCCCTCCCAAAACGCACATGCTGTAACATCAGCCCATTCCCCCCTGCCCGTACTGAAATTGTAACTAACTCTCCCACCCGAAAAGCCCCGAAAAATGCTAAGGAAAAAACTGCCCTGAACAAAGCAGCCTCATAGGGCGACCAGGCCACCATTGGCACTGCCGCACAAATTCTACCGCACAAATTCTACCGAGCAACTCATCACTATTGCTCCCACCTATGCAGCAGCCTGCGGGTCAGAGACCCGCCGGCTGTGGAGCCCCAGCCCACCGCCCTCGAGAAAAAGGCAAAGCCGGCCAAGTGCGTCTGCACCGATGCTCTCGAAGACCCTCGTGTCTTCACATCCAGGACGTATTCCCCCATCAGGTGGTCAGAAACCCATCCCGACTGCCATCCGCGGGACTGAAGAAAATCCAAAATTCTGTCGCAGCCACGCTGATACGCTAACCACATCACCTCGGACACCGAATTCCGCAGCTGTACCTGGCCCCCCTCTTGACCCGAACATTTCCTGAGGCCAAGTTTCCATAATCTCTCTGGGACTCTCTTGCCCTCGGCATCCGCCGCTGGTACCAACTTCCGAAACAGATCTCACTTGAAATGAGAAAGGGCATCAGCAATCTTATTAGTACTGCATGGAATATGCCGTGCCCGTACTGATACATTCAAACATAGACAGGCTAATACAACCTCCCTCATTAAAGCCGCTACCCATCGGCACTGCGGTGCATAATTATTAATCACGCTAACTACCGCTGCGTTGTCGCATCACCAGATTAGCTTGCGGTTGCGAAGCCTGTCCAGCCATAACTCTAGAATCACCAAAATGGGAAACAGCTCCAGGAAAGCAACATTCCTCATTAACTCCCGCCATTCCTGTGGCCAGCCACCTGCACACCACTCCCCCCCAAAGTATATTCCTAAACCCTCCCCACCTGCTGCGTCTGTAAATAGTTGCAATTCCGCCGTGGAAATGGCCTCCTCCATCAAAACCAAAGTCCCATTGAACTCTCGCAAAAATCTATCCCAAACCCACAAATCCGCCTGTATGCTCCGTGACACCCGAATCCGGTGATGGGGTTTGATCACGCCCGCTATAGCCGCTGCTAAATGCCGCAGGAACACCCTACCCATGGGGATGACCGTGCACACAAAGTTCAGGGAACCTATCAAGGCCTGCATCTCCCTCAAACATATCTTGCTGGACGCTAAAACATTCACCATTAGCACCCTCAACCCCGCCACCTTTTCTAGTGGCAAACGAGCCACCATTACAACCGAATCCAGTTCAACCCCCAAAAACGTAATCCGGGTTTCCGGCCCTTCCGTCTTCCCCTCCGCCAATGGAACACCCCATAAATTAGACAATTCAATGAAACCCCCCAGCAACCTCCGGCACACCAAGGACTGCACCTCCCCCACGAATAGGAAATCATCTAAATAGTGCACAACATTCGCACAGCCAACGCTCCACACTACAGCCCAATGCAAAAAGGTACTGAACTTCTCAAAATACGCGCATGAAACTGAACACCCCATGGGCATGCATTTGTCAAAATAACTCTTACCTTCAAAACAAAACCCTAGCAAATGAAATTATGACAGACGAACTGGCAATAAACGAAATGCCGACTCAATGTCCACTTTCTCCAGCAGACATCCCGTTCTGCATTTATGAACCAACTCTACCGCTAAATCAAAAGAAGCATACCGCACCATGCACTACTCCCGAGGGATGTGATCATTTATGGATGCTCCCAATGGGAACGATAGGTTCTGTATCAATCAAAACTTTCCCGGCTCTTTTTTTGGTGCAATTCCCAATGGGGAGACCACGAGATCTAAGAATGGCGGTTTGGCAAAGGGACCCGCTATCCTACCCAGCTCCAATTCCTTACGCAATTTATCCCGCACAATGTGCGCCAGCACCTCACCGAGGGAGCACTGCGAATGGCCGATGCCGATACGACCCCTTCTACCGGGATCACAAAACCTTCCTGAAAACCCAACTCCAATACCCGGTGATCACACCTCTTCGTGTACTGGCAAAGCCAGGACCTCAATTCCTCCAGCCGAATCGGCATTGGAGCCAGGCCCCACCAGTCTCTACTGCTTGGGGGCAGGCAAAGATGCCCCCCACCCCTTTCTTAACACATTTACTTGTGGCATGCCCCCAACCACATACTGAGCAGGCATGTCGAAACTTGCAATTGGGAAATGGACACAAGGACGTATTGAATCTCCAACAAACATCCCACGATCCATTTCCCCCCTCCTTTTGCTGCTGCCCCCCCCCCCCGCCTGAAAGGAATGACTCAGCCCTAGAGTTGTACCCGGCCCCCCTCTTGACCCCCCAACCCCTCCCCCCATCTTAGCTGACATCTGAGTCAGCCATAAATTAATGTCCTGCATCCCCCAGGACACCAATTTGTTCTCCTCCATCTTATCCCTAAACTTTTCATCCTAATTGAGCCAGGTCCAACCTTTGTGCGTCTGAGCCGCCTCCAAAATAGAGTCGGCATACGCCAGTAACATCCCATAATCCTCTGGAGACTGCTGACCCCACACGCTGGCCAACCTCAAAACCACACGCATCCAATTGATGACATTCTGGGACAGCACCTTGACCCTTCCCGCCTTCTCGTCCTCCGTCCTCTTTTTCTTGCTCTCACCCGACCTTCTCCTTCCTTCTAACAACCTGAAAATGTCTATATACCGCCTCTTCTGAATCCGCCATTGTAGTTTCCGCGGAACGCTCTCCCACAACTCCAAAAATGAAGCTAGAGTAGCGGTTTCCCCTCCTGCACCAGGAGTTGCCTGCTTGTCGGAGCCTACCGGACACCCCACCTGATCCGCCCCGGATGCCGACAGCGCGGACCCCAAAGACAACGAGGACGACTCTGAGCTATGCTTCCGCCAACACGCATGCCGCCATTTTCTATGCACCTTCCCCCCTACCCCACCCGGCAGGCCATTCCCCTGACCAGGCCCTTCCCCTGGGTCCACCAGTGACTCACCTTCCTCGGCCACCAACGGCCTCACCATACTGGTTGCAGCGGGCGTCTCCTGCTCCTCCATGCTCCGCTGTCCATCACTCCCCGCCTCAGCCAGTCCTCCCACACACATCCCAGCTGTTGGTCCCGACGTACCGCTCTCCTCCATCCGCCCGACTCCCATCCCCAGTACAGCCGGATGTGCCTGCAGAGAGACAGAAAAAACAGGGAGGGGGACCGCAGCCCATACCGATGGCCATGCCCCCAGCCACCCTGCCCCCGAGGAACCTTGGCCACACCCCAACTAATGCTGCCAAGTCCCCGGTCCTCCCACCGTATAACCCATGCTCTGCCCTGTTGCCCTGTTATGTATTTGAACAGATTTAATATACCACCATTTGGTCTATACAGCTAACATGTTGGTTTACAAACCTCAGAAAAAAAGAATTTCCAAAACAATACACTAATAAACAAAACTGACACAAAAGGCTAGTGAATGAATAGCACAACAAAATATATCTTAAAAGACAATGTCAAATCCAGGAACACGCAAGGGTAAAACACAAACATCATTACTGCTCATCACAATGACACAACGGCCTAACCTCCTTCAAAGGCTTGCCTAACCCCCTTCAAACTTCTTCACTGAGGACTCCTGACACAGATGTAAAGGCAGCAAGTTCCAAAGTGAAGGAACCACAAAGCCAAAGACCAAACAGCCTTCTTGTACTTTGAGGCCTTCTTGCCAATGCAGGTATTGCTTTGTCCCTCTCCTGTTACTTTAGGGCCCTCATTTGACTGTGCTGCTTTGCCCTTCTTGAGAACATAAGAACATAAGATATGCTGTACTGGGTCAGATCAAGGGTTCGTAAAGCATAGCATCCTGTTTCCAACAATGGCCAATTCAGGTCACGTGTACCTGTCAGTTTACCAAAAGCAATATAGATTCCATTATGCTTGTTCAATGGGTAAGCAGTGGATTTTTCCAGACCACTTTAATAATGATTTATGGACTTTTCCTCTAAGAATTTGTCCAAACCTTTTTTAGATAAAGATACTCTAACAGCTTTTACTATATCATCCAGTAACAAATTCCAGAGTTTGATTATGTGTTGAGTGATTTTTTTTTTTTCGATATGTCTTAAATGTGCTACATTGTATCTTCGTTGCATATCCCCCTAGTCTTTCTACTTTTTGAAGGAGTAAACAACCAATCTACATTTACCTGTTTTACTCCACTCATTATTTTATACACCTCTATTATATCTCCCTTCAGCCATCTCTTTACCAAGTTGAAGAGCCCTAATCTTTTAAGCTTTTCCTCATAGGGATATCCTTTCTAGCCCCTTTACCATTTTGGTAGCTCTTCTCTGTACCTTTTCTAATTCTACTATATCCTTTTTAAGATATGGCGACCAGAATTGCAGACAATATTCAAGGTGTGGTTGCACCAAGAGCAATACAGAGGCATTATAATATCCTTTGTTTTATTCCCCATTCCTTTCCTTATGATTCTTAGCATTCTATTTGCTTTCTTGGCTGCCGCTGCACATTGGGCGGAGGGTTTCAATGTATTAACCACAATGATGCCTAAAACCTTTTCCTGGATGGTGGTTCCTAATGTGTAACCTTGCATCTTGTCACCATAGTTGGGTTGTTCTTTCCTAACTGTATAAGTTTGCAGTTGTTCACATTTCATTTCATCTGCCGTTTGGATGCTCACTCTCCCAATTTATCAAGGTCCTCTTGCGATTTTTTTACAGCCCTCTAGTGTTTTAACAATTTGAATAAGTAGGTGTCATCTGTAATTCTGATCACCTCACTCCCATTTCTAAGTTACTTATAAATATGTTAAAAAGCTGCGGCCCCAGAACAAATCCCTGAGGTACTCCTTTATTCACTTTTCTCCACTGGGAAAATTGGCTTTTTAGCCCTACTCTCTATTTTCTACCTTTCAATCAGTTCCTAATCCATAATAGAACATTGCATCCTATCCCATGACTTTTCAATTTCCCAAAGAATCTCTCAGGAGGGACTTTGTCAAAAGATTTTGAAAATCAAGATACATTATATCAACCAGCTCACCTTTATCTATCTGTTTATTCACATCTTCAAAAAATATACGAGATTGGTGAGACAAGACTTTCCTTGGCTAAATCCATATTGGCTTTCTGCCATTAAACCATGACGATCCATATTTTGTTTTTTATAATGTTTTCTATCATTTTGCCCAGTACTAACGTCAAGCTCACTAGTCTGTAGTTTCCCAGATCAACTCTGGAACCCTTTTTAGAAATTGGAGGTTACATTGCCACTCTCCAGTCTTCAGGTTCTACTGATGATTTTAATGATGGGTCACAGATTACTAATAGTAGTTCTACAATATCATATTTCAGTTCTTTCAGCACTCTGGGATGTATGCCATCTAGTCCAGGTGATTTGCTGCTCTTTAGTTTATCAATTAGCTGTATTGCATCTTCTTGATTTATCAAGATTTGTTTCAATTCCTCTAATATATCACCTTTAAATATTATTTATGGCATTGGTAAGTTTCCAAATAAAAATCATCAAGCAGAAATGGACCAAGGCTGAAACTCTTAATATTCTTGAAAGATACTTTTTTCAGTCCCTTTATGGTCCCAAAAAGTGTCTTTCAAAAATAATAGAGTTTCAACCTTGGTCAGTCTCTGTTTGTTGACCTTTCTTTGCTATCTGCATTGTTTTGTTATGGAGTTATCCTTCTCCTTCTTAAGAACATAAGAAGATAAGAAAATGCCATACAAGGTCAGACCAAGGTCCATCAAATCCAGTATCCTGTTTCCAACAGTGGCCAATCCAGGTCACAAGTACCTAGCAGTTTCCCAAAAAGACACAAAGTTTCCATAATGCTTGCATTTGGAAAAACAGTGGATTACCTGGTTCTTCTTTAATAATGGTTTATGGACCTTTCTTCCAGAAACCTGTCCAAATCTTTTTTTAAAACCAGCTACACTAACAGCTTTTACTACATCCTATGGTAACAAATTCCAGAGTTTGATTACGTGTTGAGTGAAAAAGTATTTTCTCTTATTAACCTTAAACGGGTTACATTGTCACTTCATTGCATGCCCCCTATTCTACTTTTTGATGGCATAAAGAATCAATCAATGTTTACCCGTTCCTCTCCATTGATTAATTTATAGACCTCTATCATATCTCTCCTCAGCAGTCTCTTTTCCAGATTGAAAAGCTGTAACCTTTTAAGTCTCTCCTCATAGGGGTGTCCTTCCCTTTACCTTTTTGGTGGCTCTTCTCTGTACCTTTTCTAATTCTACTATATCCTTTATAAGATACGGCAACCAGAATTGCAAACAATATTCAATATGCAGTCACACCTTGGAACGATACAGAGGCATTATAATATATTTTGTCTTATTCTCCATTCCTTTCCTTATGATTCCTAGCATTTCATTTGCCTTCTTGGCCACCACTGCACATTGGATGGAGGGTTTCAATGTGTTATCCATGATGATGCCTATATTTTTTTTCCTGAGTGGTGGTTGCTATTGTGGAACCTTGCATTATGTAACCATAGTTTGGGTTGTTCTTTCCTAAGTGCATAACTTTACACTTGTCCACATTAAATTTCATCTGTCATTTGAACGTCCAGTTTTCCAATTTGTCAAGGTCCTCTTGCAATTTTTCACAATCCTCTTGGGTTTTAATAACTTGAATAATTTTGTGTCATCTGCGAATTTGACTACCTCATTCATTATTCCCATTTACAGGTCATTTATGAATATGTTAAAAAGCAGCGGACCCAGCACAGATCCCTGGGGTACTCCACTATTCACCTTTGTCCAATGGGAAAATTGGTCATTTAGCCCTATCTTCTGTTTTCTGTCTTTTAACCGGTTCCTGATCCACAATAGTACACTGCCTTCTATCCCATGACTTTTTAACTTCATCAAGAGTCTTTCATGAGGGACTTTGTCAAAGGCTTTCTGAAAATCCAGATATACTATATTGACCAGCTCACCTTTGTCTACCTGTTTATTTACACCTTCAAAAAAATATAACAGATTTGTAAGACAAGACCTTCCTTGGCCAAAGCCATGTTGGCTTTCTCCCATTAAGCCATGTTCAGTAAATTTGTTCTTTATAATGGTTTCTACCATTTTGCTCAGTATTGATGTCACTGGCCTGTAGTTTCCCTGATCACCCCTGGAACCCTTTTTAAAAATCGATGTTACATTGGTCATTTGCCAATCTTCAGGTACCACAGATTATTTTAATGATAGTTCACATATTACTAATAGTAGTTCTGCAATCTCATATTTCAGTTCTTTCAACACCCTTGGATGTATACCATCGGGTCCAGGTGATTTGCTACTGTTTAGTTTATCAAATAGTTGTATTACAGTATATCTTCCCAGTTTATCGATATTTCTTTCATTTATTCTGATGTATCACCTTTAAATATCATTTCAGTCATTGGTATCTTCCCTACATCTTCTTCAGTAAAAACTGTAGCAAAGATTTCATTCAGTTTCTCTACTATGGACTTATACCCTCTTAGTGTCCCTTTTAACCCTCTATCATCTAATGGTCCAACTGACTCTCTCACAGATTTTTACTACAAATGTATTTGAAAAAGTCTTTATTATGCATTCTTGCTTCCACAGCAAGCTTCTTCTCTTTATGGGTAAGTTTCCTACATCTTCTTCAGTAAAGACTTAAGCAAAAAATTCATTCAGTTTCTCTGCTATGGCCTTGTCATCTCTCAGTGCACCTTTTATCCCTTCGTTATCTAATGGTCCAATTGACTTCCTCACATATGTTTTGATAGCAAGCTTCTTTTCAAATTTTTTCTTTGCCTGCCTTATCAATGCCTTGCATTTAATTTTCCTGTACTTAAGCTGTTTCCTGTTTTCATCATTTGGCTTTTTTTTCATTTTCTGAAAGATTCTCTCTTAGCTATAACAGCCTTTCTGACCTTACCTTTAAGCAACACTGGCTGTCATTTGGCCTTCCTTCTGTTTTTTTTTAAAGCATGGCTACATCTGGTCAGGGCTTTTAAGAGAGAAAATAATATGACAGATTAGAATTTTCATGCCAATGTTAGCACCTTTTGTCCCTCTTTTGGTGTTCTGGTATCTTCATGTCACTCATTATATCCTGTAGTGCTCTTGCTTCTGTTACAGATGCCTGCTAGCAAGTAAAAAAAATGGATTTGGCCGACATTTTCAAGGTACCTTACTTTCTAAGTCTGAACATAACGTCAACAGGGGATCAATGGAATTTGAATCCTGGCTTCTCTCATTCCCAACTTACTGCACTAGCCACTTAAATATTATGATAGAACATTGCTTGCCCCATTGATTTTAATGGAAAGAAATAAAATAATTGATTTAGTATTCAAAAATGAATTGAATGGATGGGTGATCCTAAAGAAACCCACTAAACATTTCCCATGCATGCCCCTAGTACGCACTGCTCAAATTTGTGGTTCTCATATCATGTAAGATACTAAAACAGTGGTTCTCATTTCATGTTTGAGATACTAAAACAGTGTTTGGGTGGGATAGTATTATTCTTGCCAAGGTCATTTTTATGCTTCAGGTGCTAATTTGTACTGTTCCTGAATCATTCATGTTATTGATAGTAGAGTCCTTGGTACATGTTCTATTGAAATATTGCTAATGTATGAAGTGTAACATTAAATTCCTCATGTAATCAATCACATGGCATACATATGCAATAGATGCTTGCCTTTTACGAAGATTAATTACCATGTGTATTGAAAGCTAAGTCTGCATAATACAGAATATCACAGTCTAGAAGAAAGAAAAGGATCAAATATAGTACTTTAATAAGTTAATGACTTATTTTCAGTTAGATCATATGCATAGTCTTTAAGACTTAAAAAAATATGTTGCATCTATTATCTGAATATTTGTAGAGTTCTTTATTTCACCCAGGTTTTACAAAAATTGCAATCTGCTGCTAAATTAAACATGTGCCTTCGAGATGGTGTTCAGAGTGCCTAAGCAAACAATCCATCCATGATCTATGTAACAAATTGTGTGTCTTTTTATTTCATGAGCTTAATCATACGTCTGTGGCCATTTATGCTGAAAGTCTATTCAGATCGTGTAAAACTTTGCAATGCAAAATCCTTAATATGCACTTTTAACTATGTGCCTGTAACCATGAAGCAAAAGTCTTAACAATATGCTTAGACGAAATTCTGAGCCAATTCTTCTCCATGGGAGCACTAGACTGACATTTGGCCCAATGTTCATAGGAAACTTTCTTAAAGGGAGCTGAGGTAGGGAATTTGTGCACAAGCCCCTCTCTGAATCAGACACTAATGAAGGCATTTCTTTTCCCCTCAGATAAGATACCAACCCTCCCTGAAAGATCCTCTGACTCCACAGCAAAACTCCTGACATCCTCAAATTCATGCCGCAACCCCATACTTTATAACACCCCACCAAAATCTACCAGTCTTTCCTCGTGTCTAGTAGCCAGGAAAGGAGTGATCTGTAGTCTCTCCTGTCCCTTACTCCTGACCCGTCTGGCTTCAGGTTTAAAATGGCACATGGTGACCCCTAAAAGTTGTCTCATAGTAGTGCCACTAGAGGTGAAGTTCTCATAGTTGGTTTTGTAAAGCTATAAAGAAACATTTTAGAAGGGCTGTCTAGAGGAATCTGGGACATGCAGGGTGCAACATCCAAAATTCAGAAGGGTGGAGTGATGGCAGTAAAAGGAGGAACATATAAGTGCCTTCTGAAATCACACTGTCACCACCCTGAAGGACGCAAATCCCTACAACTGGGGTTGGAGATGGGACTGTGCATCTAAGAAAGGCCCGATATGTATATGTTTCTATATGTACAGTACTGTATATGACTTGTAGCGCTATGCAAATGATTAGTAGTAGTAGTCTTTTGCCTGCAAATTTTAGAAATGTGGATATCTCCAAAATGCATGGCCACAGAAACAGATACATAGAAGTGCTGCCCAAGGTATTTCAGAACAGGATCCTCTATGCTGTGATACATGCACGTCCTTGCTGACCATTTCAAAGGTTATGTGTTTTAATAATAATAAACCTGTACCAGATTCTTTAATGTGTACTTTGGCACAATTAGGGCTGAAGTTAGATCCAGTCTTAAAAGTTCTTGAGGTTTTGATAGATACAAATTTAACATTTGAGACCTATGTAAGTTTAATTATTTCTAAAACCTTTTATAAACTACACCAATTGCATACATTAAGGGGCTATTTTTCTATAGAACATTTTCGAACTGTGGTGCAAAGCACCATCTTGTCATATTTGGATTATGGAAATTTATTATTTCTGAATGGTTCTCAATTTCAGATTATACAATTACAGCTGTGTCAATCCACGGCTGCTTGCCTCATTTTTGGCATCTCCCGGTATACTAAAATAACCCCTCTGCTACATAAATTACACTGGTTAAGGGTCACTAATCATTTTAAATTTTTTACGTTTTTATACAAATTCTTTAACAATTTTGTTCCAAAATAACTTTCGTTGTTATTACATCCACTAATGACTTGTAAATCTAAGTGCTTACAATCTATTAGAACCTTACTGTATCCATCTTGTAGGGGTGTTTATTTAGAATTATGTTTTAGGCACATCATTCCTTATTTGGCAGTAAAGTATTGCCCAGATATTTCAAATGTATCTCTTCTTTTCCTCAGTTTCGTAAAAGGTTGAAAACATGGTTGTTTAATCAGAATTAATGGTTTTTCTTATATGGATGTTTTTTTCTTTGCTGTAAACCGCACAGAACCACTATTTAGTATGGGATCGCAATATATAAAACGGTGTTAGATTAGATGTTAGATTCGATTTCAGATCTGAAGATGTGCTGCGGTGGGACAGTAAAGTGAATGCACTGTTAAATAACATGCAGGATTTTTTGAAGTGGAGAAATTTACTGTGGCAGTGAGAACACATTTTACTCTTCTTGCAAGTGTTGCAACAGTACAATGAGTACTTTTTTGCAACTTATCCATGGTCAGGAGAAAGTATAGGTATGTATGCGTCCAGGGCCGGATTTACCTTGAGTGAGGCCCTACGCCAACAAAAATTGTGGGCCCCCAGCAGGGGCGGCCCAAGGGGGGTGTGGGGCCTCATTTGCATAAGGGGCCTCATTTGCATAAATATTTGCATAATGTTACCATATACTAACTTTTAGTAAACGTGCCTCTTAATGAGTGTATGGATAAAGAAAGACTAAAAGATTTCTACATTACTATAATCCAGTGCCAACTGCCAGACACATTAGGAACTACTACAAACACTGCCCATTTAGAACCCATAGCAAACCCGCCGTATCCTAACAGCACTACCAGGACTCACAAAGCACCATACTCTACCAATCAAAAGGCAACACTGCAAATATTAAACCAATACATTTCAGAGAACAACAATACATGACCTACTGGGGAAAGAGAACAAGTGGCAATGTCAAATAGGAATTATATAAACAGAACACCTCAGCTCAGTTACACATGCAGAACATAGACCATCACCAAACAAGTAATCACAATTTAGAAACAGGAAGACAATAATTAAATTGGGAATCCCAAAAGCCAAACTTGGAATGTACAACACTGTAGAAATAAAACTATACATTAATTTGCTCTTGTACTAAACAAAGCGCAGACGTTAATGATGCACATTTACCAGAGCTGACATATTCCAATTAATAAATTCAAAATAAAGAGATATTTTTCTACCTTTTGTGCATTTATTTCAGCTGCAATTGCTCCAGCCACTTTCTTCTGGTTTCTTTGTGTCTTCTGTTAACTCTCCATCGTCTGCTGTCCATTTGTCCTTTCTTCTCTCTTTCTAGTTTTTTTCCATTCTCTCTCTACATCTGCTTTAACATACTAATCTTTCTCCTTTTGCTCTTTCCTCATTCCTATTTCATCCACTCAAATTTTACCCCTCCATCCTCAATCCCCACTTACTCTCCAAATACCCGGCCAATTGTAGATTTTTTATCCCTCCCACACAAAATATTTTTCCCTTCTCCATTTTACTCTTCCAGCCCCATCCCATTCTAATCCTCCCCCAACATCAGATCTCCAGGAACAAGCAGGAATAAGTCCTCACATATGGGTACGTCGGTACCGCAGAGCCTGCGCGGGAAAGCTCCCCAGCTTCCCAGAAGGAAAGCTTTTGGGGCCTCCCATTGCGCTTGTGCGCTGCCTTCCCGCCTTCCTGACCAACTCTCCTCAGTTCTTCTTTTTCCGCGGAGCCAGCAGGTCGTGTTCCTGTCACCGCTGAAGAAGTTGTTATTTTAATTTGTTTCTTTGGCCGCGTGTCTGCCTTCCCCGATTCCGGACCGGTACCGCCGGTCTTTTTTCTTTATTTCTTTAAAAAAAAAAATATATATATATATATTATTTTCTCCACTTGGTGTGTTTGTTCTGTGAGGCCTCTAGGCCTTCACAGAATTCTCCCTCATGGAGAAACAAGCCTCTGGTTTTAAAAAATGCACCAAGTGTAGTGGTGCTATATCAGTCACAGACACCCATGAATGGTGTCTTAAATGTTTGGGGCCTGACCACTCCATTCCAGATTGCCCATCCTGTTCTTTGATGTCTAAAAGTGGCTTACAAAACCGGGCAGCCAAGTTTCACATGCTGTTTTCTACAGATACTCCAACATCGACATCTTCCAGGTCTTCCTCTCCTGATGCATCTCAGGTAACCAAACATTCCTCTGGCAGGTCCTCAAAGGGCAAATCTCCCTCCAAGTATCGAGATGCCCCCGGGCTTGACCCTGAGGACCCTGCCCCAGCCAAACAACCCCGGCGGGAAGCTCCGGCTTCCAAAGCTCCTCCTATGGGGTTACAGGTTGACATCGATGGCACGGCCTCGACCGATCACCTGTTAGACTGCTCTGGGGTACCGGCTCAATCTTCCGGTACCGACATCCAGACAGTCGTGGCGTCTATGGATCATACAGTTCAATCCATGCAGCAGTCTATTATGGCTTTTATTAGAGCTGCGACGCCATCGGTACTGCAGCCAGCGGTACCGACTCCGGTTCCGGTACCACAACCGATACCGGTACCCAGGGCATCCACATCGACCAGGATACCGATTCCGGTTCCCGGTTCCGGGGTTTTCCCTGATACCGATCCGGTTCTGGGTACCCCCGATGTCGATACCGGTCGATACGATTATCGATCCCTGGAAGCAAACAGACGATACTTCGAGTCTTCTGATGATTCAGAATCATCAGATGACTCTGCTGAAGTATCCCTAACTCTACCTGAAGAGCCCTCTTCTCCAAAGAGGATTTGTCCTTTCAAGACTTCATCCTTGAAGTGGCTAAAGGTCTCTCTATTTCAGTAACCTCTGAAAAAGAACCTAGAGCAAAACATTTAGATATTTTAGGATACTCTAAGGTTCCCAAAGAGGCAGTCACCTTGCCCATTCATGAAATTCTTCAAGAACACATGATGGACTTATGGGAGACTCCTCTCACCCTATCTCCACATTCTCGTCGGTTGGACACCATGTATCGAGTCCCTCCTTATCCTGGTTTTCAAAAATCTCAGCTCCCTCACCACTCTATTGTGGTGCAGTCAGCTATGAAAAGGATAAAGAGTACCAAAAGACACTCTTCTACTCCTCTAGGGAGAGAATGTAGGACTTTGGATGCTTTTGGTAGAAAAATCTTCCAAGCAAGTATGCTTATTGCTAGAATCAATTCATACAGCCTCTATATGGGCATGTTTCTGAAGGAGATTGCATTGAAAATACGCCATTTTCTCCCCTTTATCCCAGAGGATAGAAAGGAGGAGTTCCTTCTTTTGCTAAAGCATACCCAAGATATATCAAAGTTCTCCAACAGAGCAGCCTTTGACTCCTTTGAGGGTGCTAGCAGAGCCTCAGGTATTGCCATAGCGGCTCGCAGAATTGCTTGGCTCCAGGCCTCTGACCTAGAACCCTGGGTCCAGGATGGGTTTGGAAATCTGCCCTGTACAGGTGAGAATCTGTTTGGTAAGGAGTGGCAAATCAAAGCCACCCAAATGGATGCAGAAAATGCTGCTTTAGATAGACTTTCTAAGTCTACTTCTGCCCCTGTCAAGAAAAAATCTTTCAAGAAGCCTTTCTATAAGAAGGCCAGATTTGCTACAAATACTGGCCAACAATCTTCTGCAGCTCGCTTTGCTCCTAAGTGTCAGCAGCCTAAACAGGCCAGGGCAAAACCTGCAGGGGCTGCTACAGCCCAGCAGTCCCAACCCCCTCAGGGTTTTTGACTCAACTCTAGAGAACTTAACCTTTCTGGCTCTAAAACATCCAGAGCCTCTCACCATTCCAGGAAGGTTAACTCATTTTGCTCCCAGATGGGAGCAAATCACATCAGAACAATGGACCCTCTCTATCATCAGAGAGGGCTACAAACTACATTTCTCCAGCCTTCCTCCCCATACCATGGTGAGATGTTTCAATTCTCCCCCTTCTCCTCTGAACCTGTTAGGTCAGGAGGTGACCACCCTTCTCGCCCAAAGGGCAATAGAAGAGGTTCCTCTTCTTCAACAGGGGTCAGGGTTTTACTCCCCTTATTTTCTTATTCCCAAGAAAACAGGGGGGTACAGACCTATTCTAGATCTCAGAGAATTGAACAAATTCCTATGCAAGGAGAAATTCAAGATGCTTTCTCTAGGTACTCTCCTTCCATACCTACAGAGTCAGGATTGGCTTTGTTCTCTAGATCTCAAGGATGCGTACACACATATAATCATCCATCCATCCCACAGAAAATTCCTACGGTTTCTGTTCCAGGGAAAACATTTCCAATACAGAGTACTTCCCTTCGGTCTAGCCTCTGCTCCAAGGGTATTTACCAAATGCATGGCAATAGTAGCTGCATTTCTACGAGCCCTGGGAATTTTTGTTTTCCCATACCTGGACGACTGGCTCATCTGAGCTCCATCTCAGTCCGAGGCTCAGACTTCCCTGGATCGCACCAAACGCATTCTGCAGTATCTGGGACTTGTGATCAATCTGCCAAAGTCTCAACTCGCCCCTACTCAGTCCCTGGAATTCATAGGGGCCTGGTTGGATACCACCACTGCAAGGGCCTATCTTCCTCAGGCCCGTTGCCAACGTCTAGTGCACTTAGTCTCCCAGACTCAGTCCAGAAGCCACTTGACTGCCAGGGAGATGCTACAACTATTAGGCCACATGGCCTCCACAGTACATGTGGTGCCCTATGCTCGCCTACTTATGAGAGCAGCTCAATGGACTTTGTCCACCCAGTGGACTCAAGCATCCGTAGCTCTCTCAGACCAAATAGCAAACTCCAAACGTCTCTTTTGGTCTTTCCAATGGTGGATGTCCACTCAAAATCTGTTGTTGGGGGTCCCCTTTCAACCATTGTTGCCCCAAGCAACCCTCACAACAGATGCCTCCCAAACAGGTTGGGGAGCTCATCTTCAAGATCTCTCCACTCAGGGCACTTGGTCTCCACAGGAGACCACCCTTCATATCAACCACTTGGAACTTCGAGCAATCTTTCTAGCTCTCAGAGTTTTTCATACCCTCCTCAGCAACATGACGGTCCTTATTCATACGGACAATCAAGTAGCTATGTTTTACATAAACAAACAAGGAGGGACTGGCTCTCTGTCGCTTTGCAACGAAGCTCTAAGATTATGGGCCTTCGCCAGAGAGCATCAAATCCATCTACTGGCAGTATATCTTCCAGGAATCCAAAACTCTTGGGCAGACAGACTCAGTCGAGTTCTGCTTCCACACGAATGGTCCCTACACATGGATCAGGTACTCAGAATCTTCCAGAAATGGGGGACCCCGGACATAGACCTCTTTGCAAGTCCGTGGAATGCCAAACTTCCCCAGTTCTGTTCCAGGATTCCGTGTCAGGGAGTTCAGGCCAAGGATGCCTTCCTCTTTCATTGGCGTCAGGGCTTCCTATATGCCTTTCCACCCATTCCTTTGATTCCCAAGACTCTGTTCAAACTTCAAAGGGATCAAGGGTCCATGATCCTCATAGCTGTACGCTGGCCACGCCAAGTGTGGTACCCTCTACTTCTGCATCTCTCCCAAGCCCCCTCCCTGGACTCGGAAGCGGCTCCAGACCTTCTGTCTCAGGAGGAGGGGACTTTGTGGCACCCAAACCCCAAGTCCCTTCACCTCAGAGCTTGGTTACTGAAGGCCTAGACCTTCAACACTTCAATCTTTCGCAGCAAGTGAAGGATATCCTCCATGCCTCTAGGAAACCTTCCACTAGGCGTTCTTACGCTTTTAAATGGAAAAGATTTTCCATTTGGTGTGCTCAACGGGGTCTTAACCCTCTAGCACTTCCTTTGAATTCTCTTTTGGAATATCTCCTGCATCTCTCCAATGCAGGACTCAAAACAAATTCAGTAAGAGTCCATTTGAGTGCTATTGCAGCATCCCTTAAGCCCATCAATGGACAACCTGTTTCCTCTCATCCTCTTATTGCAAGATTCATGAGAGGCCTAACCTTAACTAAACCTCCCATTCGACCTCCTCCGGTGGCATGGGACTTAAACTTGGTTCTTGGTCAGCTTATGAAGCCACCCTTTGAACCCTTAGCCACTGCCTCCTTGAAATTTCTTTCCTGGAAGGTTATTTTCCTTATTGCAGTCACCTCAGCTCGCCGTATCAGTGAACTGCAAGCTCTAGTGGCTAATCCACCTTATACAAGGTTCCATCATGATAAGGTGGTCCTTAGGACCAATCCCCACTTTATGCCTAAAGTGGTCTCCCCTTTTCATCTTAATCAAGAGGTATATTTACCTGTCTTTTTTCCAGCTCCTCATACATCCAGTGCAGAGAGGAACCTTCATACTCTAGATTGTAAAAGAGCTCTTGCCTTTTACCTCCACAGGACACAGCAACATCGAAAGTCTTCTCAGCTTTTTGTTGCTTTTGATCCTTCTCATTTAGGACTTCCAGTCTCTAAAAGAACACTGTCCAATTGGATTGCTCAGTGTATCTCTTTTGCTTACCAGAGTAAGAACCTTTCTCTGGAGGGCCATGTCACCGCTCACAATGTGAGGGCCATGGCGACATCTATGGCTCATCTAAACTCTGTGTCCATTGACCAGATCTGTCGAGCAGCCACCTGGGCCTCGGTTCATACCTTTACAGCCCATTACTGTTTGGACAAGGACTCTCGCCGGGATGCCTTGTTTGGTCAGGCTGTCCTCAGACACCTGTTCCATTCTTGAACAACTCCAGCCCACCTTCCCTGAATGGATGCCTGAGATCCATAGGAAGATGAGGAACCTTTCAGGGTCTCATACCCTTCAGGGGATCTCCCGGGCATCTCAGCTAGGGAGTCCCCATATGTGAGGACTTATTCCTGCTTGTTCCTGGAGATAGCACAGTTACTTATCTGTAACAGGTGATCTCTGGGAACAGCAGGAATTAGTCCTCACAACCCACCCACCTCCCCTAGGAGTTGTATCTCTCTCTCTCTTTCCTTTCCTCTCTCTATTGTCTCAGCTTTAAACTCGAACTGAGGAGAGTTGGTCAGGAAGGCGGGAAGGCAGCGCGCATGCGCAGTGGGAGGCCCCAAAAGCTTTCCTTCTGGGAAGCTGGGGAGCTTTCCCACGCAGGCTTCGTCGGTACCGACGTACCCATATGTGAGTACTAATTCCTGCTGTTCCCAGAGATCACCTGTTACAGGTAAGTAACTGTGCTCTCCCTTCTAGTTCCAGCCTCACCCAGCATCCATTCCCTTCTAGTCCCTGCATCAGCCCATTTCCAGTCCTAGCCACCAATCAGCCCATTTCCAGTCCTAGCAACCCCCCAACCCAATACCAGTCCTAGCCCCCCCATCAACCCACTTACAGTCCTAACCCCTCATCACCTCATTTTCAGTTTAAGCCCCCCCTATAACCCATTACCAGTCCTAAGCCCCCATCAGCCCACTTCCAGTCCTACCCCATCAACCCATTTCCAGTCAGCCCCCCATAGACCATTGCCAGTCCTAACCCCCCCCTCATCAGCCCACAGCCCATTACCAGTCCTAACCCCATCAGCCCACCTCAAGTCCTAACCCATCAACCCATTTCCAGTCAGCCCCCCATAGCCCATTGCCAGTCCTAACCCCCCCATCAGCCCACAGCCCATTACCAGTCTTAACCCCATCATCCCACCTCAAGTCCTAACCCCCACAACCCAGTTCCAGTCAGCCCCCATAGCCCATTGCCAGTCTTAACCCCCCCCATCAGCCCACAGCCCACTTCCAGTCCTAACCCCATCAACCCATTTCCAATCAGCCCCCCATAGCCCATTACCAGTTATAACCCCCCATCAGCCCACAGCCCATTACCAGTCTTAACCCCCCCATAGCCCATTACCAGTTCTAACCCCCCCTCAACAGCCCACAGCCCATTACCAGTCCTAACCCCATCAGCCCACCTCCAGTCTTAACCCCCCCAGCCCATTTCCAGTCCTATCCCCCCCATAGCCCATTACCAGACAGCCCCCATCAGCCCACAGCCCATTACCAATCTTAACCCCCCCCCATAGCCCATTACCAGTTCTACCCCCCCCCAACAGCCCACAGCCCATTACCTTACCTAACCCATCAGCCCACCCCCTGTATTAACCCCCCAGCCCTTTTCAAGTCCCAGCCCCCCCAATAGCCCATTACCAGTCCTACGCCCCCCCCCCCCCATCGGCCTAAAGTAAAATTTAATAAAAAAAATAAAACGCTGGCTGCTACCACTGCCACCGCGGCAGCGTGGACTGACCCGCGGGGCCCGCTCTGCCTGGCTGAATCCCTCCCTCCCTCCCTCCGCGACGGCTCAGCCCCTCCGTGCAGGCTTTGAGAGGCGCGAAGGGAGAGTGTCTCCCTCGCGTCTCTGTTAAGCCCGCAGAGGCTGATGGGAAATTTCCCATCAGCCCCTGCGGGCTTAACAGAGATGTGAGGGAGACACTCTCCCTTCGTGCCTCTCAAAGCCGGCACGGAGGGAGGGAGGGAGGGACGGATGGACGGATTCAGCCAGGCAGAGGGGGCCCTGCGGGACAGTCCATGCTGCCGCGGCAGCAGAGGGAGCCCCGTGGGACAGTCCACGCTGCCGCCGCGGCAGCCAGCATTTTTTTTTTAAATTTAATTTTAAGAAGGCTAACAATTTTTTCAATTTTTGTGGGCCCTTGTCAGCTGTGGGTCCTATGCCACGGCGTAGTTGGTGTATAGGTAAATCCGGCCCTGTATGCGTCAACAGCCAGGATCAAATGTGCTTGAGCCATTCTGAAAACACATGGCGACATGCATCTCCATAGAACTGTCTAGAGCACACCTCCAACATACCGCCTTGCGACTTGGACATGAACAGGCAGATGATGTTTATATACATGACATTCTAAAATGACTCTGGGGACATATTTGTGATTTTCACATCTGCTTGCCCATTTTCAGACACCAAATCATGAATAGAGCTTTTAAAATGATTCCCATAGTGTGATATGAGGTTCCTATGACTAGTCTATGCTAGCAATTTGTTAGTGAAGGCTACATTTAGTTCTATTCAGCTTGTTATTCTTAGTCTGTATAAGTATGAATGAGCTGTAGGTGTATTACACTAATCATATAAAACATATTGGGCCCAATTCTATGAGGCGAACAGTGGGACTGCACGTCCCACTGGGACATGCAGCCCCAATATATGCCTTGCCAGTATTCTGCCTCCGTCCCCCACTGCATGCACAGAGACGCTATGCATGCTGCGGGGGATGGGGCATGATGGGGTGAAATGTGGGAGGGGCGTGGGTGGGACCAACCCCCGGACATACAGAGCCAATTCCTCTCACAGCCCTGCATGTCCGGGGATCACCGGGGGGGGGGGGGGGGACACCCTGCTTATACCACTTCTGAGATGGAATAAGAGTGGGGTGCCCCTCAAACATGGCCAACAGTCCCTGGAGCCCAGAAGCCCCCCACAGGAACACTGGGATACGGAAGGTAAGTCCCTGCCACCTGATACGGGCCCCAGCAGCCCCTGACAGGGTCAGGCAGCAGAGACTTTGGGGTCCGAGGCTGTGGGCAGATGGAGCCATGGGGAGGACATCCCTGCAGCTGTGGGAGGGGCACGCCAGTCCTGATTCTGATGTTTTGCTCTTGTGTTTCAGAATCAGGGCCCATCCTGCACAGGGCCATCTGGATGGCTTGGATGGGTTCCTTCCAGAATCTGGCTTAATGTAAATAAAATACAATCATAAATTTTTAAAAAAAACAAGCAATCTATAACAAAACTAATTCTTCCACTGCTTCATCACAAGTGAGTCTACACCCCCCCTTCCCCCAACAAATGGAACATACTTCAAACTATCAAGGAGAAGCAGTTACTTGATACCATTACTAAAATCAACACAACCACTTCTCACCTCAATCCATGCCCTGTAGCTTGGATAAAAGCAATTAAATCTGAACTAGCCCCCTTCTTACTCAGCATAGTGAACCAATCCCTTCTCCTGGGGCAATGCCAAATGATCTCAAACTATCCACCATTCATCCTAATCTCAAGAACAGATCCCTAAATAGAGATGATCCCGCTTCCGATAGACCAATCGCAAGTATCCCCTTTCTAGCAAAAATCATTGAAAAAATAGTTCAAACTCATTTGCAAGACTACATTGACTCAAACTACCCCATTGATGAACATCAGTATGGTTTCCGCTCATACCACAGAGTGGAAACCTTACTAATGGTCCTGTTTGACACCCTCATCTGTGGCATGGATAATATTAATTCAAGTTTCATACTTGTCTTCATAGACATCACATCAGCCTTTGACAATGTGGATCATAATATACTTCTTGTTAGACTAACCCAATTAGGAATAACAGGTACCGCCCTTCAATGGTTTAAGTCATACATCACCAATGGATACCAATACATAAGAATTGATCAAGAATCCTCCACAACATTCCCACAAGAACAGGAAATTCCTCAGGGCTCAGCTCTATCAGCTCTCCTGTTTAACCTCTACCTTCAACCAATCTGCTCAATCTTCAAAAAGCATCAAATAGGTCACTTCTTATATGCCAATGATATTATCTTGTTTACCCCAGTAAACACAAAAAGCCAGTCTATCACAACATCATCAAATGCATCCTTGAAGCAGAGTTCTGGCTTTGTGGGAACAACCTTCATATCAACTTCAAAAAAACTGAAATTATATTCACAACAAGAAACCAAAACTTCACCCCCTCTACTGAAATCAAGACACAAACACCACTATTCAAGTAAAACAGGAGGTGAAATACCTGGGAATCATCTTGGACAAATCCCTCAGTATGCCATCCCATGTAAGACAAACAGCCAGGACTATATCCTTTAAACTAAGATCCATCCAGAATCTAAGACCTCTTCTAGAACCCAGAGATTTCTGAATGGTAGTCCAAGTGCTTATAATTCCACACTGGGACTTCTGCAACAGTTTACTGCAGCGTCTGCCCAATAATACAATCAACACCCTCCAAATAGCCCAACATGTGACTGTCCGACAAATAACTAAAGCACGCCTGACAGATCATATTACACCAATCCTTAAAGATCTGTATTCGTTTCTATTAATGAGTAAAATATAAAGTAATAATTACCACTTTCAAGCTACTCCAAAACATCTCACCCTCATTTCTCACATCTAAGATTCATACTCAAGCAGAGACCAGGAGCAGAAGAAACAACAACCTAAACACAATTGCAAAACCATCATCAATCTGTAGAACAGAACAAAAGAGCCTTCACTTACACTGCACCCAAATTATGGAACCTTCTGCCAGCCCACATCAGGTCTATAAAATACCTCCAAACATTTAGGAAAGAACTAAAGACACTACTGTTTACCAAATACTATAATGACAATGGCTAAAATGCTGCCTGTTCATCCATGTCCCACAACCAGTGTAAATATATATAGTTGACGTTATATATATTATCAATAGCTCCCTATATAATAGCTTCAGATCCAGGCAGCTATTTTGTATATAGTTTAATGTTCTATGGTTCTTTTAATTGTTCTCTGTAACTGATTTGTTCAATGTAAACCACCCCTGATCTCTGGAAGGGGTGGTATATAAAAACCTATTTAAATAAATAAATAAATAAAATTTCAAATGCATTACAAAAATCAAAGAAAATATAGCAATAGATAAAAATGAAACAATCTATGCCAAAACAAATTCATGAACTACTAAAATACTTTTGAAACAGCTATGCCCTCAGACCTCATTGAAAAGACAGATAAGTATGGGTTGATCTAAGCTCAGTAGACAGGTTATTCCAATAAAGTAGAGCAGCACAATATATTATTTTAGCAAAAATTGTTTTTAAGCATACTTTTTAGGCAAAGCTGAATGAAGATTTTGAATAGGATGTTTAATTCCAATGCATTACCCATTTATTGAATCATTCAACCATAAAGTATCTTATATACAAATGTTAATAGCTTGAACAGAGTTCTGGTATAACCTCACGTAATTCAGCAAGAAAGGAGTTGCTCTCTCCCACCTCGAATATCCTAAAATCTAATTTAACTGCAGTATTTTGCAGATCTTGCAGACAGGACCTAACTAGGCTATGTTCCACTAGTCCAAGTGAAAGAACAAATGCTTGCCTCAGATAATTCTCAGAAAGAAATGACCTGATTTGGCAGAGTAATGTAAAGTTGTGAAACAGAATTATACGACCGAAAGTCATGATTCTCCATAGTAAGTATAGGAATTCTTAGGAACTTAATGGCTGAATACAGGGGGATTTTTATCCTAAATACAAAAAGGATCAACATTAGGAATTGTTTGTCTACTCTGTCCACCTTTCACATGCTAATCAGGCCCACTAACTCCTGATTAGGTGTCAGTAGCTTCAAAGTGCTGAGAAAGATACTAAAGCAGAGTTTTAAACCTACCCCACTAAAGAAAATATTTCTCCTTTAAAACTAAAGCACCAAAAAGAATGTAACTGTTTTAAAAATGTACCAAACCCCTTTTAAGAGCTCCCAGGCAGAGAACTAGTAATTTAAAAAGCCACAAACTCTTACCTTTGCTTAAAATGTATAGTCCCTGTTAGGAATACCTCTTGATTTACCACCTTCCGCAGAAGGGCACCAAAGCAGTTTACAATAAAAATAACAGAGCGTAGGAAAGAAAAGAAGAAAGGGAAATTAAAAACAAGAATTTAAACTAGAACTAACAAGTGCATCATCCCCCCAGCTATCCATGATCACTAAAGTCCAGAAATGCTAGCTCAAAGTAGTGTTTATGGTAGTGAGATAGTTATTGCTTCTTTGTTGTCTAAATTGTGTATCATTCTGGACAAGGATGGGAAAGTGTTTGCTATGCAGGTGAATTTAGAGGCCTTCCATTTTACTTTACATCTTTGCTGATCCCGCAGTGCCCCACGTGACTCCTCAGATCTTAGGCCATGAACCGCCTGGTCCTGCCCCCTGCCTCGCATACACAGCTTAAATCCACACGTCATTCCACTTTCTTTTTTCTCACACTATGTCTTTGGAATGCTTTACCAGATTACATTCATGCAGAATCCTGTTATCTAAAATTTAAGAAGGCCCAAAAAAAACATTGAGTGGAGGAGTATCCTAGTGGTTAGAGCAAAAGCCTATTATCCAAGTGATCAGGGTTCAATTTCCAGCAGCACTCCTTGAGCAAGTTATTTTACCCTCCATTGCCTCAGAAGAAGAGATCTGGCAATCTACTTCTAGTCATACCTTGCTAAGAAATCCCAGGGGCTGCTGGGTCACCAGGAGTCAGCATTGACTTGATAACACTTAAAAAAATATCCACATGACCCACAATTCGTCTCCATTTATATGTCACCTAGATAATTTCTTAAGTGTGTGTGATTTAGATGGAATGTCAAAATCTGAAGCCTTTTTGATAAACGTGAACAAATAATGATCAGACCATATCAATGAAGTTGTAGAACAACAATCAATAACCAGAATACCAAAGCCCATTGTAGATGATAAGCCAAAATCTGACAGGTGCATATTGGTAGAATTAGACAGCTAAAAGTCAAATCCATTCATTGAGGAAGACACCAGTGAATTTGATTCTAAATTCAAATTAAAATGAACAAGGGCATTACATGCTTGAAGGCCAATGTATGCTATGTAATTGCAGTCAAAAGTTCACTTAAGCTTTATCCTAAGGACCAGGATGTCTATATATGAACAAAATGCCCAGACATTTAGCAGAGAAAGCATAACTCAAGAGCATAATGTCAAATCAAATCCATGTCGAACAATAGAATTAAATGACAGATGCCGTCAAAAAAATGTTAATTGCCAGTCCACTTGTTTATGGGCAGTTCTATAAGCATTAAAACAAAGGACAGAGAACAACAATTGCCCTGTCTTTATCCGCCAAGTTTCAGTTATGCCAGTTCCACTTGAACATCACCCACTAACTTGATAATTGTGGCTTCATAACATACAGTAGATACAAATAGTGAGTACCTCACTGCCAACCATAAGAACTGATAAACAATTGGGTCTCTTTATTTTTCTATGAAACAGCCAGCTAGAATGATTCTGTCACCAGTTCCAGAGAACCATTGCAATGCAGACAATACATAGGGGGTCTTTTACAAAAGGGTGCTGTCAGCACATGTTCTGGATCTCATTGAAGGTGCACTGGCACCTGTGTTGACAGCTAGCCCCAGGGCCATGGCAGGTAGCATGGCTGAATTTCCATGTAGTCTATGACACGTCAAGGAAGCAAGTGGGTGGGTTTGGCGTGGAAAGTGGATGGGGAGAACGCTTTGTAGTCAGCACACCTGTGCTAATTGAAAGATGGCCAATTAGTGCAGGTGCAATTACCACCACCTCAATAGCACTTTATTTGTGGAGGTATGTTAAAATGGTTTGAATTCAAAAAGTAATATCTCTCTGCAAAAATATAACAAGGATATTCTTGACATTTATGGCTGAAGCCTAGATTTACTTATAATAGCAAGTCAGTCGAGTGTAAATTTTGTTTTGGTCTGATATGGTTTTGGTTTTCACCCATCAGTTTATACTCATTTATGATAGTAAATGCATTTAAAATTTCATTTTCAGAAGGAACTAGCTATTTGACCAAAATGAGCAAAAGAAAAACATAATAAAAAATATATTTAAACAGTCTCAATGTTTTCATTTCATTCATGTTGTATATCTAATCCCCTCCCCTACTCCACACACACAAAAAGAGGAGAATTTTAGAAGGGACATCCAAGTGCAATCTAGGACATCTAAGTCAGAACATCTGAAAAAATGCAGGCATGTCCAGGTGCAGACACAATTTCACAAATATGGACATGCTCAATATGGACTTCTGCAGGAACGTCTACATAGACATTCTCAGAAACGTATTTTAAAACCTGGAAGTCAAGGATTGCCTAATAGCTAGAGTAGTGGGCTAGGAGCAAAGCAGCCAGGTTTCAAATCCTGCTGACATTGTGCTGAGCATTTGGGATGATGGAGTTCTTTTTTTCTCTACACCCTCTGGTTGTTTTTCAGCAGAGGGAGGAGTGGTCTGGTGGTTAGGACAAGGTACTTCAGGCTGGAGGACCAGGGGTTCAAATCCCACCTGGGGACAGCAATCTCAGGCCAGAGGGACTGGGATTTCTAGCCCTATAGGCACTCCTTGCGGACTTGGGCAAGCCACTTAACCCTCCATTGCCCATGTTCCCTGTAAGTATTAGCGTATGTGTCTCATATCCCCTTGTGTTAAAGGTATCCTCCAATTGACTGCTTTGACAGGGTGAAAAGCAGGATATAAATACAACAAAATAAAAACAAACACTTAAGATGCCAGGAGTGGGTCTAAGCTTTCGAGATCAGGTAGGGACATCCAGGTTTCTGGGAATACTCCAGTCATGCCTCCACCTAACCCCATTCAGACTTAGACATCCCCAGAGATGGCTTGGGAGACATCTCTGTAATTTGAGCATCTCTATGCCTGTTTTTGGACATCCAAGCCATGAATAGGGCTTCCAAAATGCCCTTCAAAGTTCACACTTTAAGGATGGACGGTCTAGTGGCACTGCCATACCAAAGGGATCATTTTAAAAGTTTTAATCATAATTTGGACACTTGAAGATGTACACATACACCTCCATGTCCAAATCATGGAGATGTCACGGGAGCCATTTTACAAATGGCTTTTAAATATATCACCAGTCTTGGGACATCAAAGTAGGCAGGGGCTGTGGAAAGGGGTGTCTGGGGATGTGCAATGGACTTACATGTCCCCATTCGATTTCAGAAATGTTGGTGAAATCTACAGGCACGCCCATGTTTAGACCTGCTCCAGGAATGAATAGGCATCAGGAAAGTGCTTGTTTTGGCCTTAAAATATCCAGATAGTGTAGAGAAGATGGAAAGTTAAGTGACTGGCCTGAGATCACAAAGGCCCACGGTGGCATTTGAACTCTACCTATCCTGTTCCTATCCTACTACTCTAATCATTGTGCTAGTAGACACCCCTGTTCTAAAATACTTTTCTGGGGATGTCTATGTAGACATCTCCATAGATGCCCATATGGGGCATGTTGACATTTGTGAAATTGTGCCTGAACTTTCACATGCCTGCTTTTCTTTTCTTTTTTCAGACGTTCTGACTGACATCCCAGATTGCACTTGGACATCCTTTGTAAAATGTGTCTTCACAGGATCTGTGTTTGAATCCCTGTTCAGTTTGGCTGGGGATGGAAATGCAGTACAAGCAGTATTTACCAGCATCTTGGAAAAAGGAATCATAATCTTTCTACAAAGGCAACATCTAGTGGTTGGATTTAGGGCTCATAGTTGAAGGGTCCTGGAAGGGCCAGGGCTTTAATGATCAGACTTAAGTACATTTTGACAGGATACAAAACAGAGGACAACTTCTGGCTCCCATCCTTGGCGCTGACTGTGCTGGACTCCAAATTAAAAGGAAGAGGAGGAAACTCCTGCGTCAACAAAGAAAACAAACACAATCTGATTAACGGGCTGCATACCCACCACTGATGCTTAATGGAAAACAATGTAGTGATTTCATTCTAGTTATTTGCAAACAGAAAATTCAAAAATTTGGAAGGTCCTTTTTTAAAAAGAAAATTGTATTTTACAGTTAAGAGATGTACAATTTGATGTTGATCTAGAGGCAAGCAAATCTTACTTGGATAAAATGTTTAAACAATTAACATAGAAAGATAGAAAATGACAGCAGATAAAGACTATATGGCCTGTCTATTCTGTCCATCCATAGCGATTACTAAATTCTTTAATCCCTTCATCTCATTCAGAGATCCTCTGTGTTTGTTCCATACCTTCTTGGATTCAGATACAGTTCTTGCCTGAACCACCTCCACTGAGAGGTGGTTCCTTGCATCAATTACTTTTTCTGTGGAGAAGTATTCCCTTATACTGCATTACTCATCAGTCTATTCCCTTTCAGTTTAATCCTATGACCTCTTATTTCATCTTCCTTTCAATTGAAAGAGGCCTCACTCCCGTTTATGCCATGGTGGTATTTAAATGTCTACCGTATCAATCTTTTGCTGCAGTTCTTCCAAAGTATTCATTTCTAGATCTTTATATCTATCTCTGTGTGCTTTATGATGAAGATCACTGATCATTTTAGGAGCCACCCTCTGACCTAACTCTTTCCTGTTTTAACCTTTTGAAGGTGCAGTCTCCAAAAAGGTATATACGAACGGTACTCCAAATGAGAGTTCACCAGAGACTTATTCTGCGGCACTATCACCCCACTTTTCTTGCTGTCTATAGCTATTTATTCCTCTCTCTTTGAATCCAAGCATTCTTCTGGTTTTTGTTGTTGCCTTTTCTACTTCTTTACCATCTAAAAGCATCAGATACAATCATCTTCATCTTCTTGCCTGCAAAGAAATACTTTATCCTTTATATTGTACTGCTCCCCTGGAATTTTGCAGCTCAAATGCATGACCCTGCATTTTTTAGCATTAAACCTTATCTGCCAAATTCAAGATCATTCTTCTAGCTTGACTATCTCAACTCATGTCATTCATATCTTCTGGGGTGTTTAATATCTTGCAAAGAGGAAAACCTTTCCACACAGCCCTTTAACAATATTGCCTACAAAAATGTTGAAAAGAACTGGAAAAAGGACCAATCTCTATGACACACCACTGGTAATGTTCCTCAAAGTGAACTCCATTTACCATTAACCTTTGTTGCTTCCTACTCAATTGTTTTTTGACACAGTCAGTCACTTTAGGGCCCATATCAAGGGCACTTAATATGTTTATGACTTGCCTGTGAGGAATTATGTTAAATGCCTTGCTGAATCCTAAGTATGGAAACTTAGAAACACGATGGCAGAGAAAGACCACATGGCTTATCTAGTCTGCCCTTTCATATCACCCACTACAAGAGTCCCCTTTTTTCCATTTAGAGATCCTCTGTGTTTGTCCCATGCTTTTTTTGAATTTTGAACTGTCCTCATCTCTACCACCTTCACTGGGAGACTATTCCACGCATATATCACTCTTTCCGTAAAGATATATTTCCACATACTGTATTACTCCTGAGTCTATCCCCTTTTACCTTTATCCTATGTCCCCTCCTAGCAGAGCTTGCTTTCAATCAAAAGAGGCTCTCCTCCTGTGCATTTATGCCATGGAGGTATTTAAACGACTCAATCATATCATCTCTGTCCTGCCTTTCCCCTAAAGTATATATATTAAGGTCCTAAGTCTATCCTTGTATGTTTAATAATGAAGACTGTTAACCATTTTAGTAGCCACCCTCTGCACTAACTCCAACCTGTTTATATCCTGTTGAAGATGCAGTCTCCAGAATTGCATACAATAATCCAAATAAGGTCACAGAGAAACTATCACTTCCTTTCTTCTGCTGGCTATTTCTCTCCCTATGCACGCAAGCATCCTTCTAGCTTTCACTGTCATCTTTTCTACCTGTTTAGCTACTTTAGATTGTCAGACACAGTCAAGCCTAGGTCCCGTTCTTCTGTCATGGACAGAAGTATGTTGCCCCCTATACTGTATCGCTCCTTTGGATTATTGCAGCCCAAATGCATGACCCTACATTTTTTAGCATTAAATCTCAGCTGACAAATTCTAGACAGGGGCAGTCTAAGAGGGGTGCGGGGCCATGTGTGGAGATTAATTGCGGGCCTCATTTGCTAAGGGAGCCTCATTTGCATAAATATTTGCATAATGTTAACATGCATTTTTAGTAAACATGCTTTTTAATGAGTGTCTGGATAAAGAAAGACTAACAGATTTCTACGTTACTATATTCCAGTGCCAACCGCCAGGCCCATTAGGAAGTACTATAAACACTGACCATTTAGAACTCATAGCAAATCCACCATATCATAACAGCTCTGCCAGGACTCACAAAGCACCAAACCCTACCTATCAAAAGGCAACACTGCAAATATTAAACCAATACATCTCAGAGAATACCAATGCATCTCCTACTGGGGAAAGAGAATAAGTGACAGGGTCAAATAGAAACTACATGAACAGAATACCTTAGCTTGGTTAAAATGCAGAACATAGACCGTCATCAAAGAACAAGGGAACACAATGTAGAAATAGGAAGATAATAATTAAACTGGGAACTCCAAAAGCCAAACTTGGGATGTACAACAACACTGGAGAAATAAAACCATAAATTAATTTCCTCTTGTACTAAACAAAACACAAAAGACGTTAACAATGCACATTTCCCAGAGCTGTTTATTACAGTTAATAAATTCAAAATAAAAATTTATTTTTCTACCTTTTGTTGCTTGTGCATTTTCTTTTTCAGTTGCAATATATCCAGTCACTTTCTTCTGGTTTCTTTGTGTCTTCTGCGAGCTATCCATTTTTCCTTTCTTCTCTTTTAGATTTTTTTCTAATTTTGTTCTCTATATCTGCTTTAACATACTGATCCTTCCCCTTTTGCTCTTTCCCCCGTTTCTTTCCTTATTCCTTTATCATCCACTCAAATTTCACCCTTCCATTCTCAATCTCCACTTATTCTTCCAATATCCGGCCCATCGTAGACTTTTCTTCCCTCCCAAACAAATTTTCTTTTCCCCTCTCCATTCTCATTCCCCATCCCTTTCTAGTCCTCCCCCAAAATCAGTTCCTTTATAGTTCTAGACCCACCCAGCATCTGCCCCTTCTAGTCCCAGTCTCCCAAGCTTCCACATCAGCCCATTTCCAGTCCTAGCCCCCCATATGTTGTTTTCCAGTTTCATTCAAGCCACCCATCAGCCCATTTCCATTCCAAGCTCCCCCATCAGCCCATTTCCAGCCCTATTCCAACTCCCATCAGCCCATTTCCAGTCCTATTCCAGCCCCCATCAGCCCATTTCCAGTCCTATTCCAGCCCATCACCCATTTTCAGTCCACATTCCCCCATCAACCCATTTCTAGTCCTATTCCAGCTCCTCATCAGCCCATTTCCAGTCCTAGCCCCTCATATGCTCTTTTCCAGTTCCATTCCAGTCCCCCATCAGCCCATTTCCACTCCAAGCTCTCCCATCAGCCAATTTCCAATCCTAGCCCCCTCAACAGCCCACTATGTCCTATTCCAGCCCTCATCAGCCCATTTCCAGTCCTAATCCAGCTCTTCATCAGCCCATTTGCAGTCCATCCCCCATCACAGCACATTTGCAGTCCGCCCCCCCATCACAGCCCAATTGCAGTCCATTTCCCATCCCCCACCATCACAGCCCATTTCCAGTCCGTTCACCCATCATAGCCCATTTGCAGTCCTATCCACCCCCCATCACAGCCCAATTGCAGTCCATTTCCCCCCACCATCATAGCCCATTTCCAGTTTGTTTCCCCCAATCACAGCCCATTTGCAGCCCTATCCCCCCACCATCACAGCCCACTTGCAGTCCTATCCCCCCCACCATCACAGTCCACTTGCAGTCCTATCCCCCCACCATCACAGCCCACTTGCAGTCCTTCCACCCCAATTACAGCCCAATTTCAGTCTGTTCCCCACCCACCATCACAGCCCATTTCCAGTCTGCCCCACCATCACAGCCCATTTCCAGTAGGTTCCCCCCTCACAGCCCATCCAGTCCTAGCCGCCCCCCCTCCGAAGAGCCCCGCGCTGTCTAAGGGGCTGCAGAGGGAGCCGGGGAAGCCCACGCGAGGCCCCAGCTCCCTCTGCACAACCGCCAACGTGAAGAGCCTTTTCCTTCACGCAAGCGGCTGTTTCAGTGAAGCAGTGAATGCCGGGAAAGGTTAAAGTCAATGCCCTTTAGCCGTTCCCGGCATTCGCGGCTTCATTGAAACAGCCACCCGCATGAATGAAAAGGCTCTACACACTGGTGGCTGTGCAGAGGGAGCCAGGGCCTCACGCGGGCTTCCCCAGCTCCCTCTGCAGCCGTCCATTGAGCGAGAATGTGATTCACGTGGGGCCCCCTGAAGCGCGGGGCCCTGTGCGAATAGCATTCTTGCTCAATGGACGGGCCAGCCCTGATTCTAGATCTTTCTTCAAGCTTAGCTAGATCCCTGATCATGTTATCTACAGCTTCCTGGGTGTCTACTCTGTTGCAGATTTTGGTATCATCTGCAAAGAGGCAAACCTTACCCGACAGCCCTTTCGCAATATCACTAACAAAGATGTTAAAAAGAATTGGACTCAAGACAGATCCCTGCGGCACTCCACTGATAACCTCCTTCTCCTCAGAATGAGATCCATTGACCTGTACCCTTGGTTTTCTCCCACTCAACCATTTTCTAACCCAAGCAGTAACTTTAGGGTCCATCCCAAGGGTGCTTAGTTTGTAAATCACCTGTGTGGAACAGTGTCAAATGCTTTACTGAAATCTAAATACACCACATCTAGGGCTCTCCCTCGATCCAACTCCCTGGTCACCCAGTCAAAAATATAAATCAGATTTGTCTGACAAGACCCGCCTTTGTTGAATCCATGCTGCTTTGAATCCTGCAATCCATTGGACTCCAGAAATCTCACTATTTTCTCTTTCAGCAGTGTTTTTTACCACTCACCACTGAGGTTAAACCAGCTGGTAGTTTTCAACCACATCCTTACTTCCACTTTTGTGTAAAGGGACCACATGTGCCTCTCTTCAGTCCTTTGGCACCACCCCTGACTCCAAAGAGGCATTGAAAAGGTAAGTCAGTGGATCTGCTAGAATGTCCCCAAGTTCCTTCAGTGTTCTTGGATGTATCCCATCTGGTCCCATCATTTTATCCACTTTTAATTTAACTAGTTCCTCACAAACACAGTCCTCTGAAAATTCTTCAAGATGCCCCTCGCTTCTGTTCCTGTTTGTGGGTGTTATCTGAGGTCCTGCTCCCTGCCTTTCATCTGTGAACACAGAACAGAAATATCTGTTAAGAAATTCTGCTTTATCCTCATCAACTTCTACATATTCCTCCCCTTCACCCTTGAGTCTGACTATACCACTTTTGCCCTTCCTCTTCTCACTGACAAATGTGAAAAATGTCTTATCCCCCCCTCCATTTTATTGAATTGGCTATTTCTTCTTCTTTATTTACCTTTGCTTTCCTGACCACTTTGCCAGCCTCTCTAAGCTTTTCCAAATATAGATGCCTGTCCTCCTCTCTCTGTGATCTCTTGTATTTCATGAAGGCCTCCCTCTTTTTCTTTATGGTGTTTAAAATAAAGTTTTGAAAAAAAAAAAAAAAGTGGAAGGCCAGAGTAAAAAGCCTTGTGAGCCAACATCAGAATCTTAAATATGATGTGACTGGAAATGGCAAGTCAATATTCTTTAACTAGGAGAGATGTAACTTAATCAAAATGACCTACATTATGAATCAATTTCATGGCAGTATTTTGCATGAGTTGCAATCGCTTAATTGAGTACTGAGTGGTGCCAACCAGAAGTGCATTGCAATAATCAAGATGGGATAAACCTAAGGTATGAATTAGTAACCTTAAGGAATGAGCATCAACTAGAGGCTTCAAAGATCTAATCAAGCAGAGGGAATAGAAAGGTTTTTAACCAGGGGGGAAATATATGGTTGAAAGGACAGATCTTTGTCTAGAATAACCCCTAGAGAAATGATGGAATCCCTCACTGGAATAAGAATGTTAGTCATCATAGGGCAATAATCAACAGAATTATCCTTTATGAAACAGAGAGCAGAAGACTTAGGGGTACAATTATTAAATGATACTAAAAGTGCACCATTTGCGAGTGGAAAACGGCACCATTAAGAGTCCCAACATGTGTTAAAGAATGGGACGGGGAGTAGGCTTTCCGGCATTAAGGGTGCTAGCAGCTGGTTAGTGGGTGTTAAGTGGACAGCAGGCATTAAGAGTTGCCAGTGTGCATATAAATGCCCACTAAGGCTGGTTGTCTTAATGTGGGATAAGGGATCCTTTTTTCAAGTCACATTTAAGATGCTGGATGAAAGCAAAGGTAATTGTTGATTGACATGTCACATCCATATATCCCTTACAGTGAGTGAGAAGAGAATGTGGGAGGCAGGTGGACTGTAGCAGTAAGGGGTACACTTGTAATCCACCGGGATGACTATGGGTGGCATAGGAGTGGGTAGAAGTGTGCAATGGAGTAGCTATCAGAGCAGCAGTGGTGATCTCCACATCCGCTGCAGGTGAGGTGGGAATATTACACTCCAATGAGTAAAATACCACAGTGTGGGCCAGGGTATAGCAACTGGCAGGAAAATACATGACTGAACATGAAGGAAATATGCTGATGAATGGGCCAAAGGATGGATGTGGGTAGATGAGAGTGCTGTATGGCCTGGCTGTCCCAATGTGACCTTACAAATGCAGGTAACCTCAGTTGTAGTGTGTGTGAAATATAGTTGCTGGACCACAAGGAAGGGCTAATACCATCTATTTAGGTTTCACAGCTGTCTCAGCTGTTCTAACCACCATACAATCTTCCTGATACATATGCATATAACTACTGCACAAATAAGGAGGCTATGATCCAAAGACATAAAGCAATAATCTGTACAAACTCTTGGACAGTTAAGGTCTACACACATAGAGGCCTATTCACATCTGGATGTCCAGCTTCTTGTGCGGCTGGCCTGATCATGCAGGCTGGCCCCAATTCCAATCGGCCTCACGTCCAGCCGCTTACCCGGCTAACTCAGCCTGACTCCATAATGGAACTGCAGTGCCATGGTGTCTCATTGACATGGCACCATGGCTCCATTATGGAACTGCGAATGCTGCTCGCCAACGAGATTGTCCTTTCCCCACAGCCAGACACATGTTCTGGCCTCCCATGGCCAGGGTCCAGCTGCGGGGAACTTCCTGCACACCTCCCTGCTTTGTCCCCGCTGGCCGCCACTGCTACTCCGTGTCCAAGGGGACTTATTCCATCTCTGAAGTGTAATAAGTCCACTGTCTAATCAGCATACCCTGGACATAAAGGGCTGGCCTCAGAATTGGCCCTGTATGTCCAGGGTGATGGCCTGTCCATGCACTGCCCTCACTCCACCTTCTGCTCACCCCCTCCTGCCCCCATCTAAGGCTCCCCATACAACTTTGCTGTTCATACAGGGAGCCTTACATGGGAGCGGAAAGGGGGACAAATAACAGGGATGTACGTCCAGCACAGCAAACATATGTGCTATTTGTGGCTCGGAATAGACTCCATACTGTCTGGTGGAACACGGTCACTCACATGATGTCACACACCTGGCATCCACTCATGTCTCTGAACTGATGTGTCTCAAATATTGCCGATATGGAGTAAGTATGGATGTAGGATGATCTGTGCAGGTGGGCATCTCAGGAGTATGAGGTTCCTGCATGTACTACCTATATGTGATGGAGCAAATGATGTGCATTCACAGTTTTCATGACAGTTTCCAATCATGTACAACTCATGTGTCATGCATCTACAGGATCAAGTTGAATGACCCTTTGCAATGTGCTGCAACAGAGGCAATAAAGTCATGCTGTCGGATGGCTATGATTGCAATATGCATGCCTGCAGAACCAATGTGCATAACACTTAAAAACAAATAATACTAACAATGTGTGCCCTCAAGTCAATACTGATTCCTGTTAACCCAGCAGCTCCTAGCTTTTCTTGGCAGTGTGATCAGACATATATTGGCAGGCCTTACTTAAGACGTAATGAAGGGTAAAGTGACTTTCCCAAGGCCACAAGTGGGAATTGAATGCTGATCTGTTCCTTACTGAAACAGTGCTCCAATTATAATTATTCAACTACAGCTCCACATATTTACCTATAGTACTCTCTAGAATATACCAGACTACAGGTCCCTGCCTGCAATGGCCTAAACCACATCTAGGGCCTGCCTGCAGTGGTACACATGCAGTATGGACTGTACTGGACACTCAGTACTACAGCTGCGTAACACACACATAGTAGCAGTAGTAATCACCTGTGCAAAGACCGAGCCACATGTGAGGGTAAGATACCCTTCCCTTCACTGTACTGTACCTGCTAAGCCAAACAATATTCACACACAGAATTCCACTGTGCTGCAGTGTTGCAGTAATCTCTGAGGCAGCATACATGCAGGGCATGCATTCCCTTGTGACCTGCTATATATTACAAGATAAGTACTTTTGCACATATACCAAACGCACACCCCAGTCATGACTCATGAAGTCCATCCCAGACCATCCTTCCCTCTCCGGGGGGGCCATGCACACGTGTTCACTCATCATACCAAACATGCAGATACTGGGCAATGCACCAGTGATCAGGGTTGTCACTATGGCTACAGTGTGGGCTATGTGTGCCGGTATTGGTTAGCTTCGTTATTTCCCAGGATGCACCTACACGCTAATTGTTATCCAATGGAGAATGCAGCGATTCATCACAGCAGCTATGGAATGTGCAGAAACATTGTGTGCTTCACTGACATAACAGCTCTCTTTTTTTCAGAGAAACCTACAGTGCCTTGCGAAAGTATTCATCCATATGGTTTTTATCCTGTTTTATCACATTATGTACAACTTGGAATGAAAATGGAGGTTCATTTGTATGTTAGGTAATTGTCCTAACAATTTAGTCCAAATTGGTGAAGTGAAATGACAATAAAATACCTTGTATTGTGACGCACCTCCACGTCCCTATTAGGCAGCCGCCTAGGGCCGTGAGGCGCGAGTTGTTTTTTAATGTAAGAACAGTCTGTAGTTGAGTGTTATAGGCAAAAATAAATACAGGGCTTTATTCCCCTTCCCTTAAAGAATTCTTTTTTAACAGCAACAGAGGATAAACAAAACAACTGTTTATTCACAGCAAAATAAACTCTTTTCTCCAAGTAATTATCACAGTGCTTCAGCTTGCTTGTTCAACATAAAGATTCAATCTCATCTGAGAAACATAGTGTGCAATCCATGGGACTGGATTCCAAATCACAGCTAGCATTTTCCCACTGCATGGGCTCACAGTCTGGGTTTTCAGGTGGGTAACAATCCTTACAGCTAGTATTATCTCAACTCCCTCCTTGTGAGACACCGGTTATTCTAGCAGGAAACTGCTCTATATAGACAGGGTTCTGGGCACCAGTACCTTGGGCAGTTTCTCCTGGGAATTCTCTCTCTTTCCAGTAATGAGGATTTTCCTCTAAGCTTCTAGCCTTTGCTTTACTGGCTGTGCCCACCTCTTGCCCTCTAGGGAAAATAGAGTACTTAGCTTTTCCTACGTGGCAGTTAGCTTCCCCTCTTCCCTCTATTATCCGGGCTTCTCTCTTTGGGCTGTGGAGTGCTTTCTCGGGACCTCCAGCCACCAGTATTCTGGGCAGTTCTACAGCCACGTTCTGGAGAGACTTTTTTCCTGCTGCTCCTTGCTACCGGGACACACCCACTGCTTCCTGGATCCAGCAAGCTCTCCTGTCTGTGACGTCTGCTTTCCACCTGGTTTCTCACTCCACCCAGGACGCTGCCCTCTCTGGCTTGAGAGACTCCTGCACTCGTCTCAGAGACTCCTTTTCTGCCACCTCCCCCTGCTGGGATTTCCCAGCAGCTTTTATCTTCCTGTTTCTTTTTTTTTTTAAATTCTTTATTTTCGTTTTATAACAACAAAGGAAAAGGAAGACATACAGCTAAAAAACAGATACATAACGTGTAATACATACACCAAAGTAAACCCCTGCCACCCCCCTCCCCCCTGCTTCTTCTCTAGAAAACTAATCATTCCCGAAGCGGGCGTGTACTTACATTATTGTGTTACAAAACCTAACGGTGATCTAAAACATGATGAGTGCACATTATACAGGCATGTTGGAACAATGAGCAGATTGTACATAATCATTAAGCATCTGCCATTTAGACAAGCGAGAGTGAGTTTGGACATGGGGAATAGCTCTCCGAGGTATCTGCTCATATTTACTATATAAGCAGACGAGGTTCCACCATTCATTGACAGTAAGTCGAGAGCTATCCTTCCAATTCCTCGTGATTAAGCATATGGCTATACCCAGCATGAAATCAAGGAGAAAGCGACCCTTCTTAGGAAGAGAGGGGACCTCCGCCACAGAGCGGAGTCCCACGATCTTCCAAGAGAGAGATTCGTGAAAGTGTAGGATAAATTGAATACGACCCCAGACCCGCCCCCAATAAACCTGTAGTTGAGGACATTCATAAATAACATGAGCGAAGGTTCCCACAGCAGTATGGCAAGACCAACACTGGTCCCTAGCATTTGGGTTCCATTTGGCTATTTTTTCTGGGGTATAAAAGCATCTGTGTGCGAAAAAGAAGAGAGTTTGGGTAACAGAGGCAGACCGGGAAACCCGCACTACTTTGCTCCAGAAAACGCTCCATTGCACAGGGGTTAAAGTGGTTTGCAGTTCGCGCTCCCAGGCTTGTTGGGCTCTAAAAGTGGCCGTGTCTGTACCCTGACATATTATTTTATAAAAGTTAGAGGCTACCCCATGTGTACTACTAATAGAGTGAACTGTCTCTAATAGCCCGTCCTCAGTAGGGGCAGAGGGCGGCATGATTCGAGCACTTTTGAGGCAGTGTTGAAGCTGCATCAATTGAAAGTAGTGTTTCGCTGGTAACGCAAATTCCTTTTGTAAATCAGAAAAGGTTTTCCAACGAGCTGCAGAGAAAAGCTGTTGGGGTGTCCAGATCCCCCTTGAGTACCAGGGTTTCCATGCTATTGTTCTATTTAGGACTTGAATTCTGGGGTTATTCCATAGCGGGAGTCCGTCCTGAGGACATACATTCGGGCCCAGTGATAGAATGAGAGTGTTAAAGGCCGCAAGAGTATCGACAATCATTGGTGGATGGCGGGTATCTACTTGATAGGACATACCGGGGAGATGGGTCAACGGAATTGGGCTACTAAGCTCCTCTTCTATGTCAAGCCAAACTGGTCTGCTGTCTGTTGAGGCATCTAGCCATCGGGCACCTTGCTTAAGTAGGAAGGCTTGATGATATCTAAGAAAATCAGGAAATCTGGTACCCCCATGTTCCTTCGCAGACTGCAGTTTATGTTTAGCTATCCTTGGTGGCTTGCCCTGCCAGAGATAACGGACGAGAAGGCCCTCAATATCTTTATAAGTATGTAGCGGAAGTAAGCATGGCAGCATTTCTAAGATGTAGTTCACTTTGGGGACTATCATCATTTTCACAGTTTCTAAGCGGCCCCACCATGTAAGAGATAAGGGAGACCAACGATTAGTGAGCTCACGGACTTTGGAGACTACCTCTTTGGCATTAAAACTGATAGTGTCTTCTAAAGGAGAACAGTAATGGACCCCGAGATACTTCACCATGCGGGATTGCCAAAGGAAGGGAAAGGCCTGCATGTCAGCCTCATGTACCCAGCGGTTCAGTGGGAATGCTACAGATTTGGTCCAGTTAATTTTATAGCCTGATAATTGTGAGTATCCGTCAATCAGATCCAAGACAGCTGGAACCGAATCGAGGGATACGAAAAGCATAAGGTCATCTGCATATGCAGAGAGTTTAATCTCCCTATGGCTGAAGGGGACACCTCGAATACGTGCGGACTGTCTAATAAGGAGGGCTAGGGGTTCAAGAGCTAGATCAAAGAGCATTGGTGATAGGGGGCAACCTTGACGCGTGCCTCTTTGGAGATTAAATGGCTGAGATTTGATGGCGTTTACACAAATACTGGCGACGGGTTGAGTATACATGACTTGGAGATATCGGAGGAAGCCCTCTCCAAAGCCATACCATCGGAGAACTGCAAATAAGAAGGGCCATTCTAGACGATCAAAGGCTTTTTCGGCATCCAGGGAAAGACCCACCCATGGATGATCAAGATTGGCAGCACTGGATAGCACATGGCACAGGGTCCGAGCATTGTCAGCAGTTGATCTGCCGGGTACAAAAACCGCATTGGTCGGGGTGAATTAGGGTGGCCATCATGTCAGATAGCCGGGTGGCCAAGATCGTTGCGAAGATCTTATAATCGGCATTAAGTAGGGAGATTGGACGGTAGTTGGCGGTCAGTAGCGGGTCTCTGCCTTCTTTCTCAAATACTACCACAGCTGCAGAAAAGGATCCCAAAGAGGATGTATCTACCGCAAGCGCAGTAAAATAGAGTTTTAAATAGGGAACTAAATCTGCACTGAACGTTCTGTAGAATTCGGTCGGGAGACCATCGGGCCCTGCGGCACGGCCCGAGGCTGTTCGTTTTAGGGCAGATTGGATCTCTGAAGTAGAGAAGGGTTCATCCATCGCATCCCTATCATCTTCAGAGAGGGTCGGCCGCTGAATGCCAGAAAACAATCGCTCGAATGTCTCTGACGAGAACTCACATTCAGATTGATATAGGCGGGTATAGAAATCCCGAAAGAGCTCTACAATGTCGGAGTCTGTGGTCACTATGCCCCCTCCCTGTGGAGCTCGAAGGGCCGCTACGCGTTTGGCTTCTTTTTGACCTTTCAAGGCGTTAGCCAAGAGTCGACCGGCTCGGTTATTTTCACGATAATATGTCCCTCGCTGAAGCTCAATACTCTTAGAAGCTGCAGTTGAGAGGATTGAATTATATTGAAAACGGAGACGCTGTAATCGAATTAAGACACATGGGTCAGTACGTGAAGTTAGAACTCGTTCGCCTGCTTTTATTTGTTGGTCTAGTATGAGTAGCTGCTGTTTGCGTTGTTTCCGCAGGCGGATTTGATAGCTAGTGATCGTTGCCCGAATGGCCGCTTTAAAGCCCTCCCACCAAGCCCAATTCGCAGTATCCTGGGGTAGATTAAAATGGAAGTAATCCTGTATGGCTGCTCGTATTTCTGACTGGAACTCTGGCTGAGTTAACAGGGCTCTATCAAAGAACCAGGCCCCCGAACTCCCCTGGGGTGCAGTAGTGTGTAATTGAAAGGAAATGGCAGCATGATCTGAAATATGTTGGGAATGAATCTTTGCAGTGTCCACCTGAGGAACTAACAGTTTTGAGATTAGAAAGAAGTCTATGCGAGACTGAGATTTATGAGGGGAAGAGAAGAAGGTGAAGTCAAGCTCATTGGGGTGTAGTAACCTCCATAGATCAACTAAAGCAAGATCCTTGATCAGGGAGGTAAGCGTGGCGTGACTCTTGGGGGGACCACTCGTCCTAGGCGGCTGTTTGTCAATCAGGGGATCAAGGACTAGATTGAAATCCCCCCCAATGATCAATGAAGTATTAGCAGAAGCCTGCGCAACCTGAGCAATGGTAGCAAAAAAGGCAGGGTCATCCACATTAGGAGCGTAAAGGCATATACATGTAACTTCAAGGCTACCTATCTTGAGGTGAACTCTAGACCATCTACCTTCTGTATCTGAGCTAGTCGCAATAATTGTAGCATGCAAAGATTTCCTAACCAGTATGGCAACCCCACATTTCTTAGAAACGGCTGGGGAATAGGCGGCCACCATGTAAGGTTTAATATTGAGTTTAAGAGTTTCCTTCGAATTTAAATGCGTTTCTTGGAGAAAAATCAGATCCGCTGCTTCCTGACTTAGGTAGCTTAGGATTTTCTTCCGTTTTATCGGATTATTGATTCCTTTTACGTTCAATGAGAAAATCTTACATGGTGCCATCAATCGGTAATAGACATTTTAGGTAAGGGCGCTTGAAAACATACAACATAATCAGAATCTGTACAACAATGACATAATCACCGAGTATTCTGGCTAGTACACCCCATATTGAAAAGTATGTACCAAAGTATCTTAGAGAAGAAGCAAAACCCCCAAAGAATATGGCGACCATATGTCTGCGGGAGGAGGCCCTAGAGAGGAAATAGAAAGACATAAAAAAAAGAAAAGAAACACCAGAGTCCATAATTAACACTGTCTCTGATACTCATCGAGGCTACTGTGGGTAGATGGAGTCGGGTCACAGATACCATCAAGAATAAGGCAACAGACTGCCCACGCCAGACTCTTTGCTGGGCTGCGGCAGATCCAATATGGCAGGTACAGCAGATATGAGGAGACTTGCAGGAATATTCTGGAAGTCAGCGCATCAAGTCGGCTTCTTTGGAATCCAAAAACTCCGCTAGTAGATCAGGGTCCTCAAATGTTCTTGTCTGATTGTGAAGCGTGACTCGGAGCTTGGCCGGGTACATCAGGCCATAGCGTGCTTGTAGTTGTTGAAGCCTCGGCCGGAATTCCAGAAAGCGCTTTCGGCGGTCGACCGTGGGTTTAGCCAAGTCGGGATAGAAGGAGATCTTGTGGCTCTCAAACTCCATATGGCCCTTTGCCCGCGAGGCACTTAGAATTTGCTCCACGTGTTGATATCTCAAAAGTCGAAAAATGATAGGCCGCGGGGTCTTTCTGTTGAGCGTTATGCTTGTGAGTACACGATGAGCGCGATCGATCTCCAAATCTTTGGTAAAGGTGATTTGGAGCAGGGAAGGGAGGATTTTGCATAAAAACTCTTTCATGTCTCCCGATTCCGCTCCCTCCGGTATGCCCACAAGTCATATATTGTTGCGGCGCGCTCTATTATTGCCATCTTCCACCTCTTTCTGCAAGGCCCGCACCTGACGTTCAACTCTGTCGAGTCTGGACAACCGGGCCGCATGGGAATCCAACATGCTCTCCATTCTGTCCCGACGCGAAGAAAGCCCCTCCAGCCTGACCCGCAGCACACCAAAATCTTCCCGCAGTGCTTGAAGTGCTTCACCGTTTGCCTGCACGAGGTCTCTGACCCCTCTGATCTCCACGAGGATTTCCTGCTGCATTTCGGGGCCCTCGCACAAGGCCGGCCCCTTCTGCGGGGACGGAGGTTCAGTTTTGGAACGTTTGCCGTGAGAAGCCGCTGGAGATCCAAATTCCAGGCGCGTGGGTTTGGTCCCGGCCATCTCACCAATGTGCCCCGGCAAGATCAGAGTAGAAGTTCCAAGTATGTAAGGTGTTAATTCAGGATTCTGAGTAGGCCTCTCGGGAGCCTCAGCGTTATGCGACCATCCCGCTGGACATCAGGCTCCGCCCCCCTATCTTCCTGTTTCTTGCACGCTGTACGTGCTTCCCTGAACAGGTGCTCCTGATTAGCTTTTTGGTTTTCTGCTGCGTCATGGCTAGTGTGTGGAAACTTTGCTCCACTATTCTTTTGCTCCTTGTAATCTGAATATGCTTGCTGCCTATGCAATTCCAAGGTAAGCTCTTCTTTTTCCCCTATTACCATAGGTTCTGTACCGGTCACTGCATCACAGTATATATTAAAAAAAACCCAAAAAAACTGAAAAGTTGTGAATGCATATCTATTCACCCCTTTTGCAATAAAACCCCTAAATATGATCTGATCCAACCAATTAACCTATGAAGTCACATAATTAGTTGATTAGGGTCCACCTGTGTGCAATCAGTGTCACATGATCTGTCACATGTTGCCTATATAAATATACCTGTTCTGAAAGGCCCCTGACTCTGCAACACCACTAAGCAAGCAACATGAAGACCAAGGAGCACTGTAAACAGGTCAGAGATAAAGTTGTGGAGAAGTATAGATCAGGGTTGCATTATAAAAAAAACTAACACTAATTCTGAATATCCCATGGAGCAGCATTAAATCCATTATAATAAAATAGAAAGAATATGGCACCACTACAGACTTGACAAGGGAAGGCTACCCACCTAAACTCACTGACCGGGCAAGGAGGGTATCAATCAGAGATGCTACAAAGACACCAAAGATAACACTGAAGGAGATGCAAAGATCCACAGTGGAGATGGGGGTATCTGTCCATAGGACCACTTTAAGCCAAACACTCCACAGAGTGGGGCTTTATGGAAGAGTGACCAGAAAAAAGCCATAGCCTAGAGAAAGAAATAAGAAGACACATTTTGAGTTTGCACAACAGCATGTAGCAGACCCCCCATACACATGGAATAAGGTTTTCTGGTCAGATGAGATGAAAATTGAACTTTTTGGCCATCATGGGAAACACCATGTGTGGCGCAAATCCAACACTTCCAATCAACCTGAGAACACCATTCTCAAAGTGAAACATGGTGGTAGCAGCATCATGCTGTGGGGATGTTTTTCATCGGCAGAGACAGGAAAACTGGTCAGGATTGAAGGAACGATGGATGACACTAAATACAGGGAAATTCTTGAGGAAAACCTGTTTCAGTCTGCCGGAGATTTGAGACTGGGACCAAGGTTCACCTTCCAGCAAGACAATGACCCTAAACATACTGTTAAAGCTGGATTAAAGGGAAACATTTAAAGGTCTTGGAATGGCCTACTCAAAGCCCAGACCTCAATCCATTTGAGAATCTGTTGCTGTACACCAACATAACCCATCTAACTTGAAGGAGCAGTTTTGCCTTAAGGAATGGGTGAAAATCCCAGTGGCTAGATGTGCTAAGCTAATAGAGACAAACCCCAAGATACTTGCAGCTGCAATTTCAGCAAAAGGTGGTTCTACAACGTATTGAATTTGTGGAGTGAATACATATGCACACTCCTGCTTTCAGTTTTTCTTTTGTCTTAATTATTGTTGTGTCACAATAAAGGATAGTTGGCACTTTCAAAGTCGGAGGCATGCTGTGTATATCACATGGTGCTAACCCCCAAAACTCCATTTTAATTTCAGGTTGTAATGTGACAAAACAGGACAAACAGAGGGGATGAATACTTTTGCAATGCACTGTATCTGACAGGGTATGTTAGGCAGCTGAAGGAAAGGGACATCTTGTTAGGTCTGTGTGTACATCTTCATTGGCATGCTGCTGGTTCAACTGAAGTTCATGTCTTACATATCGGATCTGTCCTGCCAGAAGTGCGAGGCATGATATACGAACACACATATTCTAAACCAGGAGTGACCTAGCAGAGTGGGCAGGTTACCCATTTCCTGGAGTGTGATTGTGGACCAGTCCAGAAGTAATCTCATAGCTGGCAGAACAAGCTGAGTAATTATCACTCCTATGTAGCTCTGTTGGATGTGGCATATAACTGAGCGCTCACTTATGTAAAGGTCATTGGTTCATGCAAAGGTTCTGGTCATCATTTGGTAGCAGAGAGAGCAGTGTGAGTACTTTTCCTCTGACATGGGGTGCTACCATATTGCTTAATTGACCTGCCTCACTGGCATATTTGCCCCCCACATGCACATATCCAGTCAGTATGTGTATGTGGGAGGTATCCTGACCCAACCCTCCCCTATTTAAGTGCTGGGACACTGCAGATTACTGCAGGATGTATGGGTCATGGGTAGGCACAGCCAATCTGGCCATCACTTTGGGACTGATGATATAGCCAGGACACACCACATGCACATTGTGTGTGATTCTGGTCACCATATCTTCAAAAGGATATAGTAGAATTAGAAAAGGTATAGAGAAGAGCCACCAAAATGGTAAAGGAGATGGAAGGATACCTCTATGAGGAAAGGTTTTTAAAAGCTAGGGTTCTTCATCTTGGAAAAAAGACAGATGAAGGGAGATATGATAGAGGAATAAAAATTAATGAATGGAATGGAATGGAATGGGTACATGTAGATCGGTTGTTTATGCCATTAAAAAGTAGAAAGACTACAGGACACGCAATGAAGCTGCAGTATAACCTATTTAAGACTAATAAGAGAAAATATTTTTTCACTCAACACGTAGTCAAGCTCTGGAATGTGTTACCAGAGGTAAAAGCTGTTTGTATAACCAGATTTAAAAAGGTTTAGACAAATTCCTGGAGGAAAGGTCCATAAACCATTCTTAAAGAGGACCCAGGAAATCTACTACTTATCCCAGAAAAAGCATTGCAGAATATTATGTACCATTTTTGGGAACCTGCCAGGTACTTGTGACCTGGATTGGCCACTGTTGGATACAGGATACTAGTCTTGATGGATCTTGGTCTGACCGAGTATGGCATATCTTATGTTCTTATGTTCTTATTGGCAGGACTGTACCAAGCTAAAAAATATGCCCTGTGCGACTAATGAATCTGGTGCCCCCCTCCACTCAGCTACGTTCATTAACTCACTTTTTTTGAGCTTCCTTGAAGCCCAGTGATGATATCAGTGCCCTCTTCTATGCTTGCGCCCTGTGCAGCCACATCGCTCGCACAGCCCTTGGTACGGCCCTGCTTATTGGCATAACGGCTGTTTGACTACATGGCTTTTCCTGAGTACACGTGTTCTGGCACACACTGACGGTGCTTTGGGACACACATTGGCAGCTAGTGTTGGCTGCTGAAAGCGCGGGTCATTTCCACACACATTGTACATCTGAAGTTTAAGTTGCGAGTAGGCAGGGTGGGGCACAGTGTAGATACGGTGGGATTAGCACAGTTGGCACATAGTTCTCACCACACACAAACTGCCTTAGCACAGGATCACCTACTGGCAGTTTAGTAGGTGTCATTTTATATGTACCCATGCTAACACCACACACAGTATGGGCTCTGCTTTCCCTGCCAGTGACATGCTTGGCATGCCCCTGACAGTACACATGGCAGTGTTGCACCTGACACAAAGAGCAGGGACAAAGGTATCTTCTGCACCAGGCAGAAGCCACGGCCACCACTACCCCCACCCCCACCCCACATGCTGCTAACATGGCTGTGTGGTGACACTGGTGGTGGCACGAATCCTTTGTGACTATGGTGGCATATATGTGTGCCACCACTGTTATAGCGGAGTCGCATCAGACATTACAGTTGTGTAGCTTAGGTGGGCAACTAGTCTGCTTAGAGGACCAGCCAGCCCCAATGCATTACCCACATGGCACCTCCTTTGGCACTTTGGCACAAACAACATAGGGAGGGCACCATGCTGTGAATGCCAATGGACCACTACTATCACTAATTTCAGGGTTCCAGTCTGGTCGCTGCACACTGCCTACATAAAATGGTCTCTGTGTGTGGTGTTTATTGGTTATGAATGTCTCTCTGTCTTACAAAGCAGATGGCTGCTACACCTGTAATGCACGGTAGTGGAACGACCGTTAGGGGAACAAACACTATCTCTGCCTACGCTCCGCCCAGTTAACACCCCTTCTCCATCTCTTTGCAGCTTACTGCCTGTTAATATTTTTCCTGCTGGTATCGACGTGTTATCAGCACTTCCTGCAGCGGTAACTGCTATTGGGGTAATTGCTACTGCATGCATACGGCACCTTTGCACCCTTACTGGCCTTTAGTAAAAGTACCCCTTAGAGTTTGATTTAAGCAAAAAGCTGGCTTGCTAAAACAGTGTTCTAACCGAATCCTTGCATTTGATTAATGTAAAAGGTTAAATGCTGCTCTGGCTCAAAAGCCTGGATATTCTGGGTGACCAACTATTTGAGGTGCATTAAATAGTTTTCTATAAATGTACTGGTTGGGAGTTTTTTTATATGTATAATATTGGTAATTTTCTCCTCCTTTTGTAAAGCTTTGATTTGTTTTGAATTTATATATAAATTGACCCTAAAGTGACTGACTGGGTTAGAAACTGGTTGAGTGGGAGACCACAAAGAGTACTGGTAAATGGAGCTCACTCTGAGGAGGAGAAGAATGATACTAGTGGTGTGTCACAGGGATCTATCCTTGGTTCGATTTATTTTAACATTTTTGTAGGTGATATTGCAGAAGGGCTGTTGAGTAAGGTTGCCTCTTTGTGAATAATACCAAAATTAGCAGTAGGGTAGACACCCAGGAAGGTGTAGATAACGTGTGGAGGGTTCTCTTGAATCTTGAAGAATGGTCAAGAATTTGACAACTGAGATTTAATGCTAAAAAACGTAGGGTCACTCATTTGGACTGCAAACATCCAAGGGGGATATACTAATTATGACCACAAAAGAAGAAGAGGAGGACCTGGGGATGATTGTTTCTGATAATCTTAAGGTGCCTTAACAGGTAGAAAAAGCCACAGAAAAAAACAGAAGCATAAGGAGAAGAATGACCAGCAGGAAGAAGGAGGTGATAGTGCCTTTGTATAAGTCTTTCGTGAGACCTCATTTGGAGTATTGTGTGCAGTTCTGGAGAAGACAATTTCAAAAGGATTTAAACAGGATGGAATTAGTGCACAGGCGGGCTAGCACAATGAACAGTAATCTTAATCATAAGGCATATGGGGACACACAATGATCTCAATCTGTATACCTTGGAAGAAAGGTGGGAGAGAGGAGATAGAGATGTTTCAATACCTCTGTGGCATAAATGCACAGGAGAAGAACTTCTTTCATTTGAAAGAAAACTCTGCCACCAGAATGCATAGGATGGAGGTTAAAATGGATAGATTAAGAAGTAATTTGTGGAAATATTTATTTGTGGAAAGAGTGGTAGATGCTTGGAATAGTCCTCCAGTGAAGATGGTAGAGATGAGGACTGTATCTGAATTCAAGACAGCATGGGACAAACACAATGCAATGTGTGCCTTTGAGTCAGTCCTGACTCCTGGCAACCCAGAAGCTCCTGGGTTTTCTTGGCAGTGTCACTGGAAGTAGATTGCCAGGCCTTTCTTCTGAGGCAATGGAGGGTTAAGTGACTTGCCCAAGGCCACAAGGAATGCTAGTGGGACTGGAACCCTGGTTGCTTGGTTACCAAGCCAGTGTTCTAACCACTAGGCTACTCCTCCACTCCACACAGAGGATCTCTAAAGGAAAAAAAAAAAGGACTGTAAAGCTTAGTAGCTTGTATGGAAGGGCAAACTGGATAAGCCATGTGGTCTTTATCCCCCATCATTTTTCTTATGTTTCTGTGTTTCTATGCACGTAAAGGAATATTGACCCACCTAAGTCATTGAAAATAATGACTTACATACACTTAAGGCAAGTAATGTTACATAGCTCTTTATTAAATTACTGGATTGACCCTGTTGGAAACAGGATACTGGACTTGATGGACCTTGGTCTGACCCAGTAAGGCATTTCTTATGTTCCTATGTACTCCCATAATGTCTTATTTATTCTGCTTTCAAAGAAGAGGAGATAACTATTTGGCATACACTTCATCATTTTCAGAGATAAGAAACAAATCTCTGTTAAATAAATATCATATATTGTAAAAAGCTCTGATACTTGAAGTTTTAAAATGTATGTCTGTTTCTTTAATTGCATGACTTTTGAAATATAATGTAGGCTTGTAGGTAATATGACTGAGAACACAAGTGAATTGCATTTTTTAAATATCAATATCTATTTATTTTCCCAGTACATTTTTAAGTTGAATATTACACCAAGTCATATCTTACATTTTATTTTTGCTCTGTTGTGACAAGATACAGCATAAACAGGATGTATATGAGCAACATGGCTGATAAAATAGATAATGTTCTTTTGTTTGCACAACATTGTGTACCTTTTTTACTGCTATATAAATGTTTTGTTGTACAAGCATCACACTCGCCTTGCTTCAACACCTTCTGCATCACTGCACTGAATTGAAATCGGCAGCGGCTGTGAGTCCACATGCAGAAAAAGTCAATTGTTGATCGCTGGTCAAACCTCCAAGTAAGCCACCAGGCACACCACCAGGCAAGTGATCGCCTCATCCACCCTATTCAAAACTACCCATAACTCTTTCCTTGCCTGGTATGTCTTAGATTTTGGGACCAAGATCCGCAGTAGATCGCCTACCACCCACACATGCTCCAACAGCATGCTTGGTCCACACATGGATTGGCAGATTGGTCCACCAACTCTCTGATCCTGAAAGTGCGGAAGAATGCCAGGCAATACTATGCCCTAAAAATGGCCACTTCAAATGCTGAGACAGCTACTGCTGGGAGGCCCTCGCACAAGCACACCAACATCTCATGCAATGTAGGCAACCTCCCGTCAGGAGGCATCAGGGAAACTCACTTCCATCCCCTCAACAGTCTTTGTATGAGAAATCCAGACAATAGGTTAACCCCACCAGATGCTTTCACAAAAAGGAAAAGCCAGTCAAGTGAGAATACAATGCTGCCTTAGAACAACCTTCATTCCCACAATATACGTCCCAAGGAGATGCTCAGGGAGATGCCCACCACACCATCCTTTGGCCAATAGGAACTCTTCCACTCTGCATAAACCATGGATATAAGAAGACCAAGTGGCAGGGGCAAGTGACCTCTGCAGCACATCCATCACTCCAGGGGCAAGCCAGGAGCACATGACATCCACTCGCACTGGGGTAAGTGCCCTCTTACCAAATTGTGGGCTATTTACTGGTAGCGAGGACCCCAGGGACCCCTTTTTGACTACACTTAACACCTGGGTGCCCCGCTCTGCACTCTGAGCAAATGTGCCAAGACTTGCAATCTGGGAAAGGGCACTATGTTAAATCTCCAACAAACATTGCTCCCTCCCCCTGCCTTGCCTTGCTGCACACCTGCCACTCCCATCTGAAAGGAATGACTCATTGGTGCAATAGCTGTCATGCCACCTCGAACCACTGAGCACCCCACCACACCTGGCCAAATAGACATCTAAGTCAACCACAGATTGATGTCTTGTGTCCTTTATGAAATATGCTGATTATCTTACATCTTGTCACAGAATTTTTCATTGTATTTTTGCTGAATCTACTCTCATGGGTCTGAGAGGCCTCCAATAATATTGACCAGGGTTGCGGTGTCCCCAAAAATTGCCCAGATAAAGAAAGGCATGAGTCCAATTGGCCATATTCTGTGCTACCTTCTTCATGCGACCAGCCTTCTCATCCTCTTTCTGCTTATTCTTACTCTCCCCTGACCGTTTCCTACCCTCCAGGAGATGAAAAATATCAATGTACTTTCTTTTAACTTATGCTGCAAGGCCCAAGGGACACCCTCTCATAATTTGGCATACGGGACTAGTGCAGAAGCCCCACCTGGAATGGAGCTTGCTGTCCCAACCTGCTTCCTGGAAGTAGTTGATACAGAAGAAGATGACAAATCTGAACTAGAAGAGGATGAAGATGAATTGGATTTGCAATGTCACTTATACTTCTGCTTTTTTGATGCCTTCCCTCCATCTGCATTCACCCCTGAGACACTCCTAGTACTCTCCACCACCACGACCTCACCTGCCAGCTCCACTCTACCTGCTGGCACCGGAGACGGAGCCAGACCTGATGGACATAGCAGCTGCTGATCCTGCCCATACAACCGCTGGTCTTCATATGAGCAGCCAGCCCCAAACAGGCTTTGGCAATGCCCACTAGGGGTCCTTCTGCTACAGCCCTCCTGGAGATGAGGATTATTCTGAGCTGGTGACACAACCTGCAAAGGGAAAACAGAAAGAAGGCCAGCGGCCATTGGAGCAGCCCACTGTGGCGGGGCACCAGGCCAGCCAAACTAAGACTGAGACACCCCTTATCCCCCAGCTGCCCAATACAATGCCACATGCTGCCCAGCCAATCCATCTGGCTGTCAGCCCCACTAGGCACTGGGCCCCACATGCCCCTATCCTTTCCCAACCATGCAGTGTGGAACCCCACCCAAGATGAAGCACCTGCACTCCCAGCCCCTCTATTATCCAACATTGGTGGAAGGATAGCACTCTCCCCACCCCACCATGACTAGGCCTGCCTACCCCCATTAGACCCCCTCTATGCACTCCAGCACAGCCTGCCCAATCAGCCAAGTCCCTATAACCACCTATGTCATGCATACTTCCCTCTGCTTCTTGTCCTTGAAGCCCCAAACAGCCCCCTACTATTTTCCCTGGCATGCCAAGACCTAGAGGATCTAAAAACCCAGCTTCCCCTGGCTGTGGGCCTTCTTTCTTTGAGCTTACTTCAGTCCTTTTCCCAACCACCTTCAAGGCCTCACCTTCATCTGACCCTGCCCTAATCCCCCGGCTTTCTTCCTACCACCTTTTACAGGCTGCCCAACCACTGAAAGCTGGGACGGGGAATACACACTCAGGGCAGAAGAGACAGCTGCACTAGATGCTGACTGCATATCACTCCCTTCCCGGAGGCTGGCAGCTAAAAAACACCATCTTTCTGCCTTTTTATTATTTTCTTTTGCTACAGCTCTCACAATGAAAATGCTCCTGTACACTGCCAGCAGGAAGGAGAAAGAGGAAGGGAAATGATCTCCCAAAGGTTAAATACTTCCGGGGCCTCCCGTTCCTCTGCTCCCAGTTAAATCCACCAGAACCAATCTGCTCCCTGACCCAGCCGCATGGAGTCCAATTAGAGGGGGAGGCACAAATTCAAAATTTCTGCCTACCCCTCTGCTCCTCCATCCCCGCCTTCCCACCAAATGTAATCCTCCCTGCTCATGAGTCGCATCTCCACTCCCACTACGCGGATACAAGTTGCCGAGTCCTGTACTGAGCCCCCGGTTACATGCAGCCAGCAGGGACATAGCCCAGCGGCTTAGTGCGTAACTCCAGTTGACAAAATAGGTTGTGACATGACAGAGTGCTCAGCAAATAGGGAACACTCATTCTACTTAAATCACTATGGAATTTCATGTTTCAGTGCACATACCAAAGATCACATTATGTCTGAACACTTAAATATTTCCCTTTTAAAATAAGCATAAGCACTATTTAACTTAGCATTAACCCAGTGCAGGCCCGTCAAACCGGCGAGCTGGGCAGCCACCTAGGGCAGCTGGCCCAGGTGGGCGGCGTCAGTGGCACACATGACTGGCTGTGCCGCCCTCCCCTCAACTCCCGCCGATTCCATTTAGGGGGGGAGGCGGGCAGTGGCAGTAGCAGTATTTACAAAAGGGGCTGCTTTTTGCTGTCACTTTCTTGCCTGCGGCAGCCCATGTCCTTCAGCACACATAGCCTGCCCCGGGCAAGACAGCGGCAGCTTTTGGAAATACTGTCACTGCTGCTGCCAACCTCCCCCTCCCATGATGGAATTGGCAGCAATTGGGGTTGGAGACAGCTAGAGTTTGGGACAGCGAGGCCGGGGTTTCTGCCTAGTGAGGTATTTATCATAGACAAGCTATGGAGAAAAATATTTCTCCGCTTAGACCAATCATATTATAATGAGATTGCATGAAAACGTTTAGTTTAGAAGAGTGAGAATCACTTCTTACTTTAATCTGGAACCAGTAGAGTTAGAAAGAGACTAAGAGGGAAACAAACAAAGGGGAGCAAGTGAGTGACAGGGACAAAGAATGGGATGGGAAAAAGCGAGCTAATTTTTGTGGCAGGACCCACAGCCATCTACGGGGGGAGAGGGGGCATGTTTTAGGTTATTATAGTTATGTTTTAGCAGTTATTCCAGATGGAAGATATACCCATGGGGTGGTTTGTCTAGCAACACAGGAAGCAAAAATCCTAAGAATCAGACGGAGCTCTGCAGAAGAGCAGTTTTTGTAGCTTCAATAAACGAATCTTCAGAGATTGATAAGAAATGCAGTATACAGAACAAGCAAAATGAACTTACCTAACAACTAAATCCCCTGAAGAAGTAGAGTCGAAACACGGCCTAAATCCCCTGAAGAAGTAGAGTCGAAACACGGCCTGTGTCGGGCAATTTGGGCTTTTTTGCTGTGGAAAAATTACTGTTTTTCTAATAAATAATCCTTCCTGTTTAACCACGGTTTTTGGACTGGGTAGCAACACAGGAAGTCCTTAAAGCAAGAAGAGTACAAATTAATACCACCCTTTGTTAGGAGAAGTAATCCTAGAAGGTGAATTAAAGTAATAACAAAAATAAGGGATTACAGTGGAAATGTCCAACCTAAAATAAACTTCCTGTCAGGAGAACAAGAACAAAATCAATACTAAATAAATCACACATAAAATGGAGGAAAAAGATCTTAGAGGTTTAAATGCCCATCATTAGCTATTTCAAGGACTATACAATAATCTCTGTCACTAGTCAAAAAAACTCCTGGTAATTTTAGTCACTATTTCACCACAATGTCAGCATAAATTTCAAGTTTAGAAAAAAGTTCATGTTCGATTCCAAAATGAAATTATCAATTCAACTTTGAACTTCGCTGTGTTTATATGCTGATGAAAGGTTCTAGTTGCTAAAGTGTGCTAATGTTAATGTGTGTTAATTTACAGCTAATGCACATTGGGCCTGATTTTCGAAGGCCTTTACAATGATAACTCCTCCCAACTGAAATCCAGGCCCATTAATAATAAGTAGGTCCTATTGAATAATATGGGACCTATGTTATAATAACATATATGATTGTATGGTGAATTAAGGCACATTACATTAGTATCTAGCCCCAAAGCCTCTCGTTTCACTTGTTCGGCTGATTCATGGGTAATCTTCCATGACACTATAAAAAATAAATAAGCAAACAAACAAACAGACAAACTGGAAAGAAGTCCATATCAAAAACTATGGGATAAACTATTACAGGATCATTCCAGATTCTGGAGACAGGCTGGGCACCAGCACAAAATACCCCATAATAGAACATATATAAGTATTTGAGAACCAGGTAGCAATTGCCAGTGTTTGCATCTTTTCTCTCTTATCCATGCCTTTGTTCCTTCTTCTTCCAATTCTCATCTGCCTTCCGTACCTTCCAGCATCTCTTTATAGTCTCTGTCATAGCTATTCCATTCAGATGCATTTCTTCTATGCTAATAACTTGAGGTATATAGCACAATTTTAAAGATGTACCACAGTAGGGGTTATTTTAAAGACCTTATTCACAATGTCTACTTAAAAAAATCAGGTATTTACATGAAGAAATGGCAACCGCATGTAAATAGTGATTTTAGAAAGAGTTGATTTTGCACTTGGGAGTCCTTACTATATAGAAATTGCAAGGGAGTATGTCAGAGTTGTGGTTAGGAAGTTGCTAGAATGGTTTAAAAATCTATGTATTCTCCACTTCTTATAGTGAATATAGAATTTGCAACTGCTCCCTGGCATCTATAGGGTTTAAAAAAGTGCTTGGTTTCATCCAGCCCTTTGCAGGAGGGATTAAGGGGGTTATCCTCCTTAATCCCCCATTATTTTCCCCTCCAAATTAGAATTATATAAAGATAGAAGCATCTGTAGTCAATTGGCAGCATTTATATGCATAGGATTGCAAAATGGAGAATATATACGTGTATGCGCTGGCCAATTTCCCCCGTTGATTTTTCTCTCATGTAGATTTGCAAATACACATGCAGTCCTGTGCTTCTATAGAACAGGCTTCATATTAAGCAGAACCTTTTCTAAAATGTGGCCATAACTGTGTACATTGTGACTTCATCTTCTCAATTCCAATCTGCATGAACCATCTAAAATGTGCCTTCCCATGTAGTTAATGGGGCCATGTTTAGCATTACAATTAAAATTTTACTTCATCCAAAGCATATAATTAAAAGTACATAGCAAGTTAATTGCCATTTCAGTGCATATATTAAGGGGATTATTTTAGAGCTCTATTTGCATTTTAAACATGGATGCAGCAACATGTAAAATGCCATTTTAGAAAGGCTGCAAGATGCATGTTTCTGCGCTGGTCATGTCGACTTATGCATGACTCTGCAGGGGGCATTATTGTGCATGCCGTGGGTGGCGCCAACATTTGCATGTCCATTACATATATAAAAAAGGTTAGTGACATGCGGGATGGATTTCTTAAACGTGCCAATTTACACCTACTATAAATCATGAATAAAGATGAGACTGTTGTGACTACTTTGGTGTTGGTTAGTTGAGGAACTTGGCTTGCAAGTTTTTCACTTCCCTGTCATCTGTGCCATGAAGATGTCCTTTGAGCTAACGTTGTTTATCTGCAGTGTATCCTCTGCCTTTCTCAAATCTATCATCCTCCCCCTTTCCAAAAAACCCTCTAGATTCCCACTCCCTCACCCCTTCCTCCCTCCATCTGTGCTAATCTCAAACTCCCAGTGAGCCACTCTCTGGCCCTTGGTGCATCTGTCTCCCTGTTGCCCAGTTCTCTGCTGCCTACACTGCATGTGCCCCAGTATTTCCTGCAGCCTCTGGGTCTCTGTGTGGTTCCATGCTGCCTTTCTCTATGTATCACAGTATTACCTGAAGCCTCTGAAACTATGTATGGTTCCCTGCTGAATGTGTGTGTATATGTGTGTGTGGAGGTGCATGTGCAATGCTGAGGGTAGTAGTGGTGGTGGGAGTCAAGACCCATGGATGAGATGAACACATGGCTTGTGCTGATCATGCTGCATGAGGCCCATAGAGAGCACAGGAGGGCACCTATATCAGATGGCCTACAGGACAAGGACCTAATTCCTGGATCTCACAGATAAGCAGTGTCTCATCAGGTTCCACTTTGATAAGACAGCCATCTACCTTCTCTGCCAGGAGCTAGTCACTCCTCCGCTTCACCACACACAGGGACCAGTCCATATCATCTACATCAAGGTCACTACAACACTTGCTTTTGAATCCACTGGCACTTTCCAGTCTGTGTTCACTGCCACTATGGGTCTGAATCAGTCAGCTATCTCACAGTGCATCTCACAATTCCCGAGGGCCTTTCTAATCCCTACTGCACAATATGATCTTTCCTACAGATGATGCAACAGAGGCAGCAAACCATGATCCAATTATATGAGGTGGCATAATTTCCATCAATATTGTGGATAATTGATTGCAAACATGAGGCCCTCAGGCTCCCATGAGGGAGAGAGACCATCTATCACAACAGGAAGGTATTCCACTCACTCAACATGCAGGTGATCCACAATGCACAGGGGGCAATAACTGATATCTTTTCATGGTTTCCATGTTCCTGCCATCTCAAACATTCTCACTCAATCTGAAATCGATGAGATGTTCAAGAGTAGAGAAATCACTGGTGGATGACTTCTAGGTAAGCCCCACATCAGCCTTCTCCATTACCTAGACATGCCAAAAGAGCCCAGGGCTGCAGTTCTCATCCAGCACATGAAACACCCTGGTTCAATATAATATGTGTCTATTTTCCTTCTACCTACACAGGTGATAGAGGTTACTCATTGAGATTGGCTGCTGATCTCCATCATGATGCTGCTCACAGAGGCAGAGGAGTGGTACAGCATGGCCCACAGACATGCATACATCATCATGAAAAGGACATTTGGCCAGCAGAAGAGCTGATTTTGATGCCTTGACTTATCTAGGTGTGAATTGCTGTACAGCCCTGCTACAGTATATCAGAGATTCATGGCCTACTGCATGTTCCACAATCTGGCATTGAGGCACCAACAACCTCCATCTGAAAAATAGGATGCAGCATGCCCAGACTTTGATACAGATGCAGAAGGGCCAAGGCAGAAGAGCCAACTATACCAACTAGATGTGGTTGGAAGAGAAAAACACAAACCCTGGCACTTCATGTGAAGATAGGTGTTTAATAGCTAACACACAATATATGTACAGAGTAGTGACCCCTCCTCCAAATACCCCCCAGCCCTAGCCTTCTGCAACCCCGTTCCCACTACAGTACTACCTCCACCTCTAGCACCTGCCATGCAACCCTTTTCCTCACACCACCTCACTACTATCCCACCTCACAATACCTGCCCTGTGTAACCCTCTTCCCCCACATTACTATTACCACCCCAAGAACCTGCTCTGTGCAACCCCTTCCTCTGCCAACAGCTCAGTGGCAGCACCACTAACCCTCTCCCCCAAACTATCCATCAAACCACCATCCTTAACCTCCACAATGCAGTCCTCTATGCTTTCTTATCCCACCTCTTCACACCACAAAGGTACCGATAATAATTTATTTCTTCCTGCATCCCCTCCCTATTCCCTGCACCTCAGCACATGCCTTCACCTCCTTCTCCTGACCCTGTCTGAGTTGGCAAGATGAATGTGCTGGATGATGTCTCATTGCTCTCTGAGAAATAATCCAGTGCAACATAGCATTATGAGGCCTTCTGGAAGGACAGTGAACAAAAGGTATCCCATCTTCCATGAGTCAGGTCCCAAAAGGTGGAAAGAGGAGGGGGGGGGGGGGTGGCTGTACAGACAGAAGCACCAATGTGCCAGAGTTGTTAGTGATGTTTGTGGATCATAGAGCCACTTTCCTCTTTGATAATCATGAAGATGGGGACAATAGGGTGCTGTGATCGCTTCAAAAAGTGAAAAGGGGCCATAGTATATTGCATTTCTGTACAGCACCATGATAGATTCATTGGGGGTCTCTGTTACTTGTAGTTTTTCTCCTGTAGACAGATGTGGCATTCCTGGAGGGTGAGAGAATATCTCAGCAGCTCCGTTTTTTTAGCTCGCTGTTCATGATAATGGACATTATACTACAGTAGGCATTCATAACAGTGAAGTCTGAATTTTGTCAAAGAGAGATGAAGTAGAAGCTGCAGATGAGTTCCCTTGATGATATTGGGCAGTGGCAAGCCAATCACACTCAGAGTCCTGATGTTGCTTGGTTCTGGACACGTGTTCCTCCACCTCAGCTAGGCTGCCACCACTGTCACTGCTTGTGATGGTCTGTGGCATGTCTTAAATGTTCTACATTGTAGTTTCATTGTGTGTACCTTAGTCTTTCTATGGACCTCAGTTGTTTACTCCTTCAAAAAGTAGAAAGACAAAGCGGCACACAATGAAGCTACTATGTGACACATTTAAGACTAATTGGAAAAAATATTGTTTCACTCAAAATGTAATCAAACTCTAGAATTTGTTGCCAGAGGATGTAGTAAAAGCTGGTAGTGTGGGTTAAAAAAAGAGGTTTGGATAAGTTCCTGGAGGAAAAGTCCATAAACCATTATTAAAGTGGACTGGGAAAATTGATTACTTACTCCTGGGATAAGCAGCATACAAGAATCTGTCTATGTTTTGGGAACCTGACAGGTATTTGTGATATATTGGATGATCATTATTAATTGGACAAGCTGGAGACAGGGTCTCTCTTACCTTTGGACTAAATGGGCAGTTGCCCTGGGCTCTACATAGCAAGGAGCCGATTGAATAAGCACATAGTGTTCTGTACTGATAACTCACTTAGCTTGTGCTTACATCTCAAACAGCAGAGATAAAAGAGATTCTAATTCTGCCCTCACTTTAGTAAGAATGACACAAACTACCTCCATTACCATTTTGTAAAAAGGAACAAAAAGAACCTGTACATATGGGTGGAGGGGAAAAGGGAGAGAAAGGGACTGGGTTAGGGAGCATATTAACTCCTCTGGATTGTTCTGCGCTCTGCACACTCTAACCCATCCATCTCCAGTCTCTGAGGGGAAATGGGAATGAGGGTTTGGTGGGGGGGGGGGGGGAACTGGTGCATTAGCAAAGGACTATTAAGGTAAGTAGTAAACAGAAACATTCTAGTTCAGACTAGCCAGGCATTTCAGAGATTACTTTCAACCAGGGCTTGTTTTGAGGGGTACTCAGTAACACTTTTTTATTGCCTACTAAAGTTGACCCATAGTCCTCATATATTAATGAAAGAGCCTTGCATATGAATTCTGGCTTCTATTTTGCCAGGAAAAATGCAATTCTTTCAATCAATGCAATATGGATTTCTTTATGTTTATAAATATATGTATTGAATTTATTTTTTTTTTGCAACCTCCCAGAAAAATAATAGATGAGATATTCTTCAGATGCTGTGATTTCTGAAATATTTGTATTATACAAGGTTTGACATTTAAAAACATGGGGATAGGATGAAGGAGACTAACACATAAAAGTTATGTGCATTATCATGCATATAACTAAGCATATATTCAGCCACCCTATGAATTTGAAATGAGTGGCTGGATATTCAAGCATAACTTTAAATGAGTAACTTAACCATTTAAAATTAGGCCAGCTGTTTCAGCAGACCAGCTATACCGAAATGAATCCATTCAGTGACTGATCCAGGCCTCCACCTCTTTCTGTATGTCCAGAATTCTGGCCGTATAACCATTTATACAGCCAAACCTTTGTCATATATCCACAGAGATATTTTCTTAACAAGCCCTTATGTGGTGAGCACCACTGCTGACAATATAAGGGTGTCTGAATATTAATTGCATCATGGCAAATTATATATTTTTACATGATTGTTCTTGGAACTTTGATGGTGAGATCATCATATATATATTTTTTAGTTTAATTATCAATTTCTTTTGTGTGGTGGCGGAGGGACAATTTATTTTGTGAAGTCAGTTGTAGGGATCCAAGACTTAAAGTTCACCTAGGGTTCCTTTCATCAGCCCTGTCTATAACACAATATGTTTGAAACCATGCTCACACCAGCCAGCACAGATAAGAAGGAAAAAAACACCTTGTGCTATACTTACATCAGCCTGCAGTGGCCAAAAGGAGGAAGATACTACCTGCACACTTGCATTGGCCCACATGGGTCATAAGAAGGTAGAGGGATGTTTGCATCAGCCTTCATGGGGCCATAAAGAGGGCACTCTAGAAGGATTGCTGAGAGAGCAGCTGCTACAATTGCTAGGAAGGAATCTGCACTTCAAAGTATTTACCTGCTGAGAAATTTTCAAGATCTTGGGGAAAAAGGAATTCTTTTAGGATAAAAAGAATGACTATGCATGTGAGAGAGTTGCATACAATGGAGTTAGTGCAGGCAATGCATATTCATGTGGTTATCCTGAAAACCTGACTGGTTAGATGCAACCCAAGGATTGGGTTGAGAACCCCTGGATTAAAGTAAAGCCAGTTAGGGCATAGTATAGCAAGCTAACCTTTGGTTTCTGTTTACTTCCTGCCCACTGCAGGAACAATCTTTGATTTATAGGCTCTTAAACCAGTTAAGGGAAAGGAGGTATCTTATTCACTTGTGGGTTTAATCAGTAATCTTCATGAGCGAGTTATTAGGCCTTAGGAATAGATTAATTAGGTCTTTGCAGTTCATCTATTCCACTAGCAACTTTAAAGAACTGAACAATTTTAAATAGCTAAAGAAATCATTGAAACTAAGATGCAGACAGCAGTCCAGCAGTGAGATGGGGGTTATCCAGTCTTTTGCAGTGAGTGTTGCATATATGATTACTTCCCAGTTGGTAAGATGTCTTATGTGTGCACTAGTTACAAAGAACTCCTTGCTCTCAGGGAATGAATCCAAACTTGGGAGGCTAGAGTAGCAGAATTGGAGGAGCCAAGGCAGACAGAGAGGTATATAGATAAGACTTTCAGAGATATAATAGCGAAGTCCCATCTCCGGGTTGGCAGTCTCTCTGCTGCCATGAAGAAGAGAAGTCACATAAAAGGAGAACATCACCTTAGTGTGGCAGGAAGTGATCTTGTAGCTAGGACCTGCCCTCCAGGTGATATAATACCCTCTCACATTGAGAGGTTTCTTCAGATACCTGTGCCCTTGAGGGATGGTTAAGATGGACGTTACAGTTGGCAATTTGATCATTAGGCACGTAGATAGCTGCGTGTCTAGTAGACATGAGGATTGCCTGGTAACTTGCCTACCTGGTGCAAAGGTGGTAGACCTCACACATCACTTAGATAAGGTTTTAGATAGTGTTGGGGAGAATGGTGCTGTCTTGGTACATGTTGGTACCAATGGCATAAGAAAATGTGGGAGGGGGGGGTTTGGAAGCCAAATTTAGGCTTTTAGGTACAAAGTTGAAATCCAGAATTTCCAGGGTAGAGTTCTCAGAAATGTTTCCCGAATCATATCAGAATCCAAGAGACAGACAGAACTCCAGTGTCTCAATCAATGGATGAGACGAAGGTGCAAGGAAGATGGGTTTCGATTTGTTAGAAACTGGGCAACATTCTGGGGAAGAAGAAGCTTTTTTGAAAGGATAGGCTCAACATTAACCAGGGTGGAACCAGGCTGCTGGCATTAGGGCATCCCGATGGAGAGCTTCCAACAAAGGTAAAAGTACCCAGATGCTTTTAATTAAAGAACAGTCAGAGTTGAGGGATTCTAAATTACCCTTGACAACTAATAGCCTTATTGTTAAAATGAACAAAATGAAAACTTTGAAATGGCTGTATGCAAATGCTAGAAGTCTAAAATATAAGATGAGAGAGTTATAATATGTAGCACTGAATGAAAGACTAGATGCAATTGCCATCTAATAGACCTGATAGAAGCAGGACAACCAATGGGACACTGGGATACCTGGATATACGCGTACTCTCTCAATGATAGGACAAATCAAATTTGGAGAGGTTGCATTGTATGTTAAAGAGGACATTGAGTCAAACAGGATAAGGGGTTTGTAGAAAACAAAATACACTGTTGAATCTCTATGGATAGAAATTCCACGTAAAAAGGGGAAGGGAATGGTTGTGGGTAGTGGTGGGATCCGGCCGGTTTGGCCTGGTTTGTGCAAACCTGTTCCTGTCACAGCCTGCGTTTGCCGAACTGGGCCGTACCCGGAGTTGTAATGCCGGCTCTGCAATGGCGGGAATCTCCCCACTTGACAATGTTTTAAAGGCATCAGGGAGAAGCCCCCAATACCGTCAAAACATTGTCAGCTGGGGATCAGTCCACTGGGCCACCAGGGAGTTGCATACCCTCAGTAGAGGGCAGTGGCCCAAGTGTATGACCACTGCAACACCTCCACGTGAGGTGCAGCGACCCGGCCGGCATGTGTGTAGGGGGGCTGGGACCAAATTGGTTCCTTGGCAGTTTTGATACCACCGTTAGCTGTGGGAGTATACCATAATCCACCTGGTTAGAATGAACAGATGGGTGATGATGAAATGCTAAGAGAAATGTTGGAATCTAACAAAAGTTACAATGCAGTAATAATGGGTGATCTCAATTAACCCAGTATTGACTAGATCAATATCACATCAGGACAGAATCTAGGGAGATAACATTTCTTGATGAGATAAATTAATGCTTCATGGGATAGCATTTTTGGGGGTGTATTTTAAGTGTATACGTTTTATATTCCAAGGTTATACTTTTTTAAGCTCCATGCCAGTCATCAATGGTGGTTGATCAATTTCTTTATAATAGTTTTTAGTAATGCTTTGTTATTTTGGGCACATGCTTTCAATTTTTTATTTTTAGTCTGATTGTTTTAAACACTTGTAATTAATTTTAGAAATTACCTTGATAGTGAGCAGTGTTTGACTGTGCTACACTGGCAGTGTGCCCTACCCAATTATAAGTCTATTGACTACAAGTAAGTTATTGGTTCACTCGTTGTATGATTTTCCCCTCCTCCTCCTTTTTGTTCTATATGTTTCTATATGGGACAATGCTTCTATTTTGATTGTCCTTGACCTGGCCTTGTTTGCACAATTGTATATGTTTCTTATATTTTTAAATTTATTATATGCTGTTGTCATCATAGTTTTTAATTATTATTTATTGATTGTTACTCAACTATTTATTTGGTTTTTGCTTTCCCTTTCTTTGAGTTTTATGATAGTATTTTATGTACAAAAACAATTTCCTTTTTTTATGGTTTTGGTTCATGGCAAGATTTATATTGTCTGTTATTATGTATGATTATTGTTTTTTACATATATGCACAACATTCATTGTTTTTGTTTTTAATGTTTGTATTGTATGGTTCTCTTTAAGGTAACCCCCTGATGAAGGCGTTACTGAAATGCGGCCATGTTGGGGTAGTGAATAAAGGATTAGTTTTGGCATCACTTTCTCGTCCCTTTTGTATGTCTTAGATTGTGACATTTGTACACATCTCCATGTCCCAAAATCTGTGTATTCTTTTATCCTAACCATGTGTCACCTCTGTACATCTGGTCTCCTTCAACAATTGGATGATCTTGATCTGGCATGGGCTGAACCAGTGGAGGTGTGAGTGTTTATGTATATGTGTAGGGTGATGGTCGGAGCTACCTTTTGGCAATCTGCATGTGTTCGTAGAAGTGCCCTCATATCTGGGGCAGCAGGGGTAGGTTCTTTGTGGCCCTTCCCCTATGACTCTTTTGGTTCACTCAGTGGTTATGGCCATCTGGACACCACCCCTGTCTGTTGGCTGCATGGCACATATTACTTTGCCATTGCTATATATGCTGGGTTGTATGTGTTCCCACTCTCCTGGCTGGGTTCTGCTTGTGCATCTAGATGCCTGAGTACATGGATCTCTTGCATTGCCTTGACTGCTGCTCCTGTTTACTGACTCTCAGTAGATGGTGCCCTAGGTGACATCCTTATATTGTCTGCTATTTGACCCAGCTATAAATAGTCTTGCTTCCTGCTTGCATACTAGTTGTCTGCCAGCAATTGGATTTCCCCTTCTGAGTTGTGCCTATTGGTGTGCAATAGTTCACAACCTTGGCTAAGTTCATCTGGATGTTCTCCCAGACTCTCCTTTCTATAGGATGTGCCTGCCTGCTCCATCCTGGTCGGTATAGGACCTCTTCATTGATAAGCATGGACCCCCATAGTATCAGGATATCAGCCTTGAAAAATCTGGGCTACCTGGTGGTAACTGTGCTCATTTCTCTACATGGACACAGACAGACATGCAGATATTCCACACTGGGGGAGGGGGTGTATATGCTGCATTTGTGGGCATAAGCAGGTCTCATGGGCACATGGACATTGGCACTGTGCATACACAGATCACATATAGGAAAGAAAAGTATATGTGTATAGTATCTTCATTTTGGAACACAGATGGAAGTTTTCACTGCTGCTTTTCTCTATGAGAAAAGTGTATATATGTGGCATTCTTTTTTGTTGGCACAAGAGAAAAGCAGGAGGGGTGATGCTGCAGGAGAGATGTTTCTCTCTGGGTAGTAGTCTCTATTTATTTTAGTTGTACACACATGTATATCCCCATTTTACTTTTTTTTTTTCAAACAGGTATACTCGGTGCCAGGAATGTGTCAATTTTAGTAGGCCTTGGAATGTGCCTAGTGCCTTTTCTAAAATTGCCTTGGATTTTCACATACTAACTACTACTAATAATCATTTGTATAGTGCCACAAGACATACACAGAACTGTACATACAGATGTAAGAGACAGTCCCTGCTTATCAGAGTTTGCAATCTAATCAAGACAAAACACATGGCGAAAGTGGGGACTAGAGTATGGTAAGATACGCATAAGTAGTGGACAAGAGAATGAGGAGCATCAGGATCCAAAAGCAGCCTCAAAAAGGTGTGTCTTTAGCCTGGACTTGAATAGAGCCAGAGAAGGAGCTCGACACACTGACTCAGGTAGTTTGTAACCAAGGTACGGCGGACGCGGTGCTCCCGTTTCTACCCTGCCCCCCCAAACCACCTCCCTCCCATCCCCACCCCCCCTTTAAATAACATTACCAGAACTTTGGGAATTAAACTGGTCACAGTTTTATTAACCATTTAACATTATCCAACAACAAATCCCAATAACAATAACCTTCATTGTTCTGATTCCGTCAGCAGAACGATGTGTCACCAGCTATGTGAGTAGCAAGTTGACTTCATTTCCGCTTCCGCCGTTTTCCGGCCCAAGGCTATTTCCATTCCCCCCTCTTCCGGCTTCACCATATTATTATCAAAAGCCCCGAGGGGTTGTCTGGGTCGGTGGTACCCCACCCCCACCCTGCGTATTGCCTACTACTCCGGACCCCGGAAACCTCCGGGATCCCACTTCCCCCCCAGCTGCAACCCCCTCCCCCACTCCTGCCCATTCCAAGGAGTAGGAGGGTGGGAAGCCAGCCACCTTTTCTTCCTCGTCTGTCCCAGCGACTGCCGTCCCGCCGGCTTGCTCCTCCCCTTCCTGCCTCCCAATACCTTATTGGCTCCCGCGATCCTCACTCACCCATGGGAGCCAATAGATTTGAATGATGCCGCTTTTTCATTATGCTGGCCTCCCTCCTTCTCCCCATCAGGGCCAGGACCATGCACCACCCCCCCCCTCCCCCCCAGTTAACGATGGCCTCCAGGTACGTGGCCCCGCGGCCTTTTTCTTAACCGAGGTACGGCAGACGCAGTGCTCCCGTTTCCGCCCTGCCCCCCCAAACCACCCCCCCCCCCGTTCCCCCCCTTTAAATAACAACATTGCCAGAACTTTGGGAATTAAACTGGTCGCAGCTTTATTAACCAATTAACATTATCCAACAACAAATCCCAATAAAAATAACCTTCATTATTCTGATTCTGTCAGCGGAATGATGCCTCACCAGCCTTGTGAGTAGCAAGGTGACTTAATTTCCGCTTCCGCTGTGTACCGGCCAAAGGCTATTTCTATCCCCCTCTCTTCTGGCTTCGCCATATTATTAGCAAAAGCCCCGAGGGGTTGTCCGGGTCGGGGCTTTTTCATAAATGACTTGGAAAGTGGAATAACGAGTGAGGTTATCAAATTTGCAGATGACACAAAACTATTTAAAGTTGTTAAAATCTAAGAGGATTGTGAAAAATTGCAAGAGGATCTTGATAAATTGGAAGACTGGGCATCAAAATGGCAGATGAAATTTAATGTGGACAAGTGCAAGGTTATGCACCTAGGGAAGAACAACCCAAACTATGGTTACACGATGCAAGGTTCCACATTAGGAACCACCACCCAGGAAAAAGATTTAGGCGTCATTGTGGATACCATGTTAAAACCCTCGGCCCAGTGTGCAGCGGTGGGCAAGAGAGCAAATAGAATGCTAGGTATCATAAGGAAAGGAATGGAAAATAAAACAAAAGATATTATAATGCCTCTATATCGTTCCATGGTGAGACCGCACCTTGAATATTGTGTGCAATTCTGGTCGCCGTATCTTAAAAAGGATATAGCGATTTTAGAAAAGGTTCAGAGAAGAGCCACCAAAATGGTAAAGGGATGGAAGGATACTCCTATGAAGAAAGACTAAAAAGGTTAGGGCTCTTTAACCTGGAAAAGAGACTGCTGAGGGGAGATATGATAGAAGTCTATAAATTAATGAATGGAGTGGAACGTGTAAACGTAGATCGATTGTTTACGTTATCAGAATATAGAAAGACTAGGGGACATGCAATGAAGCTACAGGGTAAACTATTTAAGACTAATAAAAGAAAATATTTTTTCACTCAACGTGTAATCAAACTCTGGAATTTGTTACCGGAGGATGTAGTAAAGGCTGTTAGTGTAGCTGGGTTTAAAAAAGGTTTGGACAAGTTCCTGGAGGAAAGGTCCATAAACCATTATTAAGAAGTGACCGAAGATATCAATGCTTGACCCAGTACAAGCATTGTGGAACTTGTGTCTCTTGGGGAAACTGCTAGGTACATATGACCTAGATTGGCCACTGTTGGAAACAGAATACTGGGCTTGATGGACCTTGGTCTGACCCAGTATGGCATATCTTATGTTCTTATGTTCTTATGGGGGTACCCCACCCCTGCCCTGCGTATTGACTACAGCTCCGGACCCCAGAAACCTCCGGGATCCCGCCACCGGCTCAGGTGACCCTCGTCCTTGTGCCGCCCCCCCTAATCCAAACTGCGACCAGCTAACCTCCCTTTAAGCACATACTCCAAAGCCTCTTGCCAGTCATTCAGGAGCAAATCCACCCCAACCGGGGATAAATGTACTCCATCCTGCCGATATAAACCGGCACAACCCACCTCCAGCCAAGGATGCAAAATTTGGCACCCTCCTTGCTCACACACCCATCAGCCTATTTGCCAATTGATTTTGATCAACCCTGGCCACCACCTCCGGTGGTCCCAGCAAGCAGGCCTTGGAATTATATCTGACCATAACAAAACAACATTATGAAACATCAACAGCATTTCAGCCAAATCCCTTCTGGCTGCTCTGATCAGCTGCTTACAAGTCCATGACCCCAGGTTGTGCCTCCCAAGTGCAGCAATAGAAATGCCCCCTTTTCACTCTCGAGGTGCCAAAGCAAAAGCAAGAGCTGCATCCAGCGAAGACCGCGCTCGCACAGCCATAAGACGGTAACCTCAGAGGCTTCCAGTCCAATATTTGGCCCCATCAGCCGTATTGCTGCTCGTTGACCAGCCCAATATACAAACGAATGGCCAATCATCCAGCAGCAACATGGAATCTGCCCGACATCTAAAAGAAAATGGACAGTTAGCAGCCGTCATGAACTCTCCCCCTCATAAGCGCACATACCCCTGGAATGCCTTTGACCGCCATCTGCCTATCCGCTGAATCTCCTGTTCAGTTAGCCCTGCCTCCACAGCACTAGTAGCTGCATCGATTCAAAATGAGTGAGGGGCAAAACTGCTAGGATCCATGCCCAACTGCCGCAGCGTCAGCCGCAAAACCTCTGCAAACTGAAGCTGCGTTAGTCAGCGTGCATCCTCATGCACAAAGAGACAGCCATCCCCCAGTGGCCTCGCCCGCAGTTAGGCCTTCAGGGCTACCACTGGACATGTCAGGGAACCCCCAATCGCTCACAGAAGCACCCAAGCTCCCCTTCCCCTCTGATCCGTCTTGGACCTTGCCAACCTAATTCGTAACTCATCCACTGACACCTTTACATGCTGCATAAGTAGGCCACTTCCCCTTACCCGCCCCCCCCCCCCGGCCGTGCTGGACGCAGCTACAAACTCCCCAACTCAGAAGGCCCCCAAAAAGGCCACACAATAGACTACCTGAAAAAGAGTGGCTTTGTAAGGAGACGCTGCCGCCCGGGGTAATGCTGCGCACAACTCGTGCGTGATAGGCCGCCGACTTTCGCCCTGCGAGGGGAGAGCCCACTCCCATCCCTGCAACAGCCTATGAGCCAAGAATCCCTTGCTCAGTGCGCCCCCAACCCACAGCCCTAGAGAATAAAGCAAACCCCACCAAATGTGTCTGCACTGTTGATCTCGACGCTCCTGCCGCCTTCGCTGAAATGACATACTGGCCCATGAGCTGATCCTACACCGGACCTTGCTGCCATCCCTGTGCCACCAGGAAGTCCACCACACTGTCTCAGCCTCAATGATAAGGCAATCTCCGCCTCTGGTGCCAATCTCCGGAACAGGTCCCACTTGAAACGTGAAAGAGCATCAGCTATCTTATTAGTACTCCCTGGTAGCTGACGGGCCCTCACTAAAACATTCAATCATAAGCAGGCTAGGACCAACTCCCTCATTAGTGCCGCTATTCGCAGGCAGCATGGCGTGTAATTATTAATCACGCTAACCACTGCTGCATTATTACAACACCAAAGTACTCTGCGATTGCGAAGCCTGTCTGGCCACAATTCCAATACCACCAAGATTGGAAACAACTCTAAGAAGGCTATATTGTCAGTTAGGCCCGCCTCATGCCAGGCTTGCGGCCAGCCCCCTGCACACCAGGAGCCCCCAAAATAGATACCCAATCCCAAACCGCCCGCCACATCCGTAAATAGTTGCAGATCGAAAGTGGAAATTTCCGCCTCCATCAACACTGAGGTTCCATTGAAGTCTTTCAGAAACTCATCCCAAACCCCTAAATCAGCCCTCATACTCCTCGACACCCTAATACGGTGATGCACTTTATGCACACCCGATGTAGCCACCGATAATCTGCGTAAGAACACCCGCCCCATTGGAATAACCCGGCACGCAAAATTTAGTGAGCCTATCAATGCCTGCATTTCTTTCAACGTTATTTTACACGATCCCAGCACGTTTGCCACTAGCACATGCAACCGCAATACTTTATCCAATGGCAAACACGCCACCATATCCACGGTATCCAATTCCACACCTAAAAATGTGTTGCGTGTCGCCGGGCCCTCCGTCTTCCCCCCAGCCAATAGGATGCCCCATACCCGGGCCAATTGCACAAATCCATGCAGTAGCTCCTGGCACCGCAATAACTGTGCCTCACTGACAAACAGGAAGTCATCCAGGTAGTGCACAACATTCGCACAGCCTACTTTCTCCCCCAAAACCCAATGCATGAACGTACTGAACTTCTCAAAATAAGAACAGGAAACTGAGCAAACCATTGGCATGCATTTGTCGAAATAGTAGTTACCTTCGAAACAAAACCCTAACAAATGAAATGCGGAGGGATGTCCACCTTCGCCATCAAACTCCCTGTCCCACATCTCCTCACTAAAGCCACCGCTTCGTCGAAGGATGCATAGCGCACCGCGCACAGTTCTTTGGGGATATGATCATTGACTGATGATCCCATAGGGAAGGACAGGTTATAAATCAACCGGGACTTCCCCAGCTCCTTCTTTGGTACGATTCCCAACAGGGAAACCACAAAGGGCACAAATGGCTGCTCGGCAAAGGGCCGGCTATCCTACCCAATTCCAACTCTACTGTAAATTTATCCCTCACAGTCTGAACAAAATGCTTAACCGATGGGGAGTTCCGAGCTTTTCCCGATGCAACCTTTCCTTTTACTGGTATAGTGAATCCATACTGAAATCCCCTTTCGAGCACCTCCCTATCCCTTTGTCTCTTGTACTGCCTAAGCCAGAGCCTTAAGGCTTCAATCTGTATTGGCATCAACGCCAGGCCCAATAAGTCTCTACTGTTTGGGGACCGGCAGGGTGCCACCTGCAGCTCCTTTATTTGATACATTTGAGAGCTGAATGCCCACCACCACATATGAAATAGCCATGCCGGAACTTGCAATCTGGAAATGGCCATGACAAAAATCGCCAACAGATGTCTCCTGCGCCCCCGCCGACCGTTCTCTGCAGTGCAGGATCCCCTCCCGCCTGAAAGGGCCGCACCATCCCTGCCACTCCCCCTTTTGCTCCGCCTGTCCCTCCTGCCCCCGATCTGGCCGCCATCTGTGTCAACCATAAATTGATATCTTGCGTTCCCCAGGACAATAACTTATTCTCCTCCATCTTATCTCTGAACTTCTCATCATAGTTGAGCCACACCCAACCTTCATGAGTCTGTGCGGCTTCTAAAATAGAGTCTGCATAAGCTAACAACATCCCATAGTGCCCTGGGTAATGATGCCCCCAAACGCTAGCTAGCCTCAAGAAGGCTCTTGTCCAATTAATGACATTACGTGAAACCTTCCGGACCCTCCCTGCCTTCTCATCCTCCTTTCTCCTCTTTTTACTGTCTCCCGACCGCTTCCTACCCTCTAGAAGCCTAAAAATGTCTATATAGCGTCTCTTCCGGACCTTCCGGTGCAACCTCCTTGGCACCCCCTCTGATAATTCCAAAAAGGATGCAAGCATGGGTGTTACACTGCCTAATACGGCCCCTCCCACAACCATACTGTCCCATGTTCGCTCCCCCTTTCCGTGTCCGACGACGATGATGAAGAATCCGATGATGACGACAAAGAGGATCCTGACCTATGACGACGTCTACAGGAGTGCCTTTGTTTCTTCTTGTCCCCAACTCATTCGTGCCTTGCCCCCAACTCATTCATGCGCCTCCCTCCCTTTATCCAGCCCTTCCCCCTGTCCCGCTGGTAACTCACCCGCCACAGCCGTCCTGGGCCTTGCCACCCGTGCACTGCCGTCCTGCTCCAGCCACTCCCTGTCTGTCTGAGGCACCTCCTCCTGGTCCCCCGTCGTCCCTTCAGCTGGATCACTTCGCGCTGCTCTCCCTTCCAAATCGTCCCTTTGCACCGGACTTCTTCCACGCTGCCCTACCGAGTGTTGCCCTCCAGGCGGTATCTGTGAAGGTAAGACAGAGAACACCAAGGGGGAACCTGCCATGACCCAAGGAGATTGCCACGCCCCCAACCATTCTGCCCTGGATGATCCTTGTCCCCCCCCCCCCGCACCAATGCTCCCAGGCCACCGGATATTAGCCACCAGGGATCATAGACCAGCCGCACTGGCCCCCTATACCCTGCCTTTCCTGACTGGCCTGCCCAATCACCCCCCTCTCCGTCCCGTGAGGAATAGGCCCTAGCCCAGCCTGTCTCCAGTCTGCCCTCGCTTCTCCGAAAGGCCTCCCACTCTCTAGTGCACCAACATCACCCCTGGATCCCCCATCACCCCTGCTAACAACCCCCCACCCCTGGAGTCGTCAACCCTGGAAACCCAGGTGCTCCCCCTGCCCCTTATCAGCACCCATGATGACTCTGCACCTCCCCTCCTGGGTCTCCTTGCTCGGCTCATTCCTTCCTCTCCCCTTCCCCCCCCCCCCGTCTCAGTGCCCCCCTATCTGAGCATCCCCCCCCCCGTCTCAGTGCCCCCCTATCTGAGCATCCCCTATCCAAAGGTCCCCTTTTTGCAGCTGCAGCCTGCCGACCTACTCCCTCTCCCCCCAGGACCCCCGGCCCCTCACGAGCAGGCATGTTAAGCCAATAGAATTCAATAATGGCTTTTTTAAAAATTACTTCTTTGTTTATTTATTCAATTATATATATATATATATATATATATATATATAGACTCTTAAACTGCTGCCACTCGCCTGCTCAGCCAAGATGTCCTTTCCCTCGCCTCTCCAATTCTGCCGGCACTCCACTGGCCCCAAAAACACTTTCTGCACTACTGCTTCTCCACCGCGTGTCAGAGACTGGCTGGACCTGACCAGCAGCCCTTCCAACTGCGACCTTCCCCTCGTCTGCTCCCGCTTTCTTAGACGCTCAACCAACCCTCTCCCTCATCGCCACTGCACGGAGCCTCGCACGCCAGCCACCTTTTCTCCCCCATTGGTCCCGGCGACTGCCGTCTTGCCGGCTTGCTCCTCCCCGGACCGCCTCCCTTCCTGCCTCCCAACACCTTATTGGCTCCCGCGATCCTCACTCACCCACGGGAGCCAATAGATTTGAATGATGCCGCTCTTCTGTCATGCTGGCCTCCCTCCTGCTCCCCATCAGGGCCGGGACCATGCACCGTGCCGCCCCCCGATTAACGGACGGCCTCCAGGTACGTGGCCCTGCGGCCTTTTTTGTTTCAGGCATATGGAGCAACAAGGTGGAATGGAGAGTCTGGAGTTGACAGTGGCAGAGAAGGGCACAGATAAGAGGGATCTGCCAGAGGAGCAGAGTTCTCAAGGAGGAGTGTAGAGTGAGATAAGAGAGGAAAGGTAGTAAGGAAACACAAAATGCTCCCTTCCATCACCTAAATGGTCTTTCTAAAATCTGCCTTCACATTTGGAAAATCACTCATGCTAATTTTTACATTTTAACACCATTTAGTGCATTGGTTCCTTAATGTTGTGATTGACAAGCCATTCTTGATAGAATTTTAGTAGATAATTTTCCAAATTATGATGTTTCTATAAAGTATCTTTAAGGAAGATCTGCGATGCTGAAATAATTTCTAAATGGTCTTATCTCAAACTATATAACTATTTAAGACATCTTCAGAGGAAGCAAACCACTGAGTCATCATCTTCACAAAAGGAGACATACAGTACTTTATGCTATATGCTAATACTTAGCTCGTGCAAAGCCCTACACTTTTAAAGTCTCACAGTTGCTTGCATCAGATATAAAAGTGCTGCACAGGAAAATTTGCTATCCCTTGAATTTATAGAAGTGCTGATTTTACATTTACCAATGATAATTCACTGCATTCTTCTTTTGTATTAGCAACCTTGCTTTATTCTTGCCTAATTTCTCTTTCTCACTATGTAAATGCCTTAAGAAAAAAAATGTTCTACTTATAGTAAAACAAAAAGCAACTACTCAACATGTCAATTACCTTAACTTTTAATGCCACATAATCGTAGGGGTATGTTTACTAAACTGTCTTAACGTAGCAGCATCAACGTTATCACGTGATACGCAACGTTATCGCGTGATATTATCACGCGATAACATCGGCAGCAGCGTAAGGCACACTAATGCTGTGAAAGCCGGGTTTGAAGGGTGGAGTAAGGCTCCCCAGAGGGCGGAGATAGGGGTCAATGGGCGGAGAATAGGCGGAGAGTGGGCGGTGAGTGGCTCCATGCACACCAACGCTGTGAAATGAAGGTCTGAAAATTAGCACCAGTGAAAACCTCGCGTTAGAGGCACATTTGCAGGAGAGAGAAACCATTTCAGTCAGCAATGTAAAGCAAAGGCAGGAAAACCCAGAAAAGTGATAGTAGTGATACATGTGCAGGAACCAAAAAGGCAAATAAGCATATAAAATGACCAAAACCACATTTGAAATCCCAATAACCAAGCTGGCCAATAGTGATATTAATGATAAACATAAAACAACACTACTAACAAAGCGTAAAAAGGAAGATATCATGTTTGGAAGGGTCTATGCTCTGTCCCCCTACAAAGTGAATGATCCCACATTGAAATAGCAGTGATCAGGGTTTTTGTCATTTATATTGGGCAGGTTTGTTATGGCGTGCAAATGTGCAGCAACAGCAGAGTGGGCACGTAGGAAAAGGCAACTGTATTGATGCTGTAAATGGGATACAGGGGGCTGCAGGCAGCACATGCTGTGGTCCAGCTGGGGCACAGTGTGGACTAGGTAGATGCCTAGGTGGCACATAGGAATGCCAAAACCATAAAGCAGCCAGACAGCAACTGACAGAGGTCCAAAATTGGCATGAGTGTGTGTCCCACAGGGGATATTACCCAGCAGGTACCAAGGGCACATAACATTGGCAGGCGGTGCAGGGGGGAAGCATGCATGTCCATGTAGGCACCCCTACCCAAGAACCCACAAATAGGCAGCTGCCTACCAGCACACTGGATGGCCTGGGACTGCGCACCACCAGCATAAGGGCATGCCAGCATGGTGGTGGAGAGAGCAGTGGCATCTGCCCACAGCAGACCACAGCCAAACTCCGTTTAGGTGGGTGCCATGCATTGCAACAGACAAGGTCTGTCTGATGAACATGTCTAATAGACAACATTTTGGTGGTGGTGAGAAGCGAGGAGGCATGTGACAAATTCTATCTACCCTTTTTGATGTCTAGGACATCTGCACCTTGCCCCTCACAATCTTAAATGACAGAGGTGTAAGGCAGGGGTCTCCAAATCCAGTCCTGGAGGGCCGCAAACCAGTCAGGTTGGCAGGATATCTCTAATGCATGAATATCTCATGCATATTCATTAGGGCTATCCCAAAAACCTGACAGGATTGTGGCCCTCCAGAACAGGGTTGAACACCCCTGACATATATCAAAAGGTTGCTATGATTAATGTCAGATAACAAATCCTAAGTTAAACACGATTTGATGATAGAGATTCATCATAGCAACCTTACTGATATCTGTGGAGTGTTTTTCAGTTATTGATTCTAACAGTGTTTACCACCCCTGGGAGTGACCCCAACAGTTTTGTGTACCATAGCAATGCTTGCACTGTGCCCAAGACTGGTGAGGCAGCCAAGGCTGCCACAAACCTCTATATTTGCACAATGCTGGCATTGATGTGGGAGTGTATGTTTGTCTATCCAGTGTGTTGTGGCTTGCCTACACCTTACTGAGCCCACACTGCTTGCACTGTTTCCAGTGTTAGCCTGCCAATGTTCATAATGAGGAGCAAGGTACTGTGGGTATGGCCAGGACAGGGTGGCCTGGGCAGGATGCATCTGCACAGGGTATAGGGCAATGGCTGGGACACTGTAGTGCCCGACCACCACATGGATGGACAGAGTGTCCACAGCATGTCATGCTGGGAGGTCACTCTCACCCTGACTGAGCAGTGACCATGGCATGGCTATGTTCCCCAATAGTGCTATGCAGCATTTCTCTCAAGTGATATTTATGAGTTCTCTTTTCTTGGTCTCAATCACTGACATACCTGCTTGGTGTGTGTGCTCACATCCCATTTTTGGGTGCACACAGTTTCTCCAGGAACATGCACTATGTACTAGCTAGCAGACTGTCTGCAGTTAGCATGTGTATGGCTGGAATGCCTTGCAGGGTGTAGTGGGTGGAGACTGACTGTACTCTCTGCTGATGAATGTCAGATAGTGGTGGGGGGCAGCTGAGCTTCTCCAGTGTTCTGCTTGTCTGCCATTGCCTTATGTTATGCATACAGATCTGCATCGACTGCCCGTAAGTTGGCTGTTCCCCAACAGGACTGGGGTTGATGGTCTTCTCTACTGCCATCATTGCAGAGATTTACAATGTGGATCTGTTGGTGGGAGATCCTGTCCTCCCACCCTGAGCCACAGAGGGTGGGTTGGGTGGTTCTACATAATCCTCTTTTGGGTCCAAACACCCACTCCCCCCTTTACCTATAACATGTGACCATGGCACCCACACAGGATATGCAATATTCTGGGTGCATCATAGTCCACAAGGGCTAGACATGACTGGGAAATCCAGATGGACGCAGGTGTATCCTAGGTGTGTCTGCAAGGATTACCTATCACACACTGGCACTGATGGTGACCTGCAGCATAGCCTATCTCAGCCAAGCCAGGTGCTGTGGACCTGGTGCTGGGTGCCCCAACTCACCTTCAGGGTGAGCACAGGACCCGCACAATGTCACGGTCTGTAGCTACTCTGTGCCAGTAACACACACGGCCAGTTCCCCCTACCAGGCCGAGGTGCTGTGGGGGTGCATACCCCATTATGTGATCAGCTGTAGAGTGCTGATCTGCATGTGCAGTGCATCATGGGTACAGGTGGGTTTACCTTATCCTGGTAACCACAGCAGACAGTTTGTGTGGTGACGTGCAGTCTTTCTGTAGCCAGCCAGCAGTGGGGTAGTAGCTATAGAGATGTAGCCTACGGGTTACTTCCATGACTGTGGTGACAGAGGTCATCGGTTCAATCCTGCAGTGGTGTAATCTAAAAAGGCTGTCGGAGGCATTTTCTTTTAATTTAAATCAGTGCTGCCAGCAGAAACACCCTCACAGTGCTGTAGCCTAAGGTGCCTCATAGGCGCCCTATAGGGCACCCTATAAGGCATCCTGTACAGCACCCTATACAGTGCCCTATAGGGCACATTATAGGGTACCTTGGCAGACAGGGCACTTTATAATGTGACCTATGGGGCACCTTATAAAGGCACCTTAGGATAGGGACTGTGAGGGTGTTTTTGCTGGCAGCACTGTTTTAAATTAAAAGAAAATGCCTCAGACAGCCTTTTTAGATCACACCACTGCAGGATCAAACCCATGACCTCTGCCTCCACAGTCATTGCAGTAACCAGTGGGCTACTTTGTTACAGCTTATAACACTGTGCTGGCATGTACTTAGGGTTAACACACGTTAACGTGCCATGGCACCCACTATCGCGCGATACATAGTCTTGCTACCTTAGGACTGGAACGCACACTCCTTATATGGCATTCTTCACATTATCGCTTCAACTAGCGCTGGTAACATTAGGATGGTTTAGTAAACATACCCCTTAGTTTTCTTCTGATCTACGTTAAACTCACATTTACCTTTATTTTCTATTTTTGTGGAAATGAAAATATAGGATTAAATTGTGTTTATGAAAGAAGCGTTTTAAGTTGATAAGTGCCTGTTTACAAAAGTGTGGTGAAGGTTTGCAGTTATTGCATGTCATTTGCAAATATTAACCCATGTAAGTGAAAACCCTATGCCGTTGGGAGTACAGCCACAGGACAGACATTTAGTGCTTTTTAAGTCCCAATGGCATAGTTGCAGTTGTGTTATCAGCAAAGCACTAAGGGGCTGCTGCAGTTAGCAACACCCCCACCCCCTGGACTCCCTCTGGTATCTGTCCCAACATCCTTAAGATGCATATACTTATTTGGTAGTTTGACCCCTAGCAATGGTATTGTGAGATTACCGTTAGGAATCAGAGGCACCATTTTGAATCTAGATGCTAGGCGTAGCAGGAGCAACAAGGGATCAATGCTGCTCCCAGCTAGATATAGATATAAACCCGTTTGAAGAGGGTAAGTGATAGATCAAGAAAAGGAAATCCATTCAATGTACAACCCCTCAGTCACTTCACCAACCTTATAAATATCATATTAATATCCTTAAATAATTTTTTTGTTGGAGCGTGCCGAGGGAGGGCCAGAACGAAAGGTCTAACCCCCTCCAGATGGCAAACTTCTTTTATTCAGTACAAGGTTTCCAAAACCATAAAAAACCCTCCAAAAAAAGGGTGGACTTATCTGTATGTCTTCTTAATAGAATTATCCCAAGCCAGCTGTTGCTCATAGTAATGTGTCCGCACGACGTGCACGTTTCGGGGTAGACCCTGTATCAAGTGCATTCAAAAACTAAATTTCATCAGGCAACTGGTTCTCCAAAAAACGCCGTCACTGCGGCCAGGATTCTTCATTTGTTCATGACGTTAAAGCAATCACTTTTGAAATAGAGGAAACCCGCCAATCAGTTTAGCACTTCTACGATACCTGGGAAGGATTGGTCACATCCCCGTACTGGAAAAATTTACACTCGAAAGCGGAAGACCACTTGTACCTCCGATCATGTTGTCTATCTGTTATTATGCCCTTGTGATCTACTTTATGTGGGCCGGACGATCCGTTCAGTGAAGAAGCGGTTGTTAGAACATGCCTCCCATATACGTTGTAAAATCTCATCTGCACCGGTGGTAGACCATTGTGTAGAATATTGTCATACATTTGAAGAATTTCGGTGGACCGTGATTGATTTTGTTCCTTTGGATCCTCGGAGTGGTAATCGCCTATTGAGACTGCAACAATTAGAACAACGCTGGATTTTTACTTTGGATACAGTGTCTCCAAAAGGATTGAATCGTGAAATTGAGTGGGACAGTGTGCTGACGTAGATCTCAGGTGGTCCAATCAGAGTAGGGACTCCCTATCAGTGGGATGGACCCTGTTTTCTGATTGGCGGGTTTCCTCTATTTCAAAAGTGATTGCTTTAACGTCATGAACAAATGAAGAATCCTGGCCGCAGTGACGGCGTTTTTTGGAGAACCAGTTGCCTGATGAAATTTAGTTTTTGAATGCACTTGATACAGGGTCTACCCCGAAACGTGCACGTCGTGCGGACACATTGCTATGAGCAACAGCTGGCTTGGGATAATTCTATTAAGAAGACATACAGATAAGTCCCCCCTTTTTTTGGAGGGTTTTTTTATGGTTTTGGAAACCTTGTACTGAATAAAAGAAGTTTGCCGTCTGGAGGGGGTTAGACTTTTCGTTCTGGCCCTCCCTCGGCACGCTCCGACAAAAAAATTATTTAAGGATATTAATATGATATTTATAAGGTTGGTGAAGTGACTGAGGGCTCCCAGCTAGATAGCTGGAAAACTGGTGGTAAGAACCAGAGGGTATTAGTGGATGCTTGTATTTACTATGTCAGAAGAGTGTTGGTTGGGTGCGAGAGCTTTTCTTAAGGACCAGAGGATTGTTCTTAAGAATGTTGGGAGCACTAGGGTGGGTCTTGTACTTCCAAGGTTGAGGAAAGAAACAGCAGGGGTATTGCTGCAAAATAATTCTTTATTAAACCTGGCACAGACATGTTTTGGCAAAAAATGCCTGCATAAGAGCACCTTAATATAATGAGATAGTCATGCTCTTGGTAAGTAGACAATGGCACTACACAATGTATTATGAAAGGGACATTACTCTTTTATGTAAGTATACTGGTTTCAGTACTGCATAGTATATTCTTGATATGAGTGTGCCATTTTTTCACTCTAGGAAGAGACATTGGCAGTTAGAAGCAAAATAGTATGCATTGCTTTTGGAAAATCCCATTTTTTCAAGTGAATTTAATTGATACATGATAGTAGAGTGGTTATACTGCCCGCAGTGTGGGAATTTTATCGGAAAGCATTCTATATAGAAAATGCGCTTTTGAGAGCCCAAATAAAAAATTGTTTATATACATGATGATCATGCATTCTTAAAAATAAATTATATACATGATGAGCATATATTTTTTAAAATAAAATCACCATTCAATACCTATATGTTTCATTTAATGAGGAGATGAAATGTAGTTTTTACCTTACGCCCTAATCAGAACATTTTATAGTTTGGATACACTAATTTGCATACTGTCGCTCAAGTATTGTGGCGCAATACCATTTTTTAGACTTTAAAAGTAGTTGAACATTGACTGCAAGGAAGTTGGTGATGATGATGGCACGTGATTAATGACTTTTTATTTTAGTTTTTTAATAACTTGATTTTTGTATTGCTTTGCATGGAACATGGCACATATCAAACATTTATCATTTTGGTTAATGTAGAATAACATTTACTTTGAGGTTCTGTAAAGAGTCCTAATTTTAGGGTTAAGTGATATTAAGCTCATTTATCTATTTGATAGTATTTGCCATATTTCAACGTTCCTAATATGAATCATTTTTATAATTATTATTTTACAATTTGAATTGCATATATCAAGTATAGTTTTAGTTTCAAGAACTGGATTATAGTTTTTGTTCACACACTACTGGCATGTAGTTGAATTTTTTGCATTTGTAGCATTTCTAATGTAGTTTCAATAATGTTAAGGACTGTATTTTAAACAAATTGAATACACATGTAATTATACTTTAATCAATAATTGTATATTTTTGTACATTTATGTGTCCCTATAGGTCAATTCATGATTTTTAGTTTTGTTATGTGCAAGGCCGTGGGACAGGGTCCCCAGCGTCCGCCTGTAACCAGGTGCTCGGCCCGGTGCGGGGACCCTGCGTGCAGCCATCTGCTGGGGCGGCAGCGGCGGGATGACGTGAGGGAGCATTGTTTAAACCCATTGGCTCCACCAGCATGGAGGAAGATCGGCCTGTGGGGAAGTGGGAGGAGCCATATTATATGGATGTACCTTTAAATATTATCTTTAGACAATGCTTTTCTTTTGATACATTTATGATACATCCTTTATGGCTTTTCTTCTTTCTCTCCCTTTTTATTTTCTGGCATCCCAATACAGCTGGTCTGTTGTATATTTTCATGTTTTTAAATTATTTTTTGAATAGGTTTTACATCTCCCTTATGAATGTTTATGTTTTATTTTGTAACTATTTTATTATATTAATTGTTATATTAACGTGCTCTTGAGGCAGGCATTTTTAGCCAAAATATGACAATGTCAGGCTTAATAAAGAATTTGTTTGCAGCAATACCACAGTTGTTTCTTTTTCGTGTCATTTTCATGGAGGCGTCCCTTTGCTTTGCTTCTAGCATTGGGGTTGTGGTAAGTGCTTCTTCAGTCCTTATCTGAAGTGATGACAGTGTATCGTAATATACCGTGTGCTAGGTGCATCCATTCTCCACCCAATTTTCAGCCCTTTGCATGACAAGCAGTTACCATGCATATTACCATGCAGTAGTTTTTACCACAGCTGTGTGTTAACAGTTACCGCATGCTAATTCCTGCAGTAACATCTTACTGCACTTTAGATATCAGGCTTCCGGGTCTTCTGCAGAATGACTGATCTAAAACCTACTTAAACATGCTTAAAATCGCACTGTAATAGAGATGTCAAAATGCTAATACAAATGATCTTGCTAATAGATTGTTAATCAAAAATCTCAAAACATAAGTTTTTTGATTTTACACTAAATATATTTAGGACAGTATAGTTAGAAAATATTTAGCAGTATAAGCTGTTCCTGTAATTTATGCATCACAATGATCATTCTAACCATGCTATAACTCTTGTTCATGCTTTTCCTCAGATGTTTTGGAGGTTTATTCCACTTCACTTTCAAACACATTTACTCAAATTAATTTCAAGTTCAGCTGAAGAAAATCTCTATGGCCCTGATATTAGAAAGGCATTTACACAGTTTACAGTCCAGTAAACCATGTAAATGCCTTTAATTGGGATAGTCAGTGGCACTTACATGGTTAGTGCCGTTGAATATCCCCTTCTAACCCCTTAAACATCCCGGCGCTATGCGGTTAGCATTGGGGCATGTTGGGGGCGTTCCAGTGTGGCATGGAAGCTAAGACTTGTTAACCCAGCAGCGGAGATATTGCATGCTGCCCAGTTAGCAATGTGTGCCTAAAAGATAGTTCACAGCAGGGTGCACTATTGCTGCTTTCATTTCAAGACAAAAGTAATTTTTTAAAATCATGACTAGTTAACACACATTTTCATCTGTGTATTTTGTGCATAATTGATTTTATAAAATATAAATGTAAGTGGCAGAGAACACAACTTAAATTAAGGCACAATGACTTTCATCAGCCTTAGACCTGGAATAAATTTATTTTATTTATTTAAACATTCTTTTATACCGCTGTATCTACTAGTCAGGCAGTTTACATGGAACTATTTGAATGGAAAACTTGGATTTTACATGGAAAAAGTAAAATAAAACCATACAAATTTTAAAACTAAAATTAAAACCATACAAATTAAAATTAAAACTATATAATGTAAACTCTGTAGCATTGGAACAGTGTAACTGTGCAATGTACATTATAGGAAACTACGATACAAGGTAAGTGTACAGAATGAGTAAGCCAGGAGAAGTCTCAGGGGACAGAGCTGTGGGTTGCTCCATGTCATGTGTTTGCAGCTGGGTGTAGTCCATGGTGTGTTCTATGTCCTGTGATATTGGGGAGGGCGTAGTTCATAGTTCAATGGGACAGGTTGGATTGTGGTGTGGGTAATCTAGGGTGGCTATGTGTCTGAGCGTTGAAGTTGAAGTTCTGGTCCAGAATTATGCCCGGGTATTTCACTTGCTGTTTTATTTGCAGCGTGAGGTTTGCAATGCTTATTGTATCTGGCGGAATGAAGAATGAGTGTCTTGTGATGTGAAGGACTTCTGTTTTGTTGGGGCTGATATGCAGGTTGTGAGGCTGAGCCATTGGGTGACTGCCTCTAGACATTTGCTGATTATGGATAGGGTCACTGGTGCAGAAAGGGGTATAGATTAGAATGTCGTCTGTGTAAAGGTGGTATAGGACTTTGTGGCTTTAGATGACCTTGCAGAGGGGTTGGATAAAGAAGTTAAACAGCAAAGATGATAGGGCTGATCCTTGTGGCATTTGAAAGATCCTAGATGAGTTTGAAAGATCTTGAGGTTTGTGATTCGACTCTGACTTGTGAGCAGTTTAAGCGATAGGACTGGAACCACTGTAGGGTTTTTCCTCTTATTCCAATGTCATGAAGGCATGATATAAGCTGGGCGTGTGTGACTGAGTTGAAGGCAGCGACAGCTGGGTTGAGTGTGAGTGATTTCAATAAAGGTCTGATGGATGCTTGCTTCAGGATAGTTGGCATATATGCAAGAGCTAGTGATTACTAGACAATGTGCAGAGTAAATGGCATGAGCTCTTGCTTGGAGGTTTTAATTCATGAGAATGGACATGGGTCAAGCGGGGAGGTGGTGGCATTAAGGTTTGTGATGATGTTCTCTAGTTGCCTGGTAGAGATGGGTTAAAGGCTGACCATTGTTTTGTATTGTGGGTGTCAGTATTGCTACTTGAAAGACTGAGTGAGGTGATTACCGATGAGGTGCTTGCTTGCTTAGATTGTAGGTGTTGTGCAAAATTGTTTGGTAAGATTGATGCAATGGAACTCATGGTGGTGGGGGCTTTGGTGAGGTGTTGAGCAATGTTGAATAATTCTCTGTGTCTGTTGAAGGAGGAGTTGATTACGTTGGTGTGATGTTACTTCTTTAGGAGAATGAGGGCACGGTATTGTTTTAGGCCTTGTCTGTACTCTCATGATGTCCCCACTTGCGTCCCAGACATTTAATTTTATTTTTCATTAGCTTGAGCTTAGGTGTGAACCATGTTGCCAGGTATGATCTCCTTCTCTTGGGGTTGCTGCTTGGTCTAATGGCTAGGAAGAAATTATGTAATTCCACGGAGTGATAGTGCCATCTAATTTGCAATGATCTTTCTGCTCTGGGTCCAGATGCATTTGTCAGAAAAACAAAATCTCTGGGTATGCATAGGCAGGGGTGTATTCATGTGGAGGACGTTGCTGTTTGGAAGGAAGAAGGTTAGGAGTCTGTGGTCAGACCAGGGAACTGAAAAGCTATGGGTCAAGGAGGTAAGGTGTAAGTAAGGCCATTCGGTGAGAGTGAATATTAAGTCCAGCATTCCACCCTTGCTGTGTGTTGCTTATGAAATTATTTGGTTGAGTTATATTGCTTCCATAGCTTGTAAGATTGAAGCTGCATGTTTGTTTGGTAGTGTTGGTAGGTTGAGATATCCAAGGAACATTAACCATTTATTAATGTGGTGTTCTGAACATGCTTCTTCAATGAGAGGGGAAAGGTTGTTAGTTCATGATCTGGGATGTCTGTACACCAGGCAGATTGGGAGGTAGGGGTTGGTTATGGATATGTAGTCCATGTCTTGCGTGGCGCTGTGGTGTAGGTTTTGAATTGTAGAGATTTCTCAGTTAGGATAATGACTCCTCCTCCTTTCCTGTTGAATCTGGGGTGATTGAAAAGCTGGTATGATGGTATTTGTCATTTGATTAAGGAGAAAGGTGTCTGTATCCTCGAACCAGGTTTCAGTAATGCATGCAATATCGATCTGGTTGCCCTTGATGTGGTCAATGAGGATGGGTATTTTGTTGCGAGTAGATCTTGCATTAATGGGCATGCACGTAAGAGGTTGGACGTTGGGTGAGTTGGGTGGTTGTGGGTTGGGTATAGGGTTGCCAACTGGCTCCAGATATGCCCAACAGGGTCTATCCAGTCCTGGGTTTACCCCATTGCATGCAGGGATATGTAGTTCTGATTTCTCCATCACACTCCATAAGAAAACTACAAGTCGCTGCATGCAATGGGGTAAACCCAGGACTGGATCAAGCCTGCCGGGCGCATCTGGAGCCAGTTGGCAACCCTAATTGGGTACAGGATCGATCCTGAGGAGATGAGTGGGGTTCCTGATCTGTGGTTTGATGATGAAATGCTGTATTCTGTAGTGTGGCTGGTATATGATGTGGATGGAGCTGTGGCGGTAAATGTGGAGGTGTAATTGATTGTGAATGCAACGAGGAGTAGGATGAAGTTTTCTGAGTGGTGAGGCATATTAGTTGCGATCCTGGCTGTGGAATGTAGAATGGGGGAAGTAATTGCTGGGCAATGGAGCTTGCCTTAGGTTTGCTCGGGCTGGGTCCGTTTCGTGGAGTGGGTGCTGATGCTGGAATGTTCTGTGATCTGTGCTTAGATGCTTGTCCCAATGACTTTGGGAGGGTTTATTGTTATCTCAGCATATCTTGCTCTCCGTGGTTGCTGCAAGGGTGGGGGGGGGGGCTTTCCTTCCTGCTCTTCCCTGATGCCGGTCGTGACTGGTGGTGAAGGATGCGATGGTCTGCTCCCGTACCTCAGTGCACTGATGATTTAAAGTCCTGCCAGTGCTGCAGTTGACCCTATTGGCTTTATAGTGGTGGGAGGGGTGTGGCTTTCCTTCCTGCTCCCTGTGCCGACTCTGATCGTGGCTGGTGGTGAAGGTGGCAATTGTATGTTTCCTGTTTTCGTGGTGAATGTGTATTTTGGTACTGAAAAGCTGTGTTGATGATGCTTTGTAGGTGTAATCATGGAGTGTGACAAGCATTGGTTAGTGGTCCCCACCTAAGGGCTATGCCAAAGGGTTCTCTGGCAAGGACCTCAGGCTTTAAACTGGAAGCTCCATGAGTGGCCCACAGCAATGTTTTGCAAGTACATATGTAAATAATTGCATTCTATATTCTACACACATACTTGCTTGTACCATCCATGCTCTACTCACACTCTGCCAATGTCCATGCCCGCAATCAAAATGCACATGTTGTAAACAACTTATGTATTTTTACACAAGTTGATATAAGAGGTCATTTACATACATAAAAGCATGACAGTCCCCAGGGAAGTGAAACATTAAATATGTCTATAGAAATGGCAAATAGGGGCAACATCTGGAAAGGGGTATGTATAAATGCCTATAGCATGGGAAATAAGATCCCAGATGTTGAGGCTTTAATGTAAGAGGCTGACTTGGATTTAGTGGTGGTTACGGAGACATCGCTCATGGAAAACCATGACTGGGATGTAATTATACCAGGCTATACTTTATTCAGAAAGGACAGGGTAGGCAGAAGGGGAGGTGGAGTGGCACTATATTTAAAAAATGGCATTAAAGCTATAGAATTACAGGGCTTAAAAGGAAGAGAGGAAGCACTGTGGGTTAAATTAGAAAGAAGGAAAGGGAAATTCATTTGCATTGGAGTTATATACAGATCAGATCCCCCTCACAGGGAGTAGAAGTGGGCAATGATTTAATAGAAGACATACACAGTATTGCCATGAAAAAGTACTACTGATAAGTGATTTCAATATGCCAAATGTAGATTGTCACATCCCTGCTGTGGTGTCATCTAAAAATTCTCTACAGGGAGAACTATTCAGGCAACTAGTAATAGAACCCACACGTGATGGGGCTGTACTGGACTTGGTTATTACCAACGGGGAAAGTGTTTCTGATGTTACAGTGGGAGATTATCGTGCATCCAGTGATCACCAGATGGTATGGTTCAGTATTAGGACTAGGGCTGATAAAATCCATTCAAAAGTGAGGGTCTTAGACTTTAGGAAAACTAACTTTGCAAAGATGGGACATTACCTCAGAGACTCATTAGCGGGATGGGAACAGCTGGGGGATGTAGAAAAACAGTGGGCAAAACTGAAAGGAGATATCTTATTTACCTTTCTTGCTAGAAAGGTAAATAAATGTAAAAGGAAAAGGAGGCCATTATGGTTCTCAAAATAAGTAGCTGAAAAGGTGAAGAAAAGAGGGAGGCCTTCATGAAATACAAGAGATCACAGAGAGAGGAGGACAGGCATCTATATTTGGAAAAACTTAGAGAAGCAAACAAAATAGTCAGGAAAGCAAAAATACAAAAAGAAGATGAAATAGCCAATACAATAAAATGTGGGGATAAAGCATTTTTCAGATATGTTAGTGAGATGAGGAAGGGCAAAAGTGGAATTGTCAAACTCAAGGGTGCTGTGGAGGAATATACAGAAACTGATAAGGATAAAGCAGAATTGCTTAATGAATACTTCTATTCTTGTTCACAGATGAAGGGCCAGGAGCAGGACCTCAGAAAATGCCCACAAAAAGGAACAGAAGTAGCGGGATCTCAAACAATTTTGAGAAGATTGTGTTCGTGAGGAACTAGCTAAACTAAAAGTCGACAAAGCCATGGGTTCAGATGGGATACATTCAAGAATTCTGAGAGAACATGGTGACATTCTATCAGCTCCACTGTCTAACCTTTTCAATGCCTCTTTGGAGTCAGGGATAGTTCCAGAGGACTGGAAAAAGGCACATAAGGATGACCTTGAGAACTACAGGCCGATTAGTCTAACCTCTGCGGTTAGTAAATTATTGAAAAGACTGCTAAAGAAGAGAATAGTGAGGTTTCTGGAGTCCAATGGATTGCAGCATCCAAGGCAATATGGATTCACCAGAGGCAATTCTTGTCAGACAAATCTGAAAGATTTCTTTGACTGGGTGACCAGAGAATTGGACTGAGAGAGAGCCCTAGATGTGGTGTATTTAGATTTCAGTAAAGCCTTTGACACCATTTCGCACAGGTGACTTATAAACAAACTGAGCATCATAGGGATGGACTCTAAAGTTACCAACTGGGTTAGAAATTGGTTGAGTGGGAGACGACAAAGGGTACATAAATGGAGCTCACTCTGAAGAGAAGGAGGTTACCAGTGGTGTGCCGCAGGAATCTGTCCTGGGCCGATTCTGTTTAACATCTTTGTTAGTGATATTGCAGAAGGACTTTCTGGTAAGGTTTGCTTGTTTGTGAATGATACATAGTAATATAGTAACATAGTAAATGACAGCAGATAAAGACCAGCATGGTCCATCTAGTCTGCCCAGCACGATGGCAAGAGTAGCTGCACGTGCCGCTCCATGCAGGCCACCCCTCCCCACATCCCTGTTTAGGGGTGAACCCACCAAAATCTGCAATAGAGTAGACACACAGGAAGGAGTCAATAACATGAGGAGGGATCTAATTAAGCTTGAAGAATGGTCTAGAATATGGCAGGTAAAATTTAATGCTAAAAAATGCAGATGTCCACTATTTTAATTTCTTCTCTATCATCAATAAGCTTATTGATTTTGCCATTTGTCAGGATCTTTGTCTTCTTTACATTAAGATACAGGCTACTTTAAGAGAAGCAAATGTTTCAGATTGTCTTCACTTTCAGCATCATCATAGCAAAGGTTGTTGATGAGTCTTCCACTAATCTTCACACCTCAGCGTCTTAATACAATCCTGACTCTTTGATGATTTGTTCTGCATATAAGTTAAGGAGATGGGGGAAAGTATGCAACCTTGTCATACACCTTTGCTGAGTTTAAACCATTCTATTTCTCCTTGTGTCCATTTGAACAGTTGCTTCTTGATCAATGAAAAGGTTGTGCAAGAGAACTATCAGATGTTCTGTTATAGCAGTGCTTCTTAATGTGGTCCAGAGTTTCTCATGGTTTACACAGTCAGAAGCCATTTCCTTAGTGCCTAAGCTCCGTTATTTAGGTGTCTTTCTTGGTAGTGCTCTCACATTCAATGATCACATCTCCCAGGTTTCTCGACGTTCTTTCATTTGTCTCCGGCGCATTCGTGCCGTCAGGCCGTTCTTATCCCCTCAAGCTTTGATCACTCTCCTTCTTTCACTGGTCATTACCAGGTTAGATTTTTGCAACTCCATATTTGTCGGTATCCCTCAGTATCAGCGTCAACGGCTACAACTCCTACAAAACACTGCGGCCCGGTTGATTACCCAAACTTCCCCCCGCGATCATATCACTCTAATTTTGCAACAGCTTCATTGTCTCCCGGTAATATTCCAGACAAGATTTAAGATCCTCACACTAGTTCATCAAGCCATTTATTCCCACCGACCTCAGTACCTAGCCGACCTATTAACCTTTCACACACTCACCCGGAGTCTTCGTTCTATTCATATCAACCGCTTACACCTCCCTTCCCCCTCACAAGCACATCTGCAGTTAACTAGACAGTCAGCCTTCTTCTATGTCGGCCCCTCCCTGTGGAACTCCCTACCCACTGCCCTTCGATTGGAAGAGTCCTACCCCAAATTCCGTTCTCTCCTGAAAACCCACCTTTTCTCCTCCGCCTTCAACCTTCCCCCCTAATCCCTTGACTTTCCTTTTTTTTTTTTTTGAATCTCACTACTTCCTTTTCTATTTTCTTTATCTTTCCTTGTTTATATTGATTGTATTTCCTTTCTTTCTTTCTTTCGTTTTTTTTTAATTGTAGACCGCCCCGATGTAATGGGGGGTGGTATATCAAATGTTCAATAAACAATAAACAATCAATAAACAATAAAACACATACAGATATCCTTTTGGTATCCTTTTATCTTTTCAAGGATCCATCTCACATCCGCAATGATGTTTCTTATTCCTTGCCCTTTGTTGAACCCTGTTTCTACTTCAGACAGTTCTCTTTCCAGTTATGATCATAATCTCTCCTGGATGATCTTGAGTAGAATCTTGCTGGCATTTGGGATCCAGGTGATTGTGTGATAATTTCCACAGTCATTTGGATCACTTTTCTTCAGTATGCGTATAAACACAGATCTTTTCCAGTCACTTGGTCATGATGTTGTCTTCCAAATTTCCTGGCAGAACCTTGTAAGTATGGTAACAGCCACATCTGATTGCTGTAATGCTTCAATGGGAATGCCATCAATGCTTTATTTTTTAATAATACTTTCAATGCTGCTTTGATTTCTTCTTTCATTACTAATGGTTTCTGATCATAAGGTACAGGATGAAACTGCTATTGGTCCACTGGACCTTTATGATATAATGACTTTGTATATTCTTTTCACCTTTTCTTGTTCTTCTCAGCATCATTCAACATGGATCCTTGAGCATCTTGTAGCATTCCATTTTGAGGCTAGAATTTTCTCAACTCTCATAGGTTTAGGAAAGCCAATCTTGTTGTTCCTCTAGTAGCTTCTATTTCCTTGCATGCATCATTGTAGTTATTTTCGTCTCATCTTGCTGCACACTGGAAATCTCTGTTGAGTCTATGATTACCTCTCTTTCTCTTCTGGCTTTAGCTTTTCTGTGTTTCTCTGCAATTTTCAAGGTTTCTTCTGTCATCCGTTTTGGCCTTTTTTCTTTTTCACTTTTTGTAGAGACTTTTCACTTTCTTTGAACACAACTTTCTTTTTTTTTTTTTTAAAGTCTTTATTTAACCATTTCACAAAGCAACATAAAAGAAACCGAAAACTCTATACAAGTTACCTACAATATACAAAAGCTAAACTACAAAAACAAGAATATACACCCCCCACCCTCCCTCCAGCCCCTCCCCCTCCCCCCTTTCCGGGCTCACTGGAGTAAAATTACTGCCTAGGCAGCTCCAAAACAAAGAGAAAAGGAGTATACCACAATCTAGATGGTCTGAGAGCGGGCCACAAAGAGATCCAGCATCTGCCATCGACGAACATTAAGATCAGCCTGGTCCGGTTGGTGAAGTCTGCTATAAGTCTTCTCCAACTTAGCATAATGACAAACCAAATTCCACCAACCGTCCAGGCTCAAGCCGTTAAAATTCTTCCATTTCCAAAGAATCATCTTAATTGCTATAGCCATCATAAAATTAAATAAAAAGGAACGCTTGGGGCAACCATCAGGAAATATACTTAAAGATCGTAAGCAAAGCGTGTTCCACGTCAGTTCTGCTTGGAAATGCAGGACCGATTGCATCCTGGTCCACACCTGCTTCCAAAAAAGCTGGACCAAGGGACAATCAAAGAACATATGCATATAGGTTCCTGCATTTCCAGAACAAGACCAGCATGCGCCAGAGGCGCCGGAGCCCCATCTAGCCATCTTCGATGGGGTCAGGAAGGCCCTATGCATGAAAAAATATAATGATTGAGTGATCGCAGCTGACCTAGAGGCTTTGGTTATAGGCCCCCAGAGAATTCTCCAATCAGAAGGAGAGAGTTCCCGTGCGATCTCGGATTCCCAAACCCGGGCAAGTCCTACAGGGGACTGAGAAGTATGCATCCTCCAAAAGGCATAAATCCTGGAGGTAGCCCCTCGTTGGGACGCCGTAGCACCCAACCAGCGGAGTAAGGAACCTTCCCTATTCAGGTCAGACCCCTTGATAGGTATGCGAGAGGCGGCGATACAGTGTTTAAGCTGGACCCATTGGAAAAAGAAGGAGTCAGGAAGGGAGAACACCTCCTGCAGTGCTGCGAATGCTTTCCAACCATTATCCCCCACCAATTGACCGAGAGACCAGATTCCCCGCTCTTGCCAAGCTTTCCAAGCAAATCTACGGCCACGGATTCGAAACCGGGGATTCCACCACAATGGAGTCTGCCCGGAGGATAAACCCTCCTGACCAACGCTCCTGACAAATTCTAAGAGAGCCCCCTGAGTAGACCGGAGTACCCTCCCCGCCAGAACCCAGTCAGGGAGCAACGCCCCCACCAGGTACATCAAAGGGCAGGGAGCAGCCATCTGGGCCTCAACCTTTAACCATATCGGACAATGTCCAGACTCATTCTCAGTCAACCAGAGAGAACCCTGTTTAATCAGGAGAGCCTGGTGATACCGATGGAAATCAGGGAAGTGTACGCCCCCCTCATCCCTGGCTGCTTTCAATTTTCGGATAGCTATACGAGGTTGCTTCCCATTCCACAGAAAGGAAATAAGACAGCGCTCTATCTTGCGGTACCAAGGCAGAGGAATGGAAAAAGGGAGCATTCCCAGTACGTAATTAATCTTTGGGGTAAGAGACATCTTAATGATCTCCAGTCGGCCCCGCCAGGAAAGGGATAAGGGAGACCAAGATACAATTTTTTGTTGGAGAAAGAGGAGCAACTCCTCCATGTTTTTTTGTATCATCTCGTCCACCGAAGCATTATACCACGCCCCTAAATATTTGATACTATCCGCCTCCCATTTAAAGGGGAAGTCTGCCATCTCCGTTGAATTAGCCAGACAATTGAGGGGAAACGCCACCGATTTGGACCAGTTAATCTTGTACCCCGAAACACTGGAATATTTATCAAACAGGGCTAAGATAGATGAGATTTCCCCCGGCTGCGTAAAAAGGAGCAAATCATCTGCATATGCAGATAGCTTGACGTGCAGGGGCCCAAACTGCACCCCCTTAAGGTCTGCCTGGGTGCGGATAGCGATGGCCAGAGGCTCTAATGCTAAGTTGAAAAGCAAGGGAGATAGGGGGCATCCCTGCCTAGTTCCCCTATGCAGAGGAAAAGCGTGCGAAAGGATGCCGTTCACAAAGATACTGGCGGAAGTATGAGAATAGAGCGCCCTGACCTTGTTTATGAAATCTTCCCCAAGACCAAACCAGCGCAAGACAAAGAACATGAACGGCCACTCCAATCTATCAAATGCTTTTTCAGCATCTAATGACAAGGCGAGGTAAGGGCAAGGGTCCGACGAAACCCGTTCCAGAAGATTACATAAGAGTCGAGCGTTGTCGGACGTAGATCTCCCAGGGATAAACCCACATTGATCTGGATACACTAAATCCCCGACTACCAGAGCTAGTCGACGCGCTAGGATACTGGCATAGATCTTGTAGTCAGTGTTCAAAAGAGATATGGGCCTGTAATTTGCCACTAGGCTGGGATCTCTACCCGGCTTCTCTAATACTACAATTGTAGCCTCCGAGAACCTTCCAGTGGAGCTATTCTCCAGCGCTAATTCGTTATAAAACTCCAATAGAAACGGCGCAAGATCTTTACTAAAAACTTTAAAAAATTCAGCGGGGAGGCCATCAGGGCCAACCGCCTTCCCAGAAGGCATGGCCTGGATTGCAGACATGAACTCGTCACATGAGAAAGGTTTCCCAAGCTCGCGCGCCTGGACCTCTTCCAGTACCGGATGATCAAGGCCATCCACAAAGGCCGAGAATGTGCCAAGATCAGCGGACAATTCAGAAGCGTAAAGCGAGCTGTAAAAATTAGCAAATTCAGCCACGATATGGGCATCTTTGGTCAGACACTCACGGGTAGTGGATAAGAGCGAGGCAACTCTAGGTTTGCACTGCTTCCCTCTTATGGTATGAGCAAGCAACCTACCAGCCTTGTTTCTCTCGACATGAAAACGAGAAGCCTGTTTCAGCATAATCTGCTCAACCTCTGAGCTCAATAGTTCATTATATTGAAATCTAAGTCTTTGTAACCGAAGAAGAATACCAGGATTGGAATGGGCCGGCCATAGCCGCTCACCTGCGCGAATTTGCGCTTCCAGGGTACATAACTTAGCAGCCCGCCGCTTAGACTCATTGATTGCAAAACTAGTAATCACAGCCCGGATTGAGGCTTTAAAAGCCTCCCACCACGCCCAAATTGCAGTGTCATCCCTTTTATTCCAACTGAAAAAGGAGGAGATGGCACCCCGCACCACCCCCTGGAAAACGGGATCAGCCAGCCACGATCGGTTAAAAGACCAGGTCTGGTCCGGGCGTGCCACCTCCTCCAAGGTGACCTCCACTATGATAGCACTATGGTCAGAAATTGACCTACCTAATATGGATGCACCTTTACAGGCAGGAATGAGAGACTTGGAGAGCAGGAAATAATCTATTCGCGAAAGAGAGCCGTGGGCGGAAGAAAAAAAGGTGAAATCTTTTTCCCTGGGATTGAGTAATCGCCAAATATCGACTAAATCGCATGAAACAAGTAAAGAGAGAAGCGCGGAACGCGCACGAGAGGAGCGCTCTACCCTACTAGGGCTCCTATCCAGCAAAGGGTCACTTACCAAATTAAAATCGCCGCCAGCAATAACCAAAGCCTCTGGGTCCTCATGGATAATCCCACTCAAATTTCTGAAAAAAACGGGATCATCAACATTAGGCCCATAGATATTGACAATGGACAGCAGATCCTTCTCCAACTTAACTAAGGATTTAGACCATCTCCCAAACTCGTCGTGAGAAGAGCTGACTATGTGGGGCCCCAGAGCAGCTTTGATCAGAGTAATAACACCGTTTTTTTTATGAATTGCAGAAGAACAACCCGCAAGTATAAAATGCTTGTCCGCCAGTTTACTCGCATCAGACGCAGACAAATGCGTCTCCTGGAGCAAAATGACGTCAGCGAGCTGATGTTTACAGTATAACATTATTTTCCTTCTTTTAATCGGAGATCTGAGCCCCTTCACATTTAGTGACAAAATTTTCAGCCCATTAGCCATCTACACATATAAATATCATCATGTACCCAGACAGCAATATACACATCCCAAGCATATCTAATCCTATTATTTCCAATGAGCCTGGAACCCCTCCCAACTAAAGTAAAAAGAAAATCAAGCAGGGTGAGACAGTAGAAACACATAAGTAACATGGAGTAGCCTCGTACAATATACAAACAAACTCAACTCAAGACCACCCACCAGAATAGAGTTTCAAAATAAGCCCCAGGTTACAAAGGGGCCCTACGCCAATCTGCGTAAGAGCCTCGTAGCTGCATCAGGCCACAAGACAGTGATTAAGGTGTCCCCAAACATTCACTAAGCTCAGCTTTGTTGCATGAGAAGCTCCTCTTGGTCTTCAATATATTTGCGCAGCAGGCCAGGATCTTCAAACGCCTTGGTACTGTTGTTCAAAGTAACTTTAAATCGCGCTGGGCTGAACAGACCAAATCGAGCTTGCAAGTTTCGAAGCCTGGGCCTGAGCTCCAAAAATTGCCTACGCTTCTCCACTGTGCGTTTGCAGAAATCAGCATAGAAAAAGATTTTGCGCCCTTCATATTGAAGCGCCTGACTGGCTTTAGCCGCTGTGAAAATCTGCAACACCTGTTGGTGCCTCAGCAGGCACATAATGAAAGGGCGAGGTCGCGAGTTATGCGAATTAGGGCCTGAGGAGGACGCCGGGATTCTATGCGCCCTCTCTATTTCTAATGGAGGATCAAAAGAAATATTCAGCACCTTGGGTAAGAAGGCCTCCATAAAACGAATGGGATCGCTCCCCTCAGCTCCTTCTCCGAGACCGACGATGCGAATGTTGTTTCGCCGGGCCCTATTTCCCATGTCTTCCACGCTCCTTTCGAGCCAGTCTACCTTGCGCGCCATGGATAGGGCGCGTTTCAGCTTGTCCTCGTGCTCCACCACCGATCTTTCCACTTTTTCGACACGGGTGGAGAGCGACTGCAATTGCGATCCCAAATCTTTAATGTCCTCTTGCAAGGCAGTTAAAGTATCGCCATTAGAGTCGACCCGGCTCCGAATGGCCCGCACTTCCTGCAGGAGCTGCCTCATGTCTTCCTGCGGATCTTGCTGGGGCGCGGGCTTATGCGGCGACAAGGGGTCAGTCTTGGATCTTTTCGACCCTGTCGTTGTTGGCGCGGGGGAAAATTCAAGTCGGGTTTGCTTACCCGCCGACATCCCCGACGCTTCACGTACAACTGCAGCAACCGGGGTAATGATATTATCGGGTAGGTCGCAGGATTACAGCAAAAGGCCCAGGAGAAGAGGACTTACACCTCCATGTTGGTTTCGCGCTGGCTCCGCCCCCCCTGAACACAACTTTCTTGAAGTAATCCCATAACTCTTCTGGTGTTCTGTCATTTTTTATTTAATTTATTTATTTAACAGTTCTTCTATACCGCGCTTTTCAGATCAGTGCGGTTTACATTCAACGTCAACTATACAACACAGGCATTCTGAGTTGTAAACTTTACAATAAACAGGGAGATCAACATGGAAACAACTGGGGAAACTATCTACATTGTATTTACACTATTACCTTTTTCAAGCAGGGTCTATCTACATCTTATTACTTTTGAAGGATCGGTGGGTTAGCCTTTTTCATACTGAGTCTGATTGTTTAGGTGTGGTGCGTGATTGTCTGAGGGGCAGCATGTATGAATACTGAGGCTGGATTCAGGGTAGTATGTGGTGAACAGGTGGTGCTTTAATGCTTTCCTGAATTGGGTTAGGTGGGTGATGTTTCGTATATAGGTGGGGAGGGCATTCCATGCTCTAGGTGCATAAATTGTAAAGGCTCTGTTTGTTGTTATTTTTGTGCATTTCGTTGTTGCCTTTGGGACCTCGAGGGTGTTTGTATCCAAAGCAGCAAATCAATTTTGCAGGCAGTCTTTAAATGCCAGTGGTATAGTCTCAAGGTCATATTTTGCTGCATTCATGAGTGGCTTGCTTTTTTTCAGCTTTAGTTTGAGTTTGCATACTAGTAGTTGGTGATCTGTACCATAGTTGGCTCTAGGTTTTGTCTTTGTTGATGATATTGAGCTTTTCCAATGTTGACTTCTACAGATGTATTCAATTAGATTTTTTTTACAATTCATTGGGTGAAGTTCATGTGTACAGTCACTGCTTGTGCTGCTGGAAGAAGGTGTTTGAGATAAATAGATCATTGATCTTGCAGAATTCTATTAGTCTTACTCTGGCTTCATTTCTGTTTCCAAGTCCGTATCTTCCAAGCACTTTGCCTTTTTCTTTGTTGCCAATCTTTGCATTGCAATCACCCATGATTATCATGATATATTGTTTGCATGTTCTGTCAGTTTCAGCTAGTATTGTTCATAGAACTCATCCAATTCTTCCTCTTCTGCTGCTGTTGTTGGGGCATAGACCTGAATAATAGTTGTATTGATTGGGATTCCCTGTAGATGAACAAAAATTAAAAGTTCACTGATTGCACTATATTTCATTATAGTTTTTACAAGTTTCTTCTTAGTTATAAATGCAACAGCAATTTTTTGTCTTTCAATTCCAGCATAGCATTCCATGTGATCATCAGATGCAAAGTGCCCAATGCCAGTCTATTTCAGTTCACTGATACCCAACAGATCATGTTGTACATGTTCCATTTAATTCTTGAGAACCTTCAATTTCCCTTGGTTCATGCTTTGTGCATTCCATGTCCTAAAATGAACGAGTAAGACATCTTTGCAGCTTCTGACTCTCATGTCATGCACAGCTTCATCAGCAGTCAGACATCCCAAGGACTTTGATCCAACCACATCATATAGCCAGTTGAATGCTTTCTGACCTGGGAGTCTCAACTTCCAGCACTATAGTGCGATTTGTTTTCTTGTGACTATCCGCTGGGTTTTCATGGCAAGATATGGAAGTAGAGTGCCAGGCCTTTCTTTCACAAAGGTAATACCGAGACCTGCCCATCTTGGGATAAGAATAGATCAAGCAAGCAAGCAAGAATGGTTGCCATGATCACAAAATATTACTTCAGGACTAACTGTAATCCAACAAGAACCACAGGACTATGCCCTGACTAACAAAGTCATCAGAGATATAGGCAGGTATTGAGTCTCAATGACTTGTTATTTAAAAGGACAATTTAATGGGTCTTGCATGACTTGCATGAAGAAGACAGGTAAAAATGGTATGTTAAGCAGAATCTCAAATAGGAGATTTCACAAGTCAATTGGAAATGTAGGATGTAGAGCTGTAGATTTATGATTGACATTTGCCTTATAGTGTTAGTCATTAAACCATCATTCTAATTGAAAGCACTTAGCATAACCCTTGCTCATAAGCTGTGGATTTCATAACTATATCTTTTCACAGCTATATTAAATACAATAGAATATCTGATTCATAATTGGTTTTGTCCTCTCCCCCAGCAGACACTGCAGCCCAACTCCTGAGTGGAAGTTCAGCTGAATCACAGGAGAAGGTAAATATGATTTTGCCAGATCTGTACAAGATTTTGTATTATATAAATAAAATATTCTTTTTTCAAGCAGTAACAGTAAACCATGTTTTCTTGCTTAATGCAGTTTAGTCCTTCAAGCACAGAACCAAAATCTGGGGATGTGTGGGGGGGGGGGGGGGGAGGGAGTGGGAGTGGGGCAGGGGTGTGAATCCAAATAGAACCTCCAGGATGGATGGTTCCTTGCAGGACCTATCAAGAGCAAAAGAACAAATACCAACCCAATCCGTCAAACAAATAAACCAATAAAGTCAGAAGAAGGAGGGAAAACTATACAAGATCATTGCATACTTGTAATCTATTAAACTTCCTTTTGAATAGATATACTGATAACATTCAGAATGTTCTATCATAAATTCACAACTGTGTTTGAATGTATCCTCCCGCCACAGGGCACAAGATTGGAGTTCTGCCAAAACCAATCCAGTCAACTTATAAAACTACTAAAAATATTAACTATAGGACATTGGGGGTCATTCTGAACCGTGTTTAACGGGTCTGGATGTCTGATCCGGGCGTCCAGCCCCACTAAACACCTGGCCTGCTTCCTGGAAACAGAGCTCCCCACACTTAGATCTGAGCTGTGCGAGGAGCTCTGTTTGTGGGCAGGAGGGGGCAGCCTGCAGGCGGAGCAAGTGTGGGCTGTGGGCAGAGCCATGACTCTGGACATACAGGGTCAGTTCTGAGGTCAGCCCTGTATGTCTGGGATCGGCTATTTGTATGGGGAAATTATTCCAACTTGGAGGTGGAATAAGTCCTCCTGGGTGGTGGAGGATGGAGGACCCGGGCCTGGAAAGGAAGTTGAGGGGGTGCAAGGGGGTTCCCCATGGCATGACACTGGCTACAGAAGGCCCGATCGGGGATCAGGTGTCGGGGAAAGGAACATCTTGGTGTTGCCGGAGATTGTGGCTCATGCATGGAGCCACAGTGCTATGGCAAAAGAATGCTGCAGCTCCATGCAGGAGCCTGGCTGGGCTAGCTGGGTAGTGGGCTGGATGTCTGAATACCTAGAATTGGGGCACAACCTGCACTTCCGGCCAATTCTGATCCCATGGACATGTCTAGCCCCTGTGGAATCAGAATCGGGTGCAACCGGGGCACATCCAGATTATGCATGCCCGAACAGGCGGGGGACACCCAGAACAGAATTGGCCTCATAATGAACATGCAAAGTGGAATTTTAGAAAGGACATTCAGGTGCAATCTGGAATGTCCAGGGAAAAGTTTTCAATAAAAAGCCAGGCACATTTAACTTAGTTGCAGCAGTTACATCTGCTGAAGCGCAGGCATAAATACCCATGGCTAGGTTGGTCAGTAGATAGTGCATAAGTCATAATATTTTATAACTTACTTGCGTAAATTTAGGCTCTGCCAAACTCTGCCCCTGTGCATATGCAAACCAAAAGTATGCAGGACTTGCGCATGTACTTACAGAATAGTGACTACTTAAAGGACATGCATAAGTGCCCATTCGTGTGATATAATTCCTTTAGAAAAGGGACTTACAAAGATTACTAACACATAACTTTCCATACTCCCTTAATAGAATTACCCCCGTTATGTCCAGAAAGTTAATGGCAACTCAAGAGATGGTCCAACATGGAAAGAAATAGCCCTGAGTCCTGACCCGTTTAATAAAAAAAGACAGGGGCGCTCCAGGACCCTCCACAGCCTAGTTACATGACTAGCTACCTCCTGACCTCAGGGCATCCTTGGTAGTCTAGTGGGTGGGCAGGAGCAATCTCCAATTGTTTCTACCAGCAACATCGTTTCCCAAAATGCTGCTGCCTTCTCTCTAGCAGTCTACCTGTTCTATAAAGTCAAATTGGTTATTTATACTAAGATAAGGTTACCAGATTTTTTTTCTGACAAATCTGGGACTGTTGTCCGAAGTTTGGAGGTTATCCTAAGAACAAGATCAAAGTCAGGTCAAAAGCAGCTGTTCCCAAATTCTGAGTAAGTTTTGATAGGCCTAGTCATAAACTGCATAATCAGAGCTGGTATCTAAGAAAACACAGCTCATTCATTCTTATCTAAGTTAAAGTTAAAAAGTCATGGGATAGGAGGCAGTGTACTATTGTGGATCTGGGACTGTTTAAAAGATAGAAAGCAGAGGGCAGGGTTGAATGGCCAGTAACCGAAGGAGCGCGGACTCACCGCTCCTCGACTTCCTTGATTTTCCCCTTCTGTGTAATTCCCCCCCCTCACCCCCTTTTCCCCCCCAGGGTACAAAATAGACAGACACTAAGGCATATTGGTCAACAAACTGGTCGCAGCTTTATTCATTATTTAAATGCATGAATATAAAACATCCCATAACAAAACCCAGCGGAGTCCTCCCATCACCAGCCATATCACTAGCAAGGTGATAGCGGCTCCGCTTATTCCTACTTCCCCCCCCTTAGCCCCCGGCTTCGCCATATCATTAGCAAAAACCCAGCCAGGGGGGTTGTCCGGGTCGGGGGTACCCCACCCCCGTCCCAAGCTTATCATAAGCTTCCGGACCCCGGAAACCTCCGGGATCCCGCCAGACCCCATTCCCCCACCAACTGCGACACCCCTCAACTCTGAACAGAACCGCCTAGAGCATAACCAAGGGAGGGCGGGCGGGAAAATGCTCCCGGCTCTACCGCTCCCTCCGAAGCCCCGAACTCAACTGCCGCTTCTCCGTCCAGGCTTCCCTCATTGGCTCCCGCTTCCACAGTACGGGAGCCAATGAGTTTGCAGGACGCGGCTTGCTCGCCTAGCAACCCCCCCCCCCTCTTCCCCCCCCTGCGCCTCCCCTCGTCGCTTGCCGCGCCGCCCGGTTACAGGCGGCCGGCCTGGACTCCGCCACGCGGCCTTCATTAACCGAAGGAGCGCGGACTCACCGCTCCTCGACTTCCTTGATTTTCCCCTTCTGTGTAATTCCCCCCCCTCACCCCCTTTTCCCCCCCAGGGTACAAAATAGACAGACACTAAGGCATATTGGTCAACAAACTGGTCGCAGCTTTATTCATTATTTAAATGCATGAATATAAAACATCCCATAACAAAACCCAGCGGAGTCCTCCCATCACCAGCCATATCACTAGCAAGGTGATAGCGGCTCCGCTTATTCCTACTTCCCCCCCCTTAGCCCCCGGCTTCGCCATATCATTAGCAAAAACCCAGCCAGGGGGGTTGTCCGGGTCGGGGGTACCCCACCCCCGTCCCAAGCTTATCATAAGCTTCCGGACCCCGGAAACCTCCGGGATCCCGCCACCGGCGCAGTCGTCAAGCACGTCACTGCGCCGCCCCCCCAGAACAAAGCTGCGACCAGCGAGCATCCCGCATCACAACCCACTCAATAGCCTCCTGCCAATCATTCAATAAAAGATCCAGCCCAACCGGGGATAAATGAACCCCGTCCCCCCTATACAAACCCGCACAACCCACCTCCACCCAGGAATGGAGAATTTGGTATCCCTGATGCTCACAAACCCATCGGCCGATTTGCCGATTGATCTTTGCCAGGCCCCGCGACCACCGCCGCTGGTCCCGACAAATCGGCCGAGGGATAATGTCCGACCAGAGCAGGATAATGCCCGGGAAAATGCGCAACACCAGATCCAAATCCTTCAGTACAGCTCGTATTAACTGTTTACAAGTCCATGCTGATAAGTCATTTCCACCCAAATGCAGCAGAAGTAAGCGAGGCGGCTCTCGAAGTCTGGCATGGTGCCGAAGCAAGGGGAGCAATTGCGTCCACCGCAAACCCCGCTCACCCAGCCATGAGATGGTCACCACTGCGGAATCCAGGCCCAAATTCGGCCCCACAGGCCGCACAGCTGCACGGCGACCTGCCCAGAACAGGTACGAGTGGCCAATCAACCAGCAGCCACCCGCCAACCGCTCCCGTTCTGCAAAAGAAAGACAGCATTAGTTTTTCCCCCCCATCCCCAAGTCCCACCCCCCCCATTAGAAACGAACATAATCCAAAAAGGCCTTAGACCGCCATCTCCCCACGCTCTGCACCTCAGTAGCCGAGAGACCCGCCGCTGCTGCGCTAGTCGCAGCCCCTATGCGGAAGGAATGCGGCGCAAAAAATTGCGGCTCCTCCCCAATCAGCCTAAGGGCCAAGCGCAACACCGCGGTGACCTGAAATCTCGTCACCGGGCGAGCATCCGCATGAAGAAACAACAAAGCCCCGCCCACAGGACGAAGGCGAAGATAACCCCTCATGGCCGCCACCGGACAGGTAGCGGCCGCGCGCAACGCTCGAAGCACCACCCACTGCCCCCGCCCCAACTGATCGGTCTTGGACCGGGCCAACCAGACCCTCAACACTGCTGCATCAAGACATACATGCCGCAACAGCAAACCACCCACCCCAGCCGAAGTTCCAGAAGAGGCCACCAACTCCCCAACCCGAAACGCCCCAAAAAACGCTAAACAGAATATTGCTTTGAACAGCACCCCTTCATAGCTGGATGAGGCCACCTCGGGTAGCACCGCACACAGCCTCTCCAACAAGACGTGGGTAAGAGGCCGTCGACGGTCCCTGGGGGTAGGCTCAACCCGCTCCCAACCTCGCAACAATCTCCCGGTTAAGAAACCTGTCCCCGCCGGGGCCCAACCCACCGCCCTTGCAAAAAACATGAATCCCGCCAGATGACTCCGGACTGCCGTTCTGGACAGCCCGCCAGATTTTGCTGCCACCACATAGTCGGCCAACAGCCTATCGGAAACCGCATCCATGCTCCGTCCGGTCGCCTCGCAGAAGTCTTCTATCTTGCCGCAGCCACGCCAATAAGCTGCCCAGGTGGAGCGAGCTACTGAACTCCGAAGCATGCTCATCATCTCCCCAGGCCAACTTGCCACAAGCGCTCGGGGACCGGGCACCCGACGACCGCCGCTCCAGGTGCGAGCTTGCGAAAACGCTCCCACTGTAAACGAGAAAGAGCGTCAGCTAACTCATTGCAGCAACCCGGAATATGGCGAGCCCTAATCACGGCATTTAACCGTAAACACGACAGCACCACCTCCCGCATGAGCTCTGCCACCTGCCGACACCGGGGGGTAAAGTTATTAATGACACTCACCACTGCGGCATTATCGCACCACCACAATATCCGCCTGTTACGAAAACGGTCAGGCCACAATTCCAATGCCACCCATATGGGAAAGAGCTCCAAGAAAGCCACGTTCTTGACGAGCCCCGTATCCCGCCACCATTGCGGCCACTCCTCGGCACACCATGCCCCTGCCAAATAAATGCCTAGCCCGATCCCCCCCGCCGCATCCGTAAACAACTGCAACTCATCCGAGGACATCTCCTCACCTAGCATAACCAACGACCCATTAAAATCCCTCAGGAAGACATCCCAAATCCGTAAGTCCGCTCTCATCCCACCGGACACCCGAATCCGATGGTGCGGTCGGAGCACCCCCGCTGTGGCCCTCGCCAAACGACGCAGAAACACTCTACCCATCGGAATCACCCGGCATGCAAAATTCAACGCCCCGAGCAAGGACTGAAATTCCCTCAACGTCAACTTACGGGATGCCCTGGCATTGGCTACCAACACCCTTAAACGGACCACTTTATCACCAGGAAGACGCACCATCATCGCAGCCGAATCCAATTCTACACCTAAGAAGGTCAAGGACCGCGCAGGTCCCTCAGTCTTTCCATCTGCTAGCGGAACGCCCAACTCACCCGCCAATAACATAAAGCCCCGGACCAGCGCCTGGCAATCCCCAGAATGCGCACTCCCCACAAACAAAAAATCGTCTAGATAGTGAACAACAGTTGCACAACCGACCTCCTTCACCAATGCCCAATGCAAAAAGGTGCTAAACTTCTCGAAGTAAGCACAGGACACTGAACACCCCATCGGCATGCACTTATCAAAATAAAAGTGATCCGCAAACCGAAATCCCAACAAATGAAAACTATCGGGATGCACCGGCAGGAGTCGAAAAGCCGACTCAATGTCAACCTTCGCCATCCACGCCCCTGGCCCAGCACACCTCACCAGCTCGACTGCCCGATCAAATGACGCGTACCGCACCGTGCACATATCCGGCGGTATATGATCATTAACCGACTCCCCTACCGGGAAGGACAGGTTGTGAATTAATCGAAACTTCCCCACCTCTTTTTTGGGGATAATCCCTAATGGAGAAACCACAAACTCTGGGAACGGCTGATCAAGGAAGGGGCCCGCCACCCGCCCCAGGCGCAACTCAGCTAACAACTTGTCATGCACCACGGCCGCCAACCGCCTGACAGAAGGTGAATTGCGCGACAACCGGCCGCGCACTTCCCCCACCACCGGAATGATAAACCCCACCCGAAATCCCTCTTCTAAAATGGCCCTGTCGCCCCTTTTGGGATAACCGGCCAACCTCGCCTGTAAAGCCGGTACGTTAATTGGGGTAGGGGCCAAGGAGCGTAAGGCCCTATTTTGGCAGAGGCCCACCGGCAGGGGTGGGGGGCTTCTTGCCACACTTGGCCGCTGGATGCCCCCCCCCGCAGCTTGAACAGGCATGCCTAAATTTACAGTCGGGAAAGGGACACGAGGCTTTATTAAACCTCCAGCACACATCCCCGGATCCCCCTGCCAATCCCTTCTGGGACACCCCACCTCCGGAACTCCGAAAGGAACGACCCCCGCTCCCCTGGGCCGCGCCCCCTAACTTCCCACCCCCGAACCCCCCAGACCCCCCCTTTGCAGACATCTGTGTGAGCCATAAGTTAATGTCTTGGGAGCCCCAAGACAGAGAAGGATTCTCTTCCATTTTATCCCGAAAGCGCTCGTCGTAGTTTAACCACGACCAACCCTCATGCATCTGCGCCGCCTCCAATATTGCATCTGCATATGCCAACAACATCCCATGTTGCTCAGGATGATAATGGCCCCAGACGCTCGCTAAACGCAAAAACGATCTCGTCCAATTCACGACATTCCGCGAAACTTTTTTAACTCTCCCCGCTTTTTCATCCTCCTTCCTCTTCTTCTTGCTATCCCCGTAACGCCTCCGCCCCTCCATCAACCGGAAAATATCAATATACCTACGCTTTTTGATCCTCCGCCGCAATTTCTTTGGGACCCCCACCCACAACTCTGCATAAGCCGCCAACGAAGAAGCGCCCCCCAGCGGCACCTCTGTCGCCCCACCCCGCGCCCCGAGCCCCGCGCCATCACCGAGCACAGAGGAGGTAGACGACCAACTGGACGAAGAAGACGATGAATCGGATCCGCGCCGCCACTTACCGCCCCTCCGATGTTTCCTGCGCCGCTTCACAGAGCGTTTTGCCGACCTCTTCCTGCGCCCCGTCGGATCACCACGCACCGCAGTTAACTCACCTGGGTCCCCTTGGCCCGCCACGCCCCCGACTGCTCCGGCGGGACTCAGCACTTGCTCATTCAGCGGCGAGCTGTCTCCCACTCCACCGAACTCTTGCGTCGCCGACTGGGGCACCGCATCCTGGGTGCCCTCTCCGCTCCGCGCTGCAGCGCCAGCTCCTCGCGAAGACATCTGTGGAAACAGAGCAGGACAAACAGGGGAAGGAAGATCTGCCGGCCCGGCCGGCCGCCAAGCTCCCATCCACTCGGCCCCGGAGGACCCCTGCCCCCCCCTCGCCCAATGATCCCAAGCCGTGCCGCCCTGCATGGGCCCCGCCCCCCTTTGCACCCCCCATCCTGGATAAAACATGTGCAGTCCACTGGCAAAAGGACTGTCCGCACCCCCATACCCCCTGTCCCCAGGGCTCCAGGAAGCCCCTTCCCCCCATGCCCCCCACCCATCTCCTGACCCAGGGTCTCCGCCCCGCCCCCCTCCCCTCGGCACTCCAAACGCCTCCCCCCTCTGCACCCCCCTCGGCCGTGACCGGGAACGGGACCCACGTGCAGTGGCTCTTACAGCCCCTTCTGACAGTACTGCAGCACAACTCCCCCCCTCCCGGCCGGAGGCTGAGGCCCCACGTGACGCAGCCCGCTCTGCCCTAGCCACCCGACCTGCTCTCATACCTCTCCCTCGAGCCCCCACACCCCCCCCCTCCCGCCCCCCCCGGGTATGGGCTTCCACCGCCCTCCCCCCCAGCGATCCCCGCCTCAACTGCCTGGTCTGCCTCCTTGCAGGGCCCGAGGCTTTTTGTGACGCCCTGCCTCGTTGCTTGCCGCCCGCTGGCATAATCGCGCCCAACCCAGCAATGCCAAGTACCGCAGGTGCCGCTTATTTTATATTTCAAGGAATTTTATAAAAATACTTGCCGCACCCAGGCGCCTCCGGCCCCGCGAAAGTCCACCGCCTCCACGTGCCGCACACGCCACGTCTCGGCAGCTCTGCCCGCCTCCGAGGATCTGCCGCAGCACCCGCAAGGCCCGTCCAAAGCCCGACAGCCGGGAACTGGTAAGCACGGCTGCTCGCAGCTCGCCCCGCTCCGCATTCACCGTCCGGCTCTAAAAATGCTCCCGGCTCTACCGCTCCCTCCGAAGCCCCGAACTCAACTGCCGCTTCTCCGTCCAGGCTTCCCTCATTGGCTCCCGCTTCCACAGTACGGGAGCCAATGAGTTTGCAGGACGCGGCTTGCTCGCCTAGCAACCCCCCCCCCCTCTTCCCCCCCCTGCGCCTCCCCTCGTCGCTTGCCGCGCCGCCCGGTTACAGGCGGCCGGCCTGGACTCCGCCACGCGGCCTTCATTTTTCCCAATGGAGAAAGGTGAATAGTGGAGTACCCCAGGGATCTGTGCTGGGTCCACTGCTTTTTAACATATTTGTCAATGATCTGGAAATGGGAACGAGTGAGGTACTCACATTTGCAGATGACACAAAAAAGTTGTTATGAAAAATTGCAAGAGGACTTTGATAAATTGAAAGACTGAATGTTTAAATGACAGATGAAATGTAATGTGACATGTGCAAAGTTATGCACCTAGGAAAGAACAACCCAAACTATGGTTACGCGATGCCGGGTTCCACATTAGGAACCACCACCCAGGAAAAAGATTTAGGCGTCATTGTGGATAACACGTTGAAACTCTCCACCCCGTGTGCTGCGGCGGCCAAGAAGGCAAATAGAATGCTAGGAATAATAAAGAAAGGAATGGAGAATAAAACAAAGGATATAACAATTCCTCTGTATCGTTCCATGGTGCGACTGCACCTTGAATATTGTGTGCAATTCTGATCGCCATATCTTGAAAATAATATAGCGAAATTAGAAAAGGTACAGAGAAGAGTTACCAAATGGATGGATTTATTTGGAATGCCATGTTATCCTACCTTGGCTCTTAAAAAAGATATTTGTTGTAGTCTCAAAAATGTAGGTCCCTTGTTGTTTTAAAGAGTTTTCAGTATTTTATATTCCCTCATTTCTCATACATTTCTCATAGTTTATGGTTATCACTGTTACTTCTTAAAAGCAGAGATTTGCCCCGGAGGTTATGTTTGACTTTTGTTGTTCACCGTTTAGAAGCCACTCTGCCTAACACTGGAGTTACGCTTTGCTAGCTGCATTGTCATTTTTAGATGCTTTGTTTTAGATACTCGTTTTAAGTGAGTTGGGGTGCAGTTGTGTTTTCTTTTAGAAGTTTTCTCTTGGTCTGTTGTTTCCTTCTGTTTTTGCTTACATTCTTTTAAATAACCTATATGTGGATTATAAAGAGTTGAATAAATGTCCATCAACATTTTTCCTTTCTTCATTTGTTCATCTTTTCCTTCTTTTTTATTTTTTTTTCCTTTTATTAGTAAGTAAATATGTCCTTTTACAAGGATAGGCAAATACCCTGGCATTCTTAGCTTCTTAATGAGCATTTTTTGTTTGGTTTATTTCATCTTAAACATTATGCACAGCTGATTTCTCTATGTTTCCATTCTTTTAAGGGATAGTATTCCGGTGGAATAAGTTCAATTATATCATGTCTTTTAATTCTGACATCAGATTGACCTTCTCTTAGGCTAATTTGTTGGAAAATGTATTCTTCCTTTTACATATGCATTAACGCACAGGATCAGATGTAGCATTTAAGGGGAGTCATGTGCCCTAGCGCCTTTTATTTTCATTTTCTCACTAAGATGCCAAAGGTAAGAACCAACTTAGTTTTGAATGATTTCTTGTTGTTTTTGCCAGTGCTGTTCTGTTGGTTTCTCAGCACTGATGTTTTAGGAATGTGATCTATGAGTAATTTATAAATGTATTGCCATTAGCACTATAGATAGTCCCTTTAAATAACATTGTATATTATTGTGCTTACTTTTTAGGATGTTGCACTTCTCCCATTTCTTTTTATGATCTCTGGATCAGCACATGGCCTCTTGTTTAGGTCACTTGCGGTATGATGCCGATAGATATATGCTTTGAGCATATTTACCTAAGTATTATTTGTTTTGCAATTTAGAAGACACATTCTCTGGAAAGAGTATGAACGTTTCTGATATTCCATTAGAGTATATAATGGACAGATATGCACTCTACTCATGTGGCTATGCAAATATGGGAATGTTATTAAGTACTTATTGGTACCATATGTTTTCTTATTAGTGTTCTCTTATTCTTTTGATATTGTAGTTGGGACAAGTGAGGAGTGCTCTGTCTTCTCCCGCAGTTGTCTCACAGTGTTTCTTTTAGCACAGGAGTAGCACAGTTGTTTTTTATCAGTTATTAATTGTAATATCTTGTGTATTTTATGTTTCTTTGATATTTTTATCCTCTTATCTTTTGTTGCTATACAGGCATACGTGAGAAGCGTTTTGAGTTTTCTGCCACTGGTAGGACTGTGATATTTAGAAGTTTATTTTCTTCTTTCTTTCTTTTCTTTTTCTTTTTTCCGAATCAGCTTTTGAGTTAAGTTAGTTGACATATTTTCTCTGTGATACATATAGTAGTATCTATGTTCTTTCTTTTGATTTCCTGAATTTTTATGTCTGTTTGCAGAAAAGGAAGACAGTTAGTTGTAAGTTTTGTTGTACCACTTATATATATATATATATATATATATATATATATATTGTGGGGGACCCTAGCCCAGGCCGCGTCCTATAGGCGCAGGGCTGCCCTTGTTAGTCTTTAAATAAAGATTATGTTATCCTCGTCCAGAGCCTGAGCTTCTGGGACTTGTAGTTGTGTTACTTGTTCAAAAACAGAAGTATGGAAATTGAAGGTTTTTTCAAAGGCAAACAGGAATTTATTTCTTCTTTTTTTGTTTGAAAAAAAAAGGGGGATGTATTTGTTAGTCCTGAGGAATATTGTTTGGAGAAGAATCCTGTTGCCTTCTGTTAAGTCCTCAGGAAATTCCATGAAACCAAAGACTGAAACTGCTTTAGAAGGCTCTCTTAACACATGCAGCTGTCTCTCAATATATAACTAACAAATACATCCCCCTTTTTTTTTTCAAACAAAAGTAAATGTCTTTTCTGCATTAAACAGGGTTCTTAGCTTTCCTGGCTAGAGTAACTCTCCCTGTCTCCTTAATGCTTTGAGGTTTTCAAGTTACAGGGTTTTCTTTCTCCAGAAGCTTTTATTCAGCTCTCTGACACCATGAACAGTCCATTAATGAATCTTCAGACATAGAAACAGGTTCAGAACAATCTACCTGCATTTCCTCTGGATCTCCTGCTGGTACATCTGACTCTAAAGCTCCATGCAACGCTTCTGGCTCAATGCACTTCAAAAGCTCCTGAACTTTTCTCCCCTGAGGCTTTCCACTATGAGCAAGGTTTTCACCTGGAAGCTGAAGCTTCTTTTTCTGAATTAAATGCCACAGTGCCTCTAACTGTTTCAGGTCACTGTTAGCTGTACTTTTGTTCACCCATCTTCTGGGAGCTTGAACCCTTACAGCTGGTTCACGAACTGTAGAAACTGCACTCTGCTGCTGGCCAGTAATTCTCCCAGCCACACCTCTGCTGGCTTCAGAACTACTTGTGCTTTTCCTGCAAGCCTGACTTTCTCTTGGGGTGTTGCCTTCACCTCTGAAGTCCCCACAGAAGTCTCCACCGGTCTCCTCCCCGGTGAACTCTCTGGGTCTTTCTTGGGTGCTTCTCTCCCCACCAGTCTCTGTGGTCAACTCCAACTCCCCGGTCAATTCCCCAATCAAATCCCCGATCGAATTCCTGGTCAAACTCCCCAGTGAACTCCCTGGTGAACTCTCTGGTGAAAACTCTGGTGAACTTTCTGGGTCTTTCTTGGGTGCTTCTCTCCCCAGCAGTCTCTGTGGTCAACTCCAACTCCATGGTCAATTCCCCGATCGAATCCCCGATCGAATTCCTGGTCGAACTCCCTAGTGAACTCCCTGGTGAACTCTGGGTTTATAAAGCTGTTTTTTTCCTATCTATGTTGAATGATTCTGAGAAGATCAAGAAAAGGTGGAAGAAATATACAGAGTCATTATACGGTAAAGATCAAGTGGACCAACAGCCGTTTCAACCTGTACCTTATGATCAGGAAACATTGGTGATGAAAGAAGTCAAAGCAGCATTGAAAGTCTTATCAAAGAACAAAGAACCAGGCATTGATGGCATTCCCATTGAAGTATTACAGCAATCTGATGCAGCTACTGTATTACCATACTTACAAGGCTCTGCCATGAAATTTGGAAGACAACATCATGGCCAACTGACTGGAAAATATTGTGTTTATGCCAATACTAAAGAAAGGTGATCCAACTGAATGTGGAAATTATCGCACAATTGCTCTGATCCCACATGCCAACAAGATTCTATTCAAGATCATTCAGCAGAGACTACAACCAATGTTCCCTCTAATTTTCTGTAGGCTGTGTGCGCATAAAATATCAGCTGTGCAGCTTTTGAAGGAAGGTTAAATTTTTGTGCGCCACATAACACACTCGGAGTTATATACTTTAAAATTTGACTACACGTCAGAATACAGTATGTACACCACATTGATTTTAATCAAATTAAATGAAAATAGACGATTACTAAATGAAGCGGAAAATTTCTAGTAATTGCAATCACAACTTTAAAATTTTAAGGCATCTGTGTTGTTTTCTATCAGAATCAGAACCGTAATTTTTGTGCGCTCTGTTGTAAAGTATGTGCACTCGCTCGGCGAGGTGTGTGCGTGCGCACACGCGCACAGCTTAGAGGGAACAGTGACTATAACCATACCTGGAACGAGAACTGCCTGAAGTGTAAGCAGGGTTCAGGAAAAGGTGAGGAATGAGAGACATCATCATGGATGTGAGATGGATCCTTGAAAAAAAATAAAGAATACCAAAAGGGTATCTATATGTGTTTTATTGACTACAGCAAGGCCTTTGACTGTGTAAACCTTGAGAAACTCTGGGACACATTAAGAAGCATGGGTATACCAGAACACCTGATCATTCTCTTGCATTGATCAAGAAGCAACAGTTTGACAGAACAAGAAGGAACAGAATGGTTTAAAATCAGCAAATGTGTACTTTCCCCCTACCTGTTTAATTTATATGCAGGACAAATTATCAGAGAAGCAGGACTGTATGAAGACAACCAAGGTGTGAAGATTGGTAGAAGACTAAACAACCTTTGCCATGCTGATGATGGCACATTACTGCCAGAAAGTGAAGACAATCTGAAACATTTGCTTCTCAAGATCAAGGAACATGGTCTTAAAATGGATCTGCACCTTAAAGTTAAGCAGACAAAGATTCTGACAACTGGCAAAATCAATAATTTCATTGTTGATGGAGAAGAAATTGAAATAGTGGACAACTTTAACCTGTTTGGATGAACTATCAATAAAGAAACCACAAGCAGTCAAAAAATCCAACGACGCATCGCTCTTGGCAGAATGGCTATGAAGGACCTAGACAGAATTCTCAAGAGCAGAGATATTTCTCTCCATACAGAGATTCAACTCAAATTTAAGTCATGATATTTTCAATAATGTCATATGGATGCAAAAGTTGGATAGTGAAAAAGATAGACAGGAAGAAAATTGATGCCTTTGAATTATGGTGCTGGCGGCGAATACTGCATATACCATGGCGTGCCCAAAGAACAAACTGGTTAGTACTAGTGGAAATCAAACCCAGACTGCACCCGGACTACTAGTGGAGATCAAACCCTCTCTGCACCCAGATTTCTCAAGCTCTGCTCCCCCGATTGGGTTTGAGTAAGCCTGCATGTGCTGTGTAGGCTCGCTCCAGCCCAATCAGCAGCAACTCTCTCCAGATAACGCGCCCATGCCTGGTGGGTCTGCGTCTGAGGGCCTCGCCAGAGGGCCCTTAGGCATGGCCCTTGAGTGGGACACTTGAAAGGGCATTCCTGATCCACACGAAGCACCTACCTGAATTACAGAACACCGGCCCTCAGAACAGGATGCAGCCATCAATAATCATGTAACCTCAAGCCACAGAACCTGTGTAATCAAACTCTGGAATTTGTTACCTGAGGATGTAGTAAAGGCTGTTAGTGTAGCTGGGTTTAAAAAAGGTTTGGACAAGTTCCTGGAGGAAAGGTCCATAAACCATTATTAAGAAGGGACCCAGGATATCAATGCTTGACCCAGTACAAGCTTTGCAGAACCTGTGTCTTTTGGGGAAACTGCTAGGTACGTATGACCTAGATTGGCCACTGTTGGAAACAGCATACTGGGCTTGATGGAACTTGGTCTGACCCAGTATGGCATATCTTATGTTCTTATGTTCTTATGTAACCTGACTGCAACACGCCAGCAGCCATGTTATCCACACTGGTAACATGCTCCAGCACTGAACAGTACATCTTCCTCCCACTGACAGCAATGGTACGCATGAAATAAGTCTCCAGCACCTAGCATCCCCTCTCCATTACCCTCCTAATAGCGTTCTACCCCTGATCAATTACCAACACTTCCCTGAAGCACACCGTGGTGCCCTCCGAATACACACTTAGAGTACTCATCCACTTCTCCTTTAATTTACTTTTCTTAGCTAACCCTACACCATGTCTGGGTGTCACACAGTTATTCTGTGCCTCTTTTGCCTAGCCCAACTAATCCCATGGGCAGGCTCATTCACTCAACATCACGGCCTAATCACCACCTTGCAAACCCTGGAACATAGAACCCATTATGATTCTCCCCACTCCAGAAGACCACCTCCTCCCTCAAATCACCACCGGCTGATACACATAATCTGCCAACCTCTAGCCAAAACCAAGAGATGTAAATCTCCACACTTTGAAAGTCTTAACTGCATGCTAATTAATGCTCGATTCATCCGCAACAAATGACCTGTCTTCATTGACTATGTCAAACATTGAAATCTTGACCTGCTCCTCATCACTGAGACATGGATAACCGACACGGACATGGTTCTCACCAACTAGCTGAGGTTGCCTAGAAATGACCTCTTTAACTGTCCTAGAACAAACCGAAGAGGTGGGGGGACTCTCATAATAGCTAGGAGCAACCTCCATTTCCAGTGCAACTTAGCCCAGAGCTCAACCAATCTTGACCACATCCTCATCTCAAACAAGTCCTTAGCAGTTTGTCTCATTTACCATCCACCATCTTCAAATGCCGATGAACTGGCCACAATCCTTGAACTTGCATGTAACCGTAATACCCAACAGAAATAGCTCTGGCTTCTAGGTGACTTTAACCTCCCATCACTGCCTGCAAAGCACTCCACGGTGTTCCTGGATGCCATGTCTGTGCTGGATTATCACCAATTTATACACACATCCACCCACACTAGAGGTAACATCCTGGAGCTCATTTTTCCCCTCTATCCTCCCATACCTTCTGCAAATAGATCTCTCTGCTTGTTCTCCCGGTCCCCGGGTCTAACCATAATGCCATACTTTTCTACATACCATATGACATAGAAGAGCAGCAGTCCTTTGATTCAAAACCTCCTGTCCCCTGCTGCTTCAGACACTTCAATAAATAAGCATTCCTCAGTGACATTCTACATGACCTCAACTCAGACACCAATGATCTGGATAAACTGATAGAGATATGGAACAACAGCCTTGCCAGAGCTGCACTCCTATCACCCTCCATAAAACCTACCTATAAGAACCATGCAGCGGTGTGGTTTACTGCTGCCCTGCATGAATCATTGTTATTGCCAAGATAGCCATAAAGGGGGAAGCGATCATTTTGGGTGACTTTAATCTACCTGATGTGGATTGGATTACTCCTTCTACACATCTGGAAAGAAGCAAAAAAATTGTAGATGCTCTCCACGATGCATCACTTAGACAAATGGTCATGGAACCAACCAGGGAAAGCTCAACTCTGGATTTAGTGCTCACCAACGGTGATATCATGTCAAATGTCTGCGTGAGTGCCCCTGTGAGCAACAGTGATCATCACACGGTGTGGTTTCAGATAAAAGCCAAGGTACAGGCCAAACATAGCAAGCTCAAAGTCCTAAACTTCAAAAACACTGACTTCAAAAAAATGGCCAAGTACCTAAAGGAGGAGATGAAAGGGTGGAAGGAGATAAGGGAAGTGGAATTGCAATGGGCTAAACTAAAGGTGACAATAAAAGGGGCAACAGATAAATATGTAAAAAAAGTAAATAAAAGCAAAAGGAGAATGAAACCTATTTGGTTTTCCAAAGAAGTGGCTGCTCAAATAAAGGCAAACAACACAGCTTTCACAAAATTCAAAAGCTTGCAAACAGAAGAACACAGAAATGAATACAGGATCAAGCTCAAAGAATCAAAAAGAGAAATAAGGATAGCAAAATCAAAGGCAGAGGAAAACATGGCTAAAGATGTTAAGGGTGGCGACAAAACTTTCTTCAGGTATATTCAGGAAAGGAAGAAGATCAGAGTTGGAATTGCAGGACTCAGAAGTGCTGGGAAAGGAGTCGTGGAAAGTGACATAGAAAAAGCAAAATTGCTAAACAAATAGTTCTGCTCTGTTTTTACTAAAGAAAATCCTGGAGATGGACCAGATGTGACTCCCAAATATAAAAATGGGAATGAAGTAGATACCACACCATTCACAGAAGATGAGGTATTGGAACAACTTGCTAAATTGAAAGTGGACAAAGCCATGGAACCGGATGGGATACATCCCAGGATACTGAAAGAGCTCAGAGAGGTTCTTGTAGGGCCATTAAAGGATGTATTCAACAGATCCTTGGAAACAGGAGAGGTTCCTCAGGACTGGAGAATGGCTGATGTCGTACCTCTACACAAAAGTGATGACAGGGAAGAAGTGTCAAACTACAGACCCGTGAGCCTTACCTCGGTGGCAGGAAAAGTAATGGAGGCACTCCTGAAAGAGCAAATAGTGAACTTTCTCAAAACCAACAAGTTGCAAGATCCGAGGCAACATGGTTTTACTGAAGGATGGTCTTGCCAAACAAATCTGATTGAGTTCTTTGACTGGGTGACCAAGGAACTAGATCAGGGGCATGCGATGGATGTCATCTACCTGGATTTCAGCAAAGCCTTTGATACTGTTCCTCATAGGAGGCTTGTCAACAAACTCATTAGCTTGGGGATGGGTCCCAAGATGGTGAACTGGATTAGAAACTGGTTGACTGAGAGACGACAGAAGGTGATGGTACATGGAGCTCACTCGGATGAAAGGAAGGTGATTAGCGGGGTGCCCCAGGGTTTGGTCCTGGGCCTGGCACTGTTCAATATATTTGTGAGGGATATTGCTGAAGGACTGAATGGAAAAGTCTGTCTTTTTGCAGATGACACAAAAAATTGCTACATAGTGGACTCCCTCGAGGGAGTGGATAACATTAGGAAAGATCTACAAAAGCTGGAAGAATGGTCTAATGCTTGGCAATTACGATTTAATGCGAAAAAGTGCAGTGTCATTCACTTAGGTAGCAGAAATCCAAGGGAAATGTATGCAATAGAGGGCGAGAGGTTGGTGTGCATGGTTCAGGAGAAAGACCTTGGTGTGATTATCTCTGATGATCTCAAGGTGGCAAAACAGTGCGACAAGGCGGTGGCAAAAGCCAGGAGGATATTGGACTGTATACAAAGAGGGATTACCAGCAGAAAGGAAGAGGTACTTATGCCACTGTACAGGTCGCTGGTGAGGCCTCACTTGGAATACTGTGTTCAGTTTTAGAGTCCATATCTTGCAAAAGATGTAAAAGGACTGGAAACTGTTCAGAGGAAGGCAACAAAAATGATCTGGAGCCTGCGTAAGAAACCCTATGAGAAGAGACTTGAAGACCTAAATATGTACACTTTGGAGGAGAGGAGGGATAGGGGAGATATGATTCAGACCTTTAAATACTTAAACAGGAACGATGAACAAACAAACCTCTTCCAAAGACGGGGAAGCTGCAAAACTAGAGGGCATAACATGAAGCTGCAAGGTAGAAAATTGAAAGGCAATGTCAGGAAATATTTTTTCACTGAAAGGGTGGTGGATGCTTGGAATACTCTCCTGATGGAAGTGGTGGGGGCAAACATGGTGACGGAATTCAAAACAGCATGGGACAAGCACAGCGGATCCCTTTATAGCAACAGGATAAAACAAAATAAACTGAACCATCTAACTTCTCAACAAATAGGGGTGTCCTATATGGAGTAGTGGGTCCACCCCTAAACTAAGATATGGGGAGGGGTAGCCTGCACTGAGCAACGGGTGCACCTACTCTTGCCGTATATTTGCTGGGCAGACTGGATGGACCATGCTGGTCTTTATCTGCCGTCATTTACTATGTTACTATGTTACTCCTCAGGCTCTAGGCATGTCAACGACCACATTGCATACCTGAATAAATTGCAGCAACATCGAAGAGCAGTAAACCCCCAAAAAAAGGAATACCACACCAGTACCATCATGCGCACCCTTAACAAGCTGCGGGAGCTCTTCAGCCTCATTAAATTCCTCACAAAGGATGCATCCATGAATGACTCATTGAACACTCCTAGCCCAGAGGCCTTTTCCGCATACTTCCAAAGCAAAACCAATTAGACAATGGCCTACTTAGATTGAACTGACCTTGAAAACTCACTCATGCACCCTCCTCCTCCTTATGACAAACTCATACCCACACTAGGGGACTTTTACCCATTCTCACCTGAGCAAATAGAAAAGATCATCTGTGGGATTAATACCATCACCTCCCCAACTGATCCATGTCCAGCATTCTGGATTAAGCAAACACAATCCATCTTCAGCTCAATCATTGCCTGAATCACTCACCTCTCATTGTCTAAAGGCGTTCTTCCACTTCCCCTCAAGACTGCCTCCATCAGGTCTCTGCTAAAGAATAACAAACTGAACCCATCAGAGACCAGTTCCTACAGACCCATATCCAGCATCCCCTTCCTGTCCAAAATATTGCAAAAAATTGTCCACCAACAAATTCAGGACCACATCGACTCCTATGCTCCTCTTGATTCACAGCAGCATGGGTTCCGCCAACAACATGGTGTGGAAACCCTACTGGCGACTCTACTGGACAGACTCTACATGGGCTTAGACAAGAAGAAACAAGGATTCATCCTGATATTCATGGACATTGTATCTGCCTTTGATATGGTCAGTCATAATCTGCTACTTGCCTGTTTGCATCAAAAAGGTATACGGAACACCAATTTGACGGCACTTAACAACAAAAACAAACATTTTGATTTCTTATCTACTGTAATCCTATAGAAGTAAATGCTTATGATGTACTCATATGCTCTGGTAGTTTAAAACACTTTAACTGCAATACTAGTTTTGGACAAGATGCAGGTCAATGACAATACAAATGCATGATAATCCCTGTAATATCAGCATTTTTATTTATTTATTTAAAAGGATTTAGTAAATGTCATTTCAGAATGTTCCAATGGCTTATAATAACGGCCTGTACTCAGCTAGACCATCTGAATCCTCAGTGCAACGGATTGTTCCAAACAAAAAGAGTAACATAATGAGTTCTATATCCATGTAAACTATGACTTCATATCTATATACAAAGCATTTTTAACCTCTGCTCACATTTACATGTGCCCTCTATTTCCTAGATTCAAATAGTCTTTCTGAGAAGATTGGTTTCATGCAGAGACAGGAATGGATAGTAATCAGAAATTTCTCACTTCATTCAAAGAAAATCATAGTGAATGTCTGCATGTCTTAACCACGGAGAAGAAAATTAGTTACCATGTATGAATATTATTAATAGTATATGTTCCTGTGTTAATTTAAAAGTTTTGTTATTTTTCCCTAATGAAATAGATCCTATTTTGTCCCTGTGTATTTGTAATTGTCAGCATCCTTTTACCTGCAAATGCTGAAATATTGCCGGGGCTTGGTGAGGAGGTTAAAAGGTTTGCAGACAGCCAAGGGAACTATTTATGAATAAATGGCTGTAAGCCATTATTTTGAAAGCATATTTGTTAACAATCTGAAGCAGAAAGACTGTGCTCTTTGCTTTTTGAAACACGCATGACAGCAGAAGTGACCCATCGACTCAGATCCAGGCTTTGAACAATTATGCAAAAAGAAAAAAAAAAAGTACAGTTAGGAAAACACCTTTCATGGCTGCAAAGAGAATCAACACCTCGGTCTGCAGGGCTGGAAAGAGTGCACAAAGCTTTATTCAAAACAGATAAAGAACTGCAGAATGCAGAAATTACCCAGCACTGTGAGTCAAAGAAAATTGGCATTCAGGAAGGTAAGGCAGTCCAGACAGTCCATTATCTGTTTAACCACCTGACAGAATCAAGACACAATTTCCTGTGCAATCGGGGACCAGATGTTGCAGCTAGAAAACCAGTTTCACCAGCTTGGCATCTGGAGCTTGTGTTTACAAAAGGCAAAAGAAGATGGATGACATGAAAGGCATTCAAATGCAAAGATGAAGGAGGTCAGGATCACTATCTTGTTCTTGAAGTAAAAATTTGTAAATGAAAGCATAAATTTATACAAGAAAACGTACAATCATCTGGTATTCATTGAAAGCAAACTGGTAGGTAAAAAAAACAGAGAGAAGCAGCAAAATAGTAAAAATGCAGCACTTTGTCCTCAAGAAGCGACATTTTGAAATAAGTGGTCATGATATGATACTCCGATGAGGTAGACACGGGTGTAACCTTTTCTTTACAGAAAGAGTGATGGGTGCATGAGCAGCCTCCCAGAAGATATGGGGAAGATAAACACAGGCTCAGAACTAAAGTATGAGATAAGAACAAATGACTCTTAGTTGTGAAGAAATGTAAGGGAACTAAGGATTCATGTGCTTTATTTTGAGAAACAAAAATCACTTAAGAAGATGCACGTCCCCGCAACTGTGTCTAGAGATGGGTCCATGCATAGAGCAAAGTCATTTTAGAAATGTGGAGATCCCTAAAATACACAGCTGCACAAACAGGGACATAAATGCGCCGCCCAAGTATTTCAGAGCAGGGATGTCTATGTTATGATTCATGCACGTCCCAGGCGACCATGACAGATCTGCAGACAGATGAGGGCAGGTAGTAAAATAAGTGGACTGTTAGTTAGCAAACAGGGCTGCAAAATTTACTGTGGTGATGAGAGCACATTTCATTCTTTCCCCTGCAAGTATTGTTGCTATGAAACAAACACTTTTTTGCAACTTATTCATTGTCAGGAGCAGGTATAGGCATGGATGAGACAACAGCCTGGGCCAGACACACTCTAGCCGTTCTGTAATCGTGGAGTGACATGCATCTCTGATTCACCACCCAGGCCATGCCTCTGCCAAACACCTGTGCTCCATGAATGTGCTTCCACAGGTTCATCCATACAGTATACCCTGCTTTCTAAACTGACCCTGGGGATGTCTCTGTGATTTGCTTATCTGAATGCCCTTTTTCAAACATCCAAATCATGATTAGAGCTTCTAAAGTGACCTATGTGTCATTATAAAATACCAGCTCAAATACTGACAAAATCACGTCTACGAGAGGTGTGGGCATTAATCCTGCTCTCAAGCAGGCATAAATATTAGCATGTACTTTACATGCATTTGCATGTATTTTATAAAATATGTGCGTAGATTGTGACTCCACCCATGCCCTGTCTGTATCCTGCCCCCACGCAGGCCTATTGTATAAATACATGCTGACTTGCACTGTGCGTTCTATTAGGCATGAGCTAACTATATGCAAGCACATTTAGTATATATAATGATGCTTTACCAGTGATGCACTTTGCTAATACGTAGATGTAGCTGAAGATGCAGTCTACGTGCAGTGCAGATGGGGTTTCCGTGTGTGCATGTCCATTACAAAATACCTTAATCTATGTAACACATACATAAAGTGCACATGAATATTTATGTCTGCCTATGAGCAGCTTCAAATGATTGTTTCTATATTAAAGGGGCATTTTATGCCACATCTACTAGTATTTTATAAAGATAAGTAGAAACTTACTTGTATTATAAAATAGCCACTAGGTAGGTCCCTCTATAGGCACCTACCCATGGCACCCTGTTATATAATTACTGTCATGGGAGGTAATTTTATAAGACAAGTCTACATTTCCGTACACAACTGCACATGCATATCAGAGTATTTTAGTGGTTTATACATGCCTGAATAGCTAGTCATGTGTGTAATGTAGACGGTTGCTATTCTGAATGTGTGCGTATCAGACCAATGGCACACATTTTCACATGCACAGCACTGGAGTGCAAATTTACACATGTAAGTTATAAAATGCTATAACTTGTGTGCACTCTTACAAAATCCAGGTCTGAGCATTTACACAAGCACTACAACAGGCATAAGTGCTCTCTCCCAGATTTGCTGGGTATGTACTTCACTTTATGAAATAGTTAGACGCTCGTAGACAGCGGACAACTTGCAAACATTCCCTGCAAAGAGAAGTTTGTGCAATATTTCTAGCAAAAGGGGCTAATGTGAAAACAGCAATCAAAACACCAACTTTTCTGCAGTTCTGTTCATTCCAAGATATTCTGTGTGCTTTTTTATGTTGGCCCCCTTAGAGAATGAATTTCACAGTTTAGTAGTAAATCTCCTCATTTACTATAAAACTTTCTAGGGTATGTTTTGAAGGGTTTAGGTGCTTAACTTTGGGAAGTACTTCCTAAACCAGCATCTTTAAAACTGATCAGGCATGAACACCTAAACCTAGGCTCTGATTTTAATTATGGATGCAAATTTAGGTGCTCTGAAATGGGTGGCTACAGGGGCACAGAAAACATATGTGCTACAGAGGATAATTAGGGTAGAGAAAAAACTGTGCAGGCTGCAAAGATTTTCAGCATTAGGTACCAAACAGTGCCTGAAAAGATCATGTTAAAAGGATTAAGTGGCATTTGCATTCTAAAGGGATAATATACTGGCTTGCATTACATGTAATTTTATGGCCAACCTCATTCTATTAGAGCCCATTTACACACCTAAAACAGCATTTTAGAGGAGAAATTTTTTATCAAATTTCCCTCTCAGTGTCTGATTTTAGAAAGGCCACTATCAAATGTTTTTGTGGGGGGGGGGGGGGGGCGGGCGGTTATGAAAAACGTGTGTGTTTCCTATTTTGCAATACATGCTTACTTTAAAAAATGTGCTCACTGGCATTTACATCTGCTCTGAGTCACACATATCAGCTAGCTGCTTTGTGGAAATGATAGAATGGGAAATAAAGTTTAAAAGCACCCAAAAAGCTGAGTTTTGGAGCTTGGCTTTTTAAATGGCTCCCTCTGGATATCCAGTTGTGTAAACTCTGGCAGTCATGCATACAAGCATACATATGTATACAAACTTACATATGTAGGCTGCAAAATCAGCTGTTTACAAATGTGACGGCCACTACATATATGCTCAAAACCCCAAGTGATGCCATTTTTTAAACATTTTTTTTGTGAAATGCCTAATGTATTAACATAGGGTGGCATTTTTGAAGGCATTTACATGGGTAACTGCCCTAGTTACCCATGCAAATGCCTTATCTGGGATTTTCCAAAGGCACCTACATGGGTAGTGCTTTTGGAAAATCCCGGAGAAGTCCCTAATGCGCCCAAATGCTATATGGTTAGCATCGGGGTGTGTTGGGGTCGTTCTGTGGTGGAGCAGGAGCGAAGGAAAGGGATAAGCAGGTAGCAGCAATTTTTGGTTCCTTCCCACTTAGCCCTGTGCACCTTAAACCCTCTGCATGTCCAGTCAAACCCAGATTTTAACTTCCTTAGACGCGGAAGTGAAAATCCTGGTTAAGGGGTTCAGTGAGCAGGCTATGCGCCAACGTGGCACATAGTCTGTCTAAATGAAAACTGGGCCCATAATATATGATGGAGTGGTTATACCCAAAGCTCTCTGCAGGTCACTCCCTCTATGTCTCAGTTTAGGGTTGTACCACCACTCTATGTAGGTCATCCCTTCTATTTGTTGAAGTATAAAAGATATTTAAGTTTATTTTGATTTCATCCTCTTGCTATAAAGAGTTCCACTGTGTTTCTCCCATGCCTTTTTGAATTCTGTCACTTTTCCCCCCTCAACCTCTATTGGGAGGGTATTCCAGGTATCCACCATCTTTTAATTGAAAAAAAGTATTTCCTAATGTTTCTTTTAAGTCTACTTCCTTGTAGCTTCATTTTATGCCCTTGTGGTAGTATGGTGTGTGGTGCAAAGGGGTTTTCATTTAAAAGTCAGAACAGGCAGCAGTCAAGAAAACAATGTCAGCTTTATTCTATTGCAGCTGTTAAACCTTTACAGCCTTCAAGAAAATAGTGTCAGCTTTATTCTGTCCCAGCTGTTAAACTTTCATAGTCTCGTTCTCCTGGCCCTTCCTCCAGCCCAGTTAAGGCTCCTTCATTCACACAGCTTTCCTGAAAAGGACCTCTGGCTCCATGAACCTCCCTCCCTTCTGCAGCCTGTTGGGGTTTTAACCTCCCCCTGAGAGCCACAACTTCCTGACCCAGAACTCTGGACTGCAGGTTCCCTTAAAGGGCCTGTTGATAATCCCTCTGGAGAAGGACGGGCAATACTCTATAGACATCATCACACACCCTCCCCCACAGCTAAACCATGCCCCGTTGGGCACCTGCCTCACCTGTGACTCCCACCTGGAAAAGGAAGTCTATGCTCAATTAAGTTCGGCCAGCTCTATGGCAGACCTGGAACTGCTAGGGTTGGAGATTCAAAAAACACCACATACTGAGCCAGCCACTTGAGTAATTGGTGGTCCATTAATAGCACAAATGGATGGACAAGCAGGTAGTATTTCAAAGTTTCAAATGCCCACTTGATAGCCAGGTCCTCCTTCTAGATTACTGCATAATCCTTCTCTCAAAGAAGCAGTTTCCTGCTGATGATTGTGATGGGATGTTCTTCACCCCTGACTTCTTGGGCCAGAAAGGCTCATAAACCCACCTCTGAGGCATCGGTTTGCACAATAAACAATAGAGAGAAATCAGGGCAACTCAGGACAGGTTCAGAGAACAAAGCCTTCTTGAGGCATTGGAAGGCCAGGCCCAGGTCTGGCGACCAATGGATCCTTTTGGGAGCTCTCTTCCATAGGAAGTTGATTAATGGCTCCACCATCTCTGCAAAAAGGTCATTGTGGGGACCTGGGCAATGGCATCCACCTTCCATAGTTGAGGTCACATCTGTCCATTCACAATTAAATACCCCAGGTAATGTATGTCTCAAACTCCCAGAAAACATTTCTTGGGGTTGGCCATCAGCTTGGCCTTCCGCAGACTGGTCAATACGGCTTATTCTTGGTTTAGATGCTGCTGTCATTAAGATAGGCAGCTGCATACTCTTGTGAAGTCTCAGTAGGTGGTCTACTAAGCATTGAAACATAGCCCCATGTAATCCAAAGGGCAGCATTGTAAACTGGAACAGACCTTGCGGTTTCAAAAAAGCAGTTTTCTCCTGGGCAGCCGGGGTCAACGATACTTGCCAGTAGCCTTTGGTTAGAGCCCAGGTTGATATAATGCATGCTCCTTGAGTCACTCAATTAGCTCGTCTATTGTGGGCATGGAATATGCTTCCAGTTTAGAAGCTGCATTGTCTCTCCAGAAGTCAATGCAGAATCTGATGCTTTCACAGGAATAGGAACCAAGATGATGGGTGGTGACCAGTTGCTCATGGACTCTTCTATAACTCCCAGGTTAAGCATCTCTTCCAGCTCCTTGGTGATGGCCTATTGCCAGGCCTCTGGAATCTGATGGGGTTGTTGCCAGAGAACCACCCCAGGGTCAGTAATGATTTCATGACAAATGAGGTGGGTTTGTTCTGAGCTGTTGGAGAACACCTTCAGGTTCTGCTGGATCAAATATTCTAGAACTCTTTTCTGGGTAGCAGAGAGCTGGTCTCTAATTAGGACTTGATTTGGTTCTGATGGGGCTGAAATTTCTTGTCCAAAATTATCTCCATGTACCATCATAGCCGTCACCGGAGTCCACTTTTTCAGGAGGTTAATATGATAAATTTTGGCTTTCTTCTGTTTATTTAGCTGGGTAGTCTTGTAGTTCACAGGCCCTTCTATCTCTTCAACTTCATAGGGCCCCTGCCATTTACAGAGTAACTTGCTTTCAGATGAAGGCAGCAAGACTAAAACTCTGTCTCCCAGTTGGAATGAGAGTTGTAGGGTTGTCCGATTGTAGCCCCTAGTTTGCTCATCTTGGGTATTTTCCAGATTGAGTTTTGCCACCGCTTCAGATTTCCTCAGCTAGTCACCAAATTATGCCCAGTACGGGGTTATTATTCCCAGGTTTCCCATGCCACATCCAATATGTCTCTTGAACGTCTTCCAAAGAGCAACTCAAAAGGTGAACAACCATGGAACTCTGAGGTAACTCACAGATGGCAAACATCAAATAGGATAGGAGAATGCCACAATTCTTCCCATCCTCCTGTTGTTGTTAAGTGCTGTCGAGTTGGTGTTGACTCATGGCAACCCTCTGGATAGTTGTCCTATACTGTCTTCAATCTTCAGTCATACAGCTCATTGTTGACAGTGGCACCCATAGCTGCTATTATTGTAGCAATCCATCTCATTGCCAGCCTTCCTCTTTTGCATTGATCTTCTCCCTTGCCAAGCATGATGTATTTTTCTAATGATCTCTCTCTTCACATGATGTGTCCAAAGAATGAAAGTCAAAGTCTTGTCATCTGAGCTTCTAAGGAAAGTTTAAGTTTGATCTCCTCTAGTACTAACTGGTTTGTTCTCTGGACAGCCATGGGATACACAGTATTTGTCACCAGCATCATATTTCAAAGGCATCAATTTTCTTCCTGTCCATCTTTTTCACTGTCCAACTTTCACATCCATATGACATTATTGAAAATACCATGGCTCGAATAAGTTGAATATTTGTATGGAGAGAGACATCTCTGCTCTTCAGAATCTTATCTAGGTCCTTCATATCCATTCTGCCAAGAGCAACATGTCATCTGATTTCTTGACTGCTTGTTGTTTCTTTATTGATAGTTGATCAAAGTAGGTTAAGATTATCCACTATTTCAATTTCTTCTCCATCAACAATGAACTTGTTGATTTTGCCAGTTGTCAGGATCTTTGTCTTCTTAATGTTGAGGTGCAGGCCCATTTTAAGACTAAGGGGCATGTTTACTAAAGTCCGCAAATTTGCGCGCCGCAAAATAGCGCACGGCAACGCGCCACTGAAACGTGCATAAACGCGTTTAAACGCCCCGCACACGTGCGTGTCACCCCCGCACAGGTACGCGACACACCAACGGGCCCCGTACAAGTGCGGGCCCGCAAATGTCCGATAGAGGCGTGGAACGGCTAAAGGAGGGCGGAGGAAGGCTCCGGAGGGGCGGAGGGACGGGGTCAATGGGTGGAGAGTGGGAGGGGAGAGGGTCCCCGCACAGTACCGGGCCCGAATTTGCATGTAAAAACTACCGCGAGTGAAACACTCGCGGTAGAAAGCATTTAAAGGGAAGAGAAACCATTTCCGTCATCAATGTACAGCAAAACCGGGGAAACCTGCAAAACGTCAGCAGTGTGATACATGTGCACAGAACAAAAGTGCAAATAAAAAGCGAAAATGACCACAAACAACATCTAAAACATTAAAAGTCTGCGGGGGAACAGTGCTAGCAATGGGCACAAATAAGAAACACACCCAGGAAAGTTTACAAAAAAATGAATGAACCATGGAAAGGTGTATGGAGGGGAGACTCAACCAAAAAAAAACCAACCCCACTTTTGTAGCTGTCCTGGGAGTGTCCCCCATGTATGTTCATGAAAATCTCTGTAGGCCATGTTGGTTATATCTTATCGCCCCTTTCCGTGGTCATGTCTGGGTATGATTTGTACGTTTGTCACCGGACAGGGTGAAGGAGCCCATAGTAAAATTGTGCAGAGCAGGGTGTGTGACCCCATCCTGCCAGTTTTATCATCCCCAGGTACTGCACCATCTCTGTGGCAACAGTGTAGTGCAGTGGACAGAGCCAGTACCTATAAGACCATAGGGTCACAGGTTCAAATCCCATCTGGGGCTCATGGCAATATGTTCTCCACCACTAATCAGAGATATGGAAGACACCCCTTGTTTTGCAGAGAACATTAGCATGTTGCAAACATCCTTCTTATACTCCACACCGCACACACATCAGAACAATGGGCATCAGCCACATCCGAGTTGCCCAAATGCAGTCCTGGAGTGGCTCCACTCAATTAGGACATATGCTTATGCTAAGATAAGGACATGCTAGTATGTTGGTGGGACTGTACAGATGGTGGAGAGGGAAGTGGCTGCCAGCCACAGCATACATTTGACTAGCGAGGTGCAGGCTGCCACCGTCCACTAGTGACAGACAGCCCCTGTTGGATGTACAGTCATGGACGTCCCAGGGAACTCCGCCAAGCTGTAGATACACAGTGGTGCAGTGTACACAGAAAGTGTATGAAACAACAGAAGGTCACAGGTTCAAAGTTCGGCTGGGGATATTGCCAATCATGAGCACATATTTTACTCACAAATAAACCATGGTAGTAAGCAAAACCTTTAAGGCAGAGGACAGTGGCCGCAGTAAAACCCCCAACATTTACCATCACAACCACACACACCATGAACAGGGCGATCACCTAGAGCAGAGTATCCCAAATACAGTTTTGGACGACCACACAACAGTCAGGTTCCATGCTGCCTCTAATACAAATGACTGTGCTGCATATCTATGTACCACCCTCATGTCATGCAGATGTAGCACATGCATATCCAGGAGGGACAGCATAAAACTACAACAGTGTCAGCCACACCATGAGATGATGTGGGAATGCCTGATGAAAAGCACCAGCCAACAGGCCCTGACACACCCACGCCCACAGGCTGCATTGGACAATGCATCCTGGAAAGGCAGGACATTGGGCCCTGCCTGTAACCGCCAATAGTAGCAGTTGCAGATGTCACCAATGCCACCCCACACCTGGGGACATGGTACACAGCTATCTAATGTCATCATTGAACACAGTGAAATATGGATGTATATGTTCAGCACATTTTGCCCATTGAGCACCACATGACAATCATGCAGATGTGGGTCATGTGTGCAGCAGGTCTGTTGTATGACAGTGTGTACATCCTGGGTGGGTGACCCCCACCAGCTATGTGTAACATATCCATGCCTGTACTGTTCCCAGGACTGTTGTGTCGCATAGGGCTGTTAAACCACTTGATTGTACCACACAAGACGACCAACCCTGGTAATGGTCACAGCAATGTGAAACATCAACATACACTCACAAGAAAGGCAGGGCTAAAAGATAGGCATGTTGGAAGGGTTTCTGGCTCATGCAGCATAACATGTGCATGAGTCAACATTGCTGAAGGAGAGAGCATGTGTCCCCACACCAATGGATATTTTCCCCTAGGTAGTCACCCCAAACCCATAATGCACAGCATAGGTAGTTGCATACATGCACAGTGGATGTTCAACAACTGAGTGGCACCAGCACTAACAGGGCCTGCAGCATGTTAGCCGAGGTGTACTGGTATCAGTGGGGTCAGTGGCAGGTGGCCAGAGAAGATGGAGCCAGAGACCCTGACACGTGGGTGCACTGGCCCATAACAGAAAGGGCCGCTAGGACAAACAGACATGCTATTTGCAGGGTCTACATTGACTCAGTGTCCGCATGGTGGTGCAGGGGACACAGCCAGTGTGTTGTGGAGACAAAGATAACAAGTTCAACTCCCAGCTGGGGCCATCGGCAACACAGTGCACATATTTTATCCACCAGTAAACCGTTATTGGGAATAAAACCCACACCTGCAGAGAAGAAAAGTTCTTTCTGAGGATTGTTATTTTACCATAAGTAGCTCATAGCCCTCAGAAATGTCCAACACCTACAGCAGAGTACACACAATGCAGTACCGGAGGGCCACATGTCAGTTAGCTGTGATGCTGTCCCCAATATAACGCCTCTTTATCATGGTGGTGTACGCCTACTGCTGGCAGAGGGGGCAGTGGCTGCTGCACCACAGCAGATGCTGGCCTAGCTACCCTCATGTGGCTGCAGTCCAATCCACCAGACAGGCACTGTGTGACAAACAGCCATGGACTCCCCCGGGAATGAGCTGTTGCTGTGCTAAGACGGTGGTGCAGTACACATAGCAAGTGCCCCAAGAGCAGAAGGCCCTAGGTTCAAATCTCAGCTGGGGCACCTGCCATCCCACCCCCCATTTTCTTTCACATGCACAAAACCTGCTATTAAAGACTGCAATTCCCCTGCTGATGAGAGAAGCGTTGGAAAAGACAACTTATTTTACAATAAACAGCACACACCACATAAACATATGCCTCGGCCACAGTACAGTCCCCCAAATGCAGCCATGCAGGCACAAAGAACACCCATGTTCGCTGATGTATCCAATAAAGATGCGTGTGCTGCAAGTTAATTGAACACCACCATGGTATGAATCTGTCTGAGAGGCATATTCATCACGGACATCATGAAAACCTGACCAGTGTGTGTGCCATATTGCCTGGGTTTTCTGAAAATATGGCCTACAGCAGTGGGCAACAGGGCCAGAAACAGCTGCACCTGCAGGCCCCAATATCTGATGACCAATGCAGTGGCAGGATGTTGGGCCCTGTGTGCCCCTCCAATAACTAGCATGTGCAGACATTACCAATCACACACTACACATGGCGATACCTCACACGCATATCAGAAGCCTGGTATGAGCAGTGACTGTTAGAAATGTCTATGCGAAGCACAAGCAGATCATCGAGCTGTAACATACCAACGTCTCAGATGTATGTACAATGTGTGTCAGGTCAGGTGCCCTCCAGAGATTGTCAGCCTGGAACATATCACAACAAATGTACCCCAACGTTGCCATACCCCCAGTGTGCCCATTACTGTTGCGTTGGTCTCTGCTCCTAAATAACCGTACATCGTCTCACTGCTGTCCTAGGTGTAGGGAGTGTGTGTCTGTTGATCCAGTGTGTGCTGGCTGCCAACACCTCCCACAGCCCACAATGATAGCACCGTTGCCAGTATTGGTCTGCAAATACTGATTTTTCCCCAATCTGTAATCTGTAAATATGTATTTAAATGTTAAATGTAAATGTGAATGTAAATAAGTTTACCCCCAAAACAGTAACCATGTGTGCCGTGACCTCCCATTCCTCTATGTATATACTCCCCCACTGTCCTGATCGACTTATCCCAAAAGAAGAATCAAACCGCTACTGATCGCTGGAAGCAGCGGTATATAAATGTGTTCAAAATAAATAAAATAAAAATAAAAATGTGCATAATGAGGAGCAAAGTACTCTGGGTATAGAACACACAGGGTGGCAGGAGCAGGATGCAGCTACACAGGGCAAATGTGCATGCCTAGGACCATGTTGTGCCTTGCTATCACCTCCACAAACATGGTGCCCATAGCATGTACGGTGAGGAGGCAACCCTCACCACGAATGATCAGTGATCACGCCATGGCTAGGTTACAACATATTGCCATACAGTAGTTCTCCTCTGTGATTTTTATGGGTTGTGTGTATATATAGGGGGCCCAATCACTGAGTCAACTGCATGGGGGTTGTGCAAACATCCCAGTAATGGGTGCACAGAGTGTCCCTGGTAGCATGCAGTATGGACCGTCAAGCGGCCTGAAAGCAGTTACCATGTGTTTGGCTGGAACACCTTGCAGGGTCAGTAGCTGGCCACACACTGTGGCCTCTGCTGCAAAATGTCAGATGGTGTTGGTTGAGCTGGGTGGCTCTGGCTCAGCTGTTTGTCTGCCTGATCTAGACATATGGATATGTTCAAAATTGCAGAGAGTGACCTGTAGGTACTGGGTACGACAGGCAGAATGAGGTTGCTGGCAACTGCTAGCACTGTAGTTGGGCTACAGAATGTGCATATTGTAATATTGTGCAAAGTGTGTTTGACAGGAAAGTGCAGGTGGTCAGACACATATAGCCAATGTGGCCAGAAATCTCCCTTACCCCTTCACATATATTATGAAGAGCAGGGCTCTCACAAAGGAGATGCACCCTTGGGTGAGCATTGTAGCCCACAAGGCCCAGATGGGTCAGGGAAATACAGATGCCTGAAGGAGGACTGTATACATCAACCTATCAGACATCGTCTGACAAGCTGATCTGATGTTCTTGGCCCTCTCAGCCAGGACAGGTGCTGTGTGTCTCACCTCACACTCAGGGTGATTAAAAGCCACACACACTGTGAGGTTCTGTACCCACTCTGTACCTGCAACACAGAAGGTCTGTCCACAAAACTATGTCCAGGTGCTGTGTGGTTGCACACCCTATCGTTGGAACATTAGTAGACTGCTGCTTTGCATGTGCAGTGCATCATGGGGGTGAGTGGACTGACGTTACCCTGTTAACTGCAGCACAAAGTCTGCCTAGGTCATATTGCAGACAGCCAGATAGTCTCATCACAACCCCAGAGCTGTAGTCCAGTGGTGACTGCAATGCCTCAGGAGCAAAAGGTTGTTAGTTCAAATTCTAAATGTGGTTCTACAAGGAAAGTATTTTATATATCCTGACTTTGGCCCATAGACTCCACCAGTCAGCAGTAGTGTGGGGAAACGTTCTGAAAATAAACATACATTGAACAAGGCAGTGTCACATTAGTTAAATTTGTTTTTACAAGGTCCATGGGGGCTCTCAGGTGTGGAACGTGGGTAATGTCCTCAAGTACTGGCAACTTAAACACCATCACAGTGCATTAACCCAGGTAGACCCTATAAGGTGGTCTGTGGGGTACCTGCTGCTGACAGCACTGTGAGGATCTCACAACAACCACCAGTACTCCACAGTCATGGACATGTCATTGGCTGCACCCACCAATAACCTCACTGTATATGGACGTATGCAACCTCTGGCTCCCCATGCAGCAAGGTTAGGTGTGGGCCACAGCTAGATTGATAAGAACAGATGCCTGGCTGGCCAAAGAGGCAATCATGCAGACAGTGTGTTGTTGTTACCAGGGTTGTGGTGCTCCATCAGTGAGAATGGTGTATGACATATGATGTCTGCAGCAGTGTGAGTGTCTTGCCACCAGCAGCACCTCTGTAATGTAGAAAGGGCTCTGGGGCAAGTAATAATGTTGCAAAGTATGAAAATATATGTTGTGCACAGCATAGATGTAGATGGAAAGCACCATGGCCAATGGTGTTACAACGTATGATAATGTGAGCTGCCTGAGACAGGCACTCCAGAGCGCAAAAGGAAGATGTAAGCCATGATGCCTCGTTAAGCAGCCAATGTATCCACCATTGCGCTATATCTCAGCCCCCAGGACTGTATGCCAGCAGATCTACCAAATTGTAATGTGGATTGTGGTGACATGCTGTCCACATTGCCCCCTAATGTCTAACACGCAACCTATTTTTCCTGTGTAATGCACACATATGAACCCCCGCAAAACACCTATGGCAACCACCAAATCATTGATGTCTGTACATGGTGAGTCAACACAGAACAGAGCCAACTAACACACATCATGCCATATCACCAGGTTGCTTGACCCCTGACGCTGATGGTTTGTTTGCACCCATTGCTATCAGTGGCAGAGCACTATCTGCTATGTGACACACATAGCACACCTCATCTGACAATGGCCTTGGAATCAGTGCATATGTGTCCAGAGGTTCAAGACCACATTGTGTGAACAAGTAATATTCAGAATCATTAAATTATGTTATAGGGAGATGAGAGATACCTTGTAGCTATGTGAGCATGCAAACAACATGAAACCTATTTGTATTAATAAATGTAAAACATGTGTATGAATGATGCGTGCCGCTAATATTTGCACTTTTCAGGAGCGCAGCAATGCGGAACGCATGGGCAAGCAGTTATGAGGGCCGCAGCCATGCGGCGCGCACGTGCTTTCTCCGATACGCGCAAATGCGGAAGTGGCGTCGTTAGCGTTCGCGCGTCTACACGCCCACAAAAAAAATGGCGTCAAGGAGCAGGAAGCCCGCCTTCAGCTACAGGGAGCTGTGCCTCCTGGCCTCCCTTATTGGCCCGAAACAAACAATCCTTTTCCCAGGGCCCTCCAGGAGGATAAACATGGGGAAGGTGCTGAGGGCCTGGGAGAGGGTGACCAGGCGCTTTAACCGTGAGGCAGACCACCCACGTGAGGTAAGTGAATGGCCACAGGTCACAAAACCATATACACAGACAGGGTTGATGTCAGCTGTCCATGCTGTTGTGTGTAAGTAGCCTAGATAAATTACGTGTAGTAGGGAAACCACATGCCAGATGCATTGTGTACCACATCTGAGTGTGTGCCCATGTAGCCATGTTCAGATCCATGTGCCCACAGAGGGCATGATGACCCCATGGCGTCATGACAGCTGCTGGCATTGATGTACTACAGACCACTGTAACACAGCTAGGCCAACCATCAGCCTAAGGAGTGTCTAGAATCACCATGTGCTGATGGAGGTATCTGCATCTGGAGGGTAACACATAGGGGCAACCATCAGGGGTCGTGGAACCTTCAGCACAAAGGCCCTGACGCACACAGGTGGCCAGGGGTTGTTAACAAATGTGGTATAATACATTCCCCTCCCCTCAGGGCTACAGAGAGCCACTCAAAGTGTGCCCTGGCAACCTGGAGATATAGATCTGCGCCCTCATGTACTATGAAACATAACCCATATCTCCAGGAGGTCAGAGAGGCCATCCAAGTGGGTCCCCTATCACCCTGGGCCTATGGTTGTGTGTCCTAATGTAGTTTGAACCCTCCTCCCTAACTCCAGGAGTGCAGAGAGGCCATCCAAGTGGGCTCTCTATCACCCTGGAGCTATGGATCTGTGTCCTAATGTAGTTTGAACCCTCCACCCTAACTCCAGGAGTGCAGAGAGGCCATCCAAGTGGGGTCCCCTATCACCCTGGGCCTATGGTTGTGTGTCCTAATGTAGTTTGAACCCTCCTCCCTAACTCCAGGAGTGCAGAGAGGCCATCCAAGTGGGCTCTCTATCACCCTGGAGCTATGGATCTGTGTCCTAATGTAGCTTGAACCCCCCTCCCTAACTCCAGGAGTGCAGAGAGGCCATCCAAGTGGGCTCTCTATCACCCTGGAGCTATGGATCTGTGTCCTAATGTAGTTTGAACCCTCCTCCCTAACTCCAGGAGTGCAGAGAGGCCATCCAAGTGGGCTCTCTATCACCCTGGAGCTATGGATCTGTGTCCGAATGTAGTTTGAACCCTCCACCCTAACTCCAGGAGTGCAGAGAGGCCATCCAAGTGGGGTCCCCTATCACCCTGGGCCTATGGTTGTGTGTCCTAATGTAGTTTGAACCCTCCTCCCTAACTCCAGGAGTGCAGAGAGGCCATCCAAGTGGGCACTCTATCACCCTGGAGCTATGGATCTGTGTCCTAATGTAGTTTGAACCCTCCACCCTAACTCCAGGAGTGCAGAGAGGCCATCCAAGTGGGGTCCCCTATCACCCTGGGCCTATGGTTGTGTGTCCTAATGTAGTTTGAACCCTCCACCCTAACTCCAGGAGTGCAGAGAGGCCATCCAAGTGGGGTCCCCTATCACCCTGGGCCTATGGTTGTGTGTCCTAATGTAGTTTGAACCCTCCACCCTAACTCCAGGAGTGCAGAGAGGCCATCCAAGTGGGTCCCCCATCACCCTGGGCCTATGGTTGTGTGTCCCAATGTAGTTTGAAACCCTCCTCCCTAACTCCAGGAGTGCAGAGAGGCCATCCAAGTGGGCTCTCTATCACCCTGGAGCTATGGATCTGTGTCCTAATGTAGTTTGAACCCTCCTCCCTAACTCCAGGAGTGCAGAGAGGCCATCCAAGTGGGCTCTCTATCACCCTGGAGCTATGGATCTGTGTCCTAATGTAGTTTGAACCCTCCTCCCTAACTCCAGGAGTGCAGAGAGGCCATCCAAGTGGGCTCTCTATCACCCTGGAGCTATGGATCTGTGTCCTAATGTAGTTTGAACCCTCCTCCCTAACTCCAGGAGTGCAGAGAGGCCATCCAAGTGGGCTCTCTATCACCCTGGAGCTATGGATCTGTGTCCTAATGTAGTTTGAACCCTCCTCCCTAACTCCAGGAGTGCAGAGAGGCCATCCAAGTGGGCTCTCTATCACCCTGGAGCTATGGATCTGTGTCCTAATGTAGTTTGAACCCTCCTCCCTAACTCCAGGAGTGCAGAGAGGCCATCCAAGTGGGCTCTCTATCACCCTGGAGCTATGGATCTGTGTCCTAATGTAGTTTGAACCCTCCTCCCTAACTCCAGGAGTGCAGAGAGGCCATCCAAGTGGGCTCTCTATCACCCTGGAGCTATGGATCTGTGTCCTAATGTAGTTTGAACCCTCCTCCCTAACTCCAGGAGTGCAGAGAGGCCATCCAAGTGGGCTCTCTATCACCCTGGAGCTATGGATCTGTGTCCTAATGTAGTTTGAACCCTCCTCCCTAACTCCAGGAGTGCAGAGAGGCCATCCAAGTGGGCTCTCTATCACCCTGGAGCTATGGATCTGTGTCCTAATGTAGTTTGAACCCTCCTCCCTAACTCCAGGAGTGCAGAGAGGCCATCCAAGTGGGTCCCCCATCACCCTGGGCCTATGGTTGTGTGTCCTAATGTAGTTTGAACCCTCCTCCCTAACTCCAGGAGTGCAGAGAGGCCATCCAAGTGGGCTCTCTATCACCCTGGAGCTATGGATCTGTGTCCTAATGTAGTTTGAACCCTCCTCCCTAACTCCAGGAGTGCAGAGAGGCCATCCAAGTGGGCTCTCTATCACCCTGGAGCTATGGATCTGTGTCCTAATGTAGTTTGAACCCTCCTCCCTAACTCCAGGAGTGCAGAGAGGCCATCCAAGTGGGTCCCCTATCACCCTGGGCCTATGGTTGTGTGTCCTAATGTAGTTTGAACCCTCCTCCCTAACTCCAGGAGTGCAGAGAGGCCATCCAAGTGGGCTCTCTATCACCCTGGAGCTATGGATCTGTGTCCTAATGTAGTTTGAACCCTCCTCCCTAACTCCAGGAGTGCAGAGAGGCCATCCAAGTGGGCTCTCTATCACCCTGGAGCTATGGATCTGTGTCCTAATGTAGTTTGAACCCTCCTCCCTAACTCCAGGAGTGCAGAGAGGCCATCCAAGTGGGCTCTCTATCACCCTGGAGCTATGGATCTGTGTCCTAATGTAGTTTGAACCCTCCTCCCTAACTCCAGGAGTGCAGAGAGGCCATCCAAGTGGGCTCTCTATCACCCTGGAGCTATGGATCTGTGTCCTAATGTAGTTTGAACCCTCCTCCCTAACTCCAGGAGTGCAGAGAGGCCATCCAAGTGGGCTCTCTATCACCCTGGAGCTATGGATCTGTGTCCTAATGTAGTTTGAACCCTCCACCCTAACTCCAGGAGTGCAGAGAGGCCATCCAAGTGGGTCCCCCATCACCCTGGGCCTATGGTTGTGTGTCCTAATGTAGTTTGAACCCTCCTCCCTAACTCCAGGAGTGCAGAGAGGCCATCCAAGTGGGCTCTCTATCACCCTGGAGCTATGGATCTGTGTCCTAATGTAGTTTGAACCCTCCTCCCTAACTCCAGGAGTGCAGAGAGGCCATCCAAGTGGGCTCTCTATCACCCTGGAGCTATGGATCTGTGTCCTAATGTAGTTTGAACCCTCCTCCCTAACTCCAGGAGTGCAGAGAGGCCATCCAAGTGGGTCCCCTATCACCCTGGGCCTATGGTTGTGTGTCCTAATGTAGTTTGAACCCTCCTCCCTAACTCCAGGAGTGCAGAGAGGCCATCCAAGTGGGCTCTCTATCACCCTGGAGCTATGGATCTGTGTCCTAATGTAGTTTGAACCCTCCTCCCTAACTCCAGGAGTGCAGAGAGGCCATCCAAGTGGGCTCTCTATCACCCTGGAGCTATGGATCTGTGTCCTAATGTAGTTTGAACCCTCCTCCCTAACTCCAGGAGTGCAGAGAGGCCATCCAAGTGGGCTCTCTATCACCCTGGAGCTATGGATCTGTGTCCTAATGTAGTTTGAACCCTCCTCCCTAACTCCAGGAGTGCAGAGAGGCCATCCAAGTGGGCTCTCTATCACCCTGGAGCTATGGATCTGTGTCCTAATGTAGTTTGAACCCTCCTCCCTAACTCCAGGAGTGCAGAGAGGCCATCCAAGTGGGCTCTCTATCACCCTGGAGCTATGGATCTGTGTCCTAATGTAGTTTGAACCCTCCTCCCTAACTCCAGGAGTGCAGAGAGGCCATCCAAGTGGGCTCTCTATCACCCTGGAGCTATGGATCTGTGTCCTAATGTAGTTTGAACCCTCCTCCCTAACTCCAGGAGTGCAGAGAGGCCATCCAAGTGGGCTCTCTATCACCCTGGAGCTATGGATCTGTGTCCTAATGTAGTTTGAACCCTCCTCCCTAACTCCAGGAGTGCAGAGAGGCCATCCAAGTGGGCACACAATCACCCTGGGCCTATGGTTGTGTGTCCCAATGTAGTTTGAACCCTCCTCCCTAACTCCAGGAGTGCAGAGAGGCCATCCAAGTGGGCTCTCTATCACCCTGGAGCTATGGATCTGTGTCCTAATGTAGTTTGAACCCTCCACCCTAACTCCAGGAGTGCAGAGAGGCCATCCAAGTGGGTCCCCTATCACCCTGGGCCTATGGTTGTGTGTCCTAATGTAGTTTGAACCCTCCTCCCTAACTCCAGGAGTGCAGAGAGGCCATCCAAGTGGGCTCTCTATCACCCTGGAGCTATGGATCTGTGTCCTAATGTAGTTTGAACCCTCCTCCCTAACTCCAGGAGTGCAGAGAGGCCATCCAAGTGGGCTCTCTATCACCCTGGAGCTATGGATCTGTGTCCTAATGTAGTTTGAACCCTCCTCCCTAACTCCAGGAGTGCAGAGAGGCCATCCAAGTGGGCTCTCTATCACCCTGGAGCTATGGATCTGTGTCCTAATGTAGTTTGAACCCTCCACCCTAACTCCAGGAGTGCAGAGAGGCCATCCAAGTGGGCTCTCTATCACCCTGGAGCTATGGATCTGTGTCCTAATGTAGTTTGAACCCTCCTCCCTAACTCCAGGAGTGCAGAGAGGCCATCCAAGTGGGCTCTCTATCACCCTGGAGCTATGGATCTGTGTCCTAATGTAGTTTGAACCCTCCTCCCTAACTCCAGGAGTGCAGAGAGGCCATCCAAGTGGGCTCTCTATCACCCTGGAGCTATGGATCTGTGTCCTAATGTAGTTTGAACCCTCCACCCTAACTCCAGGAGTGCAGAGAGGCCATCCAAGTGGGTCCCCTATCACCCTGGGCCTATGGTTGTGTGTCCTAATGTAGTTTGAACCCTCCTCCCTAACTCCAGGAGTGCAGAGAGGCCATCCAAGTGGGCTCTCTATCACCCTGGTGCTATGGTTGTGTGTCCTAATGTAGTTTGAACCCTCCTCCCTAACTCCAGGAGTGCAGAGAGGCCATCCAAGTGGGCTCTCTATCACCCTGGAGCTATGGATCTGTGTCCTAATGTAGTTTGAACCCTCCTCCCTAACTCCAGGAGTGCAGAGAGGCCATCCAAGTGGGGGCGCTATCACCCTGGAGCTATGGATCTGTGTCCTAATGTAGTTTGAACCCTCCTCCCTAACTCCAGGAGTGCAGAGAGGCCATCCAAGTGGGCTCTCTATCACCCTGGAGCTATGGATCTGTGTCCTAATGTAGTTTGAACCCTCCTCCCTAACTCCAGGAGTGCAGAGAGGCCATCCAAGTGGGCTCTCTATCACCCTGGAGCTATGGATCTGTGTCCTAATGTAGTTTGAACCCTCCTCCCTAACTCCAGGAGTGCAGAGAGGCCATCCAAGTGGGCTCTCTATCACCCTGGAGCTATGGATCTGTGTCCTAATGTAGTTTGAACCCTCCTCCCTAACTCCAGGAGTGCAGAGAGGCCATCCAAGTGGGCTCTCTATCACCCTGGAGCTATGGATCTGTGTCCTAATGTAGTTTGAACCCTCCTCCCTAACTCCAGGAGTGCAGAGAGGCCATCCAAGTGGGCTCTCTATCACCCTGGAGCTATGGATCTGTGTCCTAATGTAGTTTGAACCCTCCTCCCTAACTCCAGGAGTGCAGAGAGGCCATCCAAGTGGGCTCTCTATCACCCTGGAGCTATGGATCTGTGTCCTAATGTAGTTTGAACCCTCCTCCCTAACTCCAGGAGTGCAGAGAGGCCATCCAAGTGGGCTCTCTATCACCCTGGAGCTATGGATCTGTGTCCTAATGTAGTTTGAACCCTCCTCCCTAACTCCAGGAGTGCAGAGAGGCCATCCAAGTGGGGACACAATCACCCTGGGGCTATGGATCTGTGTCCGAATGTAGTTTGAACCCTCCTCCCTAACTCCAGGAGTGCAGAGAGGCCATCCAAGTGGGCTCTCTATCACCCTGGAGCTATGGATCTGTGTCCTAATGTAGTTTGAACCCTCCTCCCTAACTCCAGGAGTGCAGAGAGGCCATCCAAGTGGGCTCTCTATCACCCTGGAGCTATGGATCTGTGTCCTAATGTAGTTTGAACCCTCCTCCCTAACTCCAGGAGTGCAGAGAGGCCATCCAAGTGGGTCCCCTATCACCCTGGGCCTATGGTTGTGTGTCCAATGTAGTTTGAACCCTCCTCCCTAACTCCAGGAGTGCAGAGAGGCCATCCAAGTGGGTTGTCTGCCACCATGGAGATAGGTATGCATGTGACAGTGTAGGCTAACACATCCACCAATCCCCAGTTGTCTGTCCAGCCCATCACAGTATGCCACAGTCACCCTGGTGATATGGTGCAGTGTGAGGTTGGTGTTCAGTCAATTATCTGTACCACATGCAGGCCTGATACATGCATCTGGCGTCCAGGGTGTCACCATGTTGCAATGCTGTATCTTGCTGATGATATGCCGTAGGACACCCAATACCGTGGTGGCTAATAGCTTATTGTAACGGAGGTTATCTCAGTCCCATATGTCACCTAGGGTATAGTGGTCTGGTTGCAACTCACACCTGCCCTATGTGGCACATAGTCCAACACACGCACTGTACATGTATGGACATGTTATGGTAGATGCTGATATGGTTGTGCGTTCACAAAAGCTATCACACAGTAGCCTCGAGATGGAAGCCCAAACCCTTGCGAGAGGGACATGAGCACAGCTATGTATGCAGAATTGATGTTTACCTACACAAATGCCTACAGGCACAATGACCCTTTGTCTACATGTACCTCACAGCTGCCTCTGGGGGGTTCCAGACACACATCCAGGTTGCACACTACAGCCTATCATCCACAAATGTACAGGGGCCGAAACAGCACATATCCGTGTAATGTGTCATTGTCCGTAGTGTGTGCACGCACATCTCATAGAACCCTCAGGGACACAGGTCAGAGGAACATAAAACCACCCGAGAAGCTGGAAGGTGACAGATGCATGTCCACCATCGCCAGTATGCTGTGTCTCACAGTCGTCAAGGTACGTCTGATGTAGCTATCAGTAGCCCTATGACATACAGGACACACAACTCATGTGTTGGGTCAGGTAATTACATCCATGGCCATCTAGATATCCATGTGTCATGGACCTGCCCCCTGCCACGGTGCTCAGGGCAAACCACTCAATGTCACATGTATGTGAACACAAACATGTTTACCGTTACATCTGGGTGCCATTGCGTTTGGATTGCATGACATGTACAGTTAATGTGACCCCACATGTATCTAATGTAATACCTACTGGGCTAAAGGCCTCCCCATGGACATCCACATTGGCCAAACAAATGTGCCATGCCAATGCCATGTCTGTCAAGGGTGCCAAAGGGAGACGTCCCCATGCATTTAGGGAGACATGGACATTGCTCATAGGTGTCGCTGCACACATGTCCACACCCACATTGAGGCATGTATGTGGCACTGGGGACAGATATTCACCTGGAATAGGCATGAGGGCACTGACCCATATCTGTCTGTGATGCAGTGAGCAAGACAGTATGCGACTGCTCCCCCCCATCCACCATAAAAGCCTATGGGAGTACCCCACAGCTCATGTGGCCTGCCCTGTTGAAAAGCCCAATTGCTGCTCCCCAGTGCATAATGTCACGGAAAAATGTCATCTCTGTGTCCGTCTAAGTGCAATACACCTGTATGGGAAAGCAACCCCTGTGTGTGTCACTGCTGAGGGCCCCACTAACTGTGACACTGGTGTATCTGATATCCCAGCACTAGTAGCTGTGTTGACATGATTCAAAGACAACACCAGGGGAACACTGAGAATTACCCAAATACGTTGCTCTTCTATGTATGCATAGGCCCAAACCATGCCATTAGCATGGAGAACACACCATGTGCGGGAGGACATGCTCCAGGAGTGCCAAACACACATTGGTCACTGTCAGCCATGCCTAGTGTGCTGACTGCCAAGGCCCCACATGTGACCTGTCACCATGATTGACCAGTGGGATGGCATCCAGGGGTGTGGTTTGGCCGAGACGTCCAGCCATGCGCAAACACCCCCCACCCCCCACAATGTGGCTGTGTTGGTAGCCATTTCCCCAGTGTTTCACCATGTGTCGTGTGGATCACATCTAGACCAACATATTGTGGCATGTTCCCAGAGGGACATAAACCCCACAACATAGGGATGCCCTGGCAGTGGCACTGACAAATGCAGTTGGTGACAACAGCTCTGGTGTTACCACCAGGCCCAACAAAGGGAGTCAATAACCACTATACCAGTGGGGAGTCGGCACATGCGTCATAACACCACGTGTTTAGCATTGGGGCATGGGATGTGTCCATGACAACTGCAAAGGCATAGCAGGTGTCACTAGCACACAGATTGATGTGGCAAAGACACGGGCCTGCAGCCATCCCTAGTACACCAGGGTACCAGACAACCCCCCAGGACACACATATTGTGTCATTGGCACACACAATGTTTTGGCGCACAGCATGGGCATATGGACCCTCAATGCAGATGTCTATTGTGTGGGACACATTGGTACCATGTAAATGCAGACACTACGCGCCTGTGTTCCAACACTGCATGCTCCCAAAAACCACAGGGACAACATATGTGCAATCCCCCTAGGTGCCTAGAGAATGGGACGGCTCAGAGTCCAGTAATGTGAATTGCAAGGGGGTGCCAGCATGTCCAAAATGGAAAGTAGTCACACCCTAAGTTCAGACCCACTGGGGGCTGGCCTGGCCTGTGGACATGTTCCACTCAGTTGCAGTCGAAAATGAGATGCAACACAGGGGACATGAGGCTGATATCCATCCATAGCCACATACGCCAGGGGAGGGTCCCACCCTGGCTGGACATCAAGACATACAGGATAACACCCTGAACAGGAGGGGATATCCCCCCCCAAACCCTACCCACATGGCACAGTTTGTGAGAATAACTAGGCAGCGTTAGACGTTAGCAGTGGTGCAAAATGGAAAGCCCCCTGTGCACCCCATTGTGGTGTAGTCGGTTATGTTCACAACACAATGTCACAGATGACATGTTGTCAGACACTCTGTTACTGGTGTATGAACACAGCTTGTGTGGCTGCTGTGTGTGCCATGGATCCCTGCCCTCACACAGGATACTGTCCCAAACAAGGTTGCAGGGGATGTATTGGAATGGCGTCTCATGAACATGTAGAGCACCTAGATGTGGCCCTCCCATATGACATGGGGAAGGTATGGTACGTGCCTGACAGTCATGGTTGTAGCGAGGGCAAATGATGGCAAAAGGTTATCATTGGGCTGGTGTGGACACATGGGGTGAGTCCCTGCCCCTGACATTGTGGCATATGCCTCCAAAAGTGACATGTCTGTCACACGATAATGTCTGATACACCCACTGTATGTGTGTCTGACTGTCATGGACAATGTGACAGCAAGGATCTATGAGGTGGATGCTGACACGTCTGGCTTGTGCAGGGTGGTCAAACAGTACTACACAGCAAATGCAAGGACAACAATGACTACACACTGTGCATGTCTAATGTAGCCCATCGGTCATATGGCCATCATGGACCACACCCAGCTCTACATGACAGAAATGTACATGTTCCACACACCAACATATCTGGGAAACAACCAGGCGTAACTTGTACAGTCGCAATACCAAATAGAGGACATCCCACCACCTGGTCAGGTACATCCCCACCGCCCTGCAAACCACTGACAGAGATATGGGACAGCTCATGATCACCATGTACCCCCATGCATGTGTGTTGCTACACACCATAGGGGGACTGGACACTGTCAACCATGGGAGGTGGCCCATGCAAAACACCCAAACACACCCACCCTTCACAACACAATGTGAGGACATATCTCATACTATCACCCCTGCATGCCGTGTGGGAGCTGGCCACACTAGCTTACAAGGGGTACAAGTAGGGGCATCGCAGCAGGCGGGTTGTGTATGACACATCCCCAATATGCGCCTAAGCAACACTACATGAGGGCACACACACATAGGGATGCGATGTGTTATGGTGCTGCTGTGACAGACCAGGTACACACATGGCTGTCCATGAGGCAACACCCATAGAGGGGGACACAGAAGCCAACTGTGTAGGTGAGCTGCCCCACAGGGGATACACACTATGGGTATCATACAGTGGCAAACGCTCAGAGTTGGTCACCTCCAGCGTTCACCATGTCCTGCCCCTTCCGGGATACATCAAACACACACACACCTTTGACAGCTGCTGTCATTGCACAGCAGGGATGTGACCTACAATGCACACCATGTGCCCTAGGTGATCTTCCCTCCCTCATCCCCTCTGTCTCTGTGACGTCCCACCTATGGCCACTCGTCTACACCCCTGTCTCTCACAGTCACCCCCACCAGTCCACCGTTCTGACAGGTTGTTGTGGGGATATGGGTGAGGAGCAGCATGCAGTCACTTTGTGATGCTGATGTGTGATGCCCTACATGACAGTGCAGGTGGATGTAAGCTATGCTCATGTCATACGGCAGTGACACCTATGTGCTAACCTATTTGCACATGTGGGAGGGACTGACTGCTGGAGGTCGGTTACTATGCTCTATATGCCCCAAACAGCAGGGGTGGGGGAGTAGCATGGTGTGGGCCAGACAAGTCAACGTATGTTCACCCATAGCCCCAGTGACAGGTGGTATGTGTTGACACCTGACAACCTTTGCATATCCACAGGTGGAGGACCTGAGGAAGAAGGGGCGCGAACTTCGCAAATTCCACCCGGAGTTCCTCACACGTGCCTGCAGGGAGCGCCAGCACCACCACGATGGTGAGTATTGGAATGGGCAACTCACAGGTTCAGGTGTGCCATAGGGCCACCAGCCTGTCTCCCACCTGCATCTGCATATTTGGTATGTGACACACATGGACATCACCTGATGTATGTCATCCTTCACAGACAGTGATGCCAGCGACGCCTCGCCACACACCTCTGCCCACAGTCTCCGGAGGCCCACCACCTGGCACACAACCGAGGAGGAGGAGGAGGAGGTGGAGGAGGAGGACGACCAGCCTGGTGGGATGGAGCAGCCACATTCTGGACCAGAGAGGGCAGATGTGGTGGTGGTTTCCTCCAGTGATGTGGGAGAGGACGAGGAAGATGGCAGCAGGCACACCCCTAACCAGGGGCAGCATGGGGATGGGACAGAGGGGGGTGCAGGACAGAGGGGCAACGTGGGCAGGGGTGCAGGCAGGGAGGGGGGAGTTGGGGTGATTGTGTGGGCAGGGAGGGTGGGGGGTGGGTATGGAAGGAGCGGGGAGGGGTTGGGGTTGGTTGGGGGGGAACACAGCCCAGCAGAGGGCCACCGGGCACCAGTCCGGCATTGCAGGCGTCTGCACGGCACGGACGTGAGCACGATCGTGCGTCACCCAGGGCCACTGGTACACCTCATGCTCATGCCAGCACACAGACCACAGACAATGTGTGTCTGTGTGCTGGCAGGTGTATCGACGATGTGTGCATGGCCCTGGATGACGTACGACACGACATCCGTGTCGTGTTCCACGCCCTGCAGTGTTTGACTGGGGCTGTTCGGCAGGTGGCCAGTGATGTGGTGCATCTGGCATCCCGATGGCCACCTGCCGAACAGCATTACAGGTACCACGGCTGGCACCTGTGATGCCCCTATGTGCCCTCTGCTGCGCTGTGTTTCCCCCGCCCCCACCTCATGCGTGTGTTTATGTTGGGCATGTTGGCCATTGTGTGACAGTTTGTTATAATAAACATGTTTTGAACCTGCCTCACTGGTCACGTGTGTACCTTCACCACACAACATGTAGGCAAGCATGGGAAGGTCCATACACCTGGTTGGACATGTAGCGTGGCCATGGCCATCATAATGTTACCTGCACCACATGCGTAGCTGTGTGATGAACATCTGTGCATAGGAATGGGACATGGGTAACCACAGGTCATGTTGCTGTTAATATCTCCCGCCTAAACAGTCATGTCACAGGGATGTGTCTGTCCCCACAACAATTGCTGGTGCAGAGCAGCATCGCACACACGCATGACACCCATGTGTCCCTCTGACACATGTGTGCCATGGAGGGGCGGGACACGCATGTCACCCCTGCCAATGACAGGGCCAATGGCCACAGAGCCTCACCCAATGTGCACAGTATCAGGGGGTGTGACCGTGGAATGGCCACGATAGTGTTGTTGTAACCCTGCAGCTGCCCACAATGTGGCATTGGGCCTATGTGAACATTGGTGTATTGCAGCCAAGGGCCAATGCACAGATCGTATGCAGTTATGAAATATATTTATTTTAGTTATTTATTTATTTAACATTTGCTTCTATACCGCGCTATTAAAATCAGCGCGGTGTACATCAAACAGGCATACTATGTGCAATGCCATGTGTGCAGTAATACAAGACAGTATGGACACCCCGGCAATACCGGGCCAGATCTGAACCCCTCAGGTAATGGTCAGGGCATGCATGTGCACACAAACTATGCTATAAAAAGGAGAGAAACATTGGACGGAGACTTTATATGTATGCAATGTTACAGTAATAGGTATTGCACTATTGGCGACGGCGCTGCCTCTCACGTCTGGCACGCTGCAAAATACGTTCCCCTGCAGCTGGCCCCACACGGTCATCTTGTGCCTGTGGCGGGGGTGTGGGTGGTGGTGGTGGTGGCGGTGTGGGCGGCAGGGGCGGTGGTGCCATCCTTTCCAGGGCAGCTTGGATGCACTCCATGGCCACACACATCCTCCCATAAGGCATATCTTGGATGTGTTGGCGCAGAAGCACCACCTCCTGTATGAGGCTTTCTCCATTGTGCCGTATAGCTGCAAGTTCCTGACGAATGCCTGTGTGGGGAAGAGATGGTGGTCATTGAGTTACCTGTGGCGGGTACAATTGTCAAGCAGATCTAGGCAAAACATATCACACAAATACCCTTTGCATGGTACAAACTGTACTACTGAGATGCATATTTTGATGTATAGAAACATTACACACAGGACATACACCATGTACGTTTTGCTAAGGAAGCCTATCATGGCTCAGGTAGGAGTTATAGAAAGGGTGATGTGACTCTGAACAAGACTCCTGTCAGTCCTGGTAGAGGTAATAACACATAGCTCACACATAAAAGACTACCAGTCCCAGAATGCACCAGGTGTCCAGCATCCATGAGGGGGGCTGAAGTGAGAATACATGTGTTCAATCAAGAGAGCTATGAGGTAATCCCTAGGCACTCATCTCAAAGGGCAGGGCCTGATTCAGCACAGCTGCGCTGTGATAGGGAGGAGCACACATCAAGACAGCATAACAATAGAGCTGCTTCTACAGATAGCAGCTACAGCAAGACCTACAAGCTCCAGTCCAGCTACAAGCTACAGCCCAGCTACAAGCTCCAGCCCAGCTACAGCAAGGGCTACAGGTTCCAATATCACCTGTAGAAGCAGAGGCCAAGCAAAACGGATAGAGAAGGAAGGAAACCCTCTGGAAGGAAGAGCAGAAAGGCCATTGAGAGATCTAGGAGAGTCCAAGGCAGTACCTATACTGGGAGGTATTCCAAGTGCCAGCAGAGACCATTGGACTGGGGTCACCCAGAGGAATGGAGTGGCAGAGATAGGAATCACCCGTGGCTACTGGTGAGAGAGAAGACTGCACGTGGAAGGGACCATAGGACCTATGCCAGAAGGTATGTGAGAGGAGATCCAGTGTCCAGGGATAACGATTGGAAGGCTGGACATAAGAACTGGAGTACATACTGGCCAGGCTATACAGAGATGAACCATGGCAGCAAGGGCGGTTCAGGTATGAACACTGATCCCGACCCTATCTCTAATAGTGAATGGCAGCAGGGCAATGAGCATTCTCTTGATAGTTCCCTACTGAAAGACTCATCTGTGCTATTTTATGATAGTCACCCTATGCTTATTGATGAGGGGGAAATCACAGCAGATGAAACTATTGTTTACATGGAGTGTTCTCTATCAAAGTGCGATTGCTAGCTCTCTGTGAGGAAACACATCAGCCATCACAAAGAAACCTAACCTTGTTCTTTATTGCACTACGAACAGTTCCTAAAGCAGGATATGGCCTCACACAGTATCAGCCAGCCAGCTCAGGGTTTTCAGCTGGGGAATTGATATTAATGAAAGCTGCACCTAATTGTGTGTGTGAGCAAGGAGAGAATCACTGCAGGATCTGTGTGGGACATAAGCAGAGGTTAACCTAAGCAGCAAGGTGTATTCATTATTTGTGACCTTTCATTTGGTATTCTTTGCTAGGAAAACATTAGCTAATTGCCTGACAGGGTGAAGGTTGTTTTCATGAGTTGATTTGTGACTTTATGTTATCAATTTAAATACTGCACGCAAGTAACCTCATTTATATGCTACCAAGCATACTTGTGCTGGGTGAATTAAACCCCATCAATATAAGACGTTGGTTATTGGCTTTACCACTGGTTCCACAACAAAGGTATTGTCTCCGGCTGTGTTTGTGGTAAATGAACTACATTACCCACAATACCTTTCATGTATCATATGAATATATGCATCATCATGATTGGGTAGGTTCACACACTAGGCAGCCGTCTGAGAACGTGCTGTGAGACACAGGCACACGGATACACTGTGTGTGCAAGAACTAGACAACGTCCATCAGATGTACCAGTACTATTAGAGACAGACAGCAGATAAGTGTACATTGTGTGGGTGGCTGGAGGGTGTGCGACTGACTGCAACAACACCAGGGGATACACAATGAGTAGGAGATATGGGATGCATACAGGCAGGGAACGTTGGGGTCGAGCAGATGGACACACACACCGGCCATGTGACCAGTGCAGTGCTCATGACAATGTGCGATGGGGTGTGAACAGCGGTTCCCAGAACATACCCAGGGCTGACCCAACACTCCCACATGTGGGTGACAGCTAAGGTTCTCTCACAACACCAACCCCTCCCGGGGGTGACCCCAGTGGGCAGAAAACAGTGCATGTACACCTTGGGGCCCATGTTGTGTGCCCTCAAGGGCCACGGTGATGTAGTCCTGCTGCTGCACAGGGTCCCAGACTCCAGACGTACATGTACAGGGGTATGCTAGGCATGCAAATGCTAGTGACAGGCCTCAGATAAGTGTGTTCAGCCCTGGATATAGGAGAGTGGGCCATCCCTGATTGTGCCTGGCAGCAGGCAAGGCAGGGGTGAGGTGTGAAGCGGGTCACATCACATCACGGGCCCTATTGACATGTGTTGTTCCACGGTGCAATATTAGCATCCATCCAAATGCAGACAGCAGTGTTGCATATTGCATTGCTCCTGCTGACACACAGCCCTGGGTAGGAAAGAGGACACACGGTGTACCCGTACATGGGGGATGGCTCACCTAAGCATACATCCCAAGGGAAACATAGCTCACAAACAAACACATCCAATGCTAGCCTACAGGCACACCCAGTCGCCACAAACACGGGAGGGTGACAGAAGGTGTACATGTGAGGGCGGCAACATGGCAGGCATCTCAACTGTGGCAGTCGACAGGTGAGGGTAGCCCAGGGCATACACCAACCACGAGACAATGTGCTGTGGAGGCAAGAGCCTGGTGAGCACTATGACACAGGGATGCTGCGTAGTCCAGTAGTGGATACAGCAATGCAGGGCTCAGACATCTTGGTATCCCGAGGTGGATAACCCAAACCTACAGTGCAAGTACCAGGGTCAGAGGGGGGAATGAAATGTGTGAGGATCCCAGGTACTACAGCTGTCACTTGGAGACCAACCGTCCAAACCACGGGCATGGGGCAAAACATTTTCCACGGCCTAGGAATGGAATGATGTGAGGACTCACGTTACAACACACGTCACCTATGTATGATCCCTCCGGGGAAAGAGGGCATGTGTCTGTGAGATATGTCAAGAGGGAGGACGGAATCCCTAGTGGGCGAATGAGCAGTCTGCTCACACCAAGCCACAGGCCAGATGTCCCTGGGTGTATACCAGCCCCTGCGTCGCACAGCACAGAGGGTGAGCTAGCAGTTGCATTTGGCACACGAACGTACGTATCACCTGGTCATGTCATGGAATGTGCCTTTGCCAGGGCCAATGTATAGCATCTGTAGTGGGTGTGGTGGGTCAAAATATGGAATGTGTGTCTGCCGTCTATAGGCTATTGTGGACGCCAGGGGAAGGTGAGCACAACCTGACCTGTCCATACAGCCATTGCTCACATGCTGGACCTGTATGAGACTGCTGTTCATCGACCTGACTACCATGCCACATGGCATCACAAGGTATTCCCCAGCGGATGAGCGCAACTGTACATACATGTTTGAATGGGCATGTTACCGTGAGTGCGAACTGTTTTTTTCACGTGAACTGTCTGGATCTGCAATGTCAGGAGGGTGCTGAATAGTCTGTTGCTGTCGCAGCTTAACGTTTCCTTTTGGGGATGTAGGTTTGGGATTTGGGATATTGTGTCTGTTTGGGGTCAGGGGAACCTATACCGGGTCTGCCTGTGTAGCTGCTGACCCCAAAACGCAACTTGGCCTCATCACAGGTTACCTGTGTGATGCCATACAGTTTGGACTCCACTTTATGTCCCCCCAGCCACATCACCTGATGGCCTCATCCACAATGCTGATGCAAGGACACGTAATGTGGCGTATAGACCCTAATGGCCATCCGCCTCAGACGACTGTACATTAGGAATATACATGTGCGGGACAGCGTCGCCACTCTGGCTGTATGTCACACAGCCAACCCTAGTTGTGGGCATTCAGGTGACCGCAGGGGCGTGTTGCCCCCCAAAAACAGGGGAAAGGAACATCTGATTCTGTCCAGTGTGCATATAGTGCTCTCTGTGTGTATGAGGCACTGTACACGATAATGTCGTCTATGATGCTGTGTGGACACCTGTTGATAAAGCCTATGTGGGATGGGGCCATTATCACGTTGCATATCACACATATGTCCCGCCTGTGTATGTGAACCCTGATTTGCGCTGCTGCACGGTACAGTTGTCACAATGTAGCAATGGCACATGGGTGTGCTACAGTCAGGGGGCCTAGACCTTCCTGTTATATGTTCACCATTTTGTGTACCCTCACAAACAGAGGCACCTGACGCATCAGTACTGTTACATCTGCATCTGTAGCTGTACACACTCTCTTGGCTGTCAGGCTGTGTGTAACAGTGTCATTGGGCAACAAAGGCACAAAGATTAGGTAACTCAAATGTGTAATGTGTAATGTGGACACGCATATCACAGCTGTAGAGGGTATGCTGTCACATACACCACATACACACCCCTGAGATGGATTAGAGGTGTGTGTGTTTTGTGTGTGGTGGCCACGCCCCCTCCACATCTCCCTCTTAGCTGTGCACAGGTGTGTGGGCAAACACACTGCACAGTATACATAGGGGATGTATACCCTGTGGCACAGTGCTTGCTTGCTGGTACTGGTCTGGCACAGCAATTGTGTGTCATGATATATAGGATGCTGTGCATGTGTGGCTCACACTTTGATTCCCATGCCAGCACTGTGTTGCACATAGTGCACGCTGATGTGTGTCACAAAGATAGCTTCTGTAACAACAAGTGTCTTTGTGTGGCATCTTAAACCTTGACAGGCCTGCCCCAGGGTGCACATCTGTGAGCCTATGTACACACAGCATAGTGATGGTTAATGGAAGGAATGTTAATTACCCACCTTCATTGTCGCGTTGCGATGCAGCACCACGGGCACGCAGCTCATGTAGTAGCACATCCTCGCCAGTTTCGTTGCGCCTTGGTGCTGCTGCAGCATATCCTGCTGCAGACAACATTGGTGGTGTGGGGCTCCGTGGAGGTCCCATGTGACCCTCCCGGGGACCAGGCCTCTCCCCCTGGCGACTACTCCCCACATCAACCACCGTATCAGGGCTCTCTGTTCCAGGTGCGTGCCACACCTCCTCTTCCCCCTCCTCCTGCTCCAGCTCCTCCTCCTCCTCTTCCTCCTCCTGCTCCACATGTGTCGGCAATGTACTATAGTCACCTGTATTGTGTGCACACACAGATAAATACATATGTGTAAGCTGTACAGCAACATCTACGTGTGTGATCCAGACCACCCATATGTGATATTCAGAGTACCCTGAATGTGTGGTACATACAGAGCCCCCACATACCTATCGCCCACAACCATGTACCTGTGTCATTAAAACTGGTCTGGGAGTCAGCCGTGCATGCCCTGTGTGGCCTCCAGGTTTGACTATATCCTCATATGGCCATCTATTCAGCAGTCGATCCCACACCCCATGTGTGTAATGTATGTGCTGACAGGGCTACACAGCACCAACAGGTACTCCATCCTTGACAGTCTAGGTTTGGGTGTGCATGCCATTGCTCACGGCATATTCACATGGGACATACTGTCTCCCCAGTGCTACATGTACCTTCCACGAACCTACAATGTAGGACGATACCACTGCAGAGGATCCTGAGACAATTGACAGGCACATGTAGCAGTGTGCGTAGAGTATGTCAGATAAACAGGAAACAGTCACACACAAATGCACAGTGACAGATGAGATGACATAGGGCAGTGATGGTGCAGTTGTGTAGGGGCTTCTACTCCATGACATGTCTGGAACAGTGTCACACACTGCTGGGATGTGTACCACATGTTGGATGTCTCCCTGTACCCTAGGTGGGGGCCATGGATAAACACGCCAATACAGGGCTAGCTGCAACTGAGAGGGTACACAACATGTCTCATGGTGGACATATGTCATCATCAGAGCACAGGTCATGTGTTACTGCAGCCACAGGGTCAGGGGAAAGGGTGACACATCTGCCCTTCGGTCATGTTAGTACGTGTATTGACACACCTGGCCAGGACATTTCCCATAACATGTGTCAGGGAATATCTATGCCCGCACTGCTGTACTGTCTGCCTGCTGTACTGGCAGGTGTGGATACTAGGCTACCCATGGTGCACCACCACCCATACTCTGTGCTGTCCCCGTCCCCCCCAACAGTCACATGTCACCACATTTGACTGGCCATGTACATGTGTGAGTGTGACGTAGGGGAGGGTGATAGCACTGAGCCAGACTGCAAGTGAATGGGTATGTGCATTACCTCTACACATGCCACAGATACATGATCCCCACGATCCCTAGTCCTGTTAAACCTACCCGCTCAGAAGTTGTATGGGATGTGTGTTAAGGATGTACTATCCCTGATACGTTGGGGGGGGGGCCCCGTCAGGATAGTCATTGGCCATGGGGCTGGCAGCAAATCAAAGCCTATGTAGGGTACATGACAGCTGTGTATCACACAGCTACATATTTGTCCCTCTGTGTATTGCATCTTGTGGTGTTTTTGTGGTGTGACATGGGGGGGGGGGGAATTGTGACATGATTGCACACACAACGTCCATGTGGACAGATGTCGTCCAGGTGTAAGGTTCTGTTCATGCAGGTGCATGCACCCTTTTATATAGTTACAACACGGAACACATGTCCAATCAGCTAACACGCATCACCTTGTGAGAGGGGGATGACTGGGACACTGATGGACCACAGCACATCAGGGGGCTGACTGCCCGATGCAGGGGCAGCTTGCTAAACACAGAGAGACAGAGTGACAGAGGGTGGGTGGCAGGGAGCCAGGGGAGCTGAAGATGGGGATGTGAAACAATGTGAAGGCCAGGGACATGCACATTTTGCTGTAACATTTGGCTGTTTAGGGCAAGCAATGGCTAGCAGATGTCATATGGCACGGTCTTTGCAAACACACCAGCAGTTTTGCAGGGTGATCCTGTGACTGGCAAGACCATTCCGGAAAACGTGAGGTGTGTGTGCAGTGAGAGACACAGGAATGGTGTCCGGCCCTCTGGGGGGAACAGCTGACCCATGGGGGGGTGGACAGAGTGGGCACAAATATGCGTGGACTCCCCAGGACATGGTACATGGTGTCCCTCATCCCAGTGACAGTTTCTAGTAGCAGCACGGTTGGCTGACCACTGTCTTTCACCTAATTACAGGCAGACATTGAGAGGGCGGGTGCATGCAGGCTGACGTGGGTTGGGACATACCCAGAATATATCCACACACATCTGTGAGATGTACCATGTACTCTTGTGTACGTTAAACAACATATCTCTATGGAGGGGATATGATCCAGGGGGAATCTGAGTGTCGTACGTGTGAGACACGGTTCACGGACACGCCACATAATATTAACTAGTGTCATCCACTACTTGCATACACACACAGGTGTGAGAGGGGTACCAACAATGCATGACAGAGATGTGTAGACACAGATAACATCATGTGTCATCCACATCTGACATCTGCCAGCAATACCCTTGTCAAAGTGGGGTGAGCCCTGCAAACAGTCCAGCTGTACTGACGCCATAGTTACCCTGTAATGAGCTGTGAGATCCCATAGATGCGGATGACAGACATGGCCAGAGGTTTGTGCAATCATGGGGAACCCTCGTGGTTGCTATACCCTTGGCTTCCCAATGGTCAATGATTGTGTTGCATGACAAAGGGTTTGCAGAACGTGTCAGACTGACAGGGATTGTTACGGCAAGGCCTGGATGTTCCTCCACTATCCTCATACATCTGCTGTGTGTGTACCAGCCGTCAGTGATCCTGACAAGGGTCACATGACGCGGCTGGGTAACTGGGTTACAGTACAGGTACATTATAGTGTGTTTCCCATGTTTACAATACTCTGTAAAACATGAACAAATGACGGATTGTTAAATACAGTGTGGATGTATATTTCCGTATACTGCATTTGTGGTGACCATTCCCCTTCGCCCATACCCTGGCAAATACACATTCCATTACAACTGTTCCATGCCACCATGTGTTGGCAGACAGTAATCACCATCTACATATGATTACACGGGCCGCTTTATCATTCCACCCTCAGGGAAACAACCCCAGACACATTGCGCAAAACATCTCTGACCCTCACGTCTACCGACATAGTGTTCGCACTGTGTCTATGTGTTGGCCACCATAGGGTATGATGGGGTGTGCACACAGCCTCAGACACAAGGCTAACGACATCCTTGGAATGGGGAGATAGGTATGTGTGTGCATCTGCAAATGTCAGCTGTATACACATTGATCATCTCAGGGAGGTTATGCGATGTGATGGATATGCATGACATACTTACCTGCATGTGGATCTGCAGTATCCAGCAGCGCAGGCAGACCATAGGTGTAGACCGGACCGAGGCGTTCGGCCAGCTGTTGCTCCAGGGGCGTCAGCATGGCTGGCAGGGGGCCCCCTCCTCCTGTACCCCTAGCATGTTTTTTTCGGCACAGAGGTGCTGCCGTACACCTCTTTTGATGTCGGAATATCTTTTCTTCAGGCTATCTATGTCCCGTGGGGGGGCCCCTGCCTCTGCGACCCCTCGCTGGACCGCCTCCCACACCGCGTTACGCCCTGCTGTGCCTGTCCTTGTGCTCTGTCGGCCAAACAGAACCTCGTAATTTTCAAGGACCATGGAGAGGAGGTTGTGGTTCTCAGCGTCTGTGAATTTTAATGCCCTCCTCCTGAGAGCCTCAGACACAGGGACACGCTTCCTCTTCCCTGTGTGCCTGCTGGGAGCAGGCTGTGCAGGTACTGATGGCCCTGGCACTGCCCCCACCTCCACAGGTCCCTCAGTCCCCGCAGGCCCTGCCTTTAGTGGTACTGGCGGCACCACCTCACCCGCAAATACACCAGGCTCAGCCTCCCCCACCCTCAGCCTCCCTCTGCCCCTCTCTCTGTCCCTCTCTGTCTGTGTCCCTCCCTGCCTATCCCTATCCCTCTCTCTATCCCTCTCTGTCTCTGTCCCTGGCTCCCTATCTCTCTCTGTACCCCTGTGTGTCTCCCTGTCACTCCCCCTCCCCCGCTGGCTTCGGGTCTGTCTCTCCATCGGCCTCCTCCCTCCTCTCTGCTCCCCACTCACCTCACCACTCGCCTCCCCACTGCACCTCACCCCCTCCGCCCCTCCCACAACAGGCACGGGACAGACACCGCAACCACGACCCCACCACAAGGCACGCAGCACAGGAACAGAACAGTCACTAACACAATACACAGACAAGGTAACACACACAATGACAGACTACAGATATGGGTACTTATCAAACACCACGGGAAAATGTGGCTACCCAAATGACACTGACCCACCTCTCACTACACCACCTCTCACGTACATCAACTCTGTATACACTCGCTCTGACTCCTCAACCAACCCTCAACATTTTGCTTCCGTTTGGGTGCATTTGTAGTTTTGTGGATGGTGCATACGTTGCGCATGCGCCACTGTGTGACGTCACTGCTTGTGCGACGCGCCTGTGTTTCATTGTGCATGCTCATGCGTCTCGCTCTATGGTTGTGTGCGTTATGCGCAGGCGCACCTCTTAACGCGTGGGCGTTTGTTTGCAGCAGGACGTCGGCGACGGCGCTGCTTGTGCGACGCGCCTGTGTTGAATTGCGCATGCTCATGCGCTGGCCTTTTAAGGTGCTTGCGCGACACGCAAGCGCCACTCTTAGCGCATGACCGTTTGTGTTTGCATCATGACTTTGGTGAAACGCATACGCCCATGCGTAACGGGGTTCACATGGGCTCCGCGCACACCCAAACGCACATGCGCCCCAATTGGCACATGCGCGTCGCAGTCATACACACGCACACGTGACAACGCTTGCACATGCGCGGCACGCACAGACAGGCGGCGATGCGTGACCTCCTGCGCATGCGCACTGCGCACACGGGGCGCGGTACCGACAAAACGGAAAATAACTGTACACTGTATAAAAAGAGGGTGCTCAGTCAGCAACATTGAGGGTGTTTTGGTAGGCGCCGCGTGTGTTTGTTTGGAGAATCTGGGAGCAACTGTAGTGAGCCATATTGTGGGAGTTGTCTGTTGTCTTTGATGTTTGTGGTGGTTTGCCATTTGTGCAGTGTTTGGGCAAGTGTGTGTGTCTGTGTGTCTGTGTGTCTGTGTTTGTCTGTGTGTTTGTGCTTGTGTAGTCACAGAGGGCTTTACATGGAGGACATAATAGTTGTTGCATGTGCCCAAAGACGTGGGCAGATGCTACGGTTGCTGGACAGGGGAGATGATGTCCATGGGGCTGTGGCACAGGGCATGGGTGTAGACCCGCAGCAACTCAGACCTGCTGCTGCGGCGGCTGGCCAGAGAGGTGCTGTGCGGCGACGGCACAGACGGCGTACTGAGGTGCAGGCTCGGCAGCTGCGGCTCTATAGGCCCAGGGCCCAGCTCCAGGGCATGCGTGAGGACCAGGTCATCTCCCTGTACCGACTGAGCACAAGGGCTATTAGGGGGCTGTATGAGGATCTGCGACCTGACCTTGAGCCCCTGACTAGCCGGTCCCATGCCATACCAGGTGTAGTCAAGCTCCTTGCTGCCTTACATTTCTTTGCCTCTGGCTGTTTCCAGTCATCTGTGGCCGCAGTGGGTGGCATGAGCCGCCCCACCTTCTCACGCTGTCTCCACCAGGTACTGCGTGCTATGGTCAGCCGGGTGGGGACGTACATAGCCCTTCCCCACAGTAGGCAACATTGGGAGACCCTGGACCAGGCCTTTGAGGCGTTAGCCGGGATACCACACGTGATGGGAGCTATTGATTGCACACATGTTGCCCTGGTCCCGCCCAGAGACAGGGAGGTGGTGTTCCGCAACCGCAAACACTACCATTCCCTGAATGTTCAGGTTGTATGTGATGCTAATCTGCATATTCTGAATGTGGTCCCAAGGTTTCCAGGGTCCACCCATGACTCCTATATCCTGCATCGCTCAGCACTATTTAGGGAATTTGAGGATGGACATTACGGTGACTGTATATTGCTGGGTGAGTATCTCCATATATATCTTCGATGATTAGTCATATATGTATGTGTTTACGTAACATTACCCATGTGTTGCAGATATTGGCCACTGTGCTATAGCTACATGAACTCCCATTCAGCAAACCGACAACTGTTGTGACTTTACATAATTACAGGACTGTAGACGTTGTTTAACAGGGGACATGATTAGCCATGTCACATCCGTTTCACAGCCATATGTGATGTGGAGATGCTGGTGTTGTTACGGAACATATGCAACTGTTCAGATGTGTGTGTCGGGTGTGTATTGGCACCTGTGTCTGTATACCTTCTGCACACAGGGATGGGGGGGGCATTTCCACCCACCTGTGTATGCATGGGTTTAGATTGTATCTGTGTTAGGTCATGTCAGACGTGTGTTATTTACAATCCATGCTCCTAATGCGTGTCCTGTGCGTGTGAGGGCCACACACTCAATCATTCATGGGTCTGTCAGCTGTTGTTTGCTGGACAGGGGGGGGTTGCCAACATATGATGCATGTTGCTTGCCTTTGCTATTGGGTGTACATTTTTGCATAGCTGTGCAAATGCTTTTGTCCTCTGCCATTACAGGGGTGGGGCCGGACTGGGGTTAGCATTACCTTTGCGCACTGCACATGTGCAGTGCTGAGGCGTCATTGTCCGTGATTCTCCTGATGTGACTCATCATTTGGGAGATTTGACTGCAAAGACGTGGGCCTATGTTTTTGGCCAGACGTAGGGGTATTGGTGGGACATACACAGGAACGTTGTCATACTCAGTAGCTGTGATGTTTTACAAATCATGTGGCCTACAATGTCATATTCTGTGGAGCACAACTTAACAAGGATGGAACGGTGAGGGTACAGTAGACATGGTGTCTACTGAGATGGTTTGTTGACAGCGGTCAACAGCATTTTAAGTTATACTGCTATATGTAGATATGGAGACCTTTGACGACATGGGGTGTCATGGTGATATTGTGTTCATCCTGGCTGACATCACAGTCAAACATGTTGTGTGTGTGCGCCTACATTGGCCCAGCAAACATTATTGTGTTCTTTACTTTGCAAACATATATTGTTTGTATGTGTCATGTGTGTTTTTATTGCGTACTCTACCATTGGTGGTGATGGTGTCGGTGATGAGAACATGAGCCACATAACATGGGACGTGTGCTCAACATAGGACTCATTTGGGGGGACAAGGTGGGATTGTGTTGTTCTCGGACATGTCTCTACAGACCTGACAGGGCATTTGTTGTGTTTCTATCAGAATAGTTGTTAGGTCTGATGGATAATTGTGATGTAAAATATGTCTGTCCTGATGTGTTGTGGGTTATGTCTCTCGTCTATACATCTGTGAATTTATGGTGTCATGCGCTCAGTCATTCACATGCAACATTCTTCTCTGCAGGTGATGCAGGGTATGGGTGTCGGCCCTGGCTCCTGACACCTGTGCGTCAACCACGGACACGTGCAGAGCGGAGGTACAATGAGGCCCACGCATCCAGCCGCTCAGTCATAGAACGCACCTTTGGCGTTTTGAAAAGTCGCTTCAGGTGTCTGGATAGATCAGGTGGGGCCTTACAATATTCGCCAATGACTGTTGCAGAGATTATCGTAGCTTGTTGCATACTGCACAACATTGCTCTCAGGCATGGTATCCCTGCAGAGATTAATGAGGATGTGGAGGAGGATCCACCGTGCCCCCCTGTACGTGCCTGTGGTGACACACAGGCAGGCACATCGGTCAGGCGTCGATTGATTGCAGACAGATTCACTGGTATGTATTGCACATCTACCCACATATATGTGCTGTTGTATGCGTGTGAGGTTTACAAAGGGTGATGTTTGGACCATTTACCATTCAGATGCAACACTGCATTGTCCTTTTCTTAAACATCCATCATAACATGTCGTCAGAGGTGTGTGATGGACAATGTGGACAGAGCACAGTAGCAGCTGTTGGTGTTGTGGGTCAGAGGGTGTTGCTACACCTTTCAGAGCTTTTGGGGGTCACAGTACCATTTAGTGGTTTTTTGTGCTAGCAACTGCTGGCCAGACACAGTTATTTGGTGTTATTGTGTGTGAGGAGCCCTGGGTCAGGCAGATGGTTAGGGGTTTGGTGTGATAGAGGTGTCCATGTTTGTGGTGAGCTTTCATGCGGGACCTTTGTTTGTGTACTGCAATCTGTGGGTGTTTGTGTGTGTGTGTGTTCTGCTCCTGTCAGCTTGCTATGTTTGTATGTTGGATATTTTCAATGCCATATGTCAGACATATCACAGTACACATGCACCTGATAACGTTCCTATGGTGTTTCTGACAAGGTGTCACGTGTATTGCTGCAGCAGCAGCGCAGTGTGTGGTAAGGTATGCCTCATCAGGTGTCACAGGCATGGATATGGTGAATTATGTGGACATGTGCAGTGGGCAGCCAGGGGGCCATATGATTGCTACAGTCCATTTGTGGTGGAGTAATGCATAGCAGTATATTACATGTACACACATACAGATGTGCAGTGGGTTAGATGCTGAATGGGTGTATTTCGTTAGGCAAATGTGACGCTAGATGTGTTTGCCCTTCCGATTTTATGGGGTCTTCCATTTTAGTGGTGGCATATGTATTTGATAGTATCTCTACATCTGCCTCATGCGTGTGGGACGTGCTGTGTGTATGGCAGGATAGCACGGTACAGACACACAGATACCTTGAGGACACTATCAAGGGATGTTATATGCACATACACACACAGACCTATGTGGGGGTTATTTGGGGCATTGAGACAGCAAACCTATCCTTGGTTGAACTTTCTCACAGTTACACAATGGGTTAACATGCAACAATCACGGTAAGGTGACATGCAGACATGGTGGTTATTGTGGAGAGCCATGGTGCTGCCCTTGCCATGTATTTCATCACATGATAACACACAACTGTCATTATTCTTTGCTGGGGGAGATGTACAATACATAATATGCATCTACACAGTGTATACAGGTGGTATTGAGGCATATTTCCAGGTGACACAGGTACTTACACTGTGCTTCAAAACAAAATTGGAGGGTACTGCACACAGAGAGGGGGTGTTTGTCTGAACAAGGGAGGCACAGACATATAGTGTGAACCTTGGGATGCGTCACCAACATGGTGTGTCCATCCAGCTGTTTTGGCACGTGTGTGGCACAGCAGGAGGGTGGGGAGGCATATGATGGATGTGGGGGGCCTTGGTATTTGCATCACACATGTACATGATGCCTCTCCCATGTACAAGATCTGTGCAGTGTGAGGGTGCACAGTCCGTTGTTGGTTCATGTTTTGGTGTATTACAGCTGGGGACAGTACGTTGCAGTGTGGCGTTCAGCGCTGGAACCTGACAAGGTTGTTTCTTCTTTCCACTACACAGGACATACGTGATGACAGTGCTGTCGGTGTGTGTCATTAGCACATGGCAGAACATCAGCAGAAATGCTGGGGTCCAGGGTATGTAGAACTACCGATACATTGTATGTGTGTGATGTCAGGTGCACAACATCTAGCCTGTTATGTATCATATTTGGCAGCTGGTGTTGTTCACGTATATTCTGTGTGCTGGTCTTACCCATATTTGCCTGTTGTCACACATCTCCACGTGCGGTTGTGACCAGTATTTTTCCTGTGATGGGTTTTCTGGTAGATTTTCCACAGATCCACATGTGGGCCTTGATGGGCTAGCTTTGCGGAAGCAACACCTGCTGCCTCCACCATTTTAGTTACATAGGCCATCATCAGGGTGTCCTTGCATGTCACTCGACCGTTATGTGCACAAATTAGCACTTGGGCACCGACAGGCCACGTATGTCAGCTGTCACATTGTACTACGCATATTGTGCTGGTGGCTGTTTATTGGTTTGCTTATGTGGTGCTGCATTGTACATGCATGATACATTGTCATATGCTTTGATGGGTGCGGGCACCTGGGGGGCATTGTGGGGTTTGTTACCTCTACAGTAGTGCTGTTCACCTATTCATCATCACCCACATTTCTGGTGAGCAGAGTTGTGTCCTGTGTTATGTGGGACTGGTGTTGAGCAACATTTGTTTTCTGTCTGACATAGGCATGATGTGAAGATCCCTGATGTGTGACTTTACATGTTGGTTCTACTGGTTGACCTGATATCGTCTCCGTTCGCTGTGACCTGGTGTACATATGCAGCAGTTGATGGGATTGATGAGGGACACATCATGGACACATAGGTTAGATTCCACCTTTGTTTAATTGTTATTACATCTGGCTGTACCTTTTGTGGGGTATCATTTGATCTCATGGACATGTAATGTTGCATCTCTGTACACAAAAAGGGATGCATATAGTGTGTAGCTGTGAGATGCCTGTGTGACATGGTATTTAACATACCCATCTCCATGTGACACCCGTGTCTGCAGCAACATGTACTGTTCCTTTCACATCTGTGTTTTATTTGATGTGCATATCCTGTCATGTTTGCATTTCCATCACTTCAATCTTTCATTAGTGCAGTGTGCATTGTGGCAATTTGTGGTGTTGTTGCAGGGTTACTAACATTGGCCACACCTATCCTTTCTTTGCACAGGGCAGTGGACATTATGGACACATTTCCTCCAGTGCATCTCGTCTCCTCATCCAACAGCTGTTGTGGGACAGTGCACCATGTTATTGTTTAATGGGAAATATCCTATTTGATGTTTGACTTCTGTGAGTGGAACACAGGCCTGTGCTGGACGTTATTGCTCTTGGACTGCTTGTTTGACCATGACAGACATGTACAGCACACAGTTTGTGCCATGCTGTAGCTGACAGTCCTGCTGATTGCAGGGACACAGATGAACCTCCTCGGACTGTGCCATATTGGCATGTGACACTTTACTATGCACGCCCATGTTTGCCTGGGAATTTTGTAAGTGATATTTTGGATGTCAGGAAGCCTTTGCTTTTGGTACAGTTTGCGCATCAGGGACTGACATCATCTGTGTCGTTTGGACATTCCTCACATGTTGTTTACTGCAGAGCTTTGGCCCATGTGTGTGACATGGCACTCAGGATACCCTGATCTGTTTATTTCAACTGTAGCATACAGCCATGATTGTTGCAGGGGGGAACAGTTTCAGCATTGCAATTGTCTATGTCCACCTGCCACACACCTGGACATGCTACATGTTTTCCTATAACACACGGTCATGCCCACCAACATCCTTGATTGATGTGTGTAGGCGGCAATGTGGTTTACATTCATGTGTGGCATCACAGTACCATGTTAGTGTCCGGCTGGTGGCTGTGCATCAGAGTGACTCTGTTTGTGAGCCACAACATGTGGAGCTATGACCTCGGTGTGTTGCAGTGTGAGATTATGTGCCATTCTTTGCATATTCACATGCTAATTATTGTGTTTGTTTGATGTTCAGACATGACACTCTGCATGTATGGCCACGCCTTGCATTGCACGTCTGCACAGTCCTGTGTTACCCCCTGCATTTACCACACTCTCATTGGGACATTGTATTTGGGGTGTGTTATTGTGGGTGACCATTTTCGTGCTACACATCTGCATTCCATGTAACCTGCTATATGTGGCCAGCGACTGTGTAACCAACAGACAATGCAAGGGGGCCTCCTGTATGGTGTTATGTGTACACATTTCTGCCTGTTTTGTGGTTTGTATTCACTCTGTGTTCATGTGTCCCTGCTACCTGTTAGCATATAGTCAGTCAGTTTGAGATAATATTTGGGGTGTACATTGACACATTGCTGATGTGGTGATCTGCCATTATGTGGGAGTTATGACATTCGCTTGCAGATGTGTTTGTCACATTACAACATATTGGCAGCATATGTATTTTTAATTTGGTGACCTCCTCTGTTGCATGAGGGCTATGTTTGGGGGGACATGTTATGTGTTTTGGTTTCTCATTCTGCCACACCTGTTGTCTACATGCACGCATATGTGTGTGACACATTGTGGGCATGCAGCATCTGCTGTGTTGTGTGGCCCTGCTACACAGTGCATATCATGCACCTGATGAACATTTATTCTCGTGCCATTATGTTTTGCTCTTGAGTTGACCTTTGCATGGCATGTGCATTTTGACATTGCTGACTGTGTTCCCATCATTTGCCAGGGTGGGACACACCTTGCAATTCTGTTTACACTGTGTATGGTATGTATGAGACGTGTTAGAAAAAATAAATATGTTCATTGTTCAGACATGTGTCTCTTTCTGTACTTTATCTCTGTGACATACATGCATTACAATGTTTAACATTCCATCACACATGACTCCTTGGGACCATGGGAATCCTGGCTTTTCTTGCACATGTACCTCCACTGATTTGCCCCAGGGCGCATGGTGTGCTGTTGTGATATGGTGCGTGTTTGCCTTGTGTGCAAGACATTTATGTGAACACTAGACTGCTCCTCCACTCATGGACCACATTTACACGTTTGTCTACGGATTTGATGGTAATTTCCATGGACCCCTGTGCTCACATTGGTGTTTGATGACAGCTGTGTATGTGTCTGCAATTTGGCACATCACTGAGTGCGGCACATCCCCATACAGGCCCTCCCTTTGGAATGTAATGTTTGGCTTGCCCTCAGTGTGTTGTTTGTGTGTATGGTTGGGGGCATGTTTGTTCACACAGTGCTTAGCAGTTTGCCTCACAACATCGTATTTTTTTATGGAATATCTGGAAACGGAAACATTATTTTACAGCTGCTTCATCACCTCTACACACACCCTTGTCTGTCGTCAGTGTACAGCAAGGTGTTCACTCTGTGTTGACAAGGCAGCACATATTCGCTGTTGCATGGGTCTCTTTCTTAATGTTGTTTGCACAGCACTACACCTGGGGGTGTGGTAATATTGAGGTTGAGCAGGTGTGTGCTGCACCTTTTCTCATGTTGAATTGGCTCCTATCCTGTCCGCAATTGCTGGGCAGCTCAACCACACAGCAAGCACTGCCCTTGTTGGTTATTTACTTTCCTCTGGGTGTTTTTTGTTTTTATTCATTTATGTAGGTGTATGTTGATGCAACATTTCTGCGGGTCATATCTGCATTACATTACAAGGGGTGGGGTTTACAGGTAGGGCAGGGCCATCCCCAGGGAGGCTACATTAAGGGTGACCACAGGGCACATAGGACATGCTATGGACATTGACAGATTGTGAACAGTGTCTGATTCGTCTAGGGTTGATTATGTGTGGGGGTTTGGGGGATTTCTGGTAATGCTTTTTTTCAAGCTATATTCTAGAAGATATTTGGCCTGTCTTATTTCCGGGGCTGCTTGGTAGGGTTTTGCGTAAAGAGGAGGCATACAGTTAGGACGCTAGATGTCACGTCCATTACAGGCATTAGTTAATTTTCAGAGGTACATTGAAGCCTTTGGAAGCGTCTGGTCTGGTAGTTCTTCCATGTGCGTTTCATTACTGTTGGGTTGTGATTTGGTGTTTCTGTGTTTGATTGGTGGGTGGGTGGGTTGGCTTTGCATTTAGTCAGTGTTTCAAGTAGGGGTATGTGTGGGTCCTTTACAATTGGGGTGATGTGTTCTGTTCCTTTTGCATGCTGTATCCACTGCATAACATATCCTTGTGTGTGTGTGCATGTGTCGCTGGTACCATATACAATATGTGATGTGATCTGATCACAGCAGATCACCAGGTGCATTTATTCCCGCTTTCTCCTGTGGGTTTGCCTGTCCTTACAACCAGCACGCGTGCTGTGTGGGTGGCTTGACTGCTTGTGAATGCAGCCTTTGCTATGACGTGGAAGTTGTTGTTCTGTGCTACCTTTGGTTGCTTTTTGTTTTTTGGGAGTGGTCCTCGGTGTGATTAATCTCTGTTCTGTTGGCTGTGTCTGCTTGTCGTGCAGATGTCGTTTCCATTTCTTTGGCGGCCAGATGTTGGCAGGTTTGTGATGTAAGCACATTGTACCCTCATCTGAGTTTTGACCCATGGTTCTGTCCATCTTCTGACTCCCAGCTCTTGTGTCATCCTGCCCTGATGTGCATGCTGCTACAAGCCATCCTGCACTCCTACACCTTCCTGCATTTCATCTCTCCATGGTTGGCTCGTGTGTGTGTGCTCTGCCTATAACCGCTGGTCCACTATCATCATGAGATTTCACCTGTTGTGCTATTTCAGGCGCATCTGCTGGACACATCTTCACGTTGTCTGTCGCACACGATCATGATTGGATGTTACATTTGCATCACTCTGTACATAGCTCCAGCTAGACCCAATTTGTGTGTGTATTTATGTAGATGCCACATGTCCTGGATGTCATTATTGTACTGCAGCACATGTGATGTCTGTGGTTCTTGTCGTTCTGCTTGACGTTTCCTTTCAGCTCTGTGCAGTGTTTGGGTTATATGTGAACTCGCCATCACTGAAATGGTGGTTTATGATGTGCATTCAGTGACACCCTAAAGGGTGACATACTCCTGTGCACTGGGGTGGGCTTGTGTTTAGCTGGCAACACAGATCGCTGTCCAATTGCATGCTGTACGCAGATGTAGGTAACCCAGGCTTAGTCACTGCTCAATTTGACACATGACCCCTTCACGTTCAGTCAGTGCCATGACCATTCTGCTACACTGCTGTTCCATCTTGCATGTCTGCTCACCTACTTTGGATTTCCATACATTACAATACACAATGGTACTAGCACTGACTGTGTTTGGTCAATGCCCTGCCTCCTACGGCACACAAAACGCACCCTATACACATCATTGTGTGTTTCGTTTGTGGAGAGTGTACGCTACAATTTGACCTCTGAGGTACCTTGATGGGCACCTTATGCATTACCTGCTATTACAGTACTTCCATAGTTCATTTGCTATCAGTAGTACATACAATTGAGGGTTACATGGCTCCTAGTTCATGACAGGTGATGGCTCAACCAGCCTTATTCATTGAACACAGCAGGGGATTGGACCCATGATGCCAGCACCATTGGGCAGTGTGCTAACCCTTCTGCTGTGGCTCTGTTCATTTGGCTCTGATATAAGCACAGCGCCTTTTGCCTCTTACACATTATGTGGGCAATAACTTCATGCCCCTCATCTGGCAATATTACCTAGGACAGGTGATGCATCACCCAGCCTTTTTCTATTTCTGCACAGCCGTGTATACAACCCCTGATCAATGCACCATTGGTCAGTGTCATCATCATTGTGCTGTGGGTCTGTTCCTGTGCATACCCATCAATGCGCCACTTCTGCAGGCTACTATTACAGTGCCTCCAAAAGGATATTTTTCACCGCCTCATGCCCATCAACGCAACGCCTTATGCTGAACATTGGTTCTCTCACCCCTAAACATATGCCTCGTTGTGGACTAACACTGTGGGTGATTGGGGACATGCTCCCTACACTATTGGTTAATGTCTTCGCCATTGTGCTATGGCTCAGTTCCTGTGTATGGACATGTGCGCACAGCCTTATGCCGTTCACAATTAACAGCGCGACGCCTACTGCTGCCAGACCCGCACAAGAGTAACAGCGCGACGCCTGATGCCGCCCACATTTCCACCGCATCAACTCACGACCCCCACATCTGCCAGCGAGACGCATAATGCGGATCAATATTAGTTACTGCCGCAAAAACGTACCCGCGCGACGCCCAAAATTAGTGTGCCTCCATCAACTTTCTTGTCCAGCAGTACTAGTTATGCCTCGGCCAGCCTTTCTGTATTGCACAAAATGGGGTATTGAACCCGTGGGCCCTGCACCATTGGTTGGTGTCTTCCCCATTGTGCTACGTCTCGAGTCCTGTGTTTAGATATTTTCCCAACGCTTCATGCCGTCAACAACTCACACAGCACCACCTACTGCCTCACAATACGCAAAAGATGTCCCGCGCACAGCCTAACGACGCACGAAACGCAAGCGACGTACAGCGCGCCGCCTAATGCACCACAGATTTTACAGCGAAATTCATAACGCAACATATTAATTACTGGCGCAACAACGTAACACCGACAGCCGCCCTAATGTGGTATGCCTCCTAAATATATTTTTTAAAACATTACTAGGCATGGTTCAGCCAGAATTGTTGGCTTGCACACACTGGGTGATTGCACCCATAGCCCCTGCACCATTGGTTAATGTCTTCGCCATTGTGCTACGGCTCAGTTCCTGTGTATGGACATTTGCGCACAGCCTTATGCCGTTCACAACTAACAGCGCGACGCCTACTGCTGCCAGACCCGCACAAGAGTAACAGCGTGACGCCTGATGCCGCCCACATTTCCACCGCATCAACTCACGACCCCCACATCTGCCAGCGAGACGCATAATGCGGATCAATATTAGTTACTGCCGCAAAAACGTACCCGCGCGACGCCCAAAATTAGTGTGCCTCCATCAACTTTCTTGTCCAGCAGTACTAGTTATGCCTCGGCCAGCCTTTCTGTATTGCACAAAATGGGGTATTGAACCCGTGGGCCCTGCACCATTGGTTGGTGTCTTCCCCATTGTGCTACGTCTCGAGTCCTGTGTTTAGATATTTTCCCAACGCTTCATGCCGTCAACAACTCACACAGCACCACCTACTGCCTCACAATACGCAAAAGATGTCCCGCGCACAGCCTAACGACGCACGAAACGCAAGCGACGTACAGCGCGCCGCCTAATGCACCACAGATTTTACAGCGAAATTCATAACGCAACATATTAATTACTGGCGCAACAACGTAACACCGACAGCCGCCCTAATGTGGTATGCCTCCTAAATATATTTTTTAAAACATTACTAGGCATGGTTCAGCCAGAATTGTTGGCTTGCACACACTGGGTGATTGCACCCATAGCCCCTGCACCATTGGTTAATGTCTTCGCCATTGTGCTACGGCTCAGTTCCTGTGTATGGACATTTGCGCACAGCCTTATGCCGTTCACAACTAACAGCGCAACGCCTACTGCTGCCAGACCCGCACAAGCGTAACAGCGTGACGCCCGATGCCGCCCACATTTCCAGCGCATCAACTCACGACCCCCACATCTGCCAGCGAGACGCATAATGCGGATCAATATTAGTTACTGCCGCAAAAACTTACCCGCGCGACGCCCAAAATTAGTGTGCCTCCATCAACTTTCTTGTCCAGCAGTACTAGTTATGCCTCGGCCAGCCTTTCTGTATTGCACAAAATGGGGTATTGAACCCGTGGGCCCTGCACCATTGGTTGGTGTCTTCCCCATTGTGCTACGTCTCGAGTCCTGTGTTTAGATATTTTCCCAACGCTTCATGCCGTCAACAACTCACACAGCACCACCTACTGCCTCACAATACGCAAAAGATGTCCCGCGCACAGCCTAACGACGCACGAAACGCAAGCGACGTACAGCGCGCCGCCTAATGCACCACAGATTTTACAGCGAAATTCATAACGCAACATATTAATTACTGGCGCAACAACGTAACACCGACAGCCGCCCTAATGTGGTATGCCTCCTAAATATATTTTTTAAAACATTACTAGGCATGGTTCAGCCAGAATTGTTGGCTTGCACACACTGGGTGATTGCACCCATAGCCCCTGCACCATTGGTTAATGTCTTCGCCATTGTGCTACGGCTCAGTTCCTGTGTATGGACATTTGCGCACAGCCTTATGCCGTTCACAACTAACAGCGCAACGCCTACTGCTGCCAGACCCGCACAAGCGTAACAGCGCGACGCCCGATGCCGCCCACATTTCCAGCGCATCAACTCACGACCCCCACATCTGCCAGCGAGACGCATAATGCGGATCAATATTAGTTACTGCCGCAAAAACTTACCCGCGCGATGCCGACGCCCAAAATTAGTGTGCCTCCATCAACTTTCTTGTCCAGCAGTACTAGTTATGCCTCGGCCAGCCTTTCTGTATTGCACAAAATGGGGTATTGAACCCGTGGGCCCTGCACCATTGGTTGGTGTCTTCCCCATTGTGCAACGTCTCGAGTCCTGTGTTTAGATATTTTCCCAACGCTTCATGCCGTCAACAACTCACACAGCACCACCTACTGCCTCACAATACGCAAAAGATGTCCCGCGCACAGCCTAACGACGCACGAAACGCAAGCGACGTACAGCGCGCCGCCTAATGCACCACAGATTTTACAGCGAAATTCATAACGCAACATATTAATTACTGGCGCAAAAACGTAACAGCGCAACACCGACAGCCGCCCTAAGGTGGTATGCCTCCTAAAATATATTTTTAAAACATTACTAGGCATGGTTCAGCCAGAATTGTTGGCTTGCACACACTGGGTGATTGCACCCATAGCCCCTGCACCATTGGTTAATGTCTTCGCCATTGTGCTACGGCTCAGTTCCTGTGTATGGACATTTGCGCACAGCCTTATGCCGTTCACAACTAACAGCGCGACGCCTACTGCTGCCAGACCCGCACAAGCGTAACGGCGCGACGCCCGATGCCGCCCACATTTCCAGCGCATCAACTCACGACCCCCACATCTGCCGGCGAGACGCATAATGTGGATCAATATTAGTTACTGCCGCAAAAACTTACCCGCGCGATGCCTGGTGACGGCCAAAATTAGTGTGCCTCCAGCAACTTTCTTGTCCAGCAGTACTAGTTATGCCATGGCCAGCCTTTCTGTATTGCACACAATGGGGTATTGAACCCGTGGGCCCTGCACCATTGGTTGGTGTCTTCCCCATTGTGCTACGTCTCGGGTCCTGTGTTTGGATATTTTCCCACCGCTTCATGCCGTCAACAACTCACACAGCACCACCTACTGCCTCACAATACGCAAAAGATGTCCCGCGCACAGCCTAACGACGCACGTAACGCAAGCGACGTACAGCGCGCCGCCTAATGCACCACAGATTTTACAGCGAAATTCATAACGCAACATATTAATTACTGCCGCAAAAACGTAACAGCGCAACACCGACAGCCGCCCTAATGTGGTATACCTCCTAAAATGATATTTTACCATTAATATTCATGCCTCACCCTGCCTTCTTTGGTTGCGCACACTGGGGGATTGAACCCATGGCCCCTGCACCATTGATTTTTGTCTTCAACATTGTGCTACGGCTGTATTCTTCTATGTGCCTGGCAGCGCCCCGCTTAGCCTTCCCACGCGCTAATGTGGGACCCGCACATTAGCGCGATGCGCACAGGTACGGTCCGTTTTTTCCTTTTTTCTGGCTGGCCCGCCCACTCCTTATATGGCACCCGCACACTAACGGGAACCCGCACAGCAACGGTGTTTAGTAAACATGCCCCCAAGTGATGATATCACTGAAAGCTGCTCAAGTCTGCCTCCACCTGCTGGCAAGGGAGCATAATCCAGTTGTCCAAATAGGTCTAGCAGGATTATAAGGAATGCAAGATTATGGAGATGCCAACTATGCTGATTCTTTGTCCAGAACCACCAACATAAAGCAAGTGTTTAAGGCTACTGCTCACTAAGATCACTTTGAGTAGAACTTTCTGGGGGTATCATCCCTTTAAGCAATGTGATGGGGAAAAACTACTAGATGTCTCTGTTGTTAGAATTATCTAGACATTCTGGGAAAATATATGAACAAATACTTGAACCACTAACGTATTTTTCAGAGGTGCTTGCCTTGAGGGCTACTTCGGACATCATTTCATGAACTGTTAAGAATAGGCAGGTAAGAGTTAACATGTCCAAACAGTACTTCAGGTGGGGTGAGTTCATGTGTGTCTGGAACTGGAATCAAGAGGAACTGGATTTTGTGCTGTGGCTGAACCCAGAGGTTTGTGTACCTCATCGCTGCCAGTGCAATTACAGTCATGCTTGAGGCTAGTCTGGTTTATTTTATTTTTTGATGTTACTGTCCTATTTTTTTTCTTCTCTAAGCCTTTGTGTTGACATAGCAGAAGAAATCTTAGGATACCAAGAGGAGGAAGATTAAAAATTAAAACAAATGGGAGGGTTTTTTTATTTATTTACTTTAAAAGTGACATTCAAACTTTGAAGATAGTTGTCAGCTCTGACACTGCATTGCTAATTAAAATAAACCATTTGCCACTATTTTGGTAAGGCTGTGCATTGATGCAGTTCTGCTTTTCAGCTAAATGAAGCGAATGAAGCCAGGTGAGTTGTCATCCTTTACATTGTTTCTCTGTCACTGGGGTGAAGCAACCATAGCCTGAGATCTATGCTATGAAACCTCTAGTCCTGCTGCAGGCCTTTCTGATTTGCAAGCCAGAAACCTTATTCTATAGTATTTACTATTTTGGGGTAGAACGATTGCTGGCCACTCAGATGAATCCAATCGTTAATAGCTACAGAACCTTGAACAATTTGGTCCAGTAGAGAGCACTCATAGGACAAATGGAATTTCATCAGGTTATCAGAGACCCTGTACTTCAGTTTGTAAGGTTATAACTGATTTTGTATTCTTTCCAACCCAACGGTAGTTGGAAAGAGTTATATAAAAGTGGTTGAGAATGTCTGTCTGTCTGTCTGTCTGATTGGGTGCAAAATAATTCTATGAAAATTTAACAAAATGGGATGAAACTTGGCCTATGGGAAAAATGGTAAAAACACATCTCAAATTCAAAAATGGGCTAAAATGAACCATGGATTCCAGAGAAATAATCCCCCTAAAAAACTAGCACAATGTATTTCTATGGGAGAAAGAGTTCCAGCTTCGCTTGCATAGCACTGAAACATAGCAGTTAGGGAACTGATCTTTTCAAACTCATTTTCCTTGTTCTCTATTCTCCTAACCCCACAAACTGCCCCTACCATCAAAAAATGCTGCTCCCACAATTGTGCCACAACCCCATATGCTGCCCTCACTTCCAAAAAGTATTCTTCTACAACCAAGACCGGTGCTACCATTAGGTGAACTAGGTGGTCGCCTAGAGCACTGGTCTTTCAGGTGCACCTATTGCTGCCGCTGTCGCCCCTCCCAGGACCTACAGCGATGGCAATGGTCTCAAACAGCCTCGCAGCGCTTACCTTTAAATGTTAGCACCGCAGGGCTGTTTGCTTCCATCCCCTCCGATGCCTGATGCCAACTTCCTGATCCAGGCATGGGGGGTGAGGGGAGAATGCAAGAGATGAGATGTGCCTAGGGCACTTCATCTCCTTGCACCAGCCCTGCCTGGAACTGCCCTACCAACCTGCCAAATACAGCCACCAGAAATAAATACCCCACCTACACCTGCCTCACCACCCTGCAAACTGTCTCAGCCCCAAAACCTATACCACCAGAACTGTCCTACCACACCTCAGAAAGAGCCTCACAAAACTGTCTCACCACCCTGCAAATTGCCCCACCCCCAAAAACTACACTCCCACACCCAAACTGCCCAACCCCAATAAACAATCTCCCACAATCTCCCACAATTACTCCACCCTCCAAAAATACCTTTTTAGAAATATCCTACCACTCTACAAACTGCCCCATCCCTATGAAAATATCACCATCAAATGCCCCACATCTCTTTCAAAGCCCTGCCCCCTGAACCTGCTGCCCCAAGAACTGCCCCAACCCCAAAAACTACCATGCCACAACTGCCCCACCAACCTGCATACTGCCCCATCCCTAAAAGAAACCTCCCTTGCAACTACCCAACCACTTCTCAAATTGCCCCATCCCTATATAATACTTCAACAAATGCCCCACCCCCTCACAAAATGTCCCACCCCCAAAACCTGCACCATGCAGCTGACCCACCACTTCACTTGTTGCCCCTGCAAATACCCCACCACCCTACAAACTGCCTTCACTTCTAAAAATTATCACCCTAAAATCTACTCCTTCACAACTACTTCACCACCTTGCAAACTACCCCACTCACCTGAAATATCCCCGACTTCCCCAATATCAAAAAATTCCCAATGCAAATCCCCCACTCCCAAAATCTCCCCACTCTAACTGCCCCACCTTCCACAACTGCCTCACCATCTTGCATGCTGCAGCACCCCCAAAAACTACACCCTCTACTACTGTCCTACCACATTGATAACTGTCATCACCCCAAGAAACAAGTCTTGCAACTGCCTTATCACACTGCAAACTGTCCCACCTTCAAAAATTACACCCATGCAACTGCCCCTTGGCATTGAAAACTGCCCCATCCTCAAAAAATAACCCCTGTCCTCCACCCCACAAATAAACCCATGTCTAAACACCCCATGCTTATCTGTGAACATTGGTAGAATCTGCATTTCATGTCATATCGCCATAGAAGAAAGATTTCCCAACGTCTAGCAAAAGCGCTTGCACGTTTCACTTTTCGTTTCTTCAGGGGAATTGTGATACAGATGTCAAACCTCGTTCTTCTACCTGCACGGACTGTGAAAGAAATTGGATTTTTAAACTAGCAATTTTTTCTTTCAGAACTCCCCTAGAAATATATTAATATATTAAGAACTAACCCGGTCAATACCTTGCTTCTTCCAGCTCACGCTTCAATCCTTTTACTGACACCAAAAAACGCCGCGCATGCGGACTAGCCCTTATCCTCGGTTTTTTATAGAGGAAGTTAGTTTAAAGGGCTATTGTTTAAAGGGACCCTTACCATTAATTTAATTACATAGGTGCCATTCTATTTGGACATTTAAGCCCTTGGGACAGACTGTCGATAAACGGAATATCCAACGTTGTTCTTGATATACAAGTTGTTGTTCTCTTGTGCGACCCCTAAAGCCACTATAGACTTGTTCAATAACAAAACAACGAAGATCTTGAAAAACATGATTTAGTTGAAGGCAGTGTTCTACCATGGGGGCTTCTTTTCTCTGACATTTCAATCTACTGCGATGTTCTTGCATCCTTATTTGTAGTGAACGAATAGTTTTACCAACGTATAATAACTGACATGGGCAGAATATTCCATAAACCACGTAGGTCGATTGGCAGTTAGTAGAACTGTTAATCCTATAATCTGTTCCTCCATAATTAAAGGAAGAAAGCTCTAGAGTAACCATACAGATACTGCAGCCCATACATTTTCGATGGCCCCGGACTATTATAATGTCTTCAGGAGAAGAAGGTCTTAACTCCGTCGGGCTAAGGATTTCTTTAAGATTACGGTGTCTTTTCCAAACACACCTCACATGCTTATCTTCTAATCCCTGAGTATGTTGCAGGACATTAATATGACGTTTCAAAATCCTCTGTATTTTATAACTAAATGGAGAATAGGACGTTACAAAATTAATCTGTTGATCGTCTACATTTGATCTATGTTGCTGTGAATCCAAGATTAAATGCTCCCGATGGTTATAGAGTGCTCTTTTATACGCTTGAGATACCACCGAACTAAGATAACCCCTTACTAAAAATTAATCTTTTAAACCCTTCGCCTGATGTTTATACCCTAAAGTCTCTGAGCAATTCCGGCGATAGCGGAGAAACTGTGAAAATGGAAGTCCATTTTTAAGGGTTTCTGGATGGGCACTTGAATAGTGTAGCAAGGAATTGCGGTCAGTGGGTTTAGAATATATTGATGTTATCCAGGAATTATCCCCTTTAGTTACTAAAACATCCAAGTAGTGAATTTTCATAATGTCCCACTGATAAGTGAAGATAATATTTTGATCACGTCCATTGAGCCACTCCATAAACGAAATCAGTTCAGTTTCATGACCATCCCAGAACATGAAGACGTCATCAATGTAACGTCTCCATAATTTAATGTGTTGATCAGGGGTCATCTTTCTTCTATGGCGATATGACATGAAATGCAGATTCTACCAATGTTCACATATAAGCCTGTTTTTCTGAAAAGTTGTTTCTTTTGCGAGTAATTTAAGGATTTTTTCACACTAATATTGAAGTTGGTTGAAGATTTGAAATGGACTAAGAAACTATTTTTTGAAAGAAAGAATTTTATCTATAGGAAAACGGTTAGAAAGAAATTAATAACCAAAAAAAAGATAAAAAGAAGAAAAAGAGAAAATATTCCTATGGATGCATGAATAATTAAGGTCGTTGATGCAAAAAAAGGCTATTTTCAACCCAGCAAGTCTGGCTGATTTAAGCCTTAAAAAAAGTCTGAGACCTTGTGGCATCCTAGTGTGAATGACAAAAAATACAAAATAAAAATAATTATTCCAATATTAGTTTAGCATTAAGGAATTATATACAGAACTCCAAGTTTATAGTTGGGCTTAAAAATTATTTATTTCTTATAGAGAGATATATGCAGATGACATCCTTCTCTACATGCCATTCTCCACAAAGCAAATGGACCTCTCACCTATCATTGAATGTTTTAACACAGTATCAGAATGGTTTCTATCTCAAAACCTCCGCATCCAACATAAAAAAACTGAGGTACTCTTTATCACAAAAAATCCGAATTTTACTCCACCACCTCATATAAAAGTGAGAGAAGCTGAACTCCAAACGAAGTCAACAATTCGATACTTAGGAGTCACACTAGATGAACACTTGGACATGAAGCTACACATATCCTACATTGTCAGAGCCGTATATTTCAAGATCCGGACACTCAAACACCTCAGATCCTTATTGGACCCAAGTGACTTCCGGACGGTATACCAAGCTCTTATCCTACCCCACTTTGATTTTGCCAATGCCATTCTCCAAGGCCTCCCACAGTCTACTTTGAATCCCCTACAACTAGCCATGAATGCCGCTGCTAGAGTTCTATCTGGAACATCGAGATTTGACCACATCACGCCCATCTTAATTTAGCTCCACTGGCTCCCAACACATGGAAGAATTCTATTCAAAACTCTGATGCTTACTTTTAAAGCCATCAACGGCATAACCGCTTCATCACTAGTTAATCTAGTTCAGCCCACTCCACCTAACAGATCTAGAAGATCCACAGCAGCAAACACTCTAACTATCCCAAGTGCATCAACAAAATGCACACTAACAACGTCAAACAGGGCTTTCAGTTTTATGCTCCTAAGCATTGGAACACACTACCACCAGAAATCCGAGCCATTACCGATCTTACACAATTCAGGAAGGCACTAAAACATTACTTATTTATTCAACATTACCAGATCAACCATACTCCACCATAGCCACACCTTTTTCTCTAGAAACCACTGTATATTAGTCCCATTCTTAACATCCGTCCATAGGTGCATAACCCATTATGCAAAGCTTACTGTTACATATGTAAATAGTTGATGTGCATGTTTCCCTAAGTTATCCAAGTTGTATTTCCCTGTTCTCTGTAAAACTGATTTTTGTTCATTATGGTTCGTTGTTCCTTGTGAACCGCGCTGATACTAAATAGTGCGGTATATAAGAAATTAAATAAATAAATAAATGGCTTCAGAGAGTTCATTATTATTATAATTTAGTACCTTGAAATATGGCTTCAGAGAGTTCAGAGCTGTCTTCAAATACTGCCACTTTTGCCTTTTCGGAGGACAGGTTTGCTCAATTGATTAATCATCCATTATTGTTTGATTTGCTTGATCAGTCGGAATCAGAGGAATCAATTTCTCCTGCTACTTCCTCATGGCTTGATTTTAAGAACCTCCATAAGAAACAAATACGAGTTAAAATACATGCCGCCCCCATGGCTCAATATTTGAAACAGCGTATGATTCCACGCGGTTTACGCGTTTTGAAACCCCCACATATGTTTCAACAGGATAAGAAATTTGCTACCACTTGGGATAGCATCTTGAACAAATGTGGATTGGATTTAATAGCCTTATTGGTGGAAAGACTAACGGAGGAAGAAAAAAACCATAAAAGAACAATTACAGCAAATGGAAATGGACCTTACGAAGTCTCAATCTGTAGATCAATTCCAGATTCAATTGAAAGAATTTGAGCCTCAATTGAACCAATTTCAAGAAACCATGAAACAGAAAAAAGTTGTTAAATTTAAAGGATTCACAGGGGATTATGAACAGAATCAGGTTTATACCTGGCGGAAGAAATTGCCTACGGGTAGGAATAAACCTGGGAAAAGACAAGTAACTTTTGAGGAATCTACTGTTGATACTACTGATTCTACGGATACTGGTTCTTCGGATAATCGATCGAGAGGGGGAACTTATAGACGTCCTTTTTCCAGAGGCCGCCCTCAATCATACCGGCCTTATCATTCCAAGGAGAGTCGGAGGGGACCGATCACCAGATCTCACACGAGGCATCAGTCATAAATATTTCTGGACTGGATTTACCGACTGATCAAATACAATTGTTGCAATTGGGTTTATCTTTTGTTCCTACCACCCATTATGACCCTTTTCGCATTAGAGTTGCCTTGCATCGTTTCTTTCGGAAACTCCGAGTTACTCACTTTTTTCAAGGGCGAATGGATGAAAATTTCACAGGTGCTGTTTCATTTATTTCAAACCCCTCCAAATGGATTCCATCAAGACCGCTGGATGCTGCTATTGAGACTTATCAAAATTTAGTCATGCGGGATGTTCAGCGGGTGGAAGAACAGATTCAACCAGTTCCTTTTTCAAATTTGTCAAAACAACAATTTGTGACGTTGCGTTCTTTGGGTCAGTGACAAGATATCATTGTTCAGAGAGCAGACAAGGGAGGAGCCATCGTGATTCAGGAGCGGGGTCAATATCAGAGGGTAGTTTATGCTCATCTTTCAGATACAAAATATTATGTGTCTTTAAATGATGACCCTACGGTTGCTTTAAAACAAGAAATTAAGCCTTTGACTGATATGGCTTTACATTCTGGTTGGAACACTACAAAGGAACATCAATTCCTAAATAAAAAATTCCCGAAGTTACCCACACTATATATGGTACCAAAAATACATAAAGATCTTCATAGACCACCTGGTCGTCCAATTGTTTCTTGTTGGGATTCTTTGTTGGAACCCTTATCGAAATTTTGTGACTTGTTTTTTCGTCCTTTGTTATCAACTATTCCCCTCTTATGTGTGGGATTCTTTTCATTTTTTGCAAAAACTTCATGGATTGACAGATGATAAGAAAGAATGGCTTATGGTTACGATGGACATCACAGCACTTTATACCAATATTAATCAATTTGAGGCCTTAGATATGGCATCCAGAGTTCCTTTTGTTTTACCATCTCGCTTACCAAAAGATTTTGTTTTGTCATTATTGAATCTTGTATTAACAAAAATGTTTTTCCAATTTGAAGAAAAATTCTATCATCAGATACATGGTATAGCCATGGGGGCCACAGTAGCCCCTTCCATAGCAACATTTTTTATGGCGGAATTTGAGGCTCTTCATGTTTATCTGTCTGAATGGTTTAAGAACATTTGTCTGTGGACTAGATTCCTTGACGATATTTTCTTTTTTTGGGTTGCTACAGTGCAAGAGTTAAATGATTTTGTTCTATGGATAAATTCCCTTTCCCCAGATTTGCAATTTACACCGAAGTTTCATATGGATGCTATTGAGTTCCTTGATTTGCAGTTTTTTAAGGTTCAATCACAAGTTCATTCTACATTATATCGTAAACCTGTACAACGCAACACCTTATTACATTACTCTAGTTATCATCTGGGCCCTTTACGACGGGGACTACCAGTTGGGCAATTTATTCAATTACGTCGCCTTTGTTCTTCATTAGAAGATTTTAAGATACAGGCAAGTGATTTAAAACAACGTTTGTTGGAACAGGGATATCCGTTGTCTATTATAAATAAAGCATATCGCAGAGCACGTTTTAATTATTCTGAATGGTGGGTACATTCTGATCCTGGAGTTTCATCACAACAATCATTTTCCTCAACTTATGTAGGTGTTTTACCTTATATGCCGCACGCGGCTACAGTTTTGAAGATTTTGAAGTCTCATTGGCCCATTTTATCTCTACACACAAATTTTAATAAGCCTTTAATGGTTGCTTTTCAACGTGGGAGAAATATTGCTGATTGGACAATCCACAATTCAGGAGCCTACGATCTGTCAATGCCCGCTGGTCATTTTCCATGTAATACCTGTGAGTTTTGCTGTTCTACAATAGAGGGCCAATACTGGGAAGCTCCAAACAATACCCGACGGATATATAGTAAATATGCCACTAACTGCAAAACTTCCTTTGTAGTTTATGTCTTAATTTGTCCGTGTCAGAAATTATATGTTGGAAAGACTATGCGGATGATGAAGCGGCGGCTCCAAGAACATAAATCGCATTTTACAAATGTGGTGGAGTCCACTCCAATGGTAGTACATTGTCAAAGAGCTGATCATCAATTTAGTGATTTACGCTGGAGGATCCTGGATCACATTCCTTTAATGCCTCGGGGAGGAGACAGGGATTCTTTATTAAGTTATCGTGAACAATTCTGGATATATACTTTAAATACTGTCACGCCGGATGGTTTAAATCAGTCATTAGATTGGTGGAGTATTTTATGAAGCCAGCTACTACAACTCCCATGAGCCTTCATGTCATCATTAACTGATCATGTGATTACTTTTGGGGGCTTTAAATTACTTAGGTTTTCGGAAATGGAGTGAGCGACATGGTTTGAGAAAGGGCCAGGAATGCCTATGGCCAGAAACACAACGTTGGGTTACTGATTGAGATGGTTATTCTCGATGTTGTTGCCACATTCAGATCAATGAAAAGAGCCAGGTCAAGTTGAAATTGTGCCGGTTTCTCGTACCACTTTGGGGTTTGATACCCGACAATTATCCATGAATTTTCAAAGTTGGGATACGAAGGAGATTGGACACAGGGAGGAGTGGCCTAGTGGTTGGGGCAAGGTACTACAGGCCGGAAGGTCGGTGGTTCAAATCCGACTAGAGGACAGCATCCTTGGGCTGGAAGGACTGGGGTTTCTAGTCCCACAGGTGCTCCTTGTGGTCTTGGGCAAGCCACTTAACCCTCCATTGCCCATGTTCCCTGTAAGTATTAGTGTATGTGTCTCATATCCCCTCGTGTTAAATGTATCCCCCGACCACTTTGACCCGGTGAAAAGCAGGATATAAATGCAGCTAAATATAAATAAATACACTTTTTGCCTCAGCTAAGTGCTTTTTCACTTCAGTAATTGATGTGTTTTATATGGTGTTGGGAGGTCATTCTCTCAGGGCCTGATTTGTGGAATTTCCACTAAAAAAAGATAAAAAAGGAATATTACACTTCGAGAAAAATTGCTCCTTATGGTGTATGTTCCGACAAAAATTAATGTTTGTCTGTTTCCCTGTTTGTTAGAAGGCCTTTCTTCCAAGGCAATGGAGGATAAAATGACTTGCCCAAGGAGTATCAGTGGGCATCAAACCTTGGTCTCTTGGTTAACAGACCACTGCTCTAACTACTAGGCTAATCAAACTTAGCTTCTACTTGTGTTAAGAGATCGAATAAAAATGAAGCCCCCACCCCCAAAAAATGCAGTTCCAAGAGCTGCAGCATACTAACACTGATTTACAGTAACTCAGCAATTTCACAATTCTACCAATCAAACATCCCTTCCTCTTATCTTATCTCCCCATCACAGACATAAGAATATATATATACTCACACAGAGACACATACATACAATCATTCACAGACACACATAAAAAAACATATGCAATGACACACAAACACATACACGTTCATACAAACATTCACGACCATACTAACCCACAAAGATAAATATACATAACACAAACAAAACAGATATAAAACACAGCTCCCAAATAAACATACAATATATGCATGCACACAAAAACACACACAGACATACTCACACTCATACAGACATCACACAGTAACACACACAAAGTCAATGTACATATAAACAGTCTAAGCATTTTTGTGTGACTGTTGTTCATCTGATGCTATCTAGCCCTTGCTGTACTCTAAAAAGAGTATGCTGAACACAGAAAGGCTTTTTATAAATGTGCATACATAGATTATGAGCAGTTTAACACAGGGATCATATATGTCACACACGTATGTGTGGCAATTTTATAAATTGAGGAAACATATATGTATATGTGGTGCCTTTTATATGTATGAAGTCACTAGAAAAGATCCCCCAAGGGCCAAAGAACACTGCCAGCCCCTAATCAATAAAAAGAACAAAAAGAGCAGGTTCTGAAAAATTTGTGAACCTCCAAATTACAATTTTTGTCGGACCAAATGCCTCCAGGCAAGAACATCTCAAATGGAGGACGAAGTCCTTTTAATCAAGTGCAGTATAACATTTAAAACTGCGTCGCAAAATATTAAAGCAAGAAGTACTTAGCTGAATCCCCAAAATAGCGCAGCAACAGAACAGGTCCCATAGTAAAACAACACAGTCCTGCATTTTGGGTCATCCCATTTCCAAGACCCTGCTTTAGGTTTCAGGGGACACATGGAAAGATCCTGCTACAAAACGTATATGGCGATCTCATCATTTCACTACATGTGACACTGCTTTTGTAGTGAATCTATTGGTGTGCCCTAGTGGTCTAAAGTATGTGGGGTGTACATCTTGCCTGTTTAAGAAACGATTGACCTAACATGCCTCCCGCATTCGTATACAGACACTCTCTGCCCCAATTGTTCATCATGCTTTACAACAGGCTCACTCGTTTATTCAATTTACGTGGCAGGTCATTGATTGGATTCCCCCCTTTAACCTTGGTGGAGATTGTTTATCCCATTTGCAATGGGTTGAACAGCAATGGATTTTCAGATTAGATACTGTTGCGCCAAAGGGCTTAAATTTGGAAACTGACTGGCATGGTCTTTTCTGATTTTGCTGTTCTTCAGCTAACTGCGTGGTGTTTGCATGTCTGTTGCTCTCAGTCACTGGTTGGTTAGGCAGTTAACATGGTCTTTGGTGACATCAGACGCCGGTTTCAAAAACCTCCATTTTGGGGATTCCCCAATGCGCATTTTGATATTGGCAGTGGAATGGAGAAACCTGAAGCAGGGTCTTGGAAATGGGATGACCAAAACGCAGGACTATGTCATTTTGCCACCGGACTTGTTCTGTTGCTGCGCTATTTTGGGGATTCAGCTAAGTACTTCTTGCTTTAAGATTTTGTGGCACAGTTTTAAATGTTATACTGCACTTGATTAAAAGGACTACGTCCTCCAGCTGAGATGTTCTTGACTGGAGGCATTTGGTCCGACAAAAATTGTAATTTTGAGGTTCACTAATTTTTCAGAAACTGCTCTTTTTGTTCCTTTTATATGTATGAGGCAAATTTTATACACATGCACGCACAATAGTGGGGAAGAAGTGAACCTTCCTCCAGAAGACAAACTGTCCCAGACAAGGTGAGCAAATCATGAACTACAAGCAATTCTTCATGCCCAGGGCTACACATAGGGCTCCTTTTCTTAAAGTGTGCTGTGGTTTTACCCCTAGCATGCTAATAGCACACAAAATTGAGGCACATTAAGTACAAAGCCACTGAGTTAACTTAAGAACATAACAGAAGAACATAAGATATGACATACTGGGTCAGACCAAGGTCCATCAAGCCCAGTATCCTGTTTCCAACAGTGGCCAGTCTAGGTCATAAGTACCTAGAAGTTTCCCCAAAAAACACAGGTTCTACAGTGCTTGTATTGGGGCAAGCAGTGATATCGCAGGTCCTTTTTAATAATGGTTTATGGACCTTTCCTCCAGGAACTTTTCCAAACCTTTTTTAAACGCAGCTACACTAACAGCTTTTACTGCATCCTTCAATAACAAATTTCAGAGTTTGATTATACGTTGAGTGAAAAAATATTTTCTCTTATTAGTCTTAAATAGGTTACCCTTTAGCTTCATTGTATGTCCCCTAGTCTTTCTATATTCTGATGACGTAAACAATAGATCTACGTTTACCCGTTCCACTCCATTCATTAATTTATAGACCTCTATCATATCTCCCTTCAGCAGTCTCTTTTCCAGGTTGAAGAGCCCTAACCTTTTTAGCCTCTCTTCATAGGGGTATCCTTCCATCCCCTTTACATTTTGGTGGCTCTTCTCTGCATGTTTTCTAATAATGCTATATCCTTTTTAAGATACAGCGACCAGAATTGCACACAATATTCAAGGTGTGGTCACACCATGGAACGATACAGAGGCATTATAATATCCTTTGTTTTATTTTCCTTTCCCTATGATATCTAGCATTCTATTTGCTCTCTTGTCACCTGCTGCACACTGGGCAGAGGGTTTTCCATATTAAATTTCATCTGCCATTTCGATGTCCAGTCTTCTAATTTATCAAGAACCTCTTGCAATTTTCCACAATCCTCATGGGTTTTAACAACTTTAAATAGTTTTGTTTCATCTGCAAATTCGATAATCTCACTTGTTATTCCCATTTCCAGGTCATTTATGAATATGTTAAAAAGCAGCAGACCCAGCACAGATCCCTGGGGTACTCCACTATTCACCTTTCTCCATTGGGAAAATTAGCCATTTAGCCCTACCCTCTGCTTTCTATCTTTTAAATTCCTGATCCACAATAGTACACTGCCTCCTATCCCATGACGTTTTAGTTTTGCCAAAAGTCTCTCATGAGGGACTTTGTCAAAAGCTTTCTGAAAGTCCAGATAGACTATATCAACTGACTCGCCTTTCTCTACCTGTTTATTCACACCTTCAAAAAAGCATAACAGATTAGTAGGACAAGATTTTCCTTGTCTAAAGCCATGTTGGCTGTCTCCCATTAAGCCATGACTATCTACATGTTCAGTAATTTTGTTCTTTATGATGGTTTCTACCATTTTCCCAGTACTGACGTCAGGCTCACCAGTCTGTAGTTTCCCAGATCACCCCTGGAACCCTTTTTAAAAACTGTCGTTACATTGGCTATCCTCCAATCTTCAGGTGTTACAGATGATTTTAATGATAGTTCACAGATTACTAATAGCAGGTCTGCATTCTCATATTTCAGTTCTTTCAACACCCTTGGATGTATACCATCTGGTCCAGGTGATATGCTACTCTTCAGTTTATCAAATAATTGCAATATATCTTCTCGGTGTATCGATATTTCTTTCAATTCTTCCACAGTATCACCTTTAAATACCACTTCAGTCATGGGTAACATCCCTACATCTTCCTCAGTAAAGACCGAAGCAAAGAATTCATTCAGTCTCTCCACTATGGTCTTGTCCCCTCTTAGTGCCTCTTTTACCTCTCTATCATCTAATGGTCCAACTGACTCACAGGCTTTTTGCTATGAATGTACTTGAAAAAGTCTTTATTATGTGTTTTTGCTTCCACAGCAAGCTTCTTCTCAAATTCTCTCTTTCCCTACCTTATCAATCCCTTGCATTTAACTTGCCCGTGCTTGTGCTATTTCCAGTTTTTGTCTTTTGGCTCTTTTTCCCATTTCCTGAAAGATGCTTTTTTGGCAACAACAGCCTCTCTGACCTCACCTTTAAACCATGCTGGCAGTTTTTTGGACTTCCTTCTACTTTTCTTAAAGCTTGGAATACAGCTGGTCTGGGCTTCCAAGATAGTATTTTTAAACAACACCCAAGCTTGATGTAAGTCTTTAACCTTTCCAACTGCTCCTTTTATTTTTTTTCTTAACTATTTTCCTCATTTATCATAGTCTCCCTTTCGAAAGTTAAAAGGTAGTACCGTGGATTTCCTTACCATCCCTCCTCCATTAATTAAATGAAACCCTTATCTCTTGCACCAGATCTGGTGTTTCACTAAGGACTAGGTCCAAAATGGCTTCCCCTCTGGTTAGTTCATGAACCAGCTGCTCCAAGAAGCAGTCATTTATTTCATCTAGAAACTCTATCTCCCTATTATGTCCTGCCGTGACACTGACTCAGTCAATTGAAATGACCCATTATTATTACTGTGCTGTAACTTTTGTTAGCTTCCCTGATTTCTTTGAACATTTCATCATCAATTTGTTTATTCTGTCCAGGCGGTCAATAGTACACCCCCACTGCCATCACCTTCCCCTTTTTACATGGAATTTCAATCCATAGAGATTCTACAGCAAATTTTCTTTCCGGCAAAACTTTAATCCTTTGTGACTCAATGCCCTCTCTAACATAGAGCACAACCCCTCCACCAATTTGATCAGCTCTATCATTATGATTTAGTTTGTAGCCAGGTATCACAGTGTCCCACTGGTTGTCCTCCTTCCACCATGTCTGAGATTCCAATCATATCTAACCTCTCATTTAGTGCTATATATTCTAACTCGCCCATCTTATTTTTTAGACTACTAGCATTTGCATACAAGCATTTTAGAGACTGTATTTTATTCATATTAATCTGGCTATCAGTAGGCAGGGGTAATTTGGAATCTTTAAGCTCAGTTTGCTCCATACTCAAGGGCTCCATACTTCAGGGGGGTGTACATCATTTTCACAGCAGTTTATGTGCAGTGAGTTTGGAAACATGAGGCACAATTACCACAAGTGCAGTTAGCTTCACCTATCGAGGTGGAGGTAAGTGCATCCATGCTAATTGCAAGAATTGCAGTCAACACACTGTGTTTACCTGCACGCAGACTGCGCAGCACTCAACATGCCCACTCTCCACATTGTCCTGCCCATTTCACACTTAACACTAGAGGAACAGTTAATGTAGAAATCAGCCCATGTTGTAATGACCATGTTTACCTTATCAGAATATAGAAAGACTAGGGGACATGCAATGAAGCTACAGGGTAAACTATTTTATTTATTTATGTATTTATTTATCGTTCTTTTATACTGCACTCTTTTTCATCAGCGCGGTTTACATTAAAACAGGAATACTCATTGCAATCAACTTTGGTGAACTTTGTACATATTTGTAACTTGAAAAGAAACTATATACACAGTATAGAAATTCTTATCATCATCTTAAGGCATTTACACTTTTATTGTCAGTGTTGGGGGGTTGATGATGTGCTTTGGAAGTGTAGAGTGAAGAGATGGTACTTTATGGCTTTTCTGAATTGTTTGAGGTCGTTAATAGCTCTAATGTTGGGAGGTAGGTTGTTCCAACATCTGGGTGCGTAATACGCGAAGGCCCTGTCTGTTGTTGAACGTTTGTATTTTGTGGTCTCAGGTGGTGTAGCTAGGTTATTTGCCGCTGCTGACCTCCTAGATCTGATGTTGGGAGTGTGATGGAGGAGTTTTGAAATTGATGAAGGAGCGATAGTATTTATCGCTTTAAAGGTCATTAGAAGGGCTTTATATGTTATTCTGCAGTATATAGGGAGCCAGTGAAGCTCTTTTAGGATGGGTGTTATATGTTCGTTCTTTGAGGCACCGTATAGTACTCGGGCTGCGGCATTCATGGCTAGTTGTAATGTATTTAGGGAGTTCTTTGGGAGACCATGGAGTAGACTAATAAAAGAAAATATTTTTTCACTCAACGTGTAATCAAACTCTGGAATTTGTTACCGGAGGATGTAGTAAAGGCTGTTAGTGTAGCTGGGTTTAAAAAAGGTTTGGACAAGTTCCTGGAGGAAAGGTCCATAAACCATTATTAAGAAGGGACCCAGGATATCAATGCTTGAACCAATACAAGCATTGTGGAACCTGTGTCCCTTGGGGAAACTGCTAGGTACATATGACCTAGATTGGCCACTGTTGGAAACAGAATACTGGGCTTGATGGACCTTGGTCTGACCCAGTATGGCATATCTTATGTTCTTAACAGTTACTGTGGGCCACAGCACATGGTTAGCATGTCCTTAAATCCACGCTAACTGCATAGCGCACTTTAGTAAACATGCCTCATAGTGCTGGGCAGATATAAATGTTAGCAAATAAAAATGCCAAATTATACACGCATTACCAATATAAAATAGATTTATACTTGTAAGGATCAGCCAGCACATGCCTCCTTTCTCTGCTGTGCCCTTTATAAAATCTCTGGTTATATGTATTTTTCCAGTTATACGTGTAACTCTCATTTTTTACATTTGTACACTTTATCAAATTACCTCCTAAATGTGGCAGTATAACTTTGGAACAGCCTGTGTTTTAATTATGTTTCTTGTGTTTTATTTTATGTCATTTTTAGAGTTTTGTGTTTTGCTATTTTATGTACTCGTTGATTTGTGTTAATTGTAAACTGCATTGAAGTTTAATGATATTGCTATATGTAAGTATTTTAAATATACTAATTAATTAATAATATTATTATAGGAATTGTGGTTTGTTGCACCTGACTACTTACAAGTATTTTGAAGAGCCCCGCCATCTTATAAGGTGGGGCATTCTGCTTCCCACATGCAGCCCTCTCCCAGTCCTATCAGGTGTCCCTTCTTCTGAAGGGGAGTTTTTCAATCAATACTCTTCATACACCATCAATAATATTTCAAAATTGTTAAAGCTTGGCTTAGCAATTAGTTAAGGGTATATGAACAAAGACCACTCTGATAAATAGTGCTCTAATTATAAATATTTAAGATGTATCTTTTACCGTGGCCACACACAGTAACATAAACATTGGTTTAAAGTGTTGGACTCATGAATGTCTAATATCAGCAATATGGGGCGTCTGCATTTTTTCTTGTGGTTATATTTGTTGGAAATCAGTTGGATTGGATTGGATTTAATTGCAGCCTCAGGACTCCATGTTATGAAGCAAGACTTCACACACTGTTTCATTCATAAATGAATCTTGGCACACCAAATTTCCTTCATTATTCAAAGAGTTGAACCACTTGGAAGGGTTTACACATGACCTCAGCTAAACCTTGCTACTTTACCCACAAATAAACTGCTGTACTGGCTTCTGTTTACTGAATCAGGAAGTGGTATGCCTGTTCCATGCAAAAACTGTTGACATTACTGATGCATCTTCATCTACGGACAAACTAATAGTGGAACAGAAGAAAGATCATGAGATTTGTATTGATTTTCTCCAAATTAATTAAGCAAAGATTTTGAGTTCATTGCAGGAGTTTAGCTTCTCCTCTGCTTTTTAAAAAAAATGGACATTTTCAGATTTAACTGGCATCACAGAGCTGGATACAAAGCCAATCCAGCTACTAGGCTGACTAGCATGGCAGCGGGCAGGACAGAGCAGTGTGACCAGCCTTTGGGCATTCACATACTGCTGCCCACCCTATCTCCCCTTGAAAGTAACTCAGTCATTCCTAAAAGCAGCACAGCATGACCTCTGGCCTTTGAACACCCACATGCACATGCTTAGGGCCTGCTACGTTGTCTCCTCTGGCATTCACAGTGGGAGGAGGCAGGATATGCAAGACTTAAACACACTCATATGGGTGTTCAAAGGTCTGCCACCATGCTGTGCTGCTTTTAGGAATGGATAAGTTAGCTCAGATGGATGTAGGGTGGGCAACTGTGTTGACAGCAGCAACAGTGGAAGGGAGTGGAAATGCTGGACACCTTGGAGAGGGGAAGGAGATAAGTGGAGATGCGGGGGGAAGTGAAAAGAGAATATTCTGGATACCTTTGGGTAAATTAGGAAAGGAAGAGGAGAAGCTGAATATAGGGGAAAGGGCATCAGGATGAAGGTATGCAAAGGGTACAAGATACTCTTCTGCCAGTCCTGACTGGATATTCAAAAGAACTTATCCATATGGTGGCAATTTTATAACTGGCAGTATAAACTTTGGAACAGCCTGTGTTTTAATTATGTTTCTTGAGTTTTAATTTATGTTGTTTTTTTGAGTTTTGTGTTTTACTATTTTATGTGCTTGTTGATTTGTGTTTATTACAAGCTGCATTGAACGTTAATGATACTGCAAAATATAAATGTTTTGAATGAATAAACAAGTAATATCATTTAAATAACTTTTACACTTCAAAAATAGAGGGGAGGGAGGTAACCACCATAGAGCGGCAGTTGCAACTCTAGCCAGCTTACTGGGCAGATTAGTTGGTCTTTATTTTTGGTCGTTTACGATATTATTGTGCTTACCTAGGTTGGGGGGGGGGGAAGAAGGCCTCTATGTGTCTTTATAAAATACAGAGATATCAAGTCTCACTCATGTGTTACACCCATTCTCATGCACTTTGGCCTCTTCTCTCAAGCAGTAGCTCTTCAGTTCTAGTTCGCTGATCCCGATCACTGTTTTCATGACAGAGAAACCTAACAAAAGAAAAACCAAGTGGCCCAGCAAGTAGGAAAAAATCTGAGCTCACTTTCCTCCCTCCCCCACCATCCCTTTTTCCTCTATCTTCAACTACAGGTGCTGTGAAACCTGTGCGCATACTTTTTTTGTTGAGTGGAGAGCACATTTCAGTCCAGAAAATCTACCCATCTTTCCTCCATGAAGTCTGTATCCTTTCGGAGGCTCCAAAAAGCAAATATCATTTTATGTTATTTTTTTCATGTGCAAAGCAATACTACATTTAAATCTTTCTAGATGTATATGGGGGTGTGCCAGCTGAAAGAAATCTCACTCTTCAGACTGCAATTCATCTCTGGGGTAGTAAATCTAGTTCTTTGGGATGCATAAACCTTGGCATCTCTGAAAACGCTAGGGAAATACCAGCAGAAATCATAGCTACATTGAAGCTGTTGATATTTCTACCAGTTTGGAGGCTAGTATAAATGTATGAACGTACAATCTGTGAGAATGCACATACTTTGCAGCTTCTCTTCTCTGCTATCTGGAAACATTTCTGTGACCACCGGGCAGTGTCTATATAGAGCAGGGTCAGAGTGAAGTTGGAGCATGAGTGCTTTACACAGCTATGTGGACAGTGGTGATATTTAGTCGCTATCCATAGAACTATGGACCCGATATTCAGTGGCGGCGGCTAGTACTCCTAAAGTGCATAACCATTGCCGCTGAAGTTTAACTCTGGATATCCAATGCCGGGGCCATATTGAGCCACTGGCATTGAATATCTGGGTTGCTGGACAGCCTGGAAGCTAAATGGGCAGTGGCAATATTGAGCCACTGCCTGTTAGCTCCCACAGGCAAAGTTAGGCCAGCCTTTGCAATGCCTGACTTTGCCAATGGGTCGCTAACCCAGCAGTGGCTCAATATTGCAGCTGCCTGGTTAGCGATGGGTGCTGCCTCCATTCTGCCCCGGAACGCCCACAACACACTCCGATGCCAACTGCGTAGCATTAGAGCATGTGGCAGTGGTATCCGCGTATAAGTAGTGGCATTAACCATGTTAGTAGGAACACAGCGAGACAAGAGATATGGATGACACAGATGCCTTTATTGAGTCCCCTACGCGTTTCGGTCGAAGCCTTCCTCAGGGGGATAAACTTAAACATGCAAACATCAAAACATATAAAAATAATGTTAAATGATAAATGAAATAGTAAAATCAACCAGGCATGTAAAGCTTAAAAACATAAATAAAAATTCATATAATAAAAATTAAAATTAAAATCATACCTACAATGAATACCTTTGAATATTGGACCCTATGTGATTAACATTATGACAGAAAACTTGGTCTCCTATTTTAAACCAATTACCTGTATGTATAGCGGCTAAATATTGGCTCTCCAAGTCTAATGGCCATGGTGAACGCTGAATATAGTTGGTATATTTAAATACTGCAGCCAGTATTTTAAACAAATGCTCTCTGTGGTATTTAAATATTGAGACAATATAGTTTATTAGACACAAGGGCATTTTACAACCTAAGAAAATGATATTCCATATTGTTCTGCTAGACCAGTCCAGACATGTGGGTTGTGTTCCCCCACCAGCAGATTAGTGGAGACAGATAGCCGTTGAAATCCCCAGGTTTCTATGACATCACTCCCTTGACTCTATCAGGCTGAGACACAAGAGGGCACCTCAGTATTCTTCTGTCCCCAGCAGATAGTGGTTAGATTTTCTAAACTCTGAAGAAAATCTGAACAATTGAGAGGAAAAAGATTGATTTTGATCAGGAATGACCACCTGGAGGGTGACTCTCTCACTTGAGCGCAACGTGGGAGGCTCCACTAGACTAAGATCTTTTCGAGGAGGGAAAATTGGTTGAGTTCCATGCTCTTATAATGATAAGGGCCTGTTGAGCAGTTAGGAAATTGGAAGGATTTGAAAGAGATCAGCAGCCTCACACCACCTCAGTGCCCCCTCCCTCCTCCTCTGTGTCCCACCCTGCTCTCAGAGGTATGTGGCTGCAAACCTGTTCAGAAAACATAAGAAAAAAAGACAAGGCATCTGGGGAGTAGCACTGAGCCTGGTGAAATTTGGCCTGCCTGAGGCTCCCAGAGGATGGGTACCAAGACTTGACTTCGTCATTGTCTTTGTTGGGGGCTATCATACTTTTGGGGCATAAGTCAGAGTGGACCGTGGGTGACCGTTGGCTCGACATCGGTGCTTCCCACCATTTTCCAGTACATGATGTTAATGTTTTCTGCCTTTGTGTGCTTTGCGCACATGCGGTCGTATCATGTGTTCTGCCCGAGCAGCTTCAACACACATTCCTGCCCAAGTGCCCATAATGCATGCTCATGTATGCATTCCATTAGCACATGCTCTATGCCTATGCAGCCTTAGCGTGTGCAAATGTTTGCATTGCCTTAACTCTTTCTGTCTTCTTCCAGGAAACGTTGTTTGACCTGCAGCAAGTGAAGAGCCTCCTCACTGGATTCATTTTGCATGGGTAGCCTCTGACTTTTCAATAGTGGGCACGTTTCCCTTCTTCCTACAAAGGGATTCAGTTGGCTTGGCATTTTCCGCCTTAAGGTAGGAAGCGACTTATGGCGCTGTGGATAAGAATAATAGCCCAGCCTTGGGTTCTGGTGACTGCGCTTCTGGCTGCCCCTTCTTCAGAGGACTCTGCCCCAGCTGTGTCCCCTGTGTTGGGGATCATTCTCAGGGAGACAAACTCCCAGAATCCAGGTTGTCCTCCCAAGAATTATTTTCATTCATCAGATAGACTGGTCTTTCACTTGGAAATTCAGACCTCAAAGCATTTGGATTCTCTCAAGCAAAGTCACATGAGAAATGGTCAGGATGTAGAAGCCCAGCTACACTATAGAATCTCTATGGATAGAAATCCCATGTAAAAAGGGGAAGGCAATGGCAGTGGGGGTGAACCACCAACCGCCTGGACAGAATGAAGAGATGGATGATGAAATACTAAAAGAAATCAGGGAAGCTAACAAACATTACAACACAGTAAAAATGGGTGATTTCAATTATCCCAGTATCAACTGGGTCAGTGTTGCAGCAGGACATGCTAGGGAGATAAAGTTTCTAGATAAAATAAATGACTGCTTTTTGGAGCAGCTGGTTCATGAACTTACAAGCTGGGAAGCTATTTTGGACCTAGTCCTTAATGGAACACAGGATCTGGTGAGAGATAAAGGTGTTGGATGCACTTGGCAATAGTGATCATACCATGATTGCATTTGATTTAATAAATGGAGGTAGGATGGCAAAGAAATCCACAGTACTATCTTTTAGCTTTCAAAAGAGAGACTATGATAAAATGAGGAAAATAATTAAGAAAAAACTAAAAGGAACAGATGCAAAGGTTAAAGATTTGTATCAGGCATGGGTGTTGGAATCCCAGACCAGATGTATTCTACACTTTAGGAAAAGTGGAAGGAAGACCAAAACATTGCCAGCATGGGTTATAGGTGAGGTCATAGAGGTTGTTGTAGCCAAAAAAGCTTCTTTCAAGAAATGGAAAAAGGAGCCAAATGACAAAAGCGGGAAACAACATAAGCACTGACAAGTTAGATGCAAGACAGGCAAAGAAAGAATTTGAAAAAAAGCTTTCAGTGGAAGCAAAAACACAAATTAAAATCTTTTTCAAGTACATTCATAGCAAAAACCCTGTGAGAGAGTCAGCTGGACCATTGGATGAGAGAGGGGTGAAAGGGGTGACAAGGGAGGACAAGGCCATAGTGGAGAGACTGAATGAATTCTTTGCTTTTGTCTTTGCTGTAGAAGATGTAGGAAAGTTACCCATGCCTGAAATGGTATTTAAAGGTAATGTATCATAAGAATTGAAAGAAATATTGATAGACCAGTAAAGATATATTACAACTATTTGATCAACTAAAGAGTAGCAAATCACCTGGACTGGATGGTATATCCGATGGTGTTGAAAGAATTGAAATATGAGATTGCAGACCTGCTATTAGAAATCTGTGAGTTATTATTAAAATTATCTGCAGTACCCGAAGATTGAAAAATGGCCAATGTAAACACCAGTTTTTAAAAAGGGTTCCAGGGGTGATCCGGGAAACTACAGACCGGTCAGCCTAATGTCAGTATCAGGTAAAATGGTAGACCCCATTATAAAGAAGACAGTTGTGGGGGCGGAGCCCGATGTCCAGCGGGATGGTCGCATAACGCTGAGGCTCCCGAGAGGCCTACTCAGAATCCTGAATTAACACCGGACAAACTTGAATTTCTGCTCTGATCTTGCCGGGGCATATTGGTGAGATGGCGGGGACCAAACCTACGCGTCTGGAATTTGGATCTCCAGCGGCTTCTCACGGTAAACGCTCCAAAACTGAACCCCCGTCCCCGCAGAAGGGGCCGGCTTTCCGCGAGGGCCCCGAAATGCAGCAGGAAATCCTCGCAGAAATTAGAGGGGTTAAGGACCTCGTGCAGTCAAACGGTGAAGCACTTCGAGCGCTGAGGGAAGATCTTGGTGTATTGCAAGGCAGGCTAGAGGGGCTCTCTTCGCGTCAGGACAAAATGGAGAGTATATTAGACTCCCATGCGGTCCGGCTGTCCAAACTCGACAAAGTTGAACGTCAGGTGCGGGCCTTGCAGAAAGAAGTGGAAGATGGCAATAATAGAGCGCGCCGCAACAACCTACGACTCGTGGGCATACCGGAGGGAGCGGAATTGGGAGACATGAAGGAATTTTTAAGTAAAATCCTCCCTTCCCTGCTCCAAATCACCTTTACCAAAGAATTGGAGATTGATCGCGCTCATCGTGTTCCCACAAACATAACGCTCAACAGGAAGACCCCGCGGCCTATCATCTTTCGACTTTTGAGATATCAACATGTGGAACAAATTCTCAGTGCCTCCCGAGCAAAGGGCCATATGGAGTATGAGAGCCACAAGGTCTCCTTCTATCCTGACTTTGCTAAACCCACGGTCGACCGCCGAAAGCGCTTTCTGGAATTTCGGCCGAGGCTTCAACAACTACAAGCACGCTATGGCCTGATGTACCCGGCCAAGCTCCGAGTCACGCTTCACAATCAGACAAGAACATTTGAGGACCCTGCTCTACTAGCGGAGTTCTTGGACTCTAAAGAAGCCGACTTGATGCGCTGACTTCCAGCATATTTCTGCCTGTACTCTCACATCCGCTGTACCTGCCATATTGGATTTACCGCAGCGCAGTGATGAGTCTGTCGAGGGCGGTTTGTTGCCTTATTTTGAAGATATATGGGACCCGACTCCATCTACCCATAGCAGCCTCGACGAGTATCAGAGACAGTGTTTCTTATGGACTCTGGTGTTTCTTTTCTTTTATTATGTCAATATCTTCCTCTCTAGGGCCTCCTCCCGCAGACATCTGGTCGCCATATTCATTGGGGGTTTTGCTTCTTCTCTAGGTTACTTTGGTACATACTTTTCAGTATGGGTGTATTGGCTAGCATACTTGGTGTTTATGTCATTATTGTACAGATTCTGATTATGTTGTAAGTTTTCAAGCGCTCTTACCTAAAATGTCTATTATTGATTGATGGCACCATGTCAGATTTTCTCATTGAACGTACAAGGAATCAATAATCCGATAAACGGAGGAAACTCCTAAGCTTTCTAAGTCATGAAGCTGCGGACCTGATTTTCCTCCAAGAAACACATCTTAATTCGAAGGAAACTTTCAACCTCAATATTAACTCTTACATGGTGGCCACCTATTCCCCAGCCGTTTCTAGGAAATGTGGGGTTGCCATATTGGATAGAAAATCTCGGTATGCTACTATTGTTGCGACCTGCTTAGATACAGCGGGTAGATGGCCCAGAGTTTACTTTAAGATAGGTAACTTTTAAGTTACATGTATATGCCTTCATGCTCCTAATGTGGATGACCCTGCCCTTTTGCTATTCTTGCTCAGGTTACGCTGGCCTCTGCTAATACTTCCTTGATATTGGGGGGGATTTCAATTCAGTTCTGGATCCCCTGATAGACAAATAGCCGCCTAGGACAAGTGGTCCCCCCAAGAGTCACATCACGCTTACCTCAGTGATCAAAGATATTGTTCTAGTCGATCCATGGAGGCTACTACACCCCAATGAGCTTGACTTTACCTTCTTCTCTTCCCCTTACAAATCCCAGTTTCGCATAGACTCCTTTCTAATCTCAATACTGTTAGTTCCTCAGGTGGATGCTGTAAAGATTCACTCTCAGCATATTTCAGTTCATGCTGCTGTTTCTTTTCAATACCACACTACTGCACCTCAAGGGAATCCGGGGGCCTGGTTCTCTGATAGAGCCCTATCAATTCAGCCAGAGTTCCGGTTAGAAATTCGAGCAGCCATACATGATTACTTCCAGGCCCTGGTACTCCAGGGGGATCTGGACACCTCAACAGCTCTTCCCTGCAGCTCGTTGGAAAATCTTTCCTGATTTATATAGGGAATTTGCGCTACTAGCGCAACATTACTCTCAATCGATGTAGCTCCATGCTGCCTCAAAAGTGTTCCAATCATGCCGCCTTCTATCTTTACTAAGGATGGGCTAATAGAACTATTTCACTCTATTAGTTGTACACATGGGATAGCCTCTAACCTTTACAAACTATTATGTCAGGGTACAGATACTGCCACTTGTAGAGTTCAACAAGCCTGGGATCGCTAACTGTAAATCACTTTGATCCCTGTGCGTTGGAGCGTTTCCTGGAGCAAATTAGTGCGGGTCTCCCGCTTTGCCTCAGTTACCCTAACTTAACTCTCGTCTTTTGCACATAGCTGTTCTTATATTCCAGGAAAATAACCAAATGAACACAACTGCTAGGGAACAGTGTAGGTCTTGCCATACTGATGTGGGAACCCTTACTCATGCTCATTATGAATGTTCTTAATTACAGGTTTCTGGGGGCGGGTCTGGGGTCGTATTTCACTTATCTTACACCTTCACGAGCCTCTTTCTTGGAAGACTGTGGGACTCCGCTTAGTGGCGGAGGTCCCCTCTCTTCCTAAGAAGGGTTGCTCTTTCCTGATGTCATGCCGGGTATAGCCATATGTTTAATCCCGAGGACTTGGAAGGATAGCTCTCGATTTACCGTCAATGAATAGTGAACCTTGTCTGCTTATAAAGCATATATGAGCAGATATTTCGGAGAGCTATTTTCCATGCCCAATTCATTATCGCTTGTCTAAATGGCAGATACTCAATGATCATGTATAATCTGTTTATTGCTTGACATGTCTGTTTAATGTACATTCATCATGTTTCAGATCGCCGTTAGGTTTTGTAACTCAATAATGTCAGTATACGCCCGCTTTGAGAATGATTCAGTTTTCTAGAGAAGAAGCAGGGGGGAGGGGGGTGGCAGGGGTTTACTTTGGTGTATGTATCACATTCCATGTATGTATTGTCTTTTAGTTGTATGTCTTCCTTCCTTTGTTGTTGTAAAACGAAAATAAAGCATTTAAAAAAAAAAAAAAAAAGAAGACAGTTGTGGTCAATATTATTTGCACTCTTACATTTTAGACATGTTATGTGTATAATATCTTGAGAAATAATTAGAAATGGTCCAACTATGTCATCATAATGTTTTTATAGTATGTTCAAAGGTATACAACAACAAAAAAAGATATCTGTGCAACTTAGGAACAGTCATTTCTGAGAAAAAAAACAAAATATGATCTGAACAGAATTAATGGTACCCTTCACTACTATTTTGTTGCACAACCCTTGACAAAGATGACAGCCTCCAAACGTTTCTTGTAGCCATCTATAAGTTTCGTACATCTCTCTGCTGGTAGTTTCTCCTAGTCTTCCATTGCAATTTGTTGCATCTCATGAATGTTTCCTGGATTCCTTTGACCAAGTGCAGATTTCAGCTCTTTCCAAGATTCTTGATTGGATTGAGATTAGGACTCATTCCTGGACAGTCTAAAACAGTCCATTTGTTGCTTTTTAACCATTCTTTTGTATTTTTGGATGTATGTTTTGGGTCACTGTCCTGCTGGAGTTCCCATGACCTTCGACCCAGACCTAGCTTTCTGACACTAGGTAGCACATTTTGCTCCAAAGTAACTTGGCAATCCTCTGATTTCAAGATTCCTTTTTTCCCCCAAGTTTATTTGCATTTTTCAACAAAGAACAATACAATACAAACTACAAAAATTGTCAAATTAAGTACAGTCAAACCTCGGTTTTCATGATTAATCCGTTTGAAAAAGTCTGACTAAAACCGAAACGTATGAAAACTGAAGAAATATTTCCCATAAGAAATAATGTAAATACAATTAATCCGTTCCAGACACCCAAAAATATTCACAAAAAATACATTTTATAGAGAATAACTATATTTTTACATACAGAAAACAATGAGAAATAAATATAAATGACTAATGAAACGGATAAATGAACATTTAACATCACTGAAAGCAAGCTAAGTACAGTACTGTACAGTACAATATGTCAACATCTGGCCTTAGCCACCCCTGACAAGCTGCTGTGCCCAGCTCTCTTCGGAATCACATTGGATTCAGTCCATTAAAATACCTTTACATTATCTGCTCAATGCTTCAGAATGGCAGAAAATCTTAATGATATAGCTTCAGACGTACCCTGCAAGAGAAAGAACTGCCTCCCACATTCATGCAACATCTCCTGCTTACGTTGACAGCTTTTCTTCCCTGCTACCTCCGAGCCTGAGGGGGCGCTCCAGAGAATGGGCAGGCGGTGGACGAGATCGGGGCCTTCCTCTCTGCGCAATCCTTGCCTCTCTGACTCTGACCAGGCTTGAGGATGTGTTTCATTTACGTGCTCAGCTGGCTTTCGCTTCTCATCACGCTGGCGATCGGTGAGTCCGGGGGGCAGTGCTGCTGGGACCGGGCGGGCATTCTGGCAGTGTATACAGACCGGTGTGCAGCGCGAGGGTGTATGTATTTACAGTACTGTACTTTACGAAAACTGAGGCAATGTATGAGAACCGGGACAAAATCTCAGTCAAAAAAAGACGTTGAAAACCGAAGCGTATGAAAACCGGGGCAAATGAAAACCGAGGTTTGACTGTACTTATAACCCCTCCACTTAAAAAAAAAAAATAACCCCCAAAACCCCCCACAGAGGTCTAAATACCATGAAATCATAAGCTATTTAGATGAATATCTAAAAATCTCCATATTATTTCTATCTTCACTATACAATTTGAAACAACAGAAGCTGCCCCTTCAAGCTTATGGGTCTGGCATTGAATCAATGTGAAAACTTTCACTAAAATATCTCCAAACTCCTGACCAAAAAGTTTTAATAAACAAGGCAGTCATAAAGCATGTGAGTTAATGTTCCAATATCCACTGCACAGTGCACACCACAAGAAACCCTCCCTGAACATATGAAGTGATGTCCAGATTGTCCGATGTGCAATAAAAAATAAAGTTTGAGAGAAACCTCAACACATCGTAGGCCATACACGTGCCTCCAAAATGTGTTCCATTTGAAACCATCTTGTGGCAAACCAGTGCCAGACTCCCATGTCCTACATAAACCTAATAGAGAAGGCCCCTTGCCGCTTATTAGTAATTTGTAGAAGAAGGACGTCAACTTTCCCCCCTCGACGGCTTTCTGACAAATCTGCAAACGGTCTGAAGTCTGGAACCTCTCTTCACACCATATGGACAATTGTGTGAAACCCCCGATCAAGCACATTTCTCTCCAATATCTTGGTAGTCTTCTGACTTCATGATTCCTTTAATACATTCCAGGCCTCCATTTTCTGAGGCAACAAACAGCCCACATTATGGAACCTCCAAAATATTTAACCATAGGAAGCTTCATTTCTTTGCCTGTAAATGTATTGCTAGTCTGTACTGCCAAAGAACTCAAGTTTGGTTTTATCTGTCCACAGAACATTTTCCCAGAACGACTGTGGTTTCTCAAAGTGGGTTTGAGCAAAGATCAGGTGTGTCTTTTTATGTCTGTCTTTGAGCAGTGGTCTCCTCCTTAGCCTTTGCCCATGAAGTTCTTCTTTGTTTAGTGTGCAGTGTATGGTGTGAATTGAAACCACCACTCCAGATTGCTCCAGGTCAGCCTTAAGCTCTTTGGATGTTGTATGTGGTGTTTTTCCAACTGTCCACAATAACCTTCAAAGACTTCTTAGATTACATTTTCCTCTTCCCACCACATTCTGGGAGGTTCTTGACAGTTCCATAAGTGGAAAACTTCTTAATAACATTGTGAATAGTAGACACAGGAATTCCAAGGTCTTTGGAGATGGCCTTGTACTCCTTTGATGATAATGGTTTTTCTGATGGTCTCAGGCAGCTCTTTTGTCTTCACCATTGTAAAAATGGAACAGGGAATGAACGTGACCATTTTAAATATTAGAGTCATCATTCATTGTTTGACTTGTCATGTGAGTACTGACCTTTGATCACAAGTGCATCTAATTTTACTGCAATGGGAATGTGGTTTTTCGTTCAAACTGATTTGAATTGTTTATAAGGATGCCAATAATCATGTCCTGGCAATGTCCCAGTTCCTATACTATTTCCTTTTTTAATTGGTCTTGTTTTATTTGATTCTTTTATGTGTGAAATATGTGTGCATATATATTCCAAAGCCATTTCACTGACCACCTTGGAGAAATTGGACATTAAGGAGTTGAATTGCAATAATGTAGACCACAACTGTAAAATTACTGAACATATAGATAATCGTGGTTTAATGGGAAAAAGCCAACATGGATTTAGCCAAGGAAAGTCTTTTCTTACTAATCTATTATAATTTTTTGAACATGTGAATAAACAGGTAGACAAAGGTGAGCCGGTTGATACAGTGTATCTGGATTTTCAGGAAGTCTTTAACAAGGTCCCTCATGAGAGACTCTTGGCGAAATTACATAGACCTTGGATTGGAGGCAGTGTACTATTGTGGATCAGGAACTGGCTAAAAGATAGAAAGCAAAGAGTAGGGCTAAATGGCCAATTTTCCCAATGGAGAAAAGTAAATAGTGGAATACCCCAGGGATCTGTGCTGATCCTGCTTCTTTTTAACATAATGACCTGGATATAGGAATAATGAGTGAGGTGACCAAATTTGCAGATGATGCAAAAATATTCAAAGATTTCTAAGGAGCAGTGTGGAGGAAAATATATGGATCTTCTCCTTGTGAATGTCTAGAGGGTGCCTATCTGGGACTTGGAGGTTGCAAATTCTTTTCCTAAGTCCAATCATCTTTTTGTGTTGTTTGCTGGCCCACGCAAGTGTGTCGTAGCAGCCAAGTCTACCTTGGGGTGTTGAATCAAGGAGGCAATTGCCTCAACATATCTTTGATGGAACCGGCCAGTTCCAGAGGCTTTGCACACCGATTCTACTTGGGCACACATGTCCCTTGGTGGAGCATAGCTTGGCAACCCCTTCAAACATTGTCAGGTGGCAATGTGTGCATTGCATCACTTTCCACTGTTTGTCAAGCATTACTGCTTGGATGTCTACAGGCAGACATGGCCTTTGGCTCGAGGTTTATGAGCTGCTGTATCTTCTTCCTGCATAGTGGAGGTATAGCTTTGGTACATCCCACTTGTTTGTACTGGTCTAGCAGAATGATATGTAAAATGACATTTTGCTTACCAGATAATGCCTTTTCCTTGAGACCTGCTAGACCAGTCCAGGACCCACCCCTGGAACTGTGCTTGGTCTGTTATGTTGTGGCAATACCTTTGTCCACTATGATTTATATGTTCAGCTCTGCAGGTCCATATCTTATTGACAGCCTGCTGTTCAATATCTTCTGTATATAGTATCTCTACTGTATGATTCATCACTGTCACCCACATTGAGGTTGTATGAAGTTTGCCATGCTTTCCCATATGCTTTGGGACAAATACTGAGGTGCCTTCTAGTGGCTCAGACTGATAGAGGCAAGAGAGTGATGTCATTGAAACCTGGACATTTCATTGGCTGTCTTCATCAATCTACTGGTCGGGGAATACAACCCACTTGTCTGGACTGGTCTAGGAGGACTTAAGGAAAGGATATTATTTGGAAAGTAAAATGTCACCTTTGGGTTATCATATATGCCCATTTTCTCTCAGAAAAAGAATAACAATTTTCTTAACAGATATTTCTTGGAAATCTGTATCTTTGGATGCCATCATGGTACACAGCAACAGCATGATATCAAGGCATACTATTATTCTGGTGATATCATACTTTTGCACCACATTGATCCGTCTGCCCCTGATCTTTTTTTCTGCTGATCACAGGTCTCTCCCATATTTCCGCCTGGCTGTCTGAGAATTTTCTTCAACTGAATTCCACCAAAAATGCTGCTACCTGGTTCCCTTCCTCTGGTCGCCCCCTCCCCCCCTCGGCCCTTCATTTCTCACCGGCCCTGTCCCCACAGTTGACTCACTCCGCTACTTGGGAATAATTCTGGACTCCTCTCTTCCCTTCCAAGTTTGTCTCTCCTCTCTCATCCATCATTCCTTCATCTCTCTTCATTGAATCAGTGCTATTTGCCCCTTTTTCTCCTTCATCTCTGACTATGCTTCTCTTAGCTCTTGTCATGTCAAAGGTGGACTATTGTAATGTTGTGTTTCTTGGCTTCCCCCAGTATCAGATCTACCATTTACAACTTACACAAAATACCGCTGCCTGTATGCTAGCACATACCTCCCATTTCGAGCACATCACCCCCTTCTGATTCACTTTCATTGGCTCCCCCTCAAGTACTGCATTCAATACAAATTCCTCACTCTTGTCCATAAGACCTCACGCACTGGCACTCCCACATACCTCTCAGATGTTTTGCACCTCCACGCCCCTCACCGTGTTCTCCAGGCTGTCCATGCCAACCATCTTCACTTACCATCTGCCTCACATGCCCAGCTGGAATCCACTAGCAACTCTGCCTTTTACTTTTGTGGGCCTGCCTTATGGAACTCCTTACCTCCTCACCTCCACCTTGAGTTCTCCTTCCCTAAATTCAAAGCCAAACTCAAGCTTCATCTTTTCCAAACAGTTTTTGCCTTTCCATCATTCAGCACCTAACTCTCCCTCCTTCTCTGCCCTATCCTCCTCTGCCCTGTCTATGTGTTGACTTCCCTATCACAACTATGATGTTCTTTTCCATTTCCAATCTTTTATTCTATTCTTAATTGTACACGGCCCTGATGCCCTGGTGAAGGTGTGGTATATCAAGCACAATAAAGCATAAGCATAAAGCAAAGTCGAATCCTACAGACCAATCTCCAGTATCCCCCTATTTGCCAAGATCTTCAAAAAGACTGTGCAGCGTCAGATCCAACAGCATGTTGACGCTGAAGCACCCCTCGACACATCCCAACATGGATTCAGGGAAGCACATGGCGTTGACACCATCCTAACGACCCTCTTCAATGATTTAATCACAGGACTTGACAACATACACCAGGGATTCGTTCTCATCTTTATGGACATTGCAGCCGCATTTGACTCAGTGAACCATGAGATTCTGCTACAACGGCTCCAAGATAAAGGGATACAAGGCACCGCTCTACAATGGTGCAAATCTTACCTGATTAACAGATGGCAACAAGTTAAGACGGGTACCTTGACTTCGGAGCCTTTCCTTCAGAAACAAGGGGTTCCCCAAGGATCATCCTTATCAGCACTGTTGTTTAACATTTACATGCAGCCCATCTGCACCCTGATCCGTTCCTTAAACGTGCATTGCCTTGCCTATGCAGATGACATCCTGCTATACATCCCATTCAGGACTGACAGGCCTGACTTTTCACCCATTACAAGATGCTTTGAAGTAGTTGCAGACTGGCTTCTCACCCAAAACCTATGAATTAATCACAGTAAAACTGATGTTCTCTTCATCACGAGAAATCAGACGTTCACCCCACCTCCAGCACAAGTCGAAAATGCCGAGCTCAAAACTAAAACCACAATTCGCTATCTAGGCATCACACTAGATCAGCGACTTGACATGATAACACATGTGAAAAACGTCGCAAAAGCTGTATATCATAAGATTGGAACATTACGCCTTCTTTGACCAATCCTGGACTTCACTGACTACCGGACTATATTCCAAGCCCTAGTTATCCACACTTGGACTTCGCCAACATCATCCTCCATGGGCTTCCACAGTCAACTCTAAATCCACTCCGACTTGCCATGAACTCGGCCGCTAGAGTCCTTGTAGGTGTGTCAAGGTCAGAACACATTACACCAGTGATGAAGGAGCTCCACTGGCTACCCCTACAAGCTCAAATCCACTACAAGGCACTTGTCATGACATTCAAAGCACTGAGGAACCAGCCCCCCTCACCCATCAGTAAATTAATCAACATCATGCCTGACAACAGGAACAGAAGATCTGCAATGCGGAATGCATTAGAAATCCCTAAGATAATGACAAAATGCCTAAAAGTAACAGCCAATAGGGCCTTTTCGGTTTATGCACCCACAGCCTGGAATGCCCTACCCTCCGAAATTCGATCTATCATGAGCCTTACCCTATTCAGAAAAGCGATAAAATACCACCTATTCCAAAAAACACTACCCAGAAGGCAACCTTGGGAATCATGTAATAGGCCCCCCGACCCCCTTCCATATCTGCCCCAATACTTTAAGCCAACGAGAGAATGGATAATCAGCGCTTCCCTTGGCTTAAACCTGTGCCATCAATCCTACTCAAGGGTGAATATTCTGTAACTTTGTAAAATGTGCTGTAAATAGTTCTCACCCATGTTCTCACCCAAGTTATTACCCTGTTCATTGTTCATTGTAAGCACAATGTGTTTTTGTTACATTGTACTATTGTTCTGTTCGCTGTAAACCGCACTGATCTTAATAGCGCGGTATATAAAAAATGTAAATAAATAAATAAAAATAAATAAGAGTACAGCAACTCTTTTCTGAGTAACTTTCAGTGCTTAGAGAATCACCCCATGACACCCAACAGACTTTGCAGATCATTAGACCTCTACAAAGGCCACAGCATCCTCTATATTTAATGCCAGTGCTATCAAACCGCTGCTGATCGCTGGAAGTAGCGGTATACAAATGTATACTAAATAAATAAATAAATAAATACTCTGTTTAATATTTCATGAAATGTAATTCAAAGCCATTCAGAACAATAACCTGACTCAAAATTTCCACAGATTGGGGATAATTTTATAAGGGGGCACATATTTTTAGCCACAACATATGTGTCTGCTTTGGGGTTATTTTGGTCATTAATGCGCAAATGTGGCAACCTACATGCATTAATGACCTCTTGTAAACTACCTACCAGCATAAAAGTGCGTGCAATGCATGGTGGTTTGCACTTTGCCAGTGGGTCTCTGCATGGGTGGAGCGCACACATAGATGATAAATACTATCATTTGCACGTGTGCCTGAAACACATAAGCACATAAGCATTTACATCAGCTCGAGGGCAGGTATAAAATGCCTGTGCCTTGACTTAAGGTGTGATCTCTGCCATTCACATTAGTATTTTGTATAGACAAGTAGGCATCTCCTTAGTTTTTATAATATAGGTTTGACATCGCACCTTAAAAGGCAGACTAACAAGGTGCCCTCATATAAAATTATTCTCAAAATTGTTATAGGAAAGGGCTGTAGTTTACGCCCTTGAAATTTAATTTGGAGAGAGAGAAAATATGCCTTTATTTACATTTTAAGCGATAGTATTACCAACCAAGCTTTTTAAAAATTCAGTTTCACGTTTTCTGTAGTCAAAATCTGAAGTTATAATGTTTCTCCCTGGCAGAAATTTCTCTACAACTGGTTTTGTCAAGGCAATACTGTATCTCTTTTCAATAAGCATGCAGCCATCCCACCTTGGGCCTCACAATGTCAGAAGCAAAACTGAACCTGGTTAGTAATTAGATGAGAGATCTCCAAAGAACACGGAACACCACAGCAGTGGAGACACTGTTCCCTTTGAGCCAGTATGGAACAAAGGCACCAGTATGACATAAGCAAACATTATTCTGCTACAATTGCTGTCCCTCAGATAAGAAGTTAAACTGATGCACTGTCTGTCTTCTGAACATTATGGATCCCAGGGTGCTTTCTGCCATATTCAAATTTCAGCATTATGGCTAAATTCCACTTTGAGCTGTGCAATCTTGCCTGCCAAATTCCCCCACCACCCCCAGAAAGAACAAAGCGCAAAGCACATTCTATTGTATGCATCTTCTAATCCAGTGCTTGCCAAACCTTTATCAAATATGACCCATTTTAACTCTTAAAAATTCACATGACTCCAGACGATAATGTTAATAAAATAGCAGACCACCACTCCCCTCCCTTTTTCATCCACTTTTCCAAAGCATGAAGGTAGCAACGATGATAGCAACAGCAGCAACAGTCATTGCAAGACCCTCGTATCAGTGTGCACTCACAGATCTCAGTACTCTGCATGAGTTTCCAGTCTAACAGAGGGAGCAGGCCTGTGAACATTCACTGACTCACAGGCGCCATGCTGACCGCCTCTGCTGGGCATAGATCACAGTGGAGATCTAGACGGAGGGGCAGCAGCCCTTTTTCTGTAACCCTGTCTATTGATGATGTGACCCCAGTTGGAGTCCCGACCTATAGTTTGGGAACCACTGCTCTAACCAGTGCAGCACTTTGCACAAAGAGGCACCTACCTAGGTGCTATTTTATAAAGACACATAGCCGCCTATGTGTCTTTGTAAAATCCTAGTGTGAGTTTCAGAAATCGCACAGATATTGCAGGAAGGGACATTTACTCCTGTTTGAGAGCAGGTGTAAATGTCCATATCTAGATTATTTACATATGCACATAGATTAATGTATTTTATAATCTATGCATCTACTTGCAAACTCCATGCCTGTGCATGCCTACCAGGGCTGGTGTGATCTACTGTGCAAGCCCCAGCAGCGAAAAGATCACATGGCACCATCCCAGGCTTCATCTTTCCTTTGCATCAGCAGCAGAAAGCCAGCGATATAGCGTGGCCCCAATCCCAGCTTCATCTCTCCTCTGAGTCAGTGGCAGCAGGTGGTACTGCCTGTAGCATTCACTTTGAGTGCACATGGCCATTGAACTATGCCCTGGAATTGGGTGCTACAGGCGGCACTTTCTGCTGCTGATGGCTCAGAGAAAGAAAGATGAAGTAGGGTATGGTGCTGTGCAATATTTCTGCAACTGACTGGAGAAAGAGAGATGATGTTAAGAATGATGCCACACAATCGTTTTGCTGTGGCTGGGAGCGGGGGGAGAGGGGGGGAGAACAGAAAGAGAGAGAGAGAGAGAGAGAAATAGAGGGAAATTTGGGGTTATAAGAGAAAGAGAGAAGGGATATTCTAGATTGGGGGTGAAGCAGAATAGAGAAGACGCTGGGCTGAGAGGAGAGGTGCTGGACTTTTGGAGGATGAGGGGATGGAGAAAGGGAAGGGGATAGAAAGCTGCTGGACTATGGAGTGGGTGGGGAGGAAAGAAAAGGAGTGGGAAGTGGAAGAGAAAGAGAAAGAGAGAGATGCTGGACCTTGGGGGTAAATGGGAAGGATGAGGGTGAGGGGACTCAGAGATGCTGAATTGGGGTGATAGGAAGGAGGGAAAGAGAGGGGAGATTGTGCAACTATGTGGGAGAGGTCATAGGAGGTTGACAAGGAGATGAGTGAGAGGAGGGGGGTGTGTACAGAGGGTGGAAATGCAGCAGTGGGGAGTGGGTGAAAGACAAAGGGGAATAAGAAGCTAGGGAAGGAGTGAGATGGGGGAAATAGGAGAGCTGGGGAGATGGGCTGGGCTGGGTAAGAGGAGGAGATGGCAGGTTGATAGGTAAAAAGTCAATAGGGATTGAGAATCAGAGGGTGAGAAGGAGGGTAAAATTTGAGTGGATGGAAAGGGAGTAAACAAAGAAGTAGAGGAAATAGCAAAAAGGGAAAGATCAATATGTCTAAGAGCTGTAGGGAGGGAACGGAAAAGACATGAGGACAGAGAAGAAAGGATATATGGACAGTTGATACTAGAAACACTGTTAGCACAAGATAGACGAGGAAAGCAGAAAAGAGAGATTGGTGCCATTGTGACTGAAAAGTAAAATGCCCAGACAATAAAGTAGATAAAACTATTTTATTTTGGGGGGCGGAGCCTACGACAGTGCAAGATGGCCGCTTGATCCTTTCTCTCCCCGGAATCCTGCTAATTATCCTGACCCTCCACGCGGAAATATAGCCATCGGTGCTCCTTCACTAGCAAGGTTATTGACATGTCATCCAGTAAACCTGCTAGGCTTGATTTCAACGCTCCCGCGGCCTCGGGAACTAAGCGCCTGAAAGCGGATCCCCCCTCGCCGCAAAAAGCCGTAGGCCCGAAAGACACCACCGTGGGTCTTTCGGAGCTCCTGGTTGAGATCAGAGCTGTGCGCGAGCTGGTCACTGCTAACGGAGATACCCTGAGCGGGGTGCAAGCTGATGTAGCTGAACTTAAAGCTATGAAGGTCCAACTCAATTCGCTTGCTGAGAAAATGGAAGGGCTCTCTATAAGAGTGGAAGTGCACGAGGAGCGACTCAAGGAGGTGGCTGCAAACTCTAAACGCATCGCAGCGCTGGAGCGGAACCTCGAGGACCTTAACAACCGGACTCGACGGAATAATATTCGTCTAGTGGGGATACCTGAGGGTGCTGAAGGACGGGATATGATGGCCTTCCTGGGCAAAACCATTCCGGCGCTGTTGCGGCTCGAGTTTGAGCGGCCCTTCGAGATAGAGAGGGCTCATCGAGTCCCCACGCAGCAGGATCCCCATTCATCGCGGCCTCGCCCGATCATCATGAAGCTTTTACGCTTTCAGCATGTGACTCAGGTAATGGCAGCGGCACGAGCACGGGCCCCACTGCAGTTTGAGGGAGCGAATGTTGCTTTCTTCCCGGATTTTAACAAGACCACCGTGGCCCGTCGGAAACAGCTGCTAGCGCTACGACCGCGCCTGCAAAACCTTCAGGCTCGATTCGGCCTATTTGCTCCAGCCAGGCTCCGAGTCACACTACACAACCAGACTCGCTCCTTTGAAGACCCGAAATCCCTTTTGGCTTTTATTGAAGACCAAGAAGCTGCGGTGATGCGTTGAGGATATTATCTAGTGTGTACTATTTGCGATCCCTTTTGTGCCTGTAATTGGTTTTTGGGGCCTCTCAAGGGGAAGGCTATTTTGTTGCCATCAGTCTACAACCTCGATGTTATAGTAGAGCTGCCTTTAGAGGGCCGTGTGAGTGTGGGTGGATGATAGGTGTCGGACATAGTGTGGATGGGTGAGTGTTTGTAGTTTTCTGTTGGGTGGGGAACAGCTGGTGCGTTATGGGCGCACGGTACAGGCTGTACTGTTTATTATATGGCGGGAGGGGATTTTATCTCTGTTGTTCCTAAGGGGGAGTTGGGTTTCAGAGGGCAATCTTGTGAGATCGATGGTTCACCCAAGGGGGTGGGGTGGGTTGGGGAAGGGGGATGTCTCCATTGACCAAGTATGGGGGTATTATTCAGAGCTGGAACTTGATGTTAATGTCTGTAAACCCTGCTTTTATTGTCTCTTTGTTTACTCACTACCATAGGGTCCCTTAAGGTCCTTTCACTGAATGTGAAAGGGGTAAACAACCCCAGTAAGAGGAAGAAAATTTTATTATATTGTGTCAAACAACAGGCGGATGTCGTCCTACTCCAGGAGACTCACCTATCCTCGTCAGAGGCAATGAAAATGGGCGGGGGTCATTATGTAGTTGCGGTACACGCTGCAGCAGTAGGCAAAAGAAATGGAGTTATTACCCTGGTACGGAAATCCCTTCAGGCCCAGATTCTCTCGGGCTTGGCGGACCCGCAAGGGCGTTGGGCGGTGGTGACACTTTCCCTTCAGAGTGAGCGGCTAGCCGTACTGAATATCTATGGGCCAAATTGTGACGATGTCCCCTTTTTTCAGAAGGTAGCACTGGTGGCCCATGACTTTCGGTCCCTCCCCATGATTTTGGGCGGGGATTTCAATTTGGTGCTGGACCCTTTGCTAGACCGGCAGCCGTTTCGATCGGCGAAACAGGGCAGGTCCGTTTCTGTTCTTTTATCTCTGATGCAAGACTTGGGGCTGTATGATGTTTGGCGGACGTTACACCCCGCGGATAAGGAATTTACCTTTTACTCCCTCCCCCACAAGTCGCATTCACGCATTGACTTCCTTTTAGTTTCACGATCTCTAGTAGAGTCGGCAATGGAGGCGGGTATTTGTGCCGCCACGGTGTCAGACCACGCGGCGGTCTTCTCGCTCTTTACATTTGGCCAACCCATTCCCCGGAATTCAGGATGGTTCTTCCCGAGGGAACTATTGGGGGATCCGTCTTTTTGTGATATGATACGGCTCGAAGTCAGAGAATATTTTGAGAAGAACCTCCCTTCGGCGATGGCAGGCTGGGCCTGGTGGGAGGCTTTCAAGGCCACCGTACGTGCACTGATCACCAGCTATGTTATCCGTCAGTCTAAGATCAGGAAGGCTGAGCTAGCTGAACTGGAGATGCAGATCTCCGCTGGTGAGAGGTTATTGAGGACCCGGGTTGACCCCTGTGTTCTCCTGCGCCTACAGAAACTAAGATATCAGTATAATTCTCTTCTGAGTGGGGAAGTGCGCAAGGTCCAGCACGCGCAAGATGCGCGGTACTACGTCGAGCAAAACAAAGCCGGTAGGCTCTTAGCATCTGTGCTTAGCCCCCCTAAGGGGAAGACGAGTATAGTGGCCCTCACCTCAGGATCCCAAGGATTGCTCACGGAGAGTAGTGCGATCGGGGAGTGTTTTAGATCCTTTTATCAAGGCTTGTACTCCTCGGCGGGCGAATGTGATGACTCTGTCTACCAGGCTTTTCTTGAGAAGTTGCCTCATCCGGTTCTCAATACCCAGCAGAGGGAAGGGTTGGGCCTGCCTATAGACGGAGCAGAGGTCCAGGCGGTCCTCAGGAATGCCCCGGCAGGGAAGGCGGTAGGCCCTGACGGCCTCCCGGCTGAATTTTACCGAGCTTTCCAGGACGAATTAGCCCCCCAGATGGCTTGTTTCTTTCAGCTCTTAGTGGAGCAAGCCCCGTCCATAGGGAGCTTCAACGCAGCAACAATAGTGGTACTAGCTAAGGAGGGAAGGGATCCCCTGGAGGTGGGCAGTTATCGCCCGATCTCGCTCCTAAATGCCGACTACAAGATCTTTGCGGAGACGTCTCTCGAGGGTGGCCTCCGGGCTGATCCACTCGGACCAATGCGGGTTTCTTCCAGGAAGATCGACTGCGGACAACGCCCGCCTTCTCGTAGATCTTTTCGCCCTGGCAAGTTCTCAAGATAAACCCTTGGTCGGGCTCTCTCTGGATGCCGAAAAGGCATTTGACCGGCTGGAATGGGCTTTTATGTATCGCGTCTTGCATTGGTTCGGTTTCGGGACGGCGTTTATAGACTTGGTCAAAGTGTTGTATGTCAACCCTCAGGCCAGAATCCTAGTGAATGGCACCTTGTCTGCCCCCTTTGCCTTACAACGTGGAACGAGACAAGGTTGCCCCCTTTCTCCGCTCCTGTTTAACCTCGCTCTCGAGCCTCTGGCCATTGCCCTTCGTCACTCTGAGATGATTCAGGGCCTCTCCGTAGGGGACTTACAGGTTAAGCTATCAGCGTATGCTGATGACTTGCTGCTTTTTATCCAACCGGACCAGATCGGTGAAGTTCTCAGGATAATGGATGCTTATTCCGACATCTCTGGCTACAAGATAAATTGGGGGAAGTCTGTGGCATTTCCTATGAATAGGGTCACTTTTGCCTCCGCGCTAGGGGATCACCCCTTTGTGTGGTCATCTGGGCCCATTAAGTACCTCGGGGTTCAATACTGTTTTTCGATTGAGGAGACAGTCTCTGTTAACTGTCAGGCCATAGAGGAATTACTGCGCTCCTTTTCTGTACGTTGGTCCCCTTTGTACCTGTCCTGGTGGGGCAGAATGGAGGCCATCAAAATGGTCTTATCTCCCAAGATAAACTATATTTTGGAAATGCTGCCGCTGGAGATACCACCGCGGTGGTATAAGGGCTGGGAACGACAGTTGTTGCGATTTTTGTGGGCAGGGAAACCCCCTAGAATAGCGTCTGTCAAGCTTAAAGCGCACAGAGATCAGGGAGGGGTTAACTTTCCTGATTTCAGGGCATATCACCGGGCTTTCCTGCTGAAGCAGGCTGCAGGTTGGTGCGCACCGGAGGCTTCCGACTTTGGCCCAGTGTGGCTGGAAGTGGAGAAGAGAATACTTCCGCGGGTCCCACTCCCGCTATTGCTGGCCATGAGGCTTCCTACAGCCGTTACGCTCTCTCCTGCTATCTTAGCCACACAGTGGGCCTCTTCCGGTCTAGCAGAGGTAATTACAGCTGACAACCCGGTCTCTAAAGAATTTCCTATTTGGTACAATCCCAAATTAAAGATTGGAGGCAAGATGATAGCTTGGACGTGTTGGCAAGACAGAGGCATTTGGACGCTCGGGCATTTAACTCATCTTAATGCTTGGAAGTCCTGGGAGGCTTTGGCCGGGGAGTTCAATCTACCTGAGAGGTGCCGGTTTCAATGGGTCCAGCTTCAAAGTTGTCTTAAGCAGGCAAAGATCTCTGTTGCTAATCTCTCAGAGGCATGGGGCCTGAAGCAGGTGCTGCTTGCCTGCTCTGAAGGGAAGGGGATAGTTTCCAAATTATACGCGATTCTCAAAACTCCTTGGTCTACCTCGTTATCCGGCTTGAAAAAGAGCTGGGAGGCGGAGGTAGCCTTCTCTATTCCCTCACATTCATGGTCTACCCTATGGTCTAGGGCGAATAGGGTTTCTAGTGCTGCAGCGATTACCCAATCCTTATTTTTTCTTTCCCATAGGGCCCTCTTGACGCCCAGTCGTCTCTCTCGGTGGGCTCCTGGCATATCGGCGAGTTGCTGGTCGTGCGCGGCGCCTCTGGGCACTTTGAAACATCAGTTTTTTGATTGCCCTTGTGTACAGAGGTTTTGGAGGGAGGTCTGGGATAGGATTCAGCGTATTCTAGTCTTTCGGGCACCTCTATCGTGGGATTTGGTTCTCCTTCGGTCCGCAAGCCCGTTATTGCCTGTGCAGAAAGAGCAATCTTTTTTGTTCAATTTTTTAATGGCTGTTGCGCTGAAGCTGATCCTGATTCATTGGAAAGATGCGGACAAGCTGGAGTGCAACCATTGGTGGAACTTAGTTTCACTATATGCCAGTTATGAGAAGGCTTGGGCTTGCGGCCGTGAGAGGAGGTGCCGGAAAGGGTTAGGTGTCCCATCCCTGGATTTGGGGAACAAATGGGAGTCTCTGGATACTTATGCAGCGTCGGCTGGCGTGTCCCCCAGGGGCTAGACTCAGGTGGGACACACTCCAGGGCTTGCTTAGGAGGTGACACCCATTGCTTGTTTTAGGTCTTGGCGGGGGGTTTTGCTGTCACTTAGCTCTGTGTCAATAGTGTTGTTCTGTGGGTCAATGGAGACAGGGGGAGGGGGAGGCTGGGTGGGTCAGGGGTTGTTGCTGTGTTGTGTGTGTTATTGTTGTGTTTTGAAAATATAAATAAAAAATTTAAAAAAAAAAAAAACTATTTTATTTTGAATCTATTAGATGGAATATGTTAACTTTAGGAAATGTGTATCAGTGACATCTTTGTGTTTTGCTCAGTACAAGAAAAAATGTATTTCTAGTTTTATTTCTTCAGTGTTGTGGTACATTCCAAATTTGGCTTCTTGAGGTTCCTAGTTTAATTATTGTGTTAATGTTTCAAAATTGTGATCCCTTGTTCTGTATTTGGTGACAGTCTATCTATGTTTTTTGTGTGAAACTGAGCTGTGGTATTTTATTGGAATAGTTTCTGTGTAACAGTCCCACATGTTTGCTTTTCCCATTAGGAGATATATTGCTGTTTTGAGATGTGTTGGTTTAATATTTGCAGTGTTGCCTTTTGATAGCTAGGATTTAGTGCTGTGTGAGTCCTGGTAGTGCTATTATGGTATGGCGGGTTTGCTGTGGGTTCTAAATGAGCAGGGTTTTGTAGTACTTTCTAATGTACCTGGCAGTTGGCACTGGAGGATAGTTATGTAGAAATCTGGTAGTCTTTCATTATCCTCACTATCCATGTAAATGGCTTTCAGATACATTCATTAAGGGATATCTTTACTAAAAGTTAACACGCATTAACAAACGTTAATGTGTGCTAAGTGCAGCAGTACTCATTTATTTCCAAAGGCAGAGTGGTACATAACGCACATTAATATTTAGTAAACATGCCCCTAAATCATTGGGACAAAAAAGAGACTTGTGAAGGCACCACTGGAATTTACAGGAAGGGGGAGGGGCAGCAGAGTAACTATTTGCACAGGACAGTGCCAAAAAAGGTAGCACCAGCCCTGATGCCTACCAGCATATCAAGGCGTGTACTTTTATGCAGAGGTTATTTAGATGCATATGTGGCCACATACACACAAAAATGACTTTATAAAATTACCCCTAAAAAGGATTTAGAATAAGAAGAGCAAATAATGTGTCTTGTTCTCTGGTACAGCTTGTCTTTCCCCATGTAAACGAGATCATCTTTGTATTGGACTGCATAAACTATTCATATGCTAGCACCACCAGCAAAATTTCCTACATCTATGGTCTTACCATTAGATGATACTATAGATTAATGTATCCTATCTGATTTGCAACAGATCCTACTAGAGATATGACCAGATGCTTACTTTGCCTCCACTCATATCCAGAAAATATGAATACGTGTTTCAGCAATAAGACTGCTTGATTGGAAGAGGCACCCCTTGTACAGTGTCACCACAGGGGATGAAACTGGACCATTCCACGGTAGCTTGTGAGGAACATTTCCCGACTGTATTTTACAAATTGAAAATGTTGCCTTTTTTCGTAACATTAAAGGGCCAAGTCACTAAAGCTCAATATCAGCATGCATGCTAAGATTATTTTGCATGGGTGAAATACCTTCTGTACCTGAATTTAGCTCACCTTGAAAGCTGTGAGTTAAATACAAATAAATACATAAATATTTACCTTCAACCTCTGGGAAAAGCAGAGGAAACATAGGACCTGTTAAGTAAATGCCTATATCAGGTTCATCACTGGAATGGTAATAACAAACTAAAGCTTGACATTGAAAAAGCAGACATTCTTTGGATAGGTTCCCCTCATATCAAAGGTTCTGTGTTATATGGGGGTAGAAATTCTCATTAAGGCAGATTAAATGTTTAAGGATACCGTTAGAATCTGTTTTGACATTAGACTGCACATGCTGGGAAAACAGACTGGTGCAACAAATTTGTTCATACTTGTACCCCGGGGACCTTGGAACAGTAGTGCAGGCAATGATCCATAGCAACTTCATATACTGTATGTGGGACTACTTCAGAAAATTCTGAGCCAACTCCAGGTGGTTTAGAAATGTGAAGCTAAGATGCTTACTTTGAGTTCTAGGTTGGAGCATGAGAATTCAATTCAAGATTCTTTGGCTGACTTATAAAGCATTCCTAAGCACTCCTTTTACCCTTGGTCATCCAAGGAATTTAAAGAATTCTTTTGTCCCTTTAGTCCAAGGGGTAACATATTCCAAAGTTTGGGGGCTATGGCTACACAGTAAAGATACCAAATCAAGTTTTTACTAGATTAAATTGTTTTGCAGTGAATAGACAAAGATTTTTCACCATAGAATAACTACACTCCTGACTTGGGAAGTATCTCTGTATTCTTTCCTCTAGGTACTCAAGGCCGTAATAACCATGAATATAGGGAAATAAGGTTATGGCGGAGGTTTAGACCAACCAGTCAGCAGTAAAGAGTGAGCTTAACTGATTGCAGCTCTTTATTTTTTTAAGACCACAAGAGCAGTATTTAAGATAGGCAGTAACCTGGAGAAAGGATTGCTGCTACAGGCCAGCATGTAGGTTGGTAAAATGGAAAACAGAGTTGCGGGGAGCTACTATACAAAGAGATAGAGAAGAGCCAAGTGGTATCAGGCTGGCTCAGGACTGGAGATTGAGCCTGTGTGCATATGTAAAAATAAGATAGATCTGAATGGAAAGGTGATCCTAAAGCTGGAAGTATTCAAAAAATGACAACCTTGAGCTGGGAGGGAAGCCTGTTTGAGTGTATTATACGGAGGTTGGGGCTGGAGAACATGGACTGCACCTGTAAAAGGGGTAGCCACAGGAATGGAGGAATGCCTGAAGGGGTATGTGCGGTCAAGAGGAAAACGTAGTGCACTGGTGAGGTTAGTTTGCATTTCCTACTGAGGTGAGAGAGTCCGAGATCTTTGTGGGGCTTTCACACAGAGCTAGCAGAGAAATAGCCTAATGGTTAGAGCACTGGCTTAGTAGCTAAAAGACCAGTGTTTGATTCCCACTAGCACTCCTTAAGGCCTGCCTGCCAATATACTGTACTTCTAGTCATGCTGCCAAGAAGACCCAGGAGCTGCTGGGTTTCCAGGAGTCAGTGCTGACTCAGAGGCACTTTCAAGTGGAAAAGTTGCCTAGTGGTTAGAGCACTGGCTTGGTAGGCGAGGTGGATCAAACAGCAGTTTTTCTGATGATCCTTTAATGTTTGGCCATGAGTTAAGCTGTTTTTAAACATATATCCCAATGCATGGTGGTATTCCTTGATTCTCTCCCTTGAAATCTGTGTTGTAGGTGCCAGAATGCATCAGGTTGGAGTTATCAAAAACCCAAGACTGGCCTAAAATTTCCCTCCCAGAACTGAGCAACTTTGAGATCTATTCATATCCCATTCAGAGGAATAGCACAATCCACCATCCCCTAGAGAACTGGAATATAGTGAAGAAGCAGACCTCCACATTAGCTAGAGGAGTGTCAGTCCCCAACTCCAACCAGTCAGCGAAAAATTAGGCTGTCCCTCCACCCTCCCACACCAAGGGGTAATGACCACCTGCTTTGAACAGTGCCCCAGGATGACCTACTCATTGATCAACCAGAATGATTCTTCATCTATAGAACTACTGGATACATGCCTGAGCTTGGAGAAACTACCACTAGGGGTCAAATGTGCTCCCTCTTGACTACCAGAGAGAGCTCTCAGTAGTGCCTGAGGTCAGATGTGGTGTGGTGGGGTGGTGCTGAACTGAAACGGGTAGGTTCAGAATTGATGTTGAACTGAAATGGTGGGTTGGGAGGGGGGAGTCAGGGATAGATAGTGATGCTCAGGAGGGGGGGGGATTCCATGATGGAAGGGTGGTTTCGTCAGCCTTTGCATCTGTCCCTTCAAGCTAGCACTTGTGTCCGGGCAGGTGTAAAAGTTGATGTGGAAAAGTTTAGATCAATCCATCTATTCCCCTTGTAAAATGGGCAATGTACATCAAGATTTTTGTCACATCCAAACTATACTCTATCCATGCCTCCTGAAATCTGTACATGATGTAGATCTTCACATCTAAATAGCAACTTACTAAAACTTGTAGCTGACCTCATGTGTAAATGCCATAAGCCCTCAGAGTGGGTTATAATCAAGCAATCCGGCACACAGAAGGAAGAGAGATTCAGTTGAAGACATTCTCAAACTTGATATAAAAGAGAGAAATGCTATTGTCAGATGGCTAGATGTTGATTGGGACAGGGAAAACTCTTTCAGCAACTGGTAATGGAATCCACGAGGTGTTTGCGAATGGCAAGAGTGTTTCTGATGTTGTAGTGGAGATCCAGTGAATTTATTTTTTAGTGCCATTTATGGGCTTTTCATTTTATTTAGAGTTTTTCATTTTCATGTTTTTTTTTCATTTATGGGGCTGTGTTATCAATATTGCATGCTATTGCTCAGTAAAGCGTACTATTGTACAATAGCATACCTAATGAGGAAGAGGGCACGCTATAGAGCAATAGTGTGCAATGTTGACAACACAGAAAAAAACATGACATTTTAGTTTTTTTCTGTCATTTAGAGTTAAAGGTGACATGAAAAGACAAAGGAAATGTTGTTTTCACTTCCCATGTCTTTTTAAATGAATGCAAAACTCTAGTGATCTCTGAAAAGTGTGGTTTAGTCTTAGGGGATAGGCAGTGATCTCTTATTCAAACTTGAGGCTTTTAGACTTCAGGAAAATTAATTTTGTCAATATAGAATACCTCATGGAGTTTTTAGATAGATGGTGAATTTGAGCAGAAGGAGAACAGCAGGGGGAACAACTACTGCAAAATGGTACAACAGAGGAAAAATAACTCAAACAGGAAATGCTAGGAGTAGAACCTCAGAGAATGGACATAAATAGGAACAGAAGTGAGGCAAACCTCAGAAATAAACTGTGTTCTTCAAGAGCTAGCTAGAAACTTCAGGGCAGTTTGTGTGATCTCTGTGCTAAATAAATTAATGGAATCATTACTAGAAAAGAAGATAGAGCAGTTTCTGGAATCCAACAGTTTACAGCAGGGCTATCCCAGCTACAGACTATTGGCCAAAGCCAGCCCAAGGAGCTGTTTCTCCTGGCTCACACTGCTTCCAAGGCCGCACTGCAACTGGATCATGTTACCTCTCCCTGACACGCTGTCCCCCAGTGGTGCAGAATTTCTCCCACTCCTTCCCTTGCCTTAACTTGCAGTGGTCCTTTCACGTGCCTTAATTCGCAGTGATCGTCGGCAGTGGCAGTGATATAGAAATGCTTCCTCTGGCAGCCCTAAAGCCTTCCCTCTGGCAGGTCCTGCCCCCTCTGGAAACAAGAAATTCTGTTGGGGGGGGGGGAGATATAGGGCCGTGGGCTAGAGGGAAAAGAGAGGGATAGGTGCTGGACCCATGGGAGGTGGGGTGGAGAGGAGAATAGAAAAAGAGCAAGAGGGAGAGATAATGCACTGGGGTGAGAGGGGGGGGGTGGGGGAGAAAATGCCAGTGGTCCCCAAATTACTGCTTCAGAGCCTTATCAGAATCTGCTGCATAGGGCTGCAGGACAAGAAATAGGAGGGGAGAGATGGAAGAGAGGAGGATGGGAATCCCCCTTCTAGAAACACTCCAGCCCTCCTAGTGATCTGAAAGTTCAATGTAGCTCTCAGACCAAAATGTTTACAGGATCCCAAGCAGCATGGTGTTATTAGAGGAAGGTCTTGTCAGATGAATCTGAAGAATTTTTATTTGACTGGGTGGCCAGAACGTTTGATCAGGAGAGAGCGCTAGATATAGTGTACTTTGATTTCAGCAAGGGTTTTTGAGAAAGTTTCACATAGTGGCATTACAAACTCAGAGCCCTTGGTATGGGCCCGCAAATGATGAGATTAGAATGGGAAGTGGAAAATGGTAAATGGAGTTCACTCTAAGGAAAAGAGCATTACCAGTGGTGCGCAACAGGATCTGCAATCAGTCCATTTCTTTTCAACATTTTTGCAAGTGACACTGTAGAAGGGCTATATGTTGAAGATTGCCTTTTGGAGATGATACAAAATGTGCAATAGGATAATGGTACAGTACTGGGGAGCAGGGGAATTCTGCATATGAAAGAAGAGCGGAATCTGGGGGCAACTACTGTATATCTGATGATCTTAAGGTGGCCAAACAGGTAAATAAATAAAAAACAGAAGTCAAAAGGATACTTGGGTACATAAGGGAGAGGAAATGGCCAACAGGAAAAAGGAGGTGGTAGTGCTTCTTACTAAGAGACCAATTCCATTCATGCACATCCAACCCCCACATCCACGATCCCCCTCCATTCAGGGAGACTTATTCCACCTTTGAGGAATGTCTCCTGTCTAGATTTGAGGCCCCGGGCGTACAGGGCCAACCTCTGAATAGGCCCTGTACATCCAGGGTCACAGCCTGCCCATGCCCCGCCCTCGTTCTGCCTCCAAAATGCCCCCTCCCATCCCCGTCTAGGCCTCCCCATACGAACCTGCTGTATGTACGGGGAGGGTATTGACAGGGCCAGCAGGGGGACGAATAGCAGGGATGGACGATGGGACATCCATCCCTGTTATTGATGGGACCATGCCATGCCATAAAGCAAAAACACAGACACAGAGAATGTGTCAGCAGGTTAGAATTCTCCAAATCGCCCAGACCTTGTACGTGTAATCAAACTCTGGAATTTGTTACCGGAGGATGTAGTAAAGGCTGTTAGTGTAGCTGGGTTTAAAAAAGGTTTGGACAAGTTCCTGGAGGAAAGGTCCATAAACCATTATTAAGAAGGGACCCAGGATATCAATACTTGACCTAGTACAAGCATTGTGGAACCTGTGTCTTTTGGGGAAACTGCTAGGTACGTATGACCTAGATTGGCCACTGTTGGAAACAGGATACTGGGCTTGATGGACCTTGGTCTGACCCAGTATGGCATATCTTATGTTCTTACGTTCTTATGCATCATGTGGACCCCCCTGCCATGGACAGAATGACTCCCTAAGTCCTTGCGATCCAATTTGGAGTACTGTGTGCAATTCTGAAGACCACACTTTCAAAAGGATATAAACTAGATAGAATTGGTCTAGAGGGTAGCTACTGAAAGGGGCTATGTTTTTTTGTCATAAAAGATATGGAGACAGATGTAAAAATCTAAGTCTGTATATGCTTCCGATGTATAAATACACAGTAAGTGGGCCCCTTGCAATGGAAAAGAAGCTCTTCAACATGGGGTCATAGGATGAGGGTGAAAAGAGGCAGCACTCAAGAATAATCAAAGGAAATATTTCTTTAGTTAAGGGGGTGGTGAGTGCATGGAACAACCTTCCAGTGGAAGTGGTGGAGATGAGAACAGGATCTGAATTGAAGAAAACATGCGACAAGCACATAAGATCTCTGAGACAGCGGAAAGGATCGTAGAGTAGAGCAGTTGGTGCAAATGGGCAGGCTATATGATCAGTATCCACATCATTTTCCATGTTTCAGTGGATGGTTAAGACGTCAGTAACCACATTGTGAAGTACACGCATTTATTTATTTGCTTGTGGGACATATTTGATAGACCGCCCTTCATAAAAATGCACGAGGGCAGCATCCAGACCAAATAAGAATGGAATTGATTAAATAGTACAAGTATAAATGTGCTATAATAGGTAGCATAAAAATGTAAATAGCACAACAATAATCAAACCTTAAGAGAGCACCTGCCACTCTGAACCTAAACCACAAGACGCTATTTTAGACTTTGTGAAACCTGCTGTGTGAAGGTTGACCTTTGAAGTCAGTAGTTTACCTAGATATGCATTTGGTGAGGTCTTGAAAATTGCCTGAGGGGATCTTTTTGATACTTTTGTTTAGAAGAGAAAATGTTAGCAAATCAGAGTGGAAGTATTTTAAGTGCAACAAGGGAGTAATATTCTGCAGGGAAGAGGATTCAATTTCCTTTTAATCTATTTACATATTTCTTGAAACACATATTTAGCAGTCACCAGTTTCTGATTGAGACTACTTAAAATTAAGAAAAAGTGGCATCTGCAATTTTTCTTTTTAATGTATAAGCCAGGCAGTCAATTTTATGAACCTCATGTAATGGAAAATATCACATTTAGCAGGGGGCTATATCAGCATGAACGTGGAGTTTGGGTAAGTGTGGTTTTTGAATAACAGGCAAATAAAGTGGATTCCTTTTATGCGCTGTCTCTTGGGACAGGCACAAATGTTCTTATAACAATGTCGGGAATAAAGCAAACGTAGAAGAAATATGATGGGATTTAAAACAATGTTCTTTAAACCAAGAAGTACTATTCATCAGCAGGATCCACATTTCAGAAGGGATAACTCATGTGTATGCATAAATATAAGGGTTTTTTTTGGTAAAAGGTTTGCTTTATTTCTGACCATCAGTACAAATGAGAAGTTGTCCTTTGCTAGTTAGGATAGCTTAGTGCAAGTATTTCTTCATCCCTTTCTGCATGTCACTCTTGGGAGGCTTATTACAGGTAGCTGTACTGAAAGGGCACATGGCCCTGTTTGGTTCTTTCCCTTTTCCGCTGCCTGTCTGCTCTCAGAAAATTGCCTTACACAGGATATGGCTTTCCTTTCATGACAGATATCACTCACCCATGGATTTACGTGCAGGCTATCTCATGCCGCTCCCTGCGCTGTCCCCCTGTTCTGCTGACATCCTGGAGCCCAGAATTACCTGCATAAGAGACAGCTTGCCTGCCTCCAGTTACACAGATTCACAGCAGCTCTTAAATCCTCCTTCTGAATACTTGGCTAAGTTAAAAAAGAAGGCAAACGCGGCATTATTCCTTACCAAAGGTGAACAACCAAGGCCAGTTTTAAAAACCAAATATTCTATAAAGCATGTACCTATATACAAATATAGAGACATACATAAATATGATTTACAAATTTGTATACATTTACTTTATTAAATATACGTAAGTAAAATCTGTTAAACACACACGGAGAACGATTTTCAGATCCGTTTACATGGGTAGGGTTGTTGCCTAGCAAAAAAGGTGCTGGTGCTTATATGCAGGACATTTCATTGGTATGAAAGGACCACGAGTCAGTTTTAGCAGCGGAGGAAAAAGGTGCTGGTATTCTGTACCACCGAGTACCCTGCAGAAAAAAAAAAAAAAGACCTGCATGGGCACAAAATATTTTACCCTAATTAGTCGGCTGTCTGAAAACTAGCCTCCCTCAATGTGGCTAAAAGTGGAACAATTCAGGAACTTGTAGCTGCATTTAGAGGAGACTGTCTTGGGGGCATGTATGTATTGGGGGAACAATATAACACATTGTGATTGCATTTTGAACTATACGTGTGTTATTTTTAATGTAAAAAGTGCCCATAGAAAAATCTGCTGCAAATATCCCTGGGTACTTTGAACTCATGGCAAGTTTCTAAGCAGAACTACATGTGTCCTTTTGCTTTCAAAATCAGTGCATAGTTTGCAAATAAAAGCACCAAAGATGCACATAGAAAACATTTTCAATGCACCAACCAAACAAGCCACCAAAAAATGAATATTTAATTGATTTCCCAATCCTTTGTACTTTTTTCTTTTTTTCACCCTATTAACACATGATGGCAATATGATATAATGATGAATTTTATAAAAGGGCAAAAGATCTCAGTGCAGTGCAATCCCAGTATTCAAACTTTAAGCCATCTATTAAGGCCTTGGGCACTTGTCTTCATTGGTCATAAAAAACCCTTTAAAAATTTGCATTTCATAATAGCAAGATTTAATGGCTTCAACTTATCTGAGCATATTTTCCAACCAATATTGTTCCACTCGATGTGGCCACGTTTTGCAAATGTACTGCTTCAGGAGTATAGCCAACTAGCTGTAATGCAATCTCCATTCTTCTCACTTTCTCTCCATGGTGTAAACCATACTGGAATGAATCCAAAAATGCTTCATTATCAAGTAATAGACAGCCAACTTTGAATAAGCAGAAGATTTATTCAGAGTTGGCTTCTATTACTTGATGATGAAATGAATAGTGGAACAGGTAAACATAGATCAATTGTTTACGCTATCAGAATACAGAAAGACTAGAGGACATGTAATGAAGCTACAGGGTAAACTATTTAAGACAAATAAGAGAAAATATTTTTCCACTCAACGTGTAATCAAACCCTGGAATTTGTTACCGGAGGATGTAGTAAAGGCTGTTAGTGTAGCTGGGTTTAAAAAAGGTTTGGACAAGTTCCTGGGGGAAAGGTCCATAAGCCATTATTAAAAAGGGACCCAGGTATCAATGCTTGACCCACTACAAGCATTGTGGAACTTGTGTCTCTTGGGGATACTGCTAGTTACATATGACCTAGATTGGCCACTGATGGAAACAGGATACTGGGCTTGATGGACCTTGGTCTGACCCAGTATGGCATAACTTATGTTCTTAAACATCCTAGTGTAGTTTACACCATGGAGAGAAAATGAGAAGAACAGAGATTGCATTACAGCTAGTAGGCTTGTGAAATGCGGCCACGTTGTAACAATATTGGCTGAAAGATACATTCAGATAGGTTAAAGCCATTAAATCTTGCTATTTTCCCAATGTATTCTAGCAGGGACCCCAACTCCAAGTCCTCATTAGCTCCTCTGCTATTCAAATCTATCCCCTAAGTACTTAATATTTACAATGTTTATATGTACATCCCTTGTTAATACAGTTCTTCTTGTTATTGTTCCTAAGTTCTATGTATAACACACATTCGTGCTCCCTCTAAACCACTTTGATTTATTGATAAAGCGGTATAGAAGAACTTATAATGAAATAAAATAAATAAATAAATTATAAAATTCAAATTTCAAATGTCATCTCGGCATACAAAGATTCCACTTGTCCAAGCCATGGTATTTTCAATAATGTCATATGTGTGCAAAAGCTGGAGAGCGACGAAGAAAGACAGGAAAAAAATTGATGCCTTTGAATTATGGTGCTGGTGAAGAATTCTGTGTATACTATGGATTGCCCAAAGAACAAGTCAGTTGGTACTGAAGGAGATGAAACCTAAGCTTTCTTTAGTAGCTCAAATGACAAGACTTTGACTTTCATACTTTGGACACATAGAGAAAGACATCATGCTTGGCAAGGTTGGAGATCAGTGCAAAGAACACCAGCAATGTGATGGTTTGTTACATTAATAGCAGCTATGGATACTACTCTATCAACAATTAGCCACCTGACTGAAGACTAAACACAGTTTAGGACAACTATCCAGAGGGTCGTCATGAGTCAACATTGGCTTGACAGTACTTAACAGCAACAACAACCAACCAAATGTGCATTAACAAATGCACATCTCTAAAAGGTACCTGGAGACTTTGTCCCATTTCAGATAGTCTGAAAAGTGTCCCCCTACAAAGTTTAAAGTAACTAGGCTGGGAAAAAGAATCTAAACTCATTGAATGAGTAGCATTGATTTCAAATCAACAAAGCACACATACATGCGCTAGTACCTTCAACATAGCAATGCTTTCTTTGCATGCCTGCTTCAGAAGAGACAAAGGGGCATGTTTACTAAGCTGAGCTAACGGTTAGCATAGGCTTTTTGTAACTAAGTCCCATGCTATTCAATGGGATCTAGTTACAAATAGCCTGTGCTAACCGCGAGTCCAGCTTAGTGAACAAGCCCCAAAGAAACAATAGCCCACAAACACTGAAAAGGATGGGAATAAATGTATTAGTCAGTCTTTATAATTCAAACGTGCAATGCCAGACACATAAAATTGCACATTTTCTATCGTTTAGGCTGCAGTAATAGAAATTACATGAATATGGTTTAATGGTTTGTGTCACAATCATTATGTTACATCTGCAGCCTGGTAAAAGCATTAGAATTCTTTCTGTCGTTTGCATGGGACTCAGTAACTGATTTGCTTGCTTGCTGAACCAAATACAGCTACAGTTTGAGATTTAAGATTGGGGCACAGTTGAAGTAGGAAATACCTGACTCTGGAGAATCAGAATTTCATGTAAGTCAAGGTTGAGAATTACAAAAACTTCAGAAAGAGCCAAAATCCTCTATGCAAATCCTTTTGTGACAGGTTTTCTATATAGCTCCGTGTTATCTTCAGAGAAAGCTTACACTGATTTTGCCAAATTGCATTTATAGATTTGTAGTTTTGTTTTTCTTAAAAAAATTGGAAGCACAAGTCCAGATAAACAAATGGGAAAATTGGGATCGGTTTGGCATGTTTCTGATGACCTAGCACCATTTAGTAACTCTACGCTGGTTCACCTTGACCCCTGTGTTTTTATATTAATGTACTCACTTGCCCTTTCTCTTCTTAATCATCACACAACATATAAACAATCGTTTAGAAAGTGAAGATTCGCCTTAAAATGCAAGATAATATAATTTAAGGCAATGATTTAAATTACAGATGTCATCACTGTGAATGTATTGCTGAAACAGGATGGGTCTTACAGCATCCAGTACATGACTTACAACTGGTTTGGGCTCTTGGAGAAGCAGAGGCTCTTTCAAGCACGCTTGTATGGCAACATCTGTGATAAGCAGTGTTGAAAGCTATTCTTTAACCTCCAGGGCTGAGGGAGACAGAAATGATGAAAGGACTTTTCACATCTGAAAAGTCAGATCAAGAGTTTCTTAAAAAAAAAAAAAAAAAAGCTTGGAAGGGCTGAAATTGCTTTTCTTTAGAACCTGGGATAGTTCAGGGTGCAGCAGGTGAGCTCAGCATCTTGAACACTTAACGTTTCCACCTAATGGGTTATTTTGTTTCCTCCCATTTTAATTCCTGTCACTATGCTGTTGTCAACATATAAAGATGATTAGATTAATTTGAGCCGTAGAACGGCTTATTTACATTTGCATTTTTAGAGCAAAATCTTCTAGACCAAAAAGAAAGTGAAGGCATCTATTAGAGAATTTAAATACTGCAAATAAAGTGTTTAAAAAGATTACGTGAAATATATTTGTTTTGCAAGTATCTTTATTTTAAGAGGATAATCATACAGATGATTCTGCTACACGTGTACTCTATGGCAGTATTATAATGCATATTTAAGGCTTGATTTTATAGCAGGACAACTATTTTATAAAGACAACACAGACGCCTATGTGTCTTTAGGAAAAAGGCTTAAGGCGGGTGTAAATGTGTGCAGGTACTCTTTGTGTATACTTGCATATTTTATAAAATACGTTCATGCATCACAATTGCACACCTGCTCTGCTCAAACTACACTCTTAGGAACGCCTATGCACAGCACGTCTATTGCTACGCACCATCTTGTTGGCATACGTACTTATAGGCACGTGTGCTGCAGTGCAGTTTTATAAAAGGTCTTTTTCTGACCATAAAACAGGCTCTACATACGGAAACACCTTTATAAAATTACCCCTTAAACAAAGATCTTTTCACTCTTCTTTGTTTACAATCAAGTAACACAATGTAAGGAAATTGTAACAAATTGTAAGCTGTCACCTTTTGTTGGACTAGCTTCATACATTTTTAAAGTAATTTTATAAGCCTTTTTCATGTGTAAAATGTTGCTTTATGGATGTAAAAGGCTTCTCATAAAATTAGGTCACCCCTAAAAGTATATGCAGTGCAATCGAGCTCCGGGAAGGAGTTTGGGAAGAGCATTGTGCAGTTTCAGTTTACGTGCATATTTTATAAAATATGTGAGTGCATGCACCTGTTCCTGAAAGTGAGTGTAATCTTTGCATAGTGCCCACATCTTCATTTTAAGTGTGATTTCTGCAGGATTTGCATTAGCATTTTATAAAGATATATAGGCACTATGGGAGTCATTTTAGAAGCCCTATTTGTGCTTTAGATGTCAAAAAATAGGCATAAAGACGTCCAAAGCACAGGGACTGTCTCCAGAGCCATTTTAGAAGCCCGCTGTAGGGACATCCGAATCTGAATGGGGGCATGGAGGAGGCATGGCCGGGCGTTCCCAGGAACCTGGAGGCATTGTTAAGGTGTTCCCAGTGGCCAGGATGTCCCTGCCTTATCATAGAAACATCATGTCCTTGTTTTAGCTGAAAAACATCCAGAGAGTATAGAGGAGGCACTCTATAATCCCCAGTACCCAACACAATTTCAACTATAGTAGTAGCAAGATTTGAACCCCAGCTGCCTTGTTCCTAACCCATTACTTTAACCATTATGCTATCCTAGATGTTCGAGTTCTGAAATATGGTTCTAGGGATGTCTGAGTAAATGCCCCTGCAGACATCCATATCGGGTATATTCAGGTTTGTGAAATCACGTCTGCACTTGGACATGCCTGCATTATTTTCAGGAGTTCTGACTTAAGACATCCCAGACTGCACTTGGACGGATCTTTTAAAATTCCCCTCTATGCATCCTTATAAAATAGGCTAAAAATAAGGCACATACCTGCCCCTCTTGACTAGTTTCTGGAGTTAACACCCCTTCTCTAAGGCTGGATTGCTTTTGAATGTAAGAAAAGGGAGTGTCATCTCCAGAAAGCTAGCCAAGAAATATATGAAATTAGTCCAAAAAAAAGGTATCAACAATATGTTTTTTGCTCAGTGATCTTTATTTATTTTTTTGTTAGAAATTCTGCACTAAGAGATGAGTAAACTCATTGTAAAAAGCAACATAGGACAGCATAGCTCGCAGAGTGGCACGTTAGTCTGCTTTTATGACAGTGTTGATGTAATTTAAAAACAAAAGTGAAAATACTACAGAAGCAAATTTCTATTTAGCTTGTTTTATTACTAGTATATAGTAATGATAGTGGAGAGAACTTAAAAATAATGAATTTTCTATTGAAAAATTATCTTCATTCACTAATATCACAGGATTTGAGTTGGCTTTGGCCTTTTTTGTGACAAATGAGGCTTCAGTGGCCAGTACCCCCAGACCTGTTAGCTCATATTAGAAAGGTGTTAAAAGACTGTGAAACCATTACAGCTATGTAGAGGTTCAGAATTTTCTTAACTGAGTCAGTGTGTCGTGCTCCCTCTCTACCTTAAACCCATACTAATAATTTAGCCTTTTGAGGCTGCTTCTCTATGATACATTCTCTTAGGGGCAAAGCATATGTTTGGGCTGCGACACCAGCACAGAGGCCCATGCCAAGTTTGGGGGGGGGGGGTATCCATCCCTCTGCTGTTGGCATATTACTAACATGTGGCACCATGGAACCCAGTTGTTCATAATGCCTGTGCTAACTTCAATGCACCATCAATGCCCACGTTCCACCCAACCTGCCTTGTCTACACCCAACTCTAACCTGTTAACATGGGATTTTTAGTGCTGGGCCCTGTGCTAACTTTACTTCTTGGTTGCTAATGGTTAGTGTAGTTTAATAAACATGCCCCATAGATCCTCTTCTTTTTTTAAGTTTAATCTTATTATTGACATTAAGAAATTATAAAAACAAGGAGCAGTGGAAAATTGTGATGACAATGCCGACCCAGGAAGAAGGCTGGGAGAACAACTGCTGGCCCTGAATACGCCATCACAGTCCTGCTGTCGTCATCATGGGACTGTCGGCACATAAAGAGCAGGGCCTATCTGAGGCAACCCCGGGAGCAGCATGTGATGACAGCGGCAACCCAAGAGGAAGGCCGGGAGAACAATTGCTGGTCCTGAACACACTGCTCTTAGTCCTACTGATGTCATCATCGTGGGACTATCGGTGCATAAAGAGCAGGACCTGCCTGAGGCCCATGGCCATCGGGGCTTCAGTCCGAAGGGGCATGACCTAAAGGGCAGGTCACACCCCTTAGGAGTTCCTTTGGATTACTTTGGAGCTATAGGATCTGCCTTGCCTTTTAGAGGTTAACTCACTTGTTTGATTGGATGACTTTTGGACATTGTTGTTTTCCTTCATGGTGGCTAAGAAGAAAAAGAGGAAAAGTGGCAAGATGCCCTTCTCTGCTATGGGACCAATGGACAAACGTATTATTCCCACAGGCCCTGCAGAAGCAGGTTCTGCTGAAAATGCAGTAGCCTCTCCCTCTTCTGGAGTATCTTTGAACTCTGGGGATCCTGTTACTCCCTTTCCCCCAAGGAATTTGAGCTCCTCTTTGGAAGGGCACAGGCGTCCCCTACCTCAACACGTAATGGGTCCTTGGAATCTGGAGGTTTGGACTCTGCCCCTTTGAATATGGATCAGCTTATGGGGATACCTATTCCTGTGCCTGTTCCCTCTTTGGATAAGGGAAGTGCCCTTGAGGAACCTACATCTCTAGATAACATTTCCTATTAAATACATGGAGAACTACTCGAACTGAGACTATGTTGAAGGGATCTATTGCTCTGCTATATCAAATTTTGTCTGATGTTGCCCGGAAGATGCACAGGACTGACTTAGTTACAAGAAATTTGGCTGACAATGTTAAAGTGCTTAATAGCTGGGTCTCTACCTTGTAGTTTGCAAGTGCCTCTGCAATTAAAAATAGTCTTGTTTTGCATTCTAAGTTAGAATCGTTGGAAAACCATTTGAGGTCAAATAAATTTTGCTTGTTGAAGTTTCCATGTATATATTTTATTTCTCTGGAGATTTTGTTTAAGAAATATTTGAAAGAGACTCTGTTGCTTCCCTAGGTTGAGGATATGCAATTGATCAATTGCTACTATTAAACAAGATTTTACAAGACTCAACAGAGAATGCATTTGAAAAGGTGGATACTTCAAATTTTGATTTGTCTGCTTTTTTGGAAAAGTCACAAGATAATATTACTACACATAATACTCTTTTGGTAACATTAGTTTCTGAATCAGATCTTTAAAAGTTACTTTAAGAAGAAAGATTTACTTTTTTGTGGAGGGAAAGTGCAAATTTTTCCAGATGTGTCTAGGGCAACTCAGCTCAGGAGAAGGTTTCTAGAGCACAAACCTAGTATTTTGGCTCTCAGAGCTTCCTTTTATTTGAAGCATCCATTTCCTTCTGAATTGTTTTATAAAGTTAAATAATTAACTCAGACTCCAGTAGTTCATGATGCAGATCTATCTCTCTTCAAGAATATGCAGGATATCTAAAGAAGAAAGCAGATTTATGTATCACAACATAATATTGCTCAGTCCTTGTCACATTGCATCAATTAAATCAAATAATTAAATAATAATTAAATTCAATAAGTTGAATTAATCAAAGGGAAAAGACCTTAGATACTATCTGATTACTCTATCTTTGCAATGAAAATCTCCTCTCAGAGTTTTTAGCTGGCTATTAAGACCAGTCATCATGGGTTAGAATAACCTTTGATTAATTCAACTTATTGAAAATAATGGTGTCTACTAAGTGATTTGTGATTTTCACAATATAACATAACATAGTAAATAACAGCTGAAAAAGACCAGCATGGTCCATCTTGTCTGCCCAGTGAGGTGGCTAGAGCTATATCTGCTGCTCCATGAAGGCTACCCCGCCCCCCCCCCCATGCTTTTGTCTAGGGCTATACCCATCATTCCGTTCAAGTTACCATTAGATTTCTGAAATGGTGTACCTCCTTCTCCACACCCTCCAGACATTTGCCTCACAAAATGAACACATTTCAGATGTCTACTCATTCCTTGAGCAGGTCTAAACTTTGACATGGCTCAGGACTTTGAGGACATTTCTGAAATCAGGCGAGGATATCTAAGTTCTTGAGAACGATCTGGCCTCACCTACACCATGCTCCCGTTTTGACTTGGACATCCTTACGCAGGGGATGACCACAGATCTGGCTTCTAAAATGGTTATGGGGATGTTTCTGTGCTTTGGACATCTCTGTGCCCATTGCCAAACATTCAAAGCACAAATAAGGCTTCCAAAGTAACTCCCATAAGGGAGGGAAGAGTGGCTCAATGGTTGGGACAGGTTTCCTCAGGCCAGAGGGCAGGGGTTTATTTTCCATGTAGGGACAAGTTACCTCAGGCCAGAGGGACTGGGGGGGGGGGTTCTCTGGTCCCATGGCCACTCCTCATGACCTTGGGCAAGCCACTTAACCCTCCATTGCCTCAGGTATGCTTAGATTGTGAGCCCTTCAGGGACCAGGGAATAAAAAGTGCATGTTAGAATATATCTGAAACTACTCTGATACACACATTAAAGGACAGTCTATCAAGTGCCTAAAACGATAAACTGACTGCTTCTTGAGCAAAAATGAATTTTTGATTTAGATACTGTGGAACCAAAAAGTGAATTCAGTGACTGATTATAAATTGTTCATGTAATGTTTTCTAAATTGAAAATTAAAAAAAAATAATAAAAAGCATGTATCAGGATAAGATCAGGATGTTTGAGTTTGTGATTGGACCATTTAAATGATGACCATTGATATAAATTTTAGAAGTTCTAATGAATGCTGACAAAACAACCTATGGATATAGCCCAACCCCTGAAGCAGCGAGTGACAAAATGAAGGCCTCCTTTGGTTTTTTTTGAGACTGATCATTTATCAGGTAAGCGTGAAAATTATTTAATACCTGCATTGAACCAATGATTGCATTATATTGTGGCTCATTAAGTAACTTGAGCTTAAAGAAAAGAGTCTAGGGACTTATGCAACATAACATATCTTTATCTGCCATCATATACTATGATACTATGTACAATATGTCCTTGCTCTCAAAACATATCTGTTTCCAATTGACTTGTTGATACTATTTGTATAATGAATATGCTTCTTAATATGTTGCTTTATGATTGTCAGGCCAATATTCAGACCATGACAATTAGTGTTTTTTCAACTTCCAGCTGTCATGAGTAACTATAAAACCAGATAGTCAGCAGAAGTGCCCAAGTAGCAGCTTCCACTGAATATCTAATTTCAGCGATGACTACCATGAACTATCTGGATGGTGGTGATATTTAGCCAGGGATGTTTAAGTTTTGGTCTGATTTTAGAAACGTGGATGTCCCTGAAATGGACAGCAATGCCGGCGGCCACATAGATGTCTCCACTACAAAAACCTGGGGCAGGGACGTCTATCCTATGCTGAATGCTCACCCATGCAAACTATTTTGCATGCAGAGATGAGCATCAGCGTGCTGAACCAATAACAAGTGCCCTCGTTTCCCTGCAGTTTTCATTATCAGGAAAAGTATAGGGGATAACTACTTCTCTGTGCTCTCCAGCTATGTTGTTGATGCCTATTCATGCCCTGGAGCAGGAATAGACATGGACAGAACCACCAGTGGGTGGTGACATGCTTGCTGTTTCTGAAATCAGGCACAGACATCCATCTTGCCCAGAATGTTCTTATCATGCCTTTCATCATACTCCTTTTCAACTTGGACATCCTCACTATGGGAACATCTATAGAATCAGCATTCTAAAATGGCTCCAGGGGCGTCTCTATGATTTGGACATCTGTGGACCTGTTTTCAAACATTCGAAGCACAAATAGGGCTTCTAAAATAATCCTCTTAAATGTGCAAATGGTGAATGGGAATGTACATAAATCTCCATTCCAATCACAAGGATCAAGAATTCTCCTCCATAGAAACCATGCATTTACTCCTACAATACCACTTTGTATCACTAGATTACATCCTGGACTAGGACACACCCTCTCTCTTTACTGTACTTGAGAAGATCTTTGAATCTCAAACACATTACAGTAATCCTAGAGAAGGACCCCGGCCAGTGCATCAAGGGGTTAAAGGGGGCACAGCATAAAATTCACTAACAGCAGTTGGTGAATCGCTGTGCATCTCTTAGGGGGAGAGAATTAAGTTCTCTCCTCGTTTTGCTGAGTACCTTTATGTGGTGACCCCATTATATAACCTCTATACTAAATCTCAGCAAGGCGACACTGCAATTGAAGTATGGTAGGAAATAAAAAGAAAAATACATACTGGCCACATATCGCCCAGGATAAAAAGGTGCCCGTTCATAGCTTACAAATAGGGCTAACGATAGTGGTTTCAATAGTGAAGACACTGCAGATATAGATATCATCCCTGCCACAGAAAAAAGGTCATGGTGGACGTGTTCATGGACCTACTGTGACAGGAGACAACCCACAGAAATTAATGAAAATGTTAAGAGGATTGTTCCTATGTTTTTCAGTCTGCACAGTTTCTAAAGCCTGCAAAACGCTAAGGGGCATGTTTACTAAACCGCGGTAGCAGACTCCGCCTGATATTGGAGCTGCGGCCCCATTGAATTCGCACAGAGTCCGCTACCACGGCTTTGTAAACAAGCCCTTAAGTTACAGCTTCTATCTTCTTTTTGCTAATATAGATTTTAACTGTTATACCTTACTTTTGGAATATTCTGACTGTGTAGCCCTAAAGCCTGCAAAAACTATAATTTTCTTTCTTATCTCTGCTGGTTTCTAGCTCCTAATATTGAGTTTAACTGTCTGTTTTGGGGAAATTGCTAATATAAAGTTTAACTGTGGTTATACATTAAGCTTGGGGATAATCTGACTGACTGACTGCTTTTCTGGGTAGCCTTGGAGCAAATATCTGTGGGTGCCCCCAGTTCAGGAACAGCCTTCTGGCCATAGACACTTAGGTTCCCACCCACCCTACCCCTCACCCCCCCCCCCCCAGGGGCTGCATTGCCTATATAGTAAACACATATGTTGCAATCTATCCTTTTAACTTGGGTTAAAGCCCACATCTTCTTCCTTTCTTCTTCTTCTTCCTCTTCTCCTTCTAGGACTGCTTATTCAGCATGTTGTGTATTCAGTGCAATAACTGCAGTACATTCATTCCAAGACGAATCATTTGGAACCTAAGGTCAGCTGCCATGCATAAAGAACTGAATCTACTAAATGAAGACCTAGCTGCCATGCATAAAGAGGTGACCCTACTGAGGGAGGAACTGGCTGCAATGAAGCGCACCTCTTCTAGGATACAAACTGAACAAAGTCCACCACCGCTCCCACAAAGAATCAAACACCCCAGGAACAAGTGGATCACAGTGGGTTCTGATAGACTGCAACCTGTAACACACAGATATCCTATGCATCAAGAGATATCCCTGCATAATGCCTTCTCTGCCTTGGCCAATGAGGATGAGGACTGAGGGAGGAACTGGCTGCAATGAAGCGTACAAACTGAACAAAGTCCACCACTGCTCCCACAAAGAATTAAACACCCCAGGAACAAATGGTTCACAGTGGGTTCTGGTAGATTGCAACCTGTGACACAGAGGCATCCTATGCATCAGGCGATATCCCTGCATAATGCCTTCTCTGCCTTGGCGAATGAGGATGCCCAATCCAAAGAAACTGAAGGGCCCTTAAATGAGACAGACAATGCCCAATCTCCTGCTAAAGGACTAAATATGAAGAAAACCTCACGAAACAGCAAACTACTACTACTTGGTGATTCCATCATCAGTGGCACCAACTTGGGAACACAGTTCAAAGGAGAGAAGATAGTCAAGTGCCTCCCAGGCTCTTCAGCCAGCAGGAATACAAACCACATTGTTGAAGTACTTAGCGCAGAAAGTGAACACTCCAAAATCGATGTTGTTATCCACTTGGGCACAAATGACCTGGCTAGAAACAGTGCCTCTACAGTCCAAAAGGACTTCCAATCTCTGGGAGAGAAACTCAAGCCCATTGTTAACACTGTTGCATTCTCAGAGGTTCTACCTGTTCTTGGTAAGGGGGCAAAAAGGCTGCATCACATTAATAGCTTTAATATATGGTTCCAGACCTGGTGCAAACAAGAAGGATTCAGATTTATTGGCGACTGGGGTAACAGATGGAACAACAAGAGACTATACTGTGCTGATGGACTACATCTCTCTATTGCAGGGAAAAGAATCCTAAGTGAAAAATTCAAGCAATATGTGAATATGCATTTAAACTAGAAAAAGGGGGTGACGGATGTGGAAGGTCAAGCTCTGGACGTCACCCCCTGCAAAAGCAGATTAAAATCAGAAACAGCCACACTTTTAAACCACACATCAAAAACAAGTGAGAATATGTATGCAGAACAAAATCAATGCAAAATACACACAAGCCAGTTAAATGCTGAAAAGCAATGAGCACAAATGCTCGAAGCTTAGCCAACAAAGTTCCGGACCTGTGGCCATTACAGAAATATGGCTTAATGAATCACATGATTGGGATATAGCCATAGCTGGCAATAATCTATTCAGAAGAGACAGAGAAAATGGAAGAGGAGGAGGAGTAGCCTTGTATTTCAAAAGCAATATTAAAGCTACTGAAATGCAGGGGGCATGGGGAAAAGAAGAAGCGCTCTGGATTATGTTGGAAAGAGGAGATGGCATTGTCATCCATACTGCTGTAGTCTACAGACCTCCAACACAAATTGAAGAGATAGATAATGAACTGATAGCCACAAAGGGGGAAGTGATAATATTGGGTGACTTTAATCTACCGGATGTGGATTGGATTACTCCTTTTGCAAATCTGGAAAGAAGCAAAAAAATTGTGGATGCTCTCCAAGATGCGTTACTTAGACAAATGGTGATGGAACCAACCAGGGAAAGCTCAACACTGGATTTAGTGCTCACCAATGGTGATAGCGTGTCGAATGTCTGCACGAGTAACCCTGTGAGCAGCAGCGATCATCACACGGTGTGGTTTGAGATAAAAGCCATGGTACAGGCCAATCATAGCAAGCTCAAAGTCCTAAAAATTCAAAAAACACCGACTCCAATAAAATTGTCGAGTATCTAAAGGAGGAGCTGACAGGGTGGAAGGAGATAAGGGAAGTGGAATTGCAATGGGCTAAACTAAAGGTGGCAATAAAAGGGGCAACAGATATAAATGTAAGAAAAGTAAACAAAAACAAGAGGAGAAGAAAACCAGTTTGGTTTTCCAAAGAAGTGGCTGCTCAAATAAAGGCAAAAAACACAGCTTTCGCAAAATTCAAAAGCTCACAAACAGAGGAACACAGAAATGAATACAGGATCAAATTCAAGGAGACAAAAAGAGAAATAAGGATAGCAAAATCAAAGGCAGAGGAAAAAATGGCTAAAGATGTTAAGTGTGGCAACAAAACTTTCTTCAGGTATATTCGGGAAACGAAGAAGATCAGAGGTGGAATTGCAGGACTCAGAAGTGCTGCGAACGGACTCGTGGAAAGTGACATTGAAAAAGCGAAATTGCTAAATGAATAGTTCTGCTCTGATTTTACTAAAGAAAGTCCTGGAGAAGGACCTCCTCTGACTCCCAAATATAAAAATGGGAATGAAGTAGATACCACAACATTCACAGAAGATGAAGTGTTAGAGCAACTTGCAAAACTGAAAGTGGACAAGGCCATGGGACCGGATGGGATACATCCCAGATTACTGAAAGAGCTCAGAGAGGTTTTTGCAGGGCCATTAAAGGATGTTTTCAACAGATCCTTGGAAACAGGAGAGGTTCCTCAGGACTGGAGAATGGCTGATGTCGTACCTCTACACAAAAGTAGTGACAGGGAAGAAGTGTCAAACTACAGCCCTGTGAGCCTCACCTCGGTGGTGGGAAAAGTAATGGAGGCGCTCCTGAAAGAGCGAATAGTGAACTTTCTCAAAACCAACAGGTTGCAGGACCCGAGGCAACATGTTTTTACTGAAGGACGATCTTGCCAGACAAATCTGATTGAGTTCTTTGACTGGGTGACCAGGGAACTAGATCAGGGGCATGCGATAGATGTCATCTACCTGGATTTCAGCAAAGCCTTTGACACTGTTCCTCATAGGAGGCTTATCAATAAACTCAGTAGCTTGGGAACGGATCCCAAGATGGTAAATTGGATCAGAAATTGGTTGACTGACAGACGACAGAAGGTGATGGTAAATGGAACTCACTCAGATGAAGAGAAGGTGATTAGCGGGGTGCCCCAGGGGGTCGGTCCTGGGCCCGGCACTGTTCAATGTATTTGTGAGTGATATTGTTGAAGGACTGAATGGAAAAGTCTGTCTTTTTGCAGATGACACAAAAATTTGCAACAGAGTGGACTCCCCCAAGGGAGTGGTTAACATGAGGAAAGATCTACAAAAGCTGGAAGAATTGTCAAATGCTTGGCAATTAAGATTTAATGCAAAGAAGTGCAGTGTCATGCACTTGGGTAGCAGAAATGCAAGGGAAATGTGTGTGATAGGGGGCGAGAGGTTGGTGTGCACGGATCAGGAGAAAGACCTTGGTGTGATTATTTCTGAAGATCTCAAGGTGGCAAAACAGTGCGACAAGGCGGTGGCAAAAGCCAGGAGGATGTTGGGCTGCTTACAAAGAGGAATTACCAGCAGAAAGGAAGAGGTACTTATGCCACTGTACAAGTCATTGGTGAGGCCTCACTTGGAATACTGTGTTCAGTTTTGGAGACCATACCTTGCAAAGGATGTAAAAAGACTGGAAACTGTTCAGAGGAAGGCGACCAAAATGATTTGGAGACTGCGTCAGAAGCCTTATGAGAAGAGACTTGAAGATTTAAACATGTACACTTTTGAGGAGAGGAGGGGCAGGGGAGATATGATTCAGAACTTTAAATACTTAAAGGGAAATAATGAATAAGCAAACCTCTTCCAAAGACAGGGAAGGTGTAAAACTAGAGGGCATAGCAGGAAGCTGCAAGGTGGTAAATAGAAAGGCAATGTCAGGAAATACTTTTTCACAAAAAGGGTGGTGGATGCTTGGAACGCCCTCCCGATGGAAGTGGTGGGGCAAACACGGTGACAGAATTCAAAATTGGATCCCTTTACAGCAATAGGATAAAATCCAAATAAACTGAACCATCTAATTTCTCAACAAATAGGGGTGTCCTCCATGGAGTGGTGGGTTCTCCTCCTGAGCAGAGACATGGGGAGGGGTGGCCTGCACAGAGCGGCAGGTGCACCTTCTCTTGCCATCATACTGGGCAGACTAGATGGACCATACTGGTCTTTATCTACCATCATTTACTATGTTACTTGTAAACGGGGGCGCTGGTCGTGAATGGCCACAGTCTTAGCAAAGGCAAAAATATTATTATGACTTGCAAAGGATTGTGGGGAATGTAGTTCACTTATACCAGAATCAGCCGTTCACAAAATGATGAGTTGTGATGCACGAATGTAAGCAAAGAAAAATGGATTTTATTCATGGGGTTAATTCTCCCACACAGATTTACTTGGTAACACAAAAAGGACACTTGCTTTCAGTATTGCATTCAGGAAAACAAAACATGAAATAAGGTAACTGAATTTCTTAAGCAAAAATCAAATAAGACCTTGATGGGAAACAGAAAAGGTCTTTTTGATGGCTCATGCTAATAACTTTCTTAGCATTGCTCCAGAAGCAAAAAACAAAACCCAAAAGTAACAAAACTGTTCTTTTTCAAGGATAACTTTCTTCTATTTACACACACAAAAAGAAAAGTTTCCTTTCAGAGCTCACGTGTACTTGTGACTGGCTCAATTATCACCAATTAGCCAGCTGCAAACCCCTTTACTGGTTCACTTTCTCTACGTGGCTCAATCCTACCCAAAAGCTTTCTTGCAGACTTTTCTGGGTAGATAAAAGAACAAATTATAGTTCCTTTTGGTGGTTTTTGTATTAGTGAGAAAGAATTTTACCACAGCAGCCTAGACAGAGAGCAATCCATGTATTCATTCTGATCATTTAATATATCTCCTTCTTCCTCAAATATCATGGAATCAATATCCTGGTCTGGCTCAGAGGAATTCCTCCATTGTTCACTCTCAGGATAATATTTGTTTCCCTGCTGTCTTCCTGGAGAAAAGCTAGGGCATAGATCAAAGTTCATACCTGAGCTTCCTTTGCTGTTAGGCTTCCTCTCCAGGTATCCTGGCCAGTAAGTAGTCCAGCTTTTATGTCCAGTCTTCCAATCAAGATCCCTGGACACTGGGTCTCTCTTCACATACCTCCTTGCACCAGTCTTAGGGCCCCTTTCACCTGCAGCCGTCTCCTTCAAAGGTGCCGTCTGGGAATTCCTGGCTCTATAACCCCATTCCTCTGGCTTCCTCCAGTCCAGTGGAGTATGCTTGCCTCTGAAATGACTCCCAACACACGTACTGCTGTGGGCTCCTTCTTTAGACCTCCAAGGTGTCTTTCTCTTCTTCTTTCCACGTTGCTGCTGCTGCTTCTGTCTGTCTCTCCTTGCTCTCTCTTTCCTTGATCTTACTCTGCTCACGGTTCTGTCTCTGTGCAGAATATGTTTTACTTTTAACGTGCTTAGAGGGACACTCCACCCTAGCACAGCCCAGCTGTGCTGAATCAAGCCCTGCCCTTGGAGATGAGTGATTGGGGATTACCTCATAACTCTTCTGATTGAACACACGTTTCCCCACTTCAGCCCTTCTAGAGGCTGTTTGAAACCTGGTGCATTCTGGGACTGGTAGTCTTTTATGAAAACATTCTGTTTTAGTATTTCTACCAGCAAAGACAGGTTGCTTGTTCAGAGCCAATTCACCTCTTTTATAGCTCCCTCCTGAACTATGATAAGCTTCCTTATCACATACCCCCCTGCTTAAGTTATTACGGACTGGTGCAACTGGTGAAACTTCTTTCCTACAGTCCGTAATACCTACGAAAGTATTTTCTTTTGAATGCTCACCTACTTCTTGGCTGGCTTCTGGGTCATTATTTACAGGCCTCTCCTTCCATGATTTAAGTACATTAATGTGGTAGGTCTGTCTACGACCTCTTGCATTTTCTACCACATAAGATACCGGGCTCACCTGTCTAACAACCTTCCATGGCCCTTTCCACTGTACTTCAAATTTTGGGGCTGTACCTGCTACTTGAACCAAAACCTTTTCACCAATGCTTAATTGGCGGCTTTTGGCCTTCCTATCATACCACCCTCTCTGGCGCACTTGACTGTCCTGCAGGTTTTTCTCAGCAACCTGCGAGGTCCTTTTTAAACGTGCTCTCAAGTCATGTAGAAACTGTGGTACCTCCTGATTTTCTGGTTCAGGATCAATCCATTGTTCCCTCAAAATATCTAACAAACCACGTGGAGCCCTACCATACATCAATTCATATGGAGTTACACCTAGGGACACCTGAATTCGTTCCCTGCAGGCATATAAGGCAAAGGTAATAACATATCCCATTCTTTTACCTCTCCTGCTAACCCCCTTCTCAACATTTATTTGAGAGTTTGGTTGAATCTCTCTACCAAACCGTTTGATTGAGGATGGTAGGCTGAGGTTTTCACGTGATGAATGCCAAAGGCATCCCAGACCTGGGCCAAATATTTGGATACAAAATTGGACCCTCGGTCAGTCAACACCTCTCTTGGGAATCCCACTTCGCAAAACAATTTGACTAGCTCTAAAGCTATTGTTTTTGCAGAAACATTCCTCAATGGTATGGCCCAGGGAAACCTTGTTGCCTGATCTACCATAACTAGGAAACCTCGGGGTGTTTTGACTAATGGGCCTACAATATCCATAGCAATGTGACCTATTGGGTCTGTGATAATTGGCGTGGGAATCAAAGGCACCACCGGTGGGTGAGTCACTGTAACACGCTGACACGCTGGACATGCAGCACAAAACTGGGCAGTTTCTTTGAAAATACCTGGCCAGTAAAAACGCATAAGTATTTGATCCAGCGTTCCTTGCATCCCTTTATGACCTCCAATCGGATGATCATGTGCTAATCTTAGTACTAGTCCTTTGAAAGTTGTGGGTACCACTAATTGTTTACGTATGGTCCCATTTCTGGGGTCCTGACTCTCTCTATAATATTTCATTATCTAGTATGAATCTGGGCAACTCCTCCCTGACCTCCTGAGCATACTTAAAAGCTCGGGTGAGAGCTTGATCAGCTCGCTGTTCTTGTGGAAAGTTAGGAAACTTTGCCACTAACTCAGCTGGCACCCAGGGTAAACTTTGACCAGCCAACATCTCAGCCCTACCCTGTGCTCTGCAAAGTCTCTCACGACGCTTTTGTGCTTTCAACTTTCTTACTTTCCCAGATGGTGGAGTTATTAAATCATCATGAGAGGGTAAGTCTCCTAATAACTCTGCCTGCTCCCCCTCCTCCTGGTTCTTTACCTTAGCCTGTGAGCCGGTGGATACAAGGCCACTCTTCTTACCTATTTCCTTCTTTATAGTTTGGTCTTCTGGAAGCTTAACCATCTTTTTAGCTAGGGACTGAGGACTTCCAAACAAAGGCCCGGGAGCTATTACCATCATTCCTTCTCCCTCCTTCTTTCCTAGTCCTTTCACTAGTTCCTGCTTAAATCTTGGCCAGTCCCTTCCTAGAACCAAATCAAATGGAAGCCTAGGCACCACTGCTAAAAGAATTTCCTCTTGTTCCCCCAGGCACTTAACCATTAGCCTATAGGTGGGATATGATGTTGCAGCACCATGAATGCATCTGATGTGAACCTGGCTTTCAGGGGTTCTAGGCACAAATCCTTCTTGGGCCTCTATCCTCTTCCAAAGCCTCTTTGACAGCATACTCTGGTCTGCCCCAGAGTCTAACAGAGCATTTGTGGTAATTCCCTGCACATCAACCACCAAAAGGAATCCTTCTTTGGGCTGTTTTAAATCAACACCCATCAAGCTAGTGTGTATCTGGCATCCCCTTTCCAAATGTCCCCATTTTCCACATTTGAAACATTTCTTTTTACTCCACTTTGTAATCTGGGTTGGCACAGTACAATTATTTTCAGAAACATTTTTAACCATTTTCTTTTCTGATACAGCACAGCTTGCCTCAGCACCAACCTTCAGAGGGCCACCCATTCTATGGCAAGCCTGTGTGGCTTCCAAGAATCTCTCTGCTAGCATGGTTGCCTCTCCAAGGTTCTGGCAATTTTGCTGTATAAGGAAAGTGTGCAAATCTTTAGGCACAGCAGACATAAATTGTTCAAGCATAATAATGTCTAATAACATTTCCACAGTCTTTCTCTCTGGCTCCAACCATTTTACAGCCAATCCTCTGATTCTCTGACTCAGAGCCCTGGGTGTTTCACCCACTCTTAATGCAGTAGCTCTAAACATTCGCCTATACTCTGAAATAGACAACCCTAGGCGATCTCTTATAGCAGCCTTTACATCCCTATAATTCAAAGCTTGAGCTGCTGGCATTGCCTTATAAGCTGCAAGCGCCTCCCCAGTTAATGAGGCTGCCAGCCTTACTGCCCACTGGGTCTCTGGCCATGCTAATGCTTGTACCACTCTCTCAAAAGATTCAAGGAAATCATCAACATTATCATCTGGAGTCAGCTTCCCAAAACTAAATGCCCCAATTCCCTGATTGAGTCCCACATTGTCCACATGTGGTATACCAGTTGTTACTGCTGGTCTTGCATCCGGTCCACTTTGGTTATGAAGAGCAATTAAGGCTTCCACCAGATCAAGCACTGGCTTCTGCTGGTCCCTTAATGCTTTAATTGCAGTGTCCTGAGCCTGCTGCGCTAGCTCCTGTTGCCTGCTAAATTGGGCTGCCATCCAGCTGGCCAGTTCCTTCGGATCCATCTTGTATCCCTGCAAGAAAACAAAATTTCTTGATCCTTGGAAACAGCGGTATATAAAAACTGTTCAAATAAAATAAAAATAAATAAATAAAAGGAAAAAAAAAACACAGAGCAGCACCCTCCAAACAGGTGTTTTTCTCCTATTTTTTTTTCAATTACCCCTGTGTCTTACTCCCATCCACCACTAGACATGCCCAGGTACTTATTACCTTATGCCAGTGATGAATCCAGCTTACACAGGGTCTTTTCCTCCTTGGAACAGCTCCTGGATCAGCCACCTCTTTTCCTCCAAAGTGTAGTTAAGGGAAAATCCACTTTCCAGCTTTTGTCTTGAACTTTTTTCTTTCAGATTTCAGTTGTAATCCTTATAAATCATGTAAATCCTTTGTGTAAAAGCAATCCGAACTACTACGCCAACTGTAAACGGGGGCGCTGGTCGTGAATGGCCACAGTCTTAGCAAAGGCAAAAATATTATTATGACTTGCAAAGGATTGTGGGGAATGTAGTTCACTTATACCAGAATCAGCCGTTCACAAAATGATGAGTTGTGATGCACGAATGTAAGCAAAGAAAAATGGATTTTATTCATGGAGTTAATTCTCCCACACAGATTTACTTGGTAACACAAAAAGGACACTTGCTTTCAGTATTGCATTCAGGAAAACAAAACATGAAATAAGGTAACTGAATTTCTTAAGCAAAAATCAAATAAGACCTTGATGGGAAACAGAAAAGGTCTTTTTGATGGCTCATGCTAATAACTTTCTTAGCATTGCTCCAGAAGCAAAAAACAAAACCCAAAAGTAACAAAACTGTTCTTTTTCAAGGATAACTTTCTTCTATTTACACACACAAAAAGAAAAGTTTCCTTTCAGAGCTCACGTGCACTTGTGACTGGCTCAATTATCACCAATTAGCCAGCTGCAAACCCCTTTACTGGTTCACTTTCTCTACGTTGCTCAATCCTACCCAAAAGCTTTCTTGCAGACTTTTCTGGGTAGATAAAAGAACAAATTATAGTTCCTTTTGGTGGTTTTTGTATTAGTGAGAAAGAATTTTACCACAGCAGCCTAGACAGAGAGCAATCCATGTATTCATTCTGATCATTTAATATATCTCCTTCTTCCTCAAATATCATGGAATCAATATCCTAGTCTGGCTCAGAGGAATTCCTCCATTGTTCACTCTCAGGATAATATTTGTTTCCCTGCTGTCTTCCTGGAGAAAAGCTAGGGCATAGATCAAAGTTCATACCTGAGCTTCCTTTGATGTTAGGCTTCCTCTCCAGGTATCCTGGCCAGTAAGTAGTCCAGCTTTTATGTCCAGCCTTCCAATCAAGATCCCTGGACACTGGGTCTCTCTTCACATACCTCCTTGCACCAGTCTTAGGGCCCCTTTCACCTGCAGCCGTCACCTTCAAAGGTGCCGTCTGGGAATTCCTAGCTCTATAACCCCATTCCTCTGGCTTCCTCCAGTCCAATGGAGTATGCTTGCCTCTGAAATGACTCCCAACACACGTACTGCTGTGGGCTCCTTCTTTAGACCTCCAAGGTGTCTTTCTCTTCTTCTTTCCACGTTGCTGCTGCTTCTGTCTCTCCTTGCTCTCTCTGTCCTTGATCTTACTCTGCTCACGATTCTGTCTCTGTGCAGAATATGTTTTACTTTTAACGTGCTTAGAGGGACACTCCACCCTAGCACAGCCCAGCTGTGCTGAATCAAGCCCTGCCCTTGGAGATGAGTGATTGGGGATTACCTCATAGCTCTCCTGTTTGAACACACGTTTCCCCACTTCAGCCCTTCTAGAGGCTGTTTGAAACCTGGTGCATTCTGGGACTGGTAGTCTTTTATGAAAACATTCTGTTTTAGTATTTCTACCAGCAAAGACAGGTTGCTTGTTCAGAGCCAATTCACCTCTTTTATAGCTCCCTCCTGAACTATGATAAGCTTCCTTATCACATACTATGTTACTATGATTGACTACAGTTAAGTGGACTCCTGCAGTTAAAGAAGAGATGTACTGCTACTTTTATGCTACATACCCTATTTTTAAATCAAGAGGGTATATACAGAGAATCCGCCAAAAAGTGGAAGAAAGATGAATATTGTCACAGGAAAAACTGCAAAAAGCAAGTGATGCAAATTTAAGATCTTTAATTCCACAGATCAAATCAAAGTAGTACATGAGTGATAGCATCTTGAATCAACTAAGGTATACACAGAAAAAGAAAGAGCAGTTAAGGTAGAGATGGAGCTTAGAGATCTGGAACTGCAAGAGAGTGACATCAAAAATGGACAAGTGAAGAAATCAACTGAAGAGGAAGAAGAAAGGGAGGAGAAAGACCCAGTGGAGGAGGAATTAAAGATCGAAGTGCTAGTCCACATGGAAAAAGATGAAAATGCTGGGTTTCAGGCAAGGGAAAGATTAATCAAGCTAAATTTAATACCTAAGGTTAAAAGTATGATAAAAAGGTGAACAAGGCCATAACCCGTGAAAAGGGACCACTTACTGACATAACAACATAGAAAAATGACGACAGAAAAAGACCACATGGCCCATCTAGTCTGTCCTTCCATATCGACAACTACAACAGTCCCCTTTTTTCCTTTAGATATCCTCTCTGTTTGTCCCATGCTTTTCTGAATTCAGATACTGTCCTCATCTCTAACACCAAAAAAGCCCAATACCACGTAAACCAGAGACCCAGTACAAAAACGTGGTAAAATTGAAGGCCGTGTTTTGAAATGTCTTCTTCAGGGGGATTCTGGAATACTATATCCATAAAACATAAACAAAATGAATATATACATGCAAATAGTTCATAAATAATTTTAAAAAACCATAAAATTATAATCCATTAAAAATTATAAACAAACTATACATAAATAAACAATTGTGATATAATAAATAGAAAAACACACAATAAAACCAATAAAAAATTCATCACTTATAGGTAAAACAAATGTTGGAATGTCCAAAATAAATAATATAATAAATATAGGAACACTGATAAGAACATCAGTGGAGGAGTGGAGAAGTGGCCTAGTGGTTGGGGCAAGGTACTTCAGGCCAGAAGGTCAGAGGTTCAAATCCCACTAGAGGACAACAGCAACCTTGGGCCAGAAGGACTGGGGTTTCTAGTCCCACAGGTGCTCCTTGTGGTCTTGGGCAAGCCACTTAACCCTCCATAGCCCATGTTCCCTGTAAAATAGTTATCTCCAAGTTATAATGCCCTGTTCAATGTAATTTTAGTTTGTTCAATGTAACCCGCACTGATGCAGAATAGTGCGGTATATAAGAGAATGTAAATAAATAAATGTAAATAAAACATAAATGCCAATGACTATTAATAAATATAAAAACATATAAGGGTGTGCAAACCATATAATAACTTCATGCCCAATACCTCTTTCTGTAAAACAGAGCAATTAAATTTATCTTGTACTAAAAACAAAAGAAGAGGAAGAGGATATCAGAACCATCATAGGTAGAAGCAGGAGTGAGTCTAAGAGACTTGTTATTAAAAAGGCCATTCATCAATATCTTTAAAAAAGAGCAATTCAATTAATCTAAAAACAAAAGAACAGGAAAATAATATCAAAACCATCATAGCTAGAAACAGGAGTGAGTCTAAAAGACTTGTTATTAAAAGGCCAGTCATCAATATTTTCAAAAAAGGAAGTAAACATTATTAAAAAGTTCTTCAAACTATATGAGATGGGACAAAAAAAATGATAATTGAAAAACACAGGGAATGAATCTGCATAGGACAGATAAAAACAGAAAACAGATCCCATGGCTGAGGCTGAACATTGCAACCGTTACTTAAAATAACTCCATGTAAACCAAATTGTGATGCTCATACACACCATCTTAGGAGCTGTTATTATAAAACACAAAACTAAACCACCAAAATAAAACTTCCTAACTGTTCCTAAAATTATATTAATACTATTTTAGAGGCAATCTACCCCCAGCGTTTTAAAAAAGAGGTTTTTTTTTTAAAGGAACTGTTCTTAAACAATGCAAAGCAGGACAACATTTTTGCTAGCTTCTCTAAGTTTTCCAAATATAGATGCCTGTCTTCCTCTCTCTGTGATTTATTGTATTTCATGACAGAATTAAATCAAATACAATAATGTGCAGCTAATATTATTACTGAAAGAATATTACCAACTAAAATGCAGGGCCAGAAGAAAATGAGAATAACAGCTCCTCCTTGGAGAAAGAGCATCAAAGGAAAAATAAAATTACTGTGTGTGGCAGTATCCCTGATAGACTATCTAAGAGGATTAAGATAATCAAAGATATTGAGGAAGATCCAAAACATCAAGCTGAAACATGCTGCATTAACAGCAGACCTCAAATTTATATATTCCAACAATCAATTAAAAGTAGCAGCAGAAGCACAAAACATAGGGTTATGCTTACTAAAGGGCGCTAATGTCGCAGCTGTGAGGTTATCGCGCGATAATGGCGCATTACCGTGCAATAACGTCACGTATCGTGCATAACGTCTGCTGTGGCGGTAAGGTGCACCGAGGGTGGAGTAAGGTTCCCCAGAGGGTGGAGTAAGGTTCCCCAGAGGGTGGAGTAAAGCTCCCCAGGGGCAGAGAGAAGGGGTCAATGGGCGGAGAGTGGGCAGGGAGAGGTCCCAGGCACACTATCGCTGTGAAATGAAGGTCCGAAAAATAGTGCGAGTGAAAACCTGGCGTTAGAGGCAAAAGTGAAGGAGAGAGAAACCATTTCAGTCAGCAATGTGTAGCAAAGGCAGGGAGACCAAGAACAGTGATAGTAGTGATACATGTGCTGCACCACCAGATAGTGCCCAAGTACGAAAGGGCACTATGGTGTGGCTGCACATGGGGTACAGGGGACTGCAGGCATGACATGCAGTGGGGCAGCTGGGGCATAGGGTAGGCTAGGCAGATGCCCAGGTGACACAGAGAAACAGGAACGCAATATCAGCAACTGATCAAGGTCAAACATGCCCACGAGTGTCTGTGTCCCACAGTGTCCCAGGGGACAGTACCTAGCAAATACCCCAAATCGAAAAGAACATTGGCAGACGGTTCCTGGGGGAAGCATAGATGTCCATGCAGGCACCCCTACCCCAGATTACACACCATAGGCAGCCGTCTACCAGCACACTGGATGGCCTGGGACTGCGCACCACCAGCACCACCGGCATAAGGGCATGTCAGCATGGTGGCAGAGGGGTGTCGGTGTTGGGGGGGCAGTGGCATCTGCCCACAGCAGACCAAGGCCAAGCTCTGTCTAGGTGGGTGCCATGCACTGCAAAAAACGTCTGACCGTCTGACGAACAGTAATGCTTTACCCAGGGAATGACCTGCTTCTGTGGAACAGTTTGGTGCAGTACACCCAGCCAGTGCATCCAGAGGCAGAAGTTCACAGGGTCAAGTCACAGCTGTGGCTCCTGCAGACTATGGCCCATATATTACCCAGTACTAAACCATGGTAATAAAGAAGGAACATTTTGTGCAGATAAAATAAACACGCCATAAACACCTATAGTCTACCCTACAGAGCACATTCACCATAGACATGTGCAGTCCCTAGAGCAGAGGCTCCCAACTGCAATCCCGGAGGGACAAACACCATTCAGGTGTTATGCTGTCCATAAGACATATGCTTGAGATGCATTTGTATGTACCGCCCCCATTGTATGCAAATGTATCCCCTGAATATACATTAGGGACAGCATGAAAATCTGAATTGTGTTGGGCCCACCAGAACCAGAGTTGGAAACCTCTGCCCCAGAACATTGGCCAGCTCCACTATCCAAAGCCTCATGGAGGGTCAGGCTGTTGGGCCCTGCGTGGAGCAGCATCTACCAATACTAGAAACCACATACCTTAGCAATGCCATCATAAACTTTGAAGCACGTTCCACATATATCAAGCGGTTGCTATGATTAATGTCAGATAGCAAGCCCAAAATGAGACACAATGTGTTAACAGAGATCCATCAGAGCAACCTGTCTGATATCTGTGGAGTGTGTCTCGGTTTATGTCTCCGACAGTGTTTACCACCCCAGAGAGTGACCCCAAAAGTATTGAATACCATAGCAATGCCTATGCTGTGCCCAGGACTGGTGTGGCGGCCAGGGCTGCCAACCACCTCTATATTTGCACAATGCTGAAGTAGGTGTGGGAGTGTGTGTATGTCTAGCAAGTGTTTTGTGGCTGGCCACACCTTGAGGAACCCACAATGCTTGCACTGTTTCCAGTGTTAGCCTGCCTATGTGCATAATGAGGAGCAAGGTAGTGTGGGTATGGCCGGACAGGGCAGCCTGGGCAGGATACATCTGCACAGGGCATATGGCAATGGCTGGGACATTGTATTGGCTGACCACCACCTGCAGGGATACAGTGACCACAGCATGTCATGCTGGGGGTGACTCGCATCCTGACTGAGCAGTAACCATGGCATGGCTAGGTCCCCACATAGTGCCATACAGCGTTTCCCTCAAGTGATTTCTGGGAGTTTCCCCAGTTGAGGCCCAATCACTGACATACCACCTCTGGGTGTGCAGTTTCTCCAGGAACATGCACTATATACTAGCTAGCAGACCGTCTGCAGTTAGCATGTGTATGGCTGGAGCACCTTGCAGGATGAACACTGACAGTGCCCACTGCTGGTGAATGTCAGATGGTGGTGGGGGGTATCTGAGCATATACAGGCCTACTGCCTATCTGCCAGTGCCCTGTGTGATACAAACAGATCTGCACTCACTGCCTTGGAGGGCGGCCTTTCCCCTGCAGGACCGGGGTAGCTGGTCCCACAGCCTTTCATCATGTTCCTCCACTGCCGCCATTGCAAAGATGTAGAGTGTGGGTCTGTTGGTGGCAGATCCTCTCCCCCCACCATGGCCCCGAGAGGGTGGGTCCAGACACCCCTCCTGCCCTATAGGGCGCAGTAGTTGATGGCAATGAGGTGAGGGTGTTTCTGCTGGTAGCACAGATTGTATAGATGTGTCAGATTGTTACATGCAGCAAAAGAGCTTGCCACAGACAGCCATATCAGATGAGACCCCTGAGGGATTGAACTCATGACCTCTGGCTTGCTGGTCATTGTATTAACCAGTGGGCTACAGCTCCATACGCCTTTTCACAGTGCTGCCATGAAGTTAAGGTTACCACGTGCAAACAGCCAACGTGCCCCCTATTGGGCGGTACACGGTGCATGCTACGTGGACGCCGGCATGCCCACCTCCCTATATGGCATTGCTCACGTTGTCGCTGGGAGTTTCACCGGTAACAGTATGATGGTGTACACATACCCCATCGCAAATAGCAGTGTGTGCACAAAAAAATAACCATCACCTCAGCTGGAAAACCTAAGGTACCCTGTAAAGTGCCTTAGCTGTGGGTCTACCCGATCCCGGTAAGCACAGCTGACATTTACTGGGTTGACCTGCAGTTGCTGTTTAGTCAGCCCATGCTATGAGGAAAGGCATGCAATATCAGAGAAACCTTCATGTTAGGACAAATCAATAATATATAATAGGGGTACCCAACCTCAATCAGTGACCACCAAACTAATTATTTTTTTGTCGGAGCTAGCCGTAGGAAGGTCGGAAGGGAAACCGACCCACACCAAGTGGGCAGCTACTTTTATTTTAAAGGTTCTTCACCAAAAATTAAAGTTCAAATAACCAATAAAATTATAGTCAAAAGACTTATCTCAGTCCAGAAATGCCAGTTACAACAGGAAGAACATTTCTCCTTCCAAAGGGGGACCTAAGTACCATTCCTAATAATACAGATCAATAACTTGTCTACCTACAATCTAAAAGCTATTCACCACAATAGATAAAGAAAAAAAAATATGATCATATTGAGTTCAATAAGATCATGGCAACGGAACAAAAGACCAGTTAATGTTGAATAAGGCCATCATTGCCAGGGCTAAGAAAAGCTGAAATCTCAGTATAGCATGGATAGATTACAAAAAAGCTTTTGGCAGCATCCCACACTTTTGAATAATAAATTGCATTGCAATGGTTGGATAGAGTGCATTACATTCAGCATGACAATGTGGCAAATCATACTCTTTTAGAAGCATGAAGATGGTCAATGCATAATTTCTAACATCAAGATCCAGTGAGGAATATTTCAGGGTGATTCCCTGTCGCCATTTCTGTTTTGTGTGGCACTTAATCCAATGAGTACTCTCAACAACTCTTTAGGATACAGATTTAGCCTGAATCCTAAAGAAGGTAGCAACCCAGAGGTAACATCCCATTTACTATTTGTAGATGACCTAAAGCTCTAGAGTTCCAGTGAGCAACAATTAGCAGAGCGACTTCATGTGGTGAAAAGCTTTTCTGGTGACATCAGGATGACTTCTGGCTTGACACATGTGCTAAGGCAATTTTCTTTAGAGGAAAATTGAGCAAAATGGAAAACATCTCCCTGATTGAGAGCTGTGACATCAAGGATCTTGAATAGGAAGGCATACATAAATATCTCAGAGAAGAGGAAGGAATGACAGCCAAGGAGACACTAGTAAGAGAAAAAATCAGTAAAGAATATTTTAGGAGACTAAAATAATTATTTAAAAGTGCCTTAACATCATGGAATAAAATACAATCATCAATCAGCTGGGAATTCCTGTATTCTCATACAGTTTTGGGACTGCAGACTAGCCTCTAAAAGAACTTGAAAAACTGGATGTAAGATCAAGAAAGCTCCTCCATGTCCAAGAGGTATTTAACAAGAATCAGTGTATGCTGAGACTGTACATCCCCAGAGCTGGAGGAGGTCTAGGACTCAGAGATTGATTACACATACAGAGCTACTATCATAGTCCTCCAGGCCTACCTATCCACACCATCGGATCCAAATTCACAAAAAATGCTGAAATATGAAAGTAAACATCCAGAATCTGTTTCCATTATCAAACTCTGACAAGTGTTCTGACGACTATAAGGAATGAGTGAGCATCTATAAGAGACAAGAAGAGAAATAAGGATAGCAAAAGGAAAGGCGGAAGAAAAGATGGCTAAAGATGGGAAGCATGGAGACAAAACCTTTTTCAGATATATTCGGGAGATGAGGAAGATCACAGATGGTTGCTTCATGTTCTCTCAAGGGCATGTTTTGTATATAACAGTCAAAAATCAAAAACCCTCAAAAATGTGATGACACATGGCAAATATCAATGTGAAAAGTCAAAACATAACAAGGCCCAGATCTAATTATAAAAATTCCAACTTGAACATTTAATTATTTTATTGTCGGATTCCACCGGCAAGAGATGGGGAGGGGAAAAACTCCCCACTCAGTGACGGTAGAAACCTTTTTTATTAAGTCACAAACCTCTAAAAGTGAACTATAATTGAATCACTTATCTGACTTTGGCGAAAGGGCCACAACAACTCCCAGCAGCGACATGCATGTTTCGAGCCCAACTGGCTCTGTATCAAGCTGTTTTAGAAAAAATGTGTGCGCGCGCCCTAAACAAACGCCAAAAGACCGGGCCTTTAAAAACTCCCAAGAAAAATCTGTATGGCTGAAAGACCGCGTCATCAAAACGTCAATGGGAGACGTAATCAAAAAAGGAGGTCCCACCAAACCAATCAGCAAAGAGAAATGGTGATGAATGAGTGATAAAATGAAAAAATGAAAAAATAAATAAATGAACCACAGGTTGATATTTGTATATAACAGTGGCATCATGTTTCTACAAATGATTGAGCACTTCTGGATTGGTTCTTGGTTCATGATGTCATAAATACTTCAGGGTTCCTTTGAAATGTTTATGTCAGTGTTCCCAGTTTAAACCTTTATCAGTTCTGCTACTGGCAAAGGGATCCTGGATTTGGGCTCCTAAGCACTTAGCAGATTATAGTGTCCTTTCTCTCTCCTCAGTGGGATCAAATTCCTCTAATTCTTTCTGTGTGCCTAGTAAGCAGTCACTCCACTGTACTTCTTCCACTAGACATCACTCTCCTTCTACAATATAGCAGACTCCTCTGTTAGGCTGGGGTAGCAAGCCAGCTCTTTCAATCTGACTCCTTTGTTAGGCTTGGGTGACAAGCCAGCTCCTTAAATATTTCTCAGGCAGAGCGGTGAGTAAAAACTGTGACAGGCTCTCCAGTTTTCAAAAGCAGACACTTCAAGAATCAAGGATCGATTCCACACAGGACACAATAAAATGCTAGGCCCAGAGCTGAGCCTCTGAGCATAGCACAACTTAACAGCCAAAATGAAACTCACAACCAAAACATCCATCCTAAGAGGGGAATGTTACAGCAAGATGGCATGCAACTACTACTAAGGCTAGAAATGTATTGTTCCTGCACACAAAGTACATGGGATTGGTACGGATCCTAAAGGGATCCCTTACAATACATTCTGGGCAAGGACATTTTTTGAATGCTTTTAACTTTATATTAAGTAAACATTTTTTACAAGGTTTGTAGTTGATCAAACTGTGCTTTCATTGATGATATCCGTCCATTTGTTGTTGTTGTTAAGTGCCGTCGAGTCGGAGTCGACTCATGGCGACCCTCTGGATAGCTATCCTAAATTGTGTTCGGTGTTCAGTCAGGCGGCTCATTGTTGACAGACTGGTACCCGTAGCTGCTGTTATTGTATCGATCCATCTCATTGCTGGCCTTCCTCTTTTGCGTTGACCTTCTATTTTGCCAAGCATAATGTCTTTCTCTAATGATTTCTCTCTTCGCATGATGTGTCCAAAGTATGAAAGTCGAAGTCTTGTCATCTGAGCTTCTAAAGAAAGCTTAGGTTTGATCTCCTCTAGTACCGACTGGTTTGTTCTTCGGGCAGTCCATGGTATACACAGTATTCGCCGCCAACACCATAATTCAAAGGCATCAATTTTCTTCCTATCTGTCTGTTTCACTGTCCAGCTTTCACATCCATATGATGTTATTGAAAATACCATGGCTTGAACAAGTCAAATCTTTGTATGGAGAGAGACATCTCTGCTCTTGAGAATCTTATCTAGGTCTTTCATAGCCATTCTGCCAAGAGCAATGCGTCATCTGATTTCTTGACTGCTTGTTGCTTCTTTATTGATAGTTGATCCAAGTAGGTTAAAGTTGTTCACAATTTCAATTTCTTCTCCTTCAACGATGAACCTGTTGATTATGCCAGTTGTCATGATCTTTGACTTCTTTACATTAAGGTGCAGGCCCATTTTGAGACTATGTTCTTTGATTGTGAGAAGCAAATGTTTCAGATCATCTTCACTTTCACCAAGTAATGTGGTATCATCAGCATAGCGAAGGTTGTTGATGAGTCTTCCACCAATCTTCACACCTCTGTTGTCTTCATACAATCCTGCTTCTCTGATGATTTGTTCTGCATATAAATTAAACAGGTAGGGGGAAAGTATGCAGCCTTGTCTTACACCTTTGCTTATTTTAAACCATTCTGTTTCTCCTTGTTCCGTTCGAACTGTTGCTTCTTGATCAATGTACAGATTGCGCAAGAGAACGATCAGGTGTTCTGGTATACCCATGCTTCTTAATGTGGTCCAGAGTTTCTCATGGTTTACACAGTCAAAAGCCTTGCTATAGTCGATAAAGCACAAATAGATATCCTTTTGGTATTCTTTAGTCTTTTCAAGGATCCATCTCACATCTGCAATGATGTCTCTCGTTCCTCGCCCTTTCCTGAACCCTGCTTGCACTTAAGGTAGTTCTTGTTCCAGGTATGGTTGCAGACTCTTTTGAATAATCTTTAGTAGAATCTTGCTGGCATGTGGGATCAGAGCGATTGTGCGATAATTTCCACAGTCAGTTGGATCACCTTTCTTTAGTATTGGTATAAACACAGATCTTTTCCAGTCAGTTGGCCATGATGTTGTCTTCCATATTTCTTGGCAGAGCCTTGTGAGTACGGTAACAGCTGCATCAGATTGCTGCAATACTTCTATGGGAATGCTATCAATGCCTGGTGCTTTGTTCTTTGATAAGGCTTTCAATGCTGCTTCAACTTCTTCTTTCATCACCAATGGTTCCCGATCATAAGGTACAGGTTGAAACGGCTGTTGGTCCACTTGATCTTTATCATATAAAAACTCTGTATATTCCTTCCACCTTTTCTTGATCTTCTCAGCGTCATTCAACATAGAACCTTGAGCATCTTGTAACATTCCAATTCGAGGCTGGAACTTTTTCTTTAACTCTCGTAGCTTTAGGAAAGCCGATCTTGTTCTTCCTCTAATAGTTTCTGCTTCTATTTCCTTGCAAGTGTCATTGTAGTACTTTTCCTTGTCCTGTCTTGCTGCACATTGGAAATCTCTTTTGAGTTCTGCGATTGTCTTTCTTTCTCCTCTGGCTTTAGCTTCTCTGCGTTTCTGGGCAATTTTCAGAGTTTCTTCCATCATCCATTTTGGCCGTTTTTGCTTTTTCACCTTTTGTAGAGACTTCTCGCTTTCTTCCAACACAACCTTCTTGATGTCATTCCATAACTCTTCTGGAGCTCTGTCATTTGTATCTAAAGCAGCAAATCGATTTTGCAGGCAGTCTTTAAATTCCAGTGGTATATTCTCAAGGTCATATTTTGCTGCATTCATGAGTGGTTTGCATACTAGTAGTTGATGATCTGTACCACAGTCAGCTCCAGGTTTTGTCTTTGTTGACATTACAGAGCTTTTCCATCGTTGACTTCCACAGATGTAGTCAATTTGATTTTTATACAATCCATTGGGTGAAGTCCATGTGTACAGTCGCCGCTTGTGTTGCTGGAAGAAGGTGTTTGAGATGAATAGATCATTGGTCTTGCAGAATTCTCTCAGTCTTTCTCCAGCTTCATTTCTGTTGCCAAGTCCATATTTTCCAACTACTTTGCCTTCTTCTTTGTTGCCAACTTTTGCGTTCCAGTCACCCATGACTATCAGGATATCCTGTTTGCATGTTCTGTCAATTTCAGCTTGTACTTGTTCATAGAACTCTTCAATTTCATTCTCTTCTGCAGCTGTTGTTGGGGCATATACTTGAATTATAGTTGTGTTGATAGGCAATCCTCGTAGACGAATAGAGATTAAGCGTTTGCTGACTGCATTGTATTTCATTACAGTTCTTGCAAGTTTCTTCTTTATTATAAATGCAACACCATTTCTTCTTTGTCTTTCATTTCCAGCATAGTAGACCATGTGATCATCTGATGCAAAGTGCCCCATGCCAGTCCATTTCAGTTCGCTGACACCCAATAGATCAAGTTGTACACGTTCCATTTCATTCTTGACCACCTCCAACTTCCCTTGGTTCATGCTTCGTATGTTCCATGTTCCAATGTGTAAGACATCTTTACAGCTTCTGACTCTCATTTCATGTGCAGCTACATCAGCAGTCAGACTTCCCGAGGGCTTTGATCCAACCACATCATAAATGCTGGCTTTACTCTGAAAAGTCTTCAGCTCTTCCCCAGTAGCTAGTTGAGTGCCTTCCGACCTGGGGGTCTCATCTTGCAGCACCATAGCACAATTTGTTTTGTTGTAACTATCCATTGGGTTTTCATGGCAAGATACAGAAGTAGATTGTCGGGCCTTTCTTCCGCGCAGTTTAAGTTTGGTGTTGTTGCCGTTGTCACAAAAATGTGATTCTCCGCCGTCAACACTCTCCCATTCTGCTGCTGCCCAGATGGGTGGTTTGTCTTGGTCTGGCACCTCAGCTAAGACCTGTCCATCTTGGGAGACCCTGCCAGTAGTTAAACTACTGATAGTTTAGCTCTCAGCATCACTGATGCACGCAAGCCCTCACAGCACGACAAGCTGCAAACCAAGTGAGAGATCCGTCCATTTACCTTGACTTTATTCACGGACAGTAGGCAGAATTGGCCAATAAGATGGTCTGTGTCAGATTTTCCTAGCGAAGAGAACTGAGATATTGATCATGTAGATAATTAGAACCGCCCTTTCTCAAAGTTCCTGCCATGCCTGCTTATCTTTAGCAGGCACAGCATTAAGATGTTTACAGTAGAAACATCTTAATGCTGTGCCTTAATAATCAAGATTAAATGAAGTACTGTAGTTATTTCTGTATTGTTTCAGTAAAAAAGTTTGTATCTGTTCAAATACTGGCACTGGATTGTGGAACATGAATATAAAGTAATCTACTAGACACTACAAAAAATAATTTTTCAATTGCTGCCTACTTGGCACTGCAGGAGGTCAAACACCAGTCAAGGATCAAGAAAAGCAAAACTACTGATAGCTTTCAGGAGGATTTTTTTTCATTTTTATTTTAGAATATATTTTGTTCTGTCCTTTGTAGCACCCCTACATTGCCAGCAACAGCAAAGTCAAAACCTCTTTGATCAAGTTGACTTTCTCTTGCAAAATCAAAACAAAAAGGTTTGCAAAATTCAGAATAACATGCAGCAACTGTACAGCAAATAAAAAAATTTGGCATTAGATTAAAATGTTTACAGCATAACAAAAGCCGTGAGCAAAGCCAGTACTCAAAGTTCACAGCATCTAATGATCTTTGGGAATAATGAGGTTCTTTTATGAAGCAATATTATTTATTTATTTAATGTCTTTTCTATACCTTTTCTATATAATGTCTTTAGAATCAGTGCGGTTTACGTGAAACAATAACTTATACAGTATAACAGAGCCTGCACTGTATTTACAAAGAACAGGAAATGCAACTTGGACATAACTAGGATAACTATATACAGGTTGAACAATCAAGTCACGGTATACAGTAGGACCGTATTTGCTTAGATATTATTTACAAGTGTAGGGGATTATATACACTGCACTGTATCTACAGGTGATGTAACTTGGACATAACTAGGGTACAAGATGAGAACCGGAGTTGCTTGGATCAATTTCTGGTGATGTAGCTTGGACGTAACTAGTGTACAGGATGAGAACCAGAGTTGCTTGGATCAATTTCCCATAATAGTGGGTTATATACACACTCTTATTTACCGGTTATGCGGATGAGCCAGTGGGCAGAGCTGCATCATTGTGAGATGGGTGCGCTGGAGGTGTAGTCCATTTCCATATTACTTTTTAATGTAGGAAAGCCTAAATTAAGTGCCATGCATCCCATATTCTTATACAGTATGCTGGCTATTAATGTGGATTTTCCAGGCTGGAATGGTAATGCGGCTTTGTGAATCAGCCGTCTGTTTCCATAATCAACAGCTGACTCTAGATATGTTTCAAACTCTTCGACAACATAGTTCAAAGCAATGGTGTACCATGGGTCTCCAGCACCTGGGGTCCAATGCTTATATTTATGCCTCCCCTTCACACATCTCCTCCAGTCTTCCTCCTGCCACTGGTGCCTCTCCTGTCCACATGGTTTCATAGTTCAGATCAGCTGTTTGACTCTTTCATGCTTCACAGATTTTTGCTGTATATGGAGAGAGATGTTGGTGATGGGAAGAAGGGATTAGAGAAGTACCTTGCCTGCCTTGCCATCAATTCTTCTTCTCCTGCTGTTAGCTGGGATCAGACAGCAAAGTGTGAGGAGGAAACTAAAGGGATGGGCAAAAAACATCAGGCCTTTAGAGTCTCCACCCAGGATTTTAATTATTAAATAAATAATCATGACCCCCCCCCCCCCACACACACACACACACTAGTATTACATCAAGCCCCAACACATCAAAACACTTCTTATTGCATAAACAGAACAAACAGAATTGGTACAGATCTCTCTACATAAAACTACATGCTGGCAAATCTCTAACCTTGATTGCGCAAGCAATTTACACAGAGCAAAGGATCACAAACTCTCCGAAGAAGTCAGACTATTCAATACTGGGAGGTACAGACACAGAAATTTATTTCTTCCTGTACTGGGCAAAATCAAAGACAATTGCATTGAAGACCACAAATTATTTCACACAAATTACCAAACTGCAATGTATATATAATTTGTCAATATTATTTTTTTAAATAATTTTTTCAGGTTGTCTGTAAGGTTCACAGCCTTTTGTTTTAGCTGGATTATTTATGCAACATACAAAGAAGTGGTCTAGTGTTTGGAGCAGTGGGTTGAGAACCAGGGATGCCAGGGTTCAAATCCTGCTTCTCCCACAAATTCCCCTTGTGATTTAGGGCAAGTCACTTTACTCTCCATTGCCTCAGGTACAACTTACATTGTTAAGTCCACTTACTGCAATTTACTAAGTTTAAAATGAAATGCAATTTTATACTTTTGTTGTATGGACATTTTATTTTTCTCAACCATATTGATTCCAGTTTTTTTTCTGCTTTCCTCTGTCTTCTCTTAACTCTCTTTCCAGGGCTCTATGTCCATTTCCTTGTCTTCTCCTGTCATCTTCCATTAACATAACATAAGAACATAACATAGTAACATAGGAATGCATACTGGGTCAGACCAAGGTCCATCCAAGCCCATTATCCTGTTTCCAACAGTGGCCAGTCTAGGTCACAAGTACCTGGCAGGTTCCCAAAAAGGTACATAGATTCTACAATGCTTGTCCCGGGATAAGCAGGTCAGGACACTGTGTAGCAAGTCAGCTTTTATTAAGTGTTCTTTCCCTCCCTCCCACCCACCCACCCCAGGCATAATCTTAGTTTTATAGGCTCTTAAACCTATTAAAGGGGAAGAGGTGGTCAAATTCACTTTCAGGTTCAGCTGATTATCCTCACCAGGAATAGATTGATTAATCTTGCGGTGAACTAAGTCCTTAAACTCATTAGGAATAGTTGTATCAGTATAAGTATCCCTAGCAACGTTAAGTAAGTAGACAAATTAAAAAGCTAAACAAAACCTTTAAAAACTAAGATGCAGGCAGCAGTCAAGCACCGAGATGGGGGCTATCCAGACTTTTGCATTCAGCGTCACATGTGCAATTTCTCCCAGTTGGTAAAGTGCAAGGAGCTCTTTGCCCTCAGGGAATGAGTCCGATCTACAGAGGATAGAGTGACAGACTTGGAGGACATAAGGAAGACACAGAGGTTTATAGACGAGAACATCAACATAGTACTGAAGTCCCACCTTCAGCCTTGCAGAATCTCAGTTGCCATGGAGGAGAGAGGTCATGTAAAAGAAGAGCATCACCTTGGTGTGGCAGGAAGTGATCCTACAGCTAGAACCTGTCCTCCATGTAATGTAAAACCCTCTAGTGCCAAGAAGATTTCTCCAGGGCCATGTGCTCATGAGGAAAGGGTTAGGACAGCCATTATTGTTGGCAATTCGATCATTAGGCATGTAGATAGCTGGGTGGTTGATGGACGTGAGAATCGCCTGGTAACATGCCTGCCTGGTGGAAAGGCAGTGGACCTCATGTGCCACCTAGACAAGAAGAGGAGAAGCTGACATCAGAGGCTGTGATTGGGAGCTTCTCCTCATCTCTGGAGCCTCCCAATCAGATCACAATTCCACAGCTTTAAACCGCCACTGCAGGGGTGCACCTGGTAACAGGGAGAGCAGAAGCTGACATCAAAGGCTGTGATCAGGAGCTCCTCCTCATCTCCGTAGCCTGCCAATCAGATCACAATTCCACAGCTTTAAACCACCACTACAGGGGCACGCCCGGTAACAGGGAGAGCAGAAGCTGACATCAGAGGTTGTGATCGGAAGCTCCTCCTCATCTCTGGAGCCTGCCAATCAGATCACAATTCCACAGCTTTAAACTGCCACTGCAGGGGTGCGCCCAGTAACAGGGAGAGCAGAAGCTGACATCGGAAGCTGTGATCCTGAGCTCCTCCTCATCTCCGGAGCCTGCCAATCAGATCGCAATTCCACAGCTTTAAACCGCCACTGCAGGGGCGCGTCCGGTAACAGGGAAAGCAGAAGCTGACATCAGAGGCTGTGATCAAGAGCTCCTCCTCATCTCTGGAGCCTGCCAATCAGATCACAATTCCACAGCTTTAGACTGCTACAGCAGTGATGCGCCCGGTAACAGGGAGAGCAGAAGCTGACATTAGAGGCTGTGATCGGGAGCTCCTCCTCATCTCTGGAGCCTGCCAATCAGATCACAATTCCACAGCTTTAGACCGTCACTGCAGGGGCGTGCCCACGCCTTGCGGGCCTGTGCCTGAGGGCCTCTCCAGAGGGCCCTATGGCATGGCCCTTAGGCGTAGGACCTTGGCGAGAATAAAGAAAGATAAGAAAAGTGATAATTATTAGAGACCTGATCAATATGGTAGTTGCTCAGATATGAATAACAAACTCCTCTGTGGTAAAAGATCTACCTCTGTATGGAACCTCCCTACTACTGCTGTTTCTTCTTGATTTCCTCTCACTATATTCCCTATCTCTTTTCTATTCTATAGATGATGTTCTTTTCATGTATTCTCTATTTTATACTGTTTTCTCTACCTCTTTCCTATTATACAATGGCGTTCTTTTCCTCTTTTTTGCAGCATTTTGCTTTTATTTTAAACCGATCTAATGTCTTGACGTGGGCGGTATATCAAGTGTATCAATACAAATAAAGATAGAGATACTGTCTTAGTACATTTTGGTACCAATGACAAGAAAGTGTGGGAGTGAGGTTCTGGAGGCCAAATTTAGAATTTTTAGGTAGAAAGCTGAAATCCAGAACTCCAGGGTGGCATTCCCGCAATGCTTCCCGTTCCACGCTCAGGGCCCAAAAAGCAGGCAGAACTGAGTCTCAATGTGTGGATGAGATGATGGTGCAAAGAAGAGGGGTTTGGATTTTTTAGGAACTGGACAATATTCTGGGGAAGGGAGGGGCTTTTCCGAAGTGATTGGCTCTACCTTAACTGGGATGGAACCAAGCTGCTGACATAAATCTTTAAAAAGTAGATAGAGCAGCTTTTAAACTATATAAAAGGAGAAAGCCGACAGTCGCCCAAGTGGACATGGTTCAGAAGGATGTATCCTTGAAAGGTACTAGCAAAAGAGGAAAGTTAGGGCATCCCAACAGAGAGGTTCCAGTAAAGATAAAAGTAACCCAGATGCCCTTATATACAGAGCTGAGAGATTCCAAATTACCCCAATCAACTGATAGCCAGATTAATATGAATAAAATACAACCTCTCAAATGCCTGTATGCAAATGCTAGACGTCTAAAAAAATAAGATGGGAGAGCTAGAATATATAGCACTAAATGAAAAGTTAGATAAGATTGGCATCTCAGAGACCTGGTGGAAGGCGGACAACTAATGGGACACTGTAATACCTAGGTACAAACTATATTGCAATGATAGGGTAGATCGAATTGGTGGAGCGGTTGCTCTCTATGTTAGAGAGAGCATTGAATCACACAGGATTAAAGTTTTGCATGAAACTAAATATGCTGTAGAAACTCTATGGATGGAAATTCCACGTAAAAAAGAGAAGCCAATGGCAGGGGGGGATGTACTACCGACCACCTGGCCAGAATGAACAGATGGATGATAAAATGCTAAGAGAAATCAGGGAAACTAACAAAAGTTACAACACAGTAATAATGGGGAATTTCAATTATTTTATTTATTTAGTAAACATTTGTATACCGCTACTTCCTACGATCAGTAGCGGTTTACTTTACAGAATCATAGTGTATCGTACAATACAGTGAATTTTTAAAATAAACATTTCGATTTGGCAATGATTTACATAAACACGAAATAGCAGTTAGATTCATTATACATTAGATTGGGGCTAACAGATCAAAATATACATTTGATTATAGGCGCGTGGGTGGGGCCAAAAATATAAAAATATACAAGCTTACAATACCGGTCATCTAAACGCCGTTGTGGCAGGCAGAAACCTTTTAGTTGAAGTAGGGTGCCGCAACTTAGGTCAGGTTGTAGTGAGCCTGAAATAAGTGGGTTTTGAGTTTCCTTCTAAATTCACTCAAATTATTTGTCAATCGCAACTCGTGAGGGAGTTGGTTCCAGAGGATTGGTGCTGTATATGAGAATGCTCTATTGCTTGTTTCTGCTTTGACAGATCTTATGCTGATCGGAACAAAGAGAGTGTTGAGATTTATGGTTCTTCTGTTCCTGTTGTGTGGTTGGATAGTGATTAGGTTATCGAGGTAGGATGGTGCAATGTTGTGAATGAGCTTAAAAGTTGTTATGAGAAGTTTTAAAATGATGCGAGCGGCCACCGGGAGCCAATGCAGTTCATTAGCACTGGGGTTATGTGATCGGTGACGCTTTTTTCCATGATGACTCTTGCGGCAACATTTTGAGTCATTTGCAAGATATTTAGGGTGTTCTTCGGAATTCCTTGCAGAATGGCGTTGCAGTAGTCCAGGTGGGGAATGATGAGAGCTTGCGCAACAGATCTGAAGTCCGTTTTCTCGAGGATATTGCGAAGTGGTTGAAGAACTTTCAATTTGTGCCAATTACTCCACTATCGATGCCAATTACTCCACTATCGACTGGGTCAGTATCACAGCAGGACATGATAGGGATATAATTTCTTGATGAAATAAATGACTGCTTCTTAGAACTGCTGGTTCATGAACCAACAAGAGGGGAAGCTATTTTGGACCTAGTCCTTAATGGAACAGAGGATCTGGTACAAGAGATAAGGATGGTGGGGCCACTTGGCTATAGTGATCATAGGATCATAGCATGATCCTATGAGATTTAATAAATAAAAGTAGCACGGCAAGGAAATACACAGTACTACCTTTTAACTTTCAAAAGGGAGACTATGATAAAATGAGGAAAATAGTTAATCAAAAAATAAAAAGAGCAGTTGCATGGGCGTTGTTTAAAAACATCATCTTGAAAACCCACACCACATGTATTCCATTCTTTAAGAAAAGTGGAAGGCAGGCCAAAAATTGCCAGCATGGTTTAAAGGGGAGATCAGAGAGGCTGTTGTAGCCAAAAGAGTATCTTTCAGGAAATGGAAAAAGGAGCCAAATGACGAAAATGGGAAACAGTATAAGCACTGGCAAGTTAGATGCAAGGCATTGATAAAGCAGACAAAGAGAATTTGAAAAAAAAGCTTACTGTGGAAATGAAAATACATAATAAAAACATCATCAAGTACATTCATAGCAAAAAACTTGTGAGAGAGTCAGTTGAACTATTAGATGAAAGAAAGATAAAAGGAGTGCTAAGGGAGGACAAGGCCATAGCAGAGAGACTGAATGAATTCTTTGCTTTGGTATTTACTGAAGAAGATGTAGGGAAGTTACCCATGCCTGAAATGGTATTTAAATGTGATATATTGGAAGAACTGAAAGAAATATCAATAAATCGGGAGGATATATTACAAGTATTTGATAAACTGTAGTAAATCACCTGGACCAGATGATATACATCCGGGGGTATTGAAAGAACTGAAAGATGAAATTCTCAACCTACTATTAGTAATCTGTGAACTATCATTAAAATCATCTGTAGAACCTGAAGGTTGGAGAATGGCCAAAGTAATGCCAATTTTTAAAAAATGTTTCAGGGATGATCAGAGATACTACAAACCAATGAACCTGATGTCAGTACCAGGCAAAATGGTAGAAATGGTAAAATGGTTTTAATTTGTTCTTTGTAAACCGCCCCTGATCTCTGGAAGGGGCGGTATAGAAAAGCATACAAATAAATAAATTAAATAAATAAATAGACCCATTATAAAGAATACAATTACTGAACATGTGGATAGTCATGGCTTAATGGGAGAAAGCCAACATGGCTTTAGCCAAGGAAGATCTTGTCTTACTAATCTGTTATTTTTTTTGAAGGTGTGAATAAACAGGTAAACCAAGGTGAGTCAGTTGATGTACTGTACCTGGATTTTCCGAAAGTCTTTGACAAGGTCCCTCATGAGAGACTTTTGGCAAAATTAAAAAGTCATGGGATTGGAGACAGTGAATTGTGGATCAGGAACTGGTTAAAAGACAGACAGCAGAGAGTAGGGCTAAATGGCCAATTTTCCGAATGGAGAAAGGTAAATAGTGGAGTACCCCAGGGATCTGTGCTGGGCTCGCTAATTTTTAAAATATTTATAAATGATCTGGAAATGGAAATAATGAGTGAAGTAATCAAATTTTTAGATGACACAAAATTATTTAAAATTGTTAAAACACAAGAGGATTGTGAAAAATTTCAAGAGGACCTTGATAAATTGGAAGACTGGACATTCAAATAGCAGATGAAATTTAATGTGAACTAGTGCAAGTTATGCACCTAAGAAAGAACACCAAACTACAGTTACATGATGCAAGGTTCCACATTAGGAACCACCATTCAGGAAAAAGATTAAGGTGTCATTGTGGATAATATGTTGAAACCCTCTGCCCAGTGTGCAGCGGTGGCCAAGAAAGCAAATAAAATACCGTATTTCCCAGGTTATAAGTCACGTTTTTTAAAATAAGAACTTCCGGGTTCGACTTATATTCCAGAGTGACTTATATGCTAACTTTACATACAACTTCGATCCAGCCAATGTGTGAAAAGGAAGCACAAACAATCACCAACCAGAACTTAGCCTCTCAGCATAGATACAACACACAAGAAGCTCTACCGAATTGACATTTCTGCATTGAAATCACGATATAAAACAACTTTCCTTACGTATAAGACGCATCTCAATGGTTAAACGATTCATTAAAATATAATATATACCTTTGTAGAGCAGTTTTGTGTGTTTGCTTCAATAAATGTATCCACTTAAATATGATTGGCATTGCTTTATTTTTATTTATAGCAACCGGTTAGATAAAATAGCGGTGATACTTTCAAGTCTAGCGCCACTTAAATGCATGTGGATTGGGCGACTTATACTCAGAGGCGACCTATATTCAGGGGCGACTTATATATTGAATTTGCAAAAAAAATGTCAGTTTTCCACCTGTGCGACCTATACTCAGGAGCGACTTATAACCTGGGAAATACAGTACTTGGAATCATAAAGAAAGAAATGGAGAATAAAACCAAGGATATTCTAATGCCTCTGTTGTTCCATGGTGCGATTACACCTTGAATATTGTGTGCAATTCTGGTCACTATATCTTAAGAAGGCTATAGCAGAATTAGAAAAGGTACAGAGAAGAGCCACAAAAATGATAAAGGGGATGGAAGTATACCTCTCTGAGGAAAAACTTAAAAGGTTAGGGCTTTTCAGCCTGGCAAAGTGATGGCTGAGGGGGGATATGATAGAGGCTTATAAATTAATGAATGGAGAGAAACAGGTAAACGTAGATCGGTTGTTTACGCCATCAAAAAGAAGCAAGACTAAAGGACATGCAATGAAGCTACATGCAACCCATTTGAGACAAATAAGAGAAAATATTTTTTCACTCAACGCGAATCAAACTCTGGAATTCATTACCGGAGGATGTAGTAAAAGATGTTAGTATAAGCTGGGTTTAAGAAAGGTTTGGACAAGTTCCTGGAGGAAGCGTCCATAAACCATTATTAAAGAGGATGGGAATTCCATTGTTTGCCCCGAGACAAGCATTGTGGATCCTGTGTGCATTTTTGAAAACCTACCAGGTATTTGTGACCTGGTTTGGCCACGGTTGGAAGCAGTATACTGGGCTTGATGGACCTTGGTCTGACCCAGTATGGCATTTATTATGTCCTTAAATTTAGACAGGCCTGCTGGGTTCATGTGACTCATCTCTTTCCAAAGTCTTGCTGATGTCAGTTCAACACCCCTTCACATTAGCCCCTAGGAGTTACGCCCTTCCCTCTCCCTCTCAATATGCCAGCATTTCAAAGCATACATTTCAGTCATCATTTTTAAAAATTATACTCTGGCTTACAATTGTGTGCAATGTTTAGGTACTCGTGGTCAAAGTAAAGTATATGTTTCACTGAATCTCTAAGCAAACAGATGCTGATACAACCTCTATATGGGACAAAGTTAAACATAAGGAGGGGGATATTCAAAGGCATTTACATAGTTTGCAATCCTGCAAGCTGTGTAAATACCGCTCTGCGGAATATTCAGCGGCATTAAAACTGTTAGTGCCGCTGAATATCTGCGGGTGCTGCGACTACATGCCCCGTTAACCGATTAGCACTGGGGTGAGCCAGGGGTGTTCCCAGGAGGCATCCCTCGCTAACTGGGCAGTGGTGATATTGAGCCGCTACCCGGTTAGCGACATATGGCTAAAGTAAGGTGCAGGAAACCCTGGCTTAACTTTTACCACAGAAGTCAGTTCTAGTCGCCAGTGCTGAATATCCAACCCAAAATATTTCTGTGCTTCTAGTGAAAAACAATAAAATATTAAAACTCCAGGCTATGGGGGCAGAGCCAGCTGTGAACCAATATGGCTGCTTAGAAGCTCAGCTCCTGAAGACCTGACAAGAATCCTGACACTAGTGCCTGTTTAATTGCGTTAATAATCTGTTTGCTTTGGCTTCCTGACACCCCCTATCATTGCAGAGCATGACAAGCGCTAAACCAACCAGATTGGAATATTCCTTAACACAAAACGTGGGGTAAAAGCGAACAAAGTTGGAACCTCTCTCTCCGCCTAAGATGGTCGCCACTTACGATCCTACTGATGCAATGCAAGAGCTCCTGGTAGAAATTTGGTCAGTACGTGCACTTGTCTCAGCAAATGGCGAGTCGCTCATACAGGTACAATCTGACTTACAGGATTTGAAAGTCCAAATGTCGGGCCTCACTGTTCGCATGGATAAAGCAGATGCTGCTCTAGCAGCCCATGAGGAGCACCTCAAACAGCTAAACAGGGCTTCTAAAGGGATAGAAACACTAGAACAAAGCTTGGAGGATCTCGATAACAGAGCACGACAAAACAACATTCATATAGTAGGCATACCAGAGGGAGCTGAAGGGACAGATCTGGTAACATTCTTGGAGAAGATACTGCCCAAATTATTTCATTTGGACCTTGCCCGGCTTCTTGAAATCGAAAGAGCGCATCGTGTTCCAACTCAAGCAGGTCCGCAGGCCCAGAAACCCGGAGACCGCGACCTTTAATCCTCTGCCTACTCAGACACCAGCAAGAGGTTCAAATACTGAACACTGCCAAAACTCATGCCACAGTGGTTTTCAGGGGGCATAAGGTCTCTTTTTATCCAGCTTTCAGCAAAAGCACTGTGGAAAAGTGGAAGCAATTCTTGAAGTTGAGACCACGTCTTCAGCACTTCCATGCACACTATGGGGTATGTTTACTAAACCTTCTTAATGTGCGCTCTGTGACGTTTCCGCACGTTAATATGCCTTAATGCGCGTTAATGGCGCTTTATCAGGCGCTCAGGTACCTTAGCGCATGTTAACGTGCGCAGCGGCACAAATGAGCGCTGAAGGCGGGGAAAGGCTCCCGGAGAGTGGAGGAAGGCTCCCCAGGGGCGGAGAGAAGGGGTCAATGGGTGGAGAGTGGGAGGGGAGAGGCTCCCCGCACACTAACGATGTGAAATCCGAGGCTCAAAACTAACGCCAGTGAAACCCTGGCGTTAGAGCTGATTTAAAGGGCAGAGAAACCATTTATGTCAGCAATGTACAACAAAACCAAAGAAACCTACAAAAAAGTGATAAGTGTGATACATGTGCAAGAAACAAAAGTGCAAAGAAACATTGAAAATGACCCCAACAAAATATTAAAAAAACATAACCAAGCTGGGCAATAGTGATATTAATGGGAAACATCAAAAAGCACTCCCGAGAAAGCTCCAAAAAAAAGATATGAATTTTGGAAGGGTCTACGCTCCGTCCCCATACAAGGTGAATGATCCCACAGTGCAATTGCACTCATCAGGGTTTCCCTCTCCATTGGACAGGTTTCCTATGGGGTGCACATGTTCCACAACAGCAGGGCGGGCATGTCGGAATGGGCAAATGGACAGATGCTGGAAAATGGGACACAGAGGGCTGCAGACGGCACATACTGTACTGCAGCTGGGCCACAGTGCGGACTAGGGTGATGCCTAGGTGGTCCATAGGAATGCTGAAACAGTAGAGCAGCCAGACAGCAACTGATGAGGGCCCAGCATGGGCATGAGTGTGCTTCCCACAGTGTCACAGGGGATAGTACCCAGTAGGGACCCCCAAGGGCACAGAACAGTGGCAGGCGGTGCTGGGGGGAAGCGTGGACACCTATGCAGGCACCACTACCCCAGAACCCGCACCATAGGCAGCCGCCTACCCGCACACTGGATGGCCTGAGACTGCACTCCACCAGCACCACCAGCAGACGAGCATGTCAGCAGGGTGGCAGAGGGGCACTGGTGGTGGAGGGGGTAGTGGCAGCTGCCCAGAGCAGACCATGGCCTAGCCCGGTGTAGGTGGGTGCCATGCACTGCAACAGACAGGCCCCGTCTGATGAACAGTCATGGTATCCCCAGGGAATGTACTGCCTCTGTGGCAACACAGTGGTGCAGTGCACACAGCCAGTGTGTTCAGGAGCAGAAGGTCACAGGTTCAAGTCTCAACTGTGGTTCCTGCCAACCCAGCCCCCATTTTTTACCCACTACTAAAACGTGCTAATACATACAGAACCTTTATTGCAGATGACGTAAACATGCCCAAAACACCTACATTTTACCCTACAGAGCACAGACACCATAAACAGGCGCATTACCTAGAGCAGAGTCTCCCAAATGCAGTCCTGGAGGGCCAAACACCATTCAGGTTCCATGCTGCTTCTAATAAAGATGCCTGTGCTGCATATCTATGCACCGCCCCCATGGTATGCAGATGTATCTCATGCATATTTATGAGGGACAGCATGAAAACCCGAACAGTGTTTGGCACACCAGGACTGGAGTTGGGAACCTCTGCCGTAAAGCAGCAGCCAACAGGGGCAGACACACCCACACCCACAGGATCCATTAGCCAATGCCGCCTGGAGAGGCAGGACATTGGGCCCTGCATGCATCTCCCAATACTAGCACTTGCATACCGCAGCAATGCCACCCTAAACCTGGGAATACGGTACACAGCTATCAAAAGGTAGCTATGATTACTGGCAGATAGCAATTCCTACGTTAAGCACGGTTTGCTGATTGAGCTCCATCATAGCAACCTTTCTGATGTCTGTGGAGTGTGCTTCAGGTCTGGTGTCTGACAGTGTTTACCACCCTGGGGAGTAACCCCCAACAGTATTGCGTACCATATCCATGCCTGCACTGTGCCCAGGACTGGTGTGGTGGCCAGGGCTGTCAAACACCTCTATAGTTGCACAATGCTGGCATAGGTGCGGGAGTGTGTGTCTGTCTATCCAGTGTGCGGTGGCTGCAAACACCCTCCACAGCCCACACTGCCAGCACTGTTGCCAGTATTGGCCTGCCAATGTGCATAATGAGGAGCAAGGTACCATGGGTGGCCTGGGCCAGGATGCATCTGCACAGGGCATAGGGCAATGGCTGGGACATTGTAGTGCCCGGCCAACACCTGCACAGACAGGGTGGCCACAGCATGTTCTGCTGGGAGATCACTCTCACCCTGACTGAGCAGTGACCACGGCATGGTTAGGTTCCCCCATAGTGCGATGTAGTATTTTTTTCATGTGATATTTATGGGTTCCCTTTTGGGGCCCAGTCACTGACTTATCTGCTTGGTGTGTATGCTGACATCCCAGTTCTGGGTGCACGCATTTCTACCAGGCACATGTACTATGGACTAGCTAGCAGACTGTCTGCAGCTGGTATGTGTCTTGCTGGAACACCTTGCAGGGTGCTGCGGCTGAAGGCTTGCTGCAGGAGAATATCAGATAGTGGTGGGGTGCAGCTTAGCATATCCAGACCTAATGTCTGTCTGCTATTGCTTTATGGATGTGTACAGAGCTGCATTGACTGCCCTGTAGGGTGTCTGTTCCCCAGCAGGACTGGGGTTGATGGTCCCCTCTACTGCCAGAATTGCAGGGAGGTAGAATGTGGATCTGTTGGTGGGAGATGCTGTTTACCACCCTCAGCCCCAGAGGCGGGGGGGGGGGGGGGTCGTACATAATCCTCCTATGGGTCCATAAGGGCTAAACCTTGACTGAGAAACACAGATGTATCCAAAATGTGTCTGCAGACACTACCTATCTCACACATTAGCACTGCTGGGGTCCTGCAGCATGGCCTATTTCTGCTGTGGACCTGGTGCTGGGCGCCCCACCTCACCCTCAGGGTGAGTACTGTACCTGCACAATGTGACGGTGTGTAGCCACTCTGTGCCAGTATCACACACGGTCAATTCCCCCTACCAGGTCGAGGTGCTGTGGGGGTGCATACCCCATCTTGTGATCATCTGTAGACTGCTGATTTGCATGTGCAGTGCATCATGGGTATGGGTGGGTTAACCCTATCCTGGTGACCACAGCAGACTGTTTGTGTGGTGACATGCAGTCCTTCTGCAGCCAGCCAGGGGTTTGCTAGCAGCTATGGAACTGTAGCCCAGTGGTTACTTCACTGCTTGTGGAGCCAGAGGTCATGGGTTCAAACCCACAGTGGGGTTATTTGATAGGGCTGTCCGAAGCATTGTCTATTTTTAATGTATATTAGTGCTGCCAGCAAAACACCCTCAGGGTACTGTAACCATAAGGTGCCTCAGAAGGCGCCTTATAGGGCACCCTATATAGCGCCTTCTGAGGCACCTTATGGTTACAGTCCTTATAAGCAGGGCCGGCCCGTCCATTGAGCAAGAATGTTTTTTGCACAGGGCCCCGCGTTTCAGGGGGCCCCGCGCAAAGAACATTCTGCTTTTTTAAAAATGACTTAAAAAAAAAACCTGGCTCTGGCTGCTGCCGCTACCACCGCGGCAGCGGCAGAATGGAGTGTCCCGCGGGGTCTCCCCTTCTCGTTCAGCCCCTCTGCAAAGGCTTTGAGATTCGCGAAGGGAGAAAGTCTCCCTCGCGTCTCTGTTAAGCCCGCAGGGGCTAATGGGTAATTTCCCATCTGCCCCTTTAGACGCGAGGGGCTGATGGGAAATTTCCCATTAGCCCCTGCGGGCTTAACAGAGATGCGAGGGAGACACTCTCCCTTCGCAAATCTCAAAGCCTTTACAGAGGGGCTGAACGAGAAGAGGAGGCCCCGCGGGACACTCCATTCTGCCGTTGCCGCGGTGGTAGCGGCAGCGGCAGCAGCCAGAGCCAGTTTGCTTTTTTAATTTTGCCATAAGCCCGGGGGGGGGGTGTTAAGACTGGCAAGGGGGGGTGTTAAGACTGGCAAGGGGGATGGGGATGGGGGGTTAAGACTGGCAAGGGGGGGTTAAGACTGGCAAGGGGGGAGGGTTAAGACTGGCAAGGGGGATGGGGATGGGGATGGGGGGTTAAGACTGGCAAGGGGGGGTTAAGACTGGCAAGGGGGATGGGGATGGGGATGGGGGGGGTTAAGACTGGCAAGGGGGGGGGGTTAAGACTGGCAAGGGGGATGGGGATGGGGGGGTTAAGACTGGCAAGGGGGGTTAAGACTGGCAAGGGGGATGGGGATGGGGATGGGGGGGTTAAGACTGGCAATGGGTTGGGGGTGTTAAGACTGGCAAGGGGGATGGGGATGGGGGGGTTAAGACTGGCAATGGGCTGGGGGGTTAAGACTGGCAAGGGGGGGTTAAGACTGGCAAGGGGGATGGGGATGGGGATGGGGGGGTTAAGATTGGCAATGGGCTGGGGGGGTTAAGACTGGCAAGGGGGGGTTAAGACTGGCAAGGGGGATGGGGATGGGGATGGGGGGGTTAAGACTGGCAAGGGGGGGGGGGTTAAGACTGGCAAGGGGGATGGGGATGGGGGGGGTTAAGACTGGCAAGGGGGGGTTAAGACTGGCAAGGGGGATGGGGATGGGGACGGGGGGGTTAAGACTGGCAATGGGCTGGGGGTGTTAAGACTGGCAAGGGGGGTTAAGACTGGCAAGGGGGATGGGGATGGGGGGGTTAAGACTGGCAAGGGGGGGGGGTTAAGACTGGCAAGGGGGATGGGGATGGGGGGTTAAGACTGGCTATGGGCTGGGGGGGTTAAGACTGGCAAGGGGCTGGGGGCTGTCTGGAAATGGGGCGATGGGGTTAGGACTGGTAATGTGCTATGGGGGGTTAGGACTGATAATGGGCTATGGGGGGCTAGGACAGGAAATGGGCTGATGGGGAGGGGTTAGGACTTGAGGTGGGCTGATGTGGTTAGGACTGGTAATGGGCTGTGGGCTGATGGGGGGTTGGACTGGCAATGAGCTATGGGTGGCTGACTGGAAATGGGCTGATGGGGTTAAGAATGAAAGTGGGCTGATGGGGGGTTAGGACTGGTAATGGGTTATAGGGGGGTTTAAACTGAAAATGGGGTGATGGGGGTTAGGACTGGAAGTGGGTTGATGGGGGGCTAGGACTGGTAATGGGTTGGGGGGTTGCTATGACTGGAAATGGGCTGAGTGGAAGGGGAGGCTTGAACTGCAAATAGCTGATGGGGAGGGAGCTTGGAATGGAAATGGGCTGTGAGGGAAGGGAGCTAGGACTGAAAATGGGCGGATGGAGCAGCTAGGATAGGACTGGAAATGGGCTGTTGGGGGGAGCTAAGATTGGAAATGGGCTGTGGTGGGGGTTTGAATTGAAATGGACTCATGGAGGGGCTAGAACTGGAAGTAGGCTCATGGGGGGCTTGGACTGGAATTGGGCTGAGTGGAGGGGAGCTAGGATTTGACATGGGCTGATGGTGGGGCTAGGAAATGACTAGAAATGGGCTGATGGGGGCTAGGATTGGAAATGAGCTGATGGAGGGACTCAGACTGAAAATGGATGGGGGAGCTAGGACTGGAAATGGGTTGATGGGGGGCTAGGACTGGAAATGGGCTGATGCAGGGACTAGAAGGAAATGGATGCTGGGTGAGACTGGAACTAGAAGGGAGCTGATGTTGGGGGAGGATTAGAATGGGATGGGGCTGGGAGAGTAAAATGGAGAGGGGAAAAATATATTTTGTGTGGGAGGGATGAAAAATCTACAATTGGCCGGGTATTGGGAGAGTAAGTGGGGATTGAGGATGGAGGGGTAAAATTTGTGTGGATGAAATAGGAATGAGGAAAGAGCAAAAGGAGAAAGATTAGTATGTTAAAGCAGATGTAGAGAGAGAGAATGGAAAAAAAACTAGAAGAGAGAAGAAAGAACAAATGGACAGCAGACGATGGACAGTTAGCAGAAAACATGAAGAAACCAGAAGAAAGTGGCTGGAGCAATTGCAACTGAAAAAAATGCACAAAAGGTAGAAAGATATCTCTTTATTTTGAATTTATTAACAGGAATATGAAAGCTCTGGGAAATGTGCATCATTAACGTCTGCGCTTTGTTTGGTACAAGAGGAAATTAATTTATAGTTGTATTTCTACAGTGGTGTTGTACATTCCAAGTTTGGCTTTTGGGGTTTCCAGTTTAATTATTGCCTTCCTGTTTCTAAATTGTGATTCCTTGTTTGGTGATGGTCTATGTTCTGCATGTGTAACTGAGCTGAGGTATTCTATTTATGTAATTCCTATTTGACATTGCCACTTGTTCTCTTTCCCCAGTATTCTCTGAAATGTATTGGTTTAATATTTGCAGTGTTGCTTTTTGATAGGTAGGGTATGGTGCTTTGTGAGTCCTGGTAATGCTGTCAGGGTACGGCGGGTTTGCTATGGGTTCTAAATGGGCAGCGTTTGTAGTAGTTCCTAATGTGCCTGGCGGTTGGCACTGGATTATAGTAATGTAGAAATCTTTTAGTCTTTCTTTATCCATACACTCATTAAGAGACATGTTTACTAAAAGTTAGTGTATGGTAACATTATGCAAATATTTATGTAAATAAGGCCACTTATGCAAATTAGGCCCCGCACCGAGTCTCCGCACATGGCCCCGCACCCCCCTTGGGCCGCCCCTGCTTATAAGGTGCCTTATAAGGTGTCCTATGGAGCGCCTTATAGGGTGCCCTATAGGGGACATTATAGGGTGCCGTGGCAGACAGTGCACTTTATAATGTGCCCTATGGAGTGCCTTATAGGGTGCCTTATGCGGCACCTTAGGTTACGGCACGTGAGGGTGTGTTTTCTGGCAGCAATAATTAAAATACAAATAAAATGCCTCAGGAAACAATACTTACATGTCAAAGCTGATGCCTCAGCCAGCCTTATGTATTAGGCACACTGGGGGATTAGAACTCATGACCCCTGTATCATCAGTCAGTGTATTAACCATTGTGCTACACTTCTCTTTCTATGTTTGGGTGTCTGTGCGCCTACTTAAGATTACCGCGCGGTAACGCGCTTAGCAGCATTTTGCCCGATAATGTGCGCAGCAGCGCGCGTTATCGCGCGCTAATCCCGTTTTGCTACTTTAGACTGAAACACCCACTCCTTATATGGCATCCTGCACACTAATGCCGGGCACACATTAAGAAGGTTTAGTAAACATACGCCTATGAGTTATTTTACCCAGCTCGGCTTAAGTAACTAGATAATCACACCAAAACCTTAGAAGATCCGGTAACATTGCAGTTTTTTATAGAAGAGCAGGAATCCATAAGAATGTAATGAAAAATGACTTTGCTTTGATAACAAATTGCCTGTAAGCAGTGTTCAAGAGAACTCAGAGGTTTCCTTCGGTCCCGTATAAGCCACGTGGCATCTCCACTTAACAAGGTTAAAATAGCGAAATGGAGGGAGATTGACCATAGCTCCTTGACATAGACAATGATGCAGGCTGTATAGTGTGTTGAGGTGTCTATTTATTTTTCTGTAAACTACATTTTCCTTCCTTTTCATCATGTCTGCCACCGCCTCTCCAGTTAAGTTAACCCTTGTATTTTCTATAGGGGATCATTGTTGTATGTTGTTTATTTCCTGCTTCTTAGAACACAACTCTGTGAAAGTGGTAAAGGGGATAAAAGAAGGCAGGTAAGCTAGTAGAAGAGGATCCAGGCAACATTGAAATTTGTCTCCAAACCCCCTTCCCCATCCCCCCTCCCCTTTGCCCACTTCCCCCTCTCCTCCCTCTTTCCCCCTACCCCTCCCCCTCTTTCCCCCACCCCACAATAAAAGGGATGTCCAATTGGACCTTAACTGTTCTAGCTTGGGTTAGAGCATAGGAGCCTCTATAAGGTTTTTGACTAAGTTTTATACTGGCAAAATTTGACAACAATGGTAAGATCATTGTTAAGGGGTAAGGGAGATGAGAATAAGTTTAGTAACCTAGACATTTGGTTTCCAACTTGTTTAGGCTTGGCTTGTGGGATATAAAACTGATTTCTGATGTGTTATTCTAATTGTTGAGAAAACAAAGGTTGTTCAATTTTTGTAAAGTAGCCATTGGGAATGGTTTATTATGTTTAAGGGTCTAGGAGTGGCTGTACTGTGTGTCACGCTGACACACCCAGAAGTATTACTCCCCTTAGCTGGGGTAGGGTTGGCTCTTTGCTGGCTTGTTTGGTTTTCAGCAGGGCAAAAAATTATTTATCAGAAGGGCAGCGTTGGGTATGCAGTTACTGGTCAGATAAATCTTTCAGAATGTTTTTTTTATGAACCCCCTTAAAATACTTTCTCTGAATGTTAAGGGCATCAAGAATCCTGCCAAGAGGAAAAAGATTCTCACCTATTGTCAAAAACAAAAAGCAGATGTAATTATGCTGCAAGAAACTCACCTGACCACCAAGGAGACAAAAAAGTTAGGAACAGGGTGATATCTCCTAGTTGGTCATGCACCGGCTATCCATAAGAAAAATGGGGTGGCCATTTTGATGCATAGCACATTACGTCCCCGGGTTGACTCCTTGTGATCCAACCAGAAGGGTCAATGGGCTAAACTTTGTATCACTATTGGAAATCAGCAATTAGCCATAATTAATATTTATGCCCTAATCTGTGATAATCCAAGTTTTTTTCAATCAGTAATGGAGACCGTACAAGAAGAAGCACCATACTCAGCAATTTTGGGCGGTGATTTCAACCTAGCTTTTGACCCATTATTAGACTGTCTGCAGAGTAGAGTTGATAGGCACAACAGAGCAAGTGAGGTATTAAAATCCCTTATGCAGTCCAATCCTCACTTGGTTTGTCGCTTGTCATGCTGTGAGGGCTTGTGTGCATCAGTGATGCCGAGGGCTAAGCTATCAGTAGTTTAATTACTGGCAGGGTCCCCCAAGATAGACAGGTCTCAGCTGAGGTGCCAGACTAAGACAAACCACCCATCTGGGCAGCAGCAGAATGGGACAGTGTTGGCGGGAGAGGATCACATTTCTGTGACAACGGCAACAATACTAAACTTAAACTGCACAGAAGAAAGGCCTGGCAATCTACTTCTGTATCTTGCCACGAAAACCCAATGGATAGTCACAACAACAAAAAATTGTACTATAGTGCTGGAAGATGAGACCCCCAGTTCAGAAGGCACTCAACTAGCTACTGGGGAGGAGCTGAAGATTTTTCAGCATTTATGATGTGGTTAGATCAAAGTCCTCAGGAAGTCTGACTGCTGATGTAGCTGTGCATGAAATGAGAGTCAGAAGTTACAAAGATGTCTTACATATTGGGACATGGAACATACAAAGCATGAACCAAGGGAGGTTGGAAGTGGTCAAAAATGAAATGGAACGTGTACAACTTGATCTGTTGGGTGTCAGCGAACTGAAATGGACTGGCATTGGGCACTTTGCATCAGATGATCACATGGTCTAATATGCTGGAAATGAAAGACAAAGAAGAAATGGTGTTGCATTTATAATAAAGAAGAAACTTGCAAGAACTGTAATGAAATACAATGCAGTCAGTGAACGCTTAATTTCTATTCGTCTATGAGGAATGCCTATCAACAACTATAATTCAAGTATATGCCCCAACAACAGCTGCAGAAGAGGATGGAATTGATGAGTTCTATGAACAAGTAGAAGCTGAAAATGACAGAACATGCAAACAGGATATCCTGATAGTCATGGGTGACTGGAACTCAAAAGTTGACAACAAAGAAGAAGGCAAAATGGTTGGAAAATATGGTCTTGGCAACAGAAATGAAGATAGAGAAAGACTGATAGAATTACAAGTTAAACTCCAATATTCTGGCTCAGCGACTCTCAAGGGTCCTGCACCTGCTGGTACACTCTGATCAGTGTGGATTTATTGCAGGTCAGCCAACTGCTGACAATGCTCATCTACTTTGTAACCTGTTGGATACGCCATACGTTGGCCTATTATTAGATGCTGAGAATGACTTTGATAGCCTAGAATGGCCCTTCCTTTTTAGAGTTCTTGATTGGGTTGGCTTTCCAAGAAAGTTTTTGGACATGCTCCAAGTTTTATATGCCTGCCCTGCAGCACATATTTTAGCCAATGGAACATTGTCCCAATCCTTTTCTTACACCATGGTACATGCCAGGGATGCCCCTCTGTTCCCTCTCCTCTTTAACTTGGCATTGGAACTTCTGTCACTACTAGCTCATCAATCCTCTGAAATACAAGGCATTACAATTGCAGACATACAAATCAAACTCTCTGTTTATGCAGATGATCTTCTGCTTTTTGTCCACCCAACGTCTATTGCTCCACTTTTACAACTGATTGCTCAATACTCCAATCTTTCTGGATATAAAATCAACTGGTCAAAGTCGGTGGCTTTCCCTATCAATCAGCTAACCAAAGCTGCTTTAGTTTCAGAATTTCCATTTCAATGGGAGTCATCTGCAATTAAATATTTTGGAGTACATTACTGTGCCCCACTGGATGAAATATTAAAAATAAACATGAAGGGGATCATTCTGAGCCACAAATAGCGGGGATGAACGTCCCGTTGGGACATCCATCCCCACTATTCGTACCCTTTCCCAGCCCCATCCTCCTTCCCCGCGCGTTGTAGGGGAAGTTAGAAGGGGTGAGAAGGGGTGAAAAGGGGATTGGGTGCGGCATTAGGGTGGGCAGTGGGCGGTCGTCGGCCCCAGATGTACAGGGTTGATTCTAATGTTGGCCCTGTAAGTCCGGGGCTGGAGACTTCAACAGGTAAGTTATTCCACCTCTGAGGTGAAATAACTTCCTAGATGCGTTAGGAATTGTGGGACTGAGGCTGGGATGGGGCGGCAAGGGTCAGAGGGCATTCCCGCAGCCCAACCCTGGCCCTGGGAGGCCAGATCGGGGGTCAGGCTGTGGGGAAAGCACTTTGGGAGCTGGCAGCCAGAGATCGCGGCTTTTAAATGGAGGCACGGTGCCATGGCTAACAGACGCCATGGCTACCAGACGCCATGGTGCCATCGCTCCATTTAAAAGCCCTGACTGAGTTAGCCGGGCAAGGCCTGTACATTCAGGCCGAGCTGAATCGCAGTCCTGGCCTGCATGTACAAGCCTGTTCACGATTCTGATCCCGCGGCGCTAGACTGCCTCGCGGGATCAGAATCACGACTCCCTCTGTGTTTCCGGTTCCAGGATGTACACTACGGAATTGGACCCAAAGAGTCTAATGGATCTTGTTCACTCTTTTACCCTAAAATGGTCCCCTCTTCACCTTACTTGGTGGGGCCATTTAGAATCCATAAAGATGGTTCTTGTTCCGAAGGTAAATTATGTGTTAGGAATGCTTCCAGCTTTGTTCCCCTTGTTGGTATATAAAGCATTGGAGTGCACACTGATCACATTTCTATGGGCAAGGAAACCAGCTAGGATAGCTTTAAAGAAATTAAAGGATAATAAAGACAGCAGGGGAGTCCACTTTCCAGATTTTCATTGGTACCATATTCCTCTCTTACTTAAAATAAGGAGCCATATGGGCTACCTATGAAGATTTATTTATTTAGCTGTATTTATATCCTGCTTTTCACTGGGTCAAAGTGGTTGATTGGGGGATACATTTAATATGAAGGGATATGAGACACATATGCTAATACTTACAGGGAACATGGGCAATGGAGGGTTAAGTGGCTTGCCCAAGAGCACAAGGAGTGCCTATAGGACTAGAAATCCCAGTCCCTCTGGCCTGAGATTGCTGTCCTCAGGTGGGACTTAAACCCCTGGCCCTCTGGCCTGAGGTACCTTGTCCTAACCACTAGACCACTCCTCCCTCCCATTGGGAGGAGTGGTCTAGTGGTCCTGTGGATCTATGAAGATCTCCACAGAAACCAACCTGGCTGGAATTGGAGGAGAGATTAGTAACGCCATGCCTGGTACAGTTTTTAATGGGTATGCAATATCCAGACAAATCTAGAGTCGGTTGTGTAGTAATATCAATGGCAAGAGGCATTTCAGGATTTTCTCCCGACCATTGGCACAGATAATCCCCACTCAAAAATGTTGCTGCTTTGGTATAATTCTTTATTCAAAATCATAATGTCCCTTTTGCTTGGAAAATATGACAAAGATGCGACATTTGGTTATTAAGACAGCTAGTTAATGGTACTTCTTGGAAACTCTTTCCATCCTTACAAAAAGAGTTTGGTCTCCCGGCCTCATGTTACTTGCAATGGTTTCAACTTAGACATTGTATTTCTAGTTCAAAGATAGAAATCCAGGACCTATCTCAAACATGGGGTCTTCGCAAGATCGTCGAAGAAGTGGTTAATAAAAGTGAAATGGTATCAAAGTTCTACGCTTTTTTCAGGGATCATTCCCCTTCTAAGATTACGGTGCTGAAGAAAATATGGGAAAACAATTTTGGATCCCTCTTGTCCGATTCTTTTTAACATCTTTGTTAGTAATATTGCGGAAGGGCTATTGGGTAAGGTTTGCTTCTTTGCGGATGATATCAAAATCTGCAATAGAGTAGACACCCAGGAAGTGTAAATAACATAAAGAGCTAAACTTGAAGAATGGTCTAGAATGTAATGTGAAAAAATGCAGGGTCATACATTTGAGTTGCAGCAATCCAAGGGAGTGATACAGTATACAAGATGAAGTACTTCTGTCCACAAAAGAAGAGCGGGACCTAGGTGTGATAGTGTCTGATGATCTTAAAGTAGCTAAAAAGGTAGAAAAGGTGACAGTGAAAGCTAGAAGGATGTTTGGGTGCATAGGGAGAGGAATGGCCAACAGAAGAAAGGAGGTGATAGTTCCTCTGTGTAAGTCTTTGGTGCGACCTCATTTGGAGTATTGCGTGCAATTCTGGAGACCGCACCTTCAAAAGGATATAAACAGGTTGGAGTCAGTGCAGAGGGTGGCTACTAAAATGGTTAGTGGTCTTCATTATAAAGCATATAAGGATAGACTTAAGAATCTTAATATGTATACTTTAGAGGAAAGCCAGGATAGAGGTGATATGATTGAGACGTTTAAATACCTCCATGGCAAAAAAATGCACAGGAGGAGAGCCTCTTTCAATTGAAAACAAACTCTGCTATGAGGAGAATTAGGATGAGGGTGAAAGGGGATAGACTCAGGAGTAATATGCGGAAATATTTCTTTATGGAAAGGGTGGTAGATGTGTGGAATAGTCTCCCAGTGTAGGTGGTAGAGATGAGGACAGTATCTGAATTCAAAAAAGCATGGGAGAAACAAAGAGGATCTCTAAAGGAAAAAGGGGACTGTTGCAGTGGTTGATATGGAAGGGCAGACTACATAGGCCAAGTGGTCTTTTTCTGTCGTCATGGTTCTATGTTTCTATATTATTTGATACCTTTCATGAATTCTTCCATTAACTATAAAGCTAACCATTCCACATTTCTTCTCAGTCAAGCCTCTGATTTAAATGTTAGCAATGCACCTTCTTTTTTTCACAACATACAATTGCTTGTTGTGCATATTAAATTTAAAGAACAAGATCTATGATAGAAATGCAACAATTTTTTGAAGATAAAAACATCAAAGCTTTTTAAAGATAAAGATATGTTTGGGTTAGAAAGTTCATAGCTTTAGGTGAAAGGTAGATTGGAGTTTTGACAATAATAATTAAATAATTTAAAATAATTTAAAAAATGAATATGGTAGACGCAAATGTTTGGACACTCTTCTAATTGATTTATTGCTTCTTTTTTCAAAAAGTTTTTAATATGTCCTAAAGGATTTAGGACCCCTTTTACTAAACACTGAACATGTAAATAAAATGGGCCATGCAGTAGAATGCACATACTCAGTGTTTAGTAAAAGGGGCTCTAAGTGACTTATTAGGCCTTTGATTAGTCAGGTGAAGAAAATTTCTGGATCATACAAATACTCTGACCCTTTTAATTTCATCTTGTGATTGTTCTGTGTACTTTCCACAACCATGGGCTCTCTAAGCAGCTGTCTGAGCATTTAAAAAATGAAGATAACACAGGTACACTAAAAATTTTTTTTTTTAAACTGCCTCTAATGTTTCGATTGATTTTTACGTTTTTTGGTGCGCTGAATCCAAATCTGGTAACCAATTTGCTCCATCACGTACAGATTTTTTGCTACATTGGGTTAGCAGTTTGAGGTGAACGTTTCAGATTGAGTGCGATCGAGATAAAAGTTTCTTGGATGAATTCTTTATACTAATTGTTTAGTAGTTATTCAAATAAGAATAAAGAAAATTGTAACAAGGAAGCACATAAGAATAGAGTAATGTCAACAAAACACACTGTGATGGTAGCAAAATTGTCTGCACTTAAAACAGCCACATACATGTGCACAAACATTGAGCATATAAGAGCGAGGTTAGACACAAAGCAAAGCAAAGAAATGTGCAAAAAATGTTGTACAGGTATGTATGTAAGAATAGAAAACGCAAACCGCACCATTGCAATACATGAAGACAAACACCCGATGGTGTGAAAATAAAATTCTAATAAATGAGATCCGACACTGGTAATAACTAGCAAATTTTTATTTCAAAGTTTAGTAAAAACACGATATTTGTCAACACAGTTTAGATTTTAAAGTCATTCTTGGGTCAATCAATCTCCTGGTGGGCCCGTTTCTTCTTCCCCCGAATGCTTCTCTTGGTGCGCTGCTTGGCGTATTTTTCATCTGGGGTTTCCCGCAGCAGCAACCAGCAGAAATCAGCCATCATAGTGGTGTTCCATCTTCCTTGGTACCTTCTCTCTGCGTCCTTGATGTCCTGGTGAAACCTTTCACCTTGTTCTTCACTGTACGCCCCCAGGTTTTCGGGAAAGTAGTTCACAAGGGAGTGCAAGAAATGGACTTTCAGGCTCATGTTACAGCCTTGTTCTTTGAAGGCATTGAGCATCCTGGCAACAATATCCTTATAGTTCTCATCCCGCCTGTTCCCCAAGAATTTGAGATCATCATCCTTGAAGGAATCCCAGGTTTCTTTTTCCTTCTCAGACATCGTTTCAGCGAATGCTCCATCTGAAATGAGTTTCCTTATATCAGGGCCAACAAACACTCCTTCCTTTAGCTTTGCTTCAGAAAGTTGGGGGAACTTTGAGCAAAGGTACCGAAAGCACTCACCATCTTTTGGAAGGGACTTGATGAATTGCTTAATGAGACCCAACTTAATGTGGAGAGGTGGTAATAGAATTTTATCACGAGGTACCAAGCTCTCATGAAGAACATTTTTCTCACCGGGTCTCAAATACTCCCGAATTGGCCAGTCTTTTTTCCCCCAGTGTAGGTCGCGGGCCCGGCTATCCCACAAGCAAAGGAAGCAGGGATATTTGGTGAAACCGGATTGCTGCCCTAATAGCATGGATAGAATTTTAAAGTCTCCACAAATCATCCACTTATGCTCATCATAACGAATCTTCTGAAGAATCAGGGCCAAATTCTCGTATTTTTCTTGGAGAATAACAGAGTGAGCAATAGGAACTGAAGCGAATGTGTTGCCATTATGAAGAAGAACACCTTTTATGCTGTCTTTTGACGAATCAATGAACAGCCGCCATTCAGCAGGATCATACTTGAGTTTAAACTTTTCCATCACTCCGTATATATCGTTGCAAAATACCAAATCTTCCTCTTTGCTGAAATACTTCAAAAATTGTGTCTCGCGGTTGCGGTACCAATAAAAAGTTGTTCCTGGTGACAATAGATTTTTCTGTTTAAGCCGAGAACCTAGCAGTTGGGCAGCATCTTTTGGGAGTCCTAAATCCCGGACTAAATCATTCAATTCAGCTTGAGAGAAAAGTTCAGGTTTCGGATCTGGTTCAGTTTCAAACTCGGAAGTACTGGACTCATCGGGAAAAGCCATCTGATGAGTCTCATCATGATCAGAACCGGCCACACAAATATGATCCAAAGATTTTGGTGGTTCAGGCACAGGTACTTCGTTGCTATGAGGCATAGGCCTAATTGCTGAGGGAAGGTTGGGGTAACTTATTACGTTCTTATTTTTTAAGTTGTATCCCTTCACAATGCAAGAGCAAAAATAGCAGTCACTGCTGTGGTCTCTTTGTTCACGCCACATCATAGGTATTCCGAAACGAAATGCTTGTTTTTTACCTTTCATCCATAAGCGTAGATCTTCCTCACATGTCTTGCACACTTTGTGAGGAGCCCACGGTTTGTCTTGATCGCCTAACTTCAAACCGAAATAGGCGAAATATACTTTTTTAATAAATGCAGAAATGTTCCTCTGCCGCTTTTTCACGGTATATTCCCCACAAATAAAACAAAAACTGTCCGGAGAGTTGACGCAACCTCTGGCTCTGTGAGCCATCACAAATACACAGCACTGCAAACTACAACTGTAGTGAACCACTTCGGAATAAAGCTGGATTACGACTGAGCACTGGGTTGGCCAGGTGCAAGGTAGGTCCTCTGGAGGAAAGGGCAGGCCTACGCTGGTGGCATTCACAGAGTTATGGGAAGGGGTCCCTCATAATCTACGGTGCAAGATATGGAAGAGGCGGTACATAGATATATTCAGATTGTTGGAGGGCAGGAGGCGGTCGGGCGAGAGTAGGAAGAAGAGAAAGGAGGATGAAAAGGCAGGTCGGATTAGGAAAGTCTCGCGGAATGTTGTAAATTGGGTCAGATCCTTTTTAAGGTTGGCAAGCGTTTGGGGTCATCAAGCTCCGGAGGATTATGGAATGCTTTTGGCGTACGCGGACTCCATCTTGGAGGCAGCACAGACACATGATGGTTTTGCCTGGTTGAATTACGATGAGAAGTTTTGGACAAGATGGAGGAGAGTAAATGGTTGTCTTGGGGTACGCAGGATATTAATCTGTGGTTGACCCAAATGTCGGTAAGGGCAGGTGCGGGAGGGGGGGCTGGGGCGCGTGTGATGGTGGGTAATGCGGCAGGAGTGGGACGGCCCTTTCGTGCAAGGGGGGCTACTCCACCACAGAAAGCGGGTGGTGGGGGTACAGGGGACGTCTGTTGGCGTTTCAATAAGTCCTCGTGCCCATTCCCTGATTGCAAGTTCCGACACGCTTGCTCGGCCTGCGGGGGTGGCCATTCCGCGATTAAGTGTTTCAAAAAAGGCAGCATGTCCCGCCCCCTCCCGTCCAGGCTCCCAAGTAATAGGGATGTGTCGGGGTTGTCCCCCACTCCAATTTCACAGGAGATTATTGGAGACTGGTTGAGATTTTATCCGCGGAGGCGGGAGAGGGAGGCGTTGGAGCGGGGTTTTTCAGTGGGGTTCAGTATTCCAGTGCAGGGATGTATAGTAGGTAGGTCAGCACGCAACTCACCATCGGTGAGGCGTTTGGCGTCGGTTGTCCGCGAGAAGTTGGCGGTTGGGCAGGGTCGCCGGTCCTTTTGTGGACCCACCATTCGTGAATTTGGTGGTTTCCCCGTTGGGGGTGGTGCCAAAGAAGGAGTCGGGGAAGTTTCGCTTGATTCATAACCTCTCTTTTCCGGTAGGGGACTCGGTGAACGATCATATACCTAAGGAGCTGTGCGCGGTTCGTTATGCGTCGTTTGATGAGGCGGTGGATTTAGTGAAGCGGTGTGGCCCAGGGGCTTGGTTGGCGAAGGTGGACATTGAATCGGCTTTTCGGTTGCTGTCAGTCCATCCGTCTTCGTTTCATTTGTTAGGTTTTTCTTTTGATAATGAATTCTACGTGGACAAGTGCATGCCTATGGGGTGTTCGGTGTCTTGTGCCTACTTTGAGATGTTTAGTTCCTTTTTGCACTGGAATTTGGTCCAGAGGGTGGGCTGCAGGAACGTGGTACATTATCTCGATGATTTTTTGTTTGTGGGGGCGGCGCTGTCTGAGGAGTGTCAGCAGCTAATGGACGGTTTTGTGTGCATGGCTAGCGCTTGCGGTCTCCCATTGGCCGCCGAAAAAATGTAGGGCCCGGCCACCTGCATTACTTTTTTGGGGGTTGAGCTTGATTCGGTGGCAATGGTGGCGCGCCTACCGATGGGCAAGGTGGTGAAGTTGCGGGTCCTAGTGGCTAATGGGTTGGCATCTGCTAAGTTATCTTTGCGGGAGCTGCAGGTATTGATCGGTTCCTTAAACTTTGCTTGCAGAGTCATACCAATGGGCCGTGTTTTTATGCGACAATTGGCAGCAGCCACAGCAGGGATTCGTAAGCCGCATCATCGCATCCGAATGTCCAAGGTCATGAAGAGAGTTTGGGATGTTTTCCTTCAGGATTTTAACGGGGTATCAGTCTTGATGGAGGCGGAGGTATCCAGTGCGGACTTACAACTGTACACGGATGCGGCTGGTAGCGGCGGTTTGGGTATTTACTTTGGGGGGGAATGGTGTGCGTCCAAGTGGCCAACGGCGTGGCATGCGGATGGTTTGACTGGTAACATTACCTTCTTGGAGCTGTTTCCCTTGTTAGTAGTGTTGCATTTGTGGCCTGAATGGCTGAGGAATCGCAGGGTGGTCTGGTGGTGCGACAATGAGGCCGTGGTTGCGGTGATTAACCGGTATACGCCGCGCTGCGTGCAGGTCGCGGGGCTAATGCAGGACATAGTTTTGGCTTGTTTGCGTTTGAATGCAGTTGTGAAAGCTAGACACATTCCGGGATGCACTAATAGAATTGCTGATGCTCTCTCTCATTTCAAGTGGGAGCTGTTCCGGACCTTGACGCAAGAAGCGAGCGAGGAAGGGTTGGCGGTTCCAGAGCACTTGTGGCAGATTGGCCAGCAGAGATGGTACAGTTGCTGAAGAATTCTGTGTCTCCTGCGACGTGGTCGGCATATAGGAGAGGATTTGACACAGTGGTTCATTACCTCGAGTCTCAAGGGTGGCGGCCTGGTGTGACCGCCGACAGTTTGCTGGGACAGTATATAGTGCTAGCAAAAGGCAATGGGGTGTCCAGGGCATCGGTTCGGAGTCGGTTAGCGGGCTTTACCTTCTTTGCCAGGGCGGCCAGTTGGGGATCTGCGGTTCCCGTTTTTTTGGCTCGGCAATTGCGGGGCTGGGAGAGAGCATGTCTGTCTCCTGTGGACGCGCGGTCACCAGTTATGCACGAGCTATTGGTCAGGCTTTGTGCAGCGCTGCCGAGTGTGGCATCTTCACGCTATGAGGCTATTCTTTTTAAGGCAGTGTTTTGCCTGGCCTTTTTTGGGGCTTTCCGGATTGGGGAGATGGTGGCTAGCGCTGGTAGGGCCACGGGTGGTGGTGGCTTGTTGGGTAGTCATGTGCAGATCAGGGGGGGGCAGTTGAGGGTGAAGTTGGCCAGATAAAAGACGGACCAGTTGGGCAAAGTTGTGGGTGGTCTTAAATGAAGTGGTTTCCCTTCCGACTTGCCCTGTGTCGGCAGTGAGAGACTATTTATTGGAGCGCCCGGTGGCGGGTCGTCTGTTTTTCTTGCATGAGGATTCATGTTGGGTGACTCGCTTTCAGCTGGCGGCTGTGCTAAGGCTGGCCATACGACATTTGGGTTTGGATCCTATGCGTTTTGCGCCACATTCATTTCGTATTGGAGCGGTGACCAGTGCAGCAGCGGCGGGGCTCTCAGAAGCTGAGATTCAGAGCATTGGCAGGTGGAGATCGCAGGCCTTTAAGGGTTATGTGTGGTTATGAGAGGAGCTAGTGGTTGTGGGGATAACCTTTGTTTTCTTTTTCAGATGCTGTGCAGTGCCCGCATGGTTGCTGGATGATCGGACATTCATTTGTGCATTGGGCGGGACTGCAGGCAGCTGAACAACCATTGGGTCATAATTTAGGACTCGACCCGGCATTGGTGTCCATACTATGGCTGGGTGAGCGTGGTCTGCAGTGGCCGCAGCTCTTACCTTTGCTTCGGCACCATAGTCGGGTGAGGAACGAGCCCACGGTGATCCTATTGCACGTGGGTGGAAATGATTTAAGCTTATGGACTTGCAAACAGTTGATTCGAGCGGCAAAGAGGGACCTGGTTGAGGTCCTTCAGCTGTTCCCTCAAGTTATTTTGTTGTGGTCGGACGTCTTTCCAAGGCCTGCCTGCCGGCAGCAGCGGCGTTGGTCTCGGGGGTGGGCAAAAATCAATCGGCAGATTGGGCGGTGGGTTGGTGAGCACGGGGGATATCAAATTTTGCACCCTTGGGTGGATGTTGATTGTGCGGGATTGTATCGTCAGGAAGGGGTGCACTTATCCCCGGTGGGCATGGATCTACTGTTGAATGACTGGTAGGAGGCTTTGGAATGTATTGTTCAGCGGGAGTCTCGATAGTCGCAGCTTGGGGGCGGCGGCGTAGAAGCGTGAATCTGCTCTACGCCGGGTGGCGGGATCCCGGAGGTTTCTGGGATCCGGAGCCTTAATCTGGAATTGGGGCGGGGACGGTCGCCCCCAACCCAGATGACCCCTGGCCGGTCTTTGCTAGTAATATGGCGAGGCCGGATAAAGAGGGGGGGGGGGGGTTGGCGTTTGCCACTGGCTTGGCCGTGGCGGGAGTGGAATGAGGTCACCTTGCTCGTGGTATGGCGGGTGAGGGCTCATTCCGCTCGTGGGTTATTATTAAGATGTTTATGTTGCAAGAAAATGTTTTGGAATGCTATGTTGTTAATAAAGCTGCGACCATACGAGCCAAAAGTTTTGTGTCTGTGCTGGTTATTTTGAGGTGTTGAAAGGGGGAGGTGTTAGTAGGTTATGGGGGGGGTAGGGGGAAGGTAACGGGGGGGGGGGAGCAGGGCGCCACCGGGTCCAACCTGCCTTGGTTATGACGAGGCCGCGGGGCAGGGTCCCTGGCGGCCATTGGTAACCAGGCGCTCGGCCCAGTGCGGGGACCCTGCTCGCGGCCCTGGTGAGGGGCGTTGCCTGGGGGGCAGTATTTTGAATTCATTGGCTCGCTCAGAGTAGTTGGGGGAGCGAGCCAATGAGAAGGACTGTGCGGTGGGGGGGTTTAAAAGGGAGACGCGTGGCGACGGCAGTCTCCAGCGGTAAGTTCAGTGGTGGATGCAAGGGCTCTTGCTTCCCACCCGCCTGCCCTTCCTTCGGGGGGTTGGATTCGGAATGGGTTGTCACAGCTGGGGGGGGGCGGGATCCCGGAGGTTTCCGGGGTCCAGAGCCTTAATCTGGAATTGAGGCGGGGGCGGTCGCCCCCAACCCAGATGACCCCTGGCCGGTCTTTGCTAGTAATATGTCGAGGCCGGGTAAAGGGGGGGGGGGTTAGCGTTTGCCGCTGGCTCGGCTGCGGCGGGAGTGGAATGAGGTCACTTTGCTCGTAGTATGGCAGGTGAGGGCTCATTCCGCTCATGGGTTATTATTAAGATGTTTATGTTGCAAGAAAATGTTTTGGAATGCTATGTTGTTAATAAAGCTGCGACCATACGAGCCAAAAGTTTTGTGTCTGTGCTGGTTATTTTGAGGTGTTGAAAGGGGGAGGTGTTGGTAGGTTATGGGGGGGGGTAGGGGGAAGGTAGCAGGGGGGGGGAGCAGGGCGCCACCGGGTCCGACCTGCCTTGGTTACTCATAGATCACTGCAAATGACCTGTTGAAAAGTTTAGTTGACAATGGAATAGTTATCCGCAGGTCCACAGTACAGCATTATTTACACAACAAAGATCTGCATGGAGATTAAGAGAAGGAAACCTCCTTCTATAATCTTATCACAAAAGGCATCATGCAAGCTATGCAGAATAAAAGTGTGATAAGCTTGAAACCTTCTGGAATAAAAGTACTTTGGCCTGATGAAATGAACTCTTCAGCCTCAATCACACAAGATACAGTACATTTGGAGAAAAAAGGATGGAGCGTTAAAAGACAAGAACATTTTGCCAATTCTTAAGCACCGAGGTGGATCTATTATACCTCAGGATTGTATAGCATAGGAAATATTGTGGGGAGTGGAAGGACAAATGGTTTCAATTGAATAGCTATTTATCCTAGAATCTAATATTTCATGGTCAGTGAAGAAGTTGAAAAGGGTTGAAAATTTCAGCAAGGCAATGATCCAGTCTCATCATCAATCATTAAATATTTACAGAAAAAAAAGAATAAAGATTTGAATGGCCTTCACAGTCACCAGCTTTGAATATTATTTAAAATCTCTGTAGAGGTCTCAGATATGTATTATGGAGGTAATGATATAACAAGTCATGTAAAGTTATGCACCATTGATGTGTGTAAATCATGTATTTCCCATGACTGACATGCATGTTGCTCACACTACGAAAAGGCAAATAATCACGTAGACAAGAGACCCAGTACAAGACGTGATTATGTGAACCAAAATGTATTAATATCTTCACTGCCCACCCGACACAGGCCGTGTTTCGCACACTTCGTCAGGGGTTGAAGGCAAATGAAACTAAAAACATAAATATATAAAAATGAATAATAAATACATAATTAGCACTAAAACACATAAAAGAACAGAGGTTATGATACAAAGTAAAAAATAACATAAATAGTATCAAATATGGACTATAAACATAATATTATACTTATATAAATATGTAAAAGGGGCACAAAAGTGTGGATAAAAACTAATACATAATTAATAAACCACATAAATACATACATTAGATTACTTCACAAACTATTAAAAACTCATGAAATAAATTCAAATGTACAAGAAAATCTAAAAACATAAAATTGTTATACACATATCAAAATGAAAAAGGAAGAAAAAAGAAACGTAGCAGTTCACCATGCGCTCCTGCTACGTTTCTTTTTTCTTCCTTTTTCATTTTGATATGTGTATAACAATTTTATGTTTTTAGCTTTTCTTGTTTCGAATGATTAATTTATATTACTCTTTAGCATCATTGTCAGAGTCCTCTGATTCAATATTAAAGTACTGCTGTTTCACAGCTCACAGGTAAATATTCCCTCCTTAGTGTTTGTCACATTCCTTATCTTTCCCTCCTATTTCTGTTTATTGATGTACATTTGAATTTATTTCATGAGTTTTTAATAGTTTGTGAAGTAATCTAATGTATGTATTTATGTGGTTTATTAATTATGTATTAGTTTTTATCCACACTTTTGTGTCCCTTTTACATATTTATATAAGTATAATATTATGTTTATAGTCCATATTTGATATTATTTATGTTATTTTTTACTTTGTATTATAACCTCTGTTCTTTTATGTGTTTTAGTGCTAATTATGTATTTATTATTCATATTTATATATTTATGTTTTTAGTTTCATTTGCCTTCAACCCCTGACGAAGTGTGCGAAACACGGCCTGTGTCGGGTGGGCAGTAAAGATATTAATAAATTTTGGTTCACATAATCACGTCTTGTACTGGGTGACATGCATGTTGGCCAGTCATTATTCTATAAGCATGTAAGTAAGTTTGATCACGGGTACTTTCAGTGTGGACATGCACAGGAGTGGAGTTTGGGCAGAGCATAGGGAGAGCACAAATTTACAGGCTAAGGGAGTCTTTCACTAAAGGGCGCTAAGGTATTGCAGTTTACCAGCCAATAGCTTCAAAGCCTAGCACGTTAGGTGCAAAACCACCGCATTAACTATCAGCATTTTTCCAGCAGTTAATGCGGAGCCCTGTCCCCTAATGTGCGCCACATTAGCAACGGTGCACTTAACTCCTCTTATTGAGGTGGCATTAGGTGAAACCATGCTAATCCCATGGGAGACAGCACAAATTGTGTACCCTGCACTAACTGCACAGAGCTCACCACACCCAGGGCCGGTCCTAGAGTTGGTTCAAAATGTTGGTGCACTATACGAACCTCAAGCTTTACACCCGCTCTCACTGTCAAAATCTATTATTTAGCTTTGAATGCCCTGCTTTTACTGCCCTCTGAAAGTTGCTGCCCTGGGCAACTGCCTAGTTTGCCTAGTGGTTGGGCTGGTCCTGGCCATGCCCACTCTGTCCCTAACCCACCCACTCATGTCCCTATTGTGGGAATTAACCCTACGCTGTCATGGCCCCAAGCTAGCTGGTAATGCATGTCCAAGGCACCATTTTAGCACATGCCAGACATCCACTGCTAGCTAGTATCCTTTAGTAAAAGACCCCTCTATGTTATGAAATACTATACTATTATACATGTGCCTGCGAAATCTAGGTGTGGGCATGTATACCTGCCCAAGGGCAGGCATAAGTGCTTGTGCCTAGTTTGCATAGGTTTCTACACTACTAAGGCTCCTCTTTTAAAAGTAAAGTATGTGTGTACTTTACTTTATAAGATAGGTGCAAACTACATGCATCACAATGCGAGTTAAACTAGGCAAAATTACTCTCAATATGCAAGGAACCTAAGGGGTATGCCTACTAATGGACATTAGCTGCTACCACGGGACTAACATGGGATTAATGCACTGCGGTAGCAGCTAAGCCCATGATATCTGATTTTCACATGGTGGATGTCCCCAGGAGAAGCATCAGAGTGGGGAGTGGGGGTGGCCATGGTGGGCAGCCACAATGTGTAAAAGAGTTTGCGCAGTGGCTGCCAAAATCAAGCCCAATTTGCAGCAGCAGATAACTCCACCTCAAGAGGTGGCATTATCTGCCAGGAGGCCCAATAACATGGGCTTTTGTCCTGTAGTCGATTGGGCAAGGGCCATGATCGGGCCTCCTCCTCCCCACAATATTGTTGGGGCTGCAATGCTGTGATTTGTGGCACCAATAATATAAAAAATAAATGTGTGGGCCCCTCGCACCACCAATCCCCCCTAGATAGCTCTCAATCCCCTTTGAGAGCTGCCCAAGGGGGATTGGTACAACCGCTGATGTTAAAAACGTCCCAGCTAGCCAGTTGCGCTAAGGCCTCTTCCCTCCCACGGTTTAGTAGACATACGCCTAAGAGTATTTCTGAGCTAGAAGAGTTCTACAAATAGGAGTGAAAGCAAGAATAGAAAAACTCTTACTATTTACATGAAGATTTGAAATGAGATATTGAAGCGGGACATACTCAGTTTCAGCAGCATTTGAGGAACGGTAATGCTAAACTTAGGGGTATGTTTACTAAACTGCGCACACGTGCGCGGCGCACAAGAGCGGATGCTAATGATGCATTTAAGAGCTCTTAAGCGCCGCGCATGCATGCGCGTCACATTAACAGGCCGCCGCACGTGTGCGGGGCGCTCATGTGCGATAGAGGCGGGGAAACGCTTACGGAGGGCGGAGGAAGGCTCCCGAGGGGCGGGGGGACGGGGTCAATGGGTAGAGAGTGGGAGGGGAGAGGCTCCCCGCACAGGAGCGGGGCTGAATGTCGGCATTAAAAATACCGCGAGTGAAACCCTCGCATTACGAGCCGATTTAAAGGGAAGAGAAACCATTTCCGTCAGCAATGTACAGCAAAACCTGGGAAACCTGAAAAAACGTGAGCAGTGTGATACATGTGCACAGAACAAAACAGCAAATATAAATGTAAAATGACCACAAAAAATCCCAAATAAATTACACCCCAGCTGGGCAACAGTGATATTAATGGGCAACCATAAAAAACACTCCCAGGAAAGCCCCCCCCAAAAAAAGAAATGATTTTTGGAAGGGCCTACGCTCCGTAGACCCTTTCAAAAATCACTGCATGTCAATGGAGCTTTCCTGGGAGTGTTTTTCATGTTGCCCATTGATAACACTGTTGCCCAGCTTGGCTTTGATGTTTTCCTCTTCTTTTTGAGGCCATTTATGAGGTTTAATTGCACCCGTGCCCATACAAGGTAAACGAGCCCACAGTAAAATTGTGCAGAGCAGGGTGTCTGACTCGTGCGGCCAGGTTTCCTATCTCCAGAGACTGCACTGTCTCTGTGGCCACAGTGTGGTGCAGCAGACACAGCCAGTGCCTGTAGGACCAGAGGGTCACAGGTTCAAACCCCAGCTGGGGCTCCTGCCAACCCAATCCCCATAGTTTTACCCACCACTAAACAGTGATAGTATAGACACTCCTGTATAGCAGAGAACATAAGCATGGTTCCAACACCTATATTTTACCCTACACCGCACACAAACCATAACAGTGGGCATTACCGACAGCCGAGTCCCCCAAATTCAGTCCTGGAGTGCCACAACTCAATCAGGTCATATGCTTTCTTCCAGATGGGGACATGTCTGCATGTTGGCGGAAGGGTACAGGTGGTGGAGGGGGCAGTGGCTGCAAACCACAGCAGACAGTGGCCTAGGCCTGTGCAGGCTGGCACCATCCACCGTAACAGACAGGCTCTGTCGGGTGTACAGTCATGGACTCCCCAGGGAACACAGCATATCTGTGGCAACATGGTGGTGCAGTGCACACAGACAGCGTGTGCAGGAACAGAAGGTCACAGGTTCAAAGCCCAGCTGGGGCTACTGCCAATCCAGTCCACATATTTTTCCTACAACTAAACCATGATAGTAAGGAGACACCTTTATTGCTGAGAGCATACGCATGGTTCACACGCCTATATTTTACCACACCAAACACAGACACCATAAATAGCTGCATTACCTAGAGCAGAGTCTCCCAAATGCAGTCCTGGAGGGCACCACACCATTCAGGATCCATGCTGCCTCTGCTAAAGATGCATGTGCTGCATATCTATGCACCACCCCCATGGTATGCTGATGTAGCTCATGCATATTTCTGAGGGACAGCATGAAAACCCGAACAGTGGTTGGAACACCAGGACTGGAGTTGGGACACTCTGCCGTAAAGCAGCAGCCAACAGGGCCAGACACCCCCCCCCCCCCAGGCCCAATTGGCCAATGCCTCCTAGAGAGGCAGGACATTGGGCCCTGCCTGTATCCCCCAATACTAGCAGTTGCATACCTTAGCACTGCCACCCTACACCTGGGTATATGGTACACAGCTACCAAACGTTGCCCATGATAACTGGCAGATATCAATTCATACGTTAAACACATGTTGCTCATTGATCTCCACCATAACAATCATTGTGATGTCTGCGGTGTGCGCTACAGGTCTGGTCTCTGACAGTGTTTACCACCCTGGGGAGTGACCCCCAACAGTAGTGCGTACCATATCCATGCCTGTACTTTGCCCAGGACTGGTGTGGTGGGTATGGCTGCTGGACCCCTCTATAGTAGCACAATGCTGGCATAGTTGTGGGGGTGGCTGTCTGCCTATCCAGTGTGTGGTGGCTGCAAACACCTTCCACAGCCCACACTGCCAGCAATGTTGCCAGTATTGGGCTGCCAATGTGCATAATGAGAAGCAAGGTACCATGGGTATAGGCCGGACAGGGTGGCCTGGCCAGGGTGCATCTGCACAGGGCATAGGGCACTGACCGGGATATTTTAGTGCCTGGCCACCACCTACACAGACAAGGTGACCTCAGTATGTCCTGCTGAGAGATCACTCTCACCCTGACTGTGCAGTGACCACAGCATGGCTAGGCACCCCCATAGTGCTATATAGCATTTTTCTCATGTGATAGATATGGGTTTCCTTTTGGGGCCCAGTCACTGATTTAACTGTTTGCTGTGTATGCTGACATCCCAGTTCTGGGTGCATGCATCTCCACTGGGAGCATGCACTGTGGACTAACTAGCACACTGTTTGCAGCTGGTATGTGTCTTGATGAAGCAGCTTGTGGGGTGCAGTGGCTGATGACCTGCTGTAGGAGAATATCAGATAGTGGTGGGGGTGCAGCTTAGAATATCCAGGCCTAATGTCTGTCTGCTATTGTGTTATGGATGTGTACAGAGCTGCATTGACTGCCCTGTAGGGTTGGTGGTCCCCTCTACTGCCACCTTTGCAGGGAGGTAGAATGTGGATCTATTGATGGGAGACCCTGTTTGCCACCCTTGGCCCTGGAGGAGTGGGGGTGGTGGTGCATGGCCCACCTAGGGGTCCATGAGAGCTACACCTGACTGAAACAGACTGAGATATCCAAGGTGTTTGTGCAGAAACTAACTATCTCACACACTAACACTGCTTTGGACCTCTGGCATGGCCTCTTTCAGCCATGGAAGGTGTTGTGGGCCTGGTCCTGGCCGCCTCATTGCACCCTCAGGGTGAGCACAGTACCCGCACAATGTGACGGTGTGTAGCTACTCTGTGCCAGTAAAACACATGGTCAGTACCCCCTACCAGGCTGAGGTGGTGTGTGGGTGCACATGGTCACTTCCCTCTACCGGGCAGAGGTGCTGTGGGGGTGCATTGCACATCTTGTGTTAATCTGTGGACAGCTGATTTGCATGTGCAGTGCATCATGGGTATGGGTAGGCTAACCCTATCCTGGTGACCACAGCAGACTGTCTGTGTGGTGACGTGCATGCCCTCTGCAGCCAGCCAGGGGCTTACTAGCAGCTATAGAGCTGTAGCCCAATGGTTACTGCACTGCCTCTGAAACCAGAGGTCATGGGTTCAAACCCACAGTGGGGTTATTTGATAGGGCTGTCCAATGCATTATCTTTTTTTAATGTACATATTTTGATGCCAGCAAAAACACCCTCCGCGTACTGTACCCATAAGGTGCCTCAGAGGGTGCTTTATAGGGCGCCCTATAGGGCACCTTATGGTTCCCGTCCATATAAGGTGCACTATACATTCTCCTGTGACGCAACCTATAGGGTGCCCTATAGGGGACATTTTAGGGTGCTGTGGCGGACAGTGCAATTTATAATGTGTCCTATGGAGTGCCTTATAGGGTGCCTTATACGGCACCTTCAATTACGGCACGTGAGGGCGTGTTTGCTGGCAGCAATTAATAACATAAATATAAAGTGCTGCAGGCCAAAATATGTAAAATGCAAAGCTGATGCCACAGCCAGCCTTACATATTAGGCACACTGGGGAGCAAACCCATGACCCCTGTATCAGCAGTCAGTGCCTTAACCATTGTGCTCCACTGCTGCTCCTCCTTGCCTGTCAGCGCACCTACGTATGCTTTTCATTCCTTAAACTGCACAGTGCTGCCATCGAAAACAGTACACTGCCCTTGCTGTACCTCATACGGCACCCTCTAAAGCACCCTATAAGCAACATTCTAGGGTGCCTTGGCTGACAGTGCACTTTAAAATGTGCCTTATAGGGCACCTGATGTTAACATGCTTTGGGAGTGCGTTTGCTAGTAGTGGCAATTAAAATATGACTAAAATGCCTCCTAAAGCAATCTGCCCCATAATATGTTTTGCCTCAGCCAGCTGTCTTCATTGGGCACTTTTGGGGATTGAACCCCTAATCCCTGCACCATTGGTCAGTGTCTAAACCATTGTGCTGTGGTTCTGTTCCTGTGATTACACATCAGCGCGCCGCCTTATGCCACCCAATATTAACATGACTCCTAAAACATTGGCACGCCGTCTTATGCCGCCCATCATTTATATGCCTCCTAAAATAATGCCTCAGCCAGCTGCCTCCACTGGGCGGGATTGAACCCCTGATCCCTGCACCATTGGTCAGTGTCTTAACCATTGTGCTGTGGCTCTGTTCTTCTGCTTGCCCATCAGCGTACCATATATGCCTCCCGCGCAGCCATCTGATGCGCTAAGGTGCGGGGCATACAAGGGCGCCGCACACCTTAGCGCATATTTAAATTCCGGCTTTTCTTTTTCAGGACGGAACGCCCACTCCTTATATGGCACCCGCACACTACCGGGGCCTGCACCTTACCGGGGTTTTAGTAAACATACCCCTTAGAGTTGTTTCTAAACGCCATAGAAGAAAGTACAGAAACACATGCAGATTGATATCCACATGCAGAGGGAGGAGCCACTTTAGAAATTTTGATGTGGGAAAAATTGACAGAGGAAACCTAAGAACATAAGACATGCCATACTGGGTCAGACCGAGGTCCATCAAGCCCAGTATCCTGTTTCCAACAGTGGCCAATCTAGGTTATACGTACCTAGCAATATCCCCAAAAGACAGGTTCCACAATGCTTGTACTGGGTCAAGCATTGATATCCTGGGTCCCTTTTTAATAGTGGTTTATGGACCTTTCCTCCAGGAACTTGTCCAAACCTTTTTTAAACCCAGCTATACTAACAGCCCTTACTACATCCTCTGGTAACAGATTCCAGAGTTTGATTACACGTTGAGTGAAAAAATATTTTCTCTTATTTGTCTTAAATCGTTTACCCTGTAGCTTCATTACATGTCCCCTAGTCTTTCTATACTCTGATAGTGTAAACAATTGATCCACGTTTATCCGTTCCACTCCATTCATTAATTTATAGACCTCTATCATATCTCCCCTCAGCCGTCTCTTCTCCAGGCTAAAGAGCCCTAACCTTCTTAACCTCTCTTCATAGGAGTAGCCTTCCATCCCCTTCACCAATTTGGTGGCTCTTCTCTGTACTTTTTCTAATAACGCTATGTCCTTTTTAAGATACGGTGACCAGAGTTGCACACAATATTCAAGGTGCGGTCGTACCATGGAGCAATACAGAGGCATTATAATATCCTTTGTTTTGTTCTCCATCCCTTTCCTTATGATACCTAGCATTCTATTTGCTTTCTTGGCCGCCGCTGCACACTGGGCGGAGGGTTTTAACATGTTATCCACAATGACTCCTAAATCTTTTTCCTGGGTGGTGGTTTCTAATGTGGAGCCTTGCATTGTGTAACTATAGTGTGGGTTGTTCTTTCCTAGGTGCATAACCTTGCACTTGTCCACATTAAATTTCATCTGCCATTTGGATGCCCAGTCTTCCAATTTATCCAGATCCTCCTGCAGTTTTCTACAATCCTCTTGGGTTTTAACAACTTTAAACAGTTTTGTGTCATCTGCAAATTTGATAACCTCACTAGTTATTCCCTTTTCCAGGTCATTTATGAATATGTCAAAAAGCAGTGGACCCAGTACAGATCCCTGGGGTACTCCACTATTCACCTTTTTCCATTGGGAATATTGGCCATTTAGCCCTACCCTCTGCTTTCTATCTTTTAACCAGTTCCCGATCCACAATAGTACACTGCCTCCTATCCCATGACTTTTTAGCTTCGCCAAAAGTCTCTGATGGGGGACTTTGTCAAAAGCTTTCTGAAAGTCCAGATACACTATATCAACCGACTCACCTTTGTCTACCTATTTATGCACACCTTCAGAAAAACATATCAGATTAGTAAGACAAGATCTTCCTTGTCTAAAGCCATGTTGGCTGTCTCCCATTAGGCCATGACTATCTACATGCTGCGTAATTTTGTTCTTTATGATGGTTTCTACCATTTTCCCTGGTACTGACGTCAGGCTCACCGGTCTGTAATTTCCTGGGTCACCCCTGGAACCCTTTTTAAAAATTTGTGTTACGTTGGCGACCCTCCAATCTTCAGGTATTACAGATGATTTTAATGAAAGTTCACAGATTACCAATAGCAGGTCTGCAATCTCATATTTCAGTTCTTTCATGGCAACATACACGTATAATTGACTGTATGACTGAAAGTAGATTCTACTTTGCACGGTTCATGGAGGACAGAACACCTGACGCAAAGTCTTGAGAGTTAGATAGTTCCGAAAAACGGTACTGCATCGCATCTGTCTGAAGAAGTCTGTGCTTGCATTTGCCTGAAATAGTCTTTTGGGATTCAATGGCTGGAATTTTTTTAAAATTTATTTTTTACAATTCAAACATACTTGACATAAGCAAGTGTAAAGAAATAAACAGAAAATACATTAAGCAATAATGTCATAAAGGCAATCTTCATAAGCAAACAATTGCAGCCCACATCTAGGGGAGAATTACAAAAGAAAAACAGAAAAAAAGGAAAACAAGAGAGAAAAACTCTCAAACTCAGAGCCAAACTATAAGACCGCCCAATAGTCCCCTCATCACTCACCCGGGTTCTCCCTTTCAACAAAAAGGTCTCCAGTTGAAAAGAATCAAGAAAAATAAACTTTACACCCTGAAGTGTTATCACAAACTTAACAGGGAAACCTAAGAAAAAAGGATGACCCAAGAGCCAACACCCTTGGCCTAATGGACAAAAAGGCCCGCCTACGCACCTGAGTTGCCCTAGAGACATCCTGAAACAACTGTACTTTAGTACCACAAAAAAGGGCATCTTTATGTTTAAAGTATTTATTTATTTATTATTTATTTATTTAGCTGTATTTATATCATGCTTTTCACCAGGTCAAAGCAGTGGAACATTGAACGAGGGGGGGGGGGGGGAGAGACAATAATCAATTTTAGGGTATGTGCCGTCACCAGGGGGGCCAACATTCATGATTTTGACAAATATTTGGGACGTAAACATAAACATTGATCTACAGTCTCATTGGTGGGTGTTTGTTTCTGGTCCGAGGAATTCCTGGAATATTGTGGTTTTTAGTTGTTTCCTGAATGATAGGGGGTCTTTGTTGTTTCTGATGTGGTTCGGTAGAGAGTTCCAGATGGATGGTGCATACAGTCTGAAGGCTCTGTTACAGGTTCGTTGATTGCATTTTGTCCTTTTGTGGGGGATGGTGAGGGAGTTGTTGGTGGTTTGTCTGGTTGCTTTGTTATGGGCTGGTCGGGTCAGTAGTGTGCGGAGTTGTGAGGTTTGGGTTTGGTTGAGAGCTTTGTGGGTGAGTAGGGCGGACTTGTACTTGATTCGTGCTTCCAGAGGGAGTATGTGTAGCTCTCTCAGAATTGGGGTGATGTGGTCCTGTTTTTTTGCTGATTGGATAATTCTTGCTGTGGTGTTTAAGGCAGTCCGGAGTGGGTTGGTATGGGTGGCCGGGAGTCCATGGTAGATTATATTGCAGTAGTCCAAGTGGGGGAGTGTTAGGGCCTGCATCACTGTTCTGAAGTCTTGTGGTTCGAGGAGAGGTTTGAGTCGTTGCACTGTTTTAGCCTTATGAAATATTGTAGCGGCGGTTTTTTTGATTTGTTGTTCAAGTGTGAGGGCTTGGTCTTAAATACCAAAGCTTTATCCAACTGAGATACAAATGAAGCCACCAACATGGCCCTAGTTAGAATGGTATCTTGTGAGTCCTCCAGGAATTGAGTAAGATTAACTGGAGATCGAGGTTGCAAAATATCATATTTCCCCACGGACTCATCAGATACCTTTCTAGAAGAAATATAAAACATTTTAGAAAAAGCTATGGTTTCTGCAATTGGAAGTTCTAGAACTTCCTTTATATATTTATGAAACAATATCTCAGATAACAAATGAGTAACAGGGAAATTTAAAAAATGAATATTTTTCATCCTAAGAGAATTTTCCAGAGACTCCAACCTACGATGAATAAGTAAACTATCTTTAACTGACGAGACACTCATCAACTGTAGAGAAGCATACCGGGAATCCCATGTCCGCACACCTGAACAGTTAAAGATTCCAACCGCTAATTGACTGCCCCCAACCTTATAACAGTTTCCTGTGTAAATTTACAAAGCTGGGGCACAGTGGTTACCAAGGTAGCCTCTCTACGTGTCACAACACGCCAAATATCCACCAAGGAAACCTGAGAATCAGGTATATCTTGGGGAACATACTGTAACAGGTAAAAAAGAACTCACAACAGGAACTGGGATACTCTGTTGAATCGTCATACCGCTTGTGGGCAAGTCGAGCGGGGTTAGCAATAATGGGGGAAGAGGCAGAGAGCGCTCAGGGGAATTCAAAGAAGCTCCCTCCGGAGTCTGCAAAGGCGAAACAGTACCTGCAGGGGAAGAGACACAACGTCCCCAATCTTCACATGCCTATACATAGGGCCAGTCTCTCCCAGAGCCAAAGGAAAGAACTTCTTCTTTCTCTTACCCATAAATACAGAAACTCCTCAAGACTCCTTAGTGTCTCCCAAGGGGCTCCCAAGGGGCTTACCTGCCCCTTGTGGCATGCCCCTTAGGGCATGCCGTGCACCTAAGAGAGAGTGAGAATTTAAAGACCCTGGTATCGTCAGGGGCAGTCCCCACTGCAGTCTGTTCACCCCGGAAAATTCTGATGCTGAATGGCTGGCTCCAATTCAGCTCTCCCAAAAGCACATTGAGCTCTGTGGCTTTTAAAGACCCTGGTATCATCAGGGGCAGTCCCCGCCGCAGCGTGCTCACCCCAGGAAACTCCGACGTTGCATGGCTGGCTCGAATTCAGCTCTCCCCGGCTGTCAGTCATACAGCTAAGTACCTTTGCTCGCTTTACTGCAAACGTTTGATTAAAATGGACACTTCATTTGAAGAGGAGTTATCCTCTCTGTGATTAGTCTGACAAAAATGTTGTCCATTCATAAATTTGTAGTGCTCTTTTCACATGGTCCTCTTTCTTGTGAATACCGACTTAGTGGCTGGGTTTACTGGGCTTTCCTTTTTAGCATTTTATGACTGGCTCATGTATGGCTTACACATGGACATGAACCATTTTGCAAACTTAACTACAGGGGATGCTATATTTAACTCATATAAATTGGGAGAGAGAAATAAACTAGGGGGGATTAAGGAGGATAATCCCTTTAATCCCTCCTATAAAGTGATGGCCAAAACACACATTTTTGTTTTTTTTAAACCGATAGATACCAGAGAGCGGGGCCTGAATTCTGATGTAGAGCATTTTGGGTTTACATGTGCATTCCCTATATGAAATAGATTTTTATCCTACCTAGGCCATGCCCAAACCACATCCCCTCAAAGCTTCCACATACTAAGGAAATCCATGGGTAAGTCGGAGCCTTTCTAAAATGGCCATTTACATGTGGAAGTGATTTACACATGTACAGTATACACCCAATTATACACATGTAAATCACAAATGAGGTTTCTAAAATAACCCCATAAATGTTAAGTGAGCTAGCAAGCATTAGTGTGCACTGTCTGTCATCGTGCCCACAGGAATAAATTAGGCCCGCAGCAGATAGTACACGCTAATGCCTACTAGCACACATTAAGGTTCAATAAACAGGCTCCTTAGCTGGCTCCAGGAAGTTTATACAGGTACTCCTCGCTTAACGACTGAGTTCCGTTTCAACGACTTGGTCGTTAAGTGAATTGGTCGTTAAGTGAGGAACTGCATGTACTGTACAATATATGCATAGTATTTGACAAGTTTTTTTCTTTGCATCGCAAAAAAATACAGTACAGTAATTTACAGTACTGCTGAAATGTGAATACTGACCAGGAAACCAGCAGTACCGGACCTCAGAATACAGTAGTGTACAATTTCAGCCATGAATGATGAATGACTTTGAGACGCAGGGCCGCTACCACGTTTTAGAGCGCAACCACGTTTTAGCACGTACCGTCGGTGAGATGGTCGTAAGTGCGAGCAGTCGCTAAACAGATAGGTCATTAAGCGAGGAGTGGCTGTATATTTATTTTATTGTTCTTATATACCGCACTCTTAAAAATCAGCGCGGTTTACATAAAACAGTATTGAAATGTTTGAAAACTGTTATTTCTGCCAAAGGAGAAGTTACAAAGTAAAAGATACTACTTATTATGTACGACTAAGGGATAATCCAACTGCAGCCCTTAAAAGTAAGGTTGATACATTAATTTATGTAGGTCAAGAAGCAGGATACCTCACACCAAAAGAGGTTGATTTTTTAACAGTGAACCATCCTGTGATGCCAACCATCTATGTTTTACCAAAAATACACAAATCTGTAGAGAATCCACTGGGAAAACCTATAATATCAGCAATTGGCTCACTATTTGAGCCTATTTCAAAATTTTTGAATGTTTTCCTTCGTCCCTTTGTAGAACTTACCCCTTCATATGTTCGAGATTCATCCCATATGATGTTTTTAAAAATTGTATCAGGGAACCCATGCTGGAATTTTTTTGGTAACTTTAGATATAAAATCGCTATATATTAATATACCTCAAGAAGCAGCCCTAACAGTCTTAGAAAGTATTCTTATCACAAGACCTAGACCCGTAAGGTCACCTACCTGTTTTTTAATGCAGTTAGCAACTTTGGTGCTATGTAATAACTTTTTTCGTTTTCAGGATCTCTATTACCATCAAGTCAGAAATGTTGTCATGGGGTCCTCCATGGCAGCCGATGTTGCCAATCTTTATGTTTCAAATTTTGAAAAAGTTTTTCTCACTTCATATCCATTTCAAAAACAGGTACATTTATGGAAGCGTTATATAGATGATATATTTTTTATTTGGGAAGGTCTATGACCAATTACTTACATTTATAAATTGGCTCAACTCATTAGATCCACATTTACAGTTTGAATTTGTCTGCAGTCCAGAACAGATTTCATATTTGGACATTTTAATTAAAAATACGCCAAATGGTTTTATCACTACTCTTTTTAGGAAATCCACTGACAATCTCATTACTAAATTTTAGCAGTTTTCATAATCGTTCTTTAAAAGGAAATCTACCGGTGAGTCAATTTCTAAGAGTTCGCAGACTTTGTACTACTGACGGTCATTTTGAGAATCAGGCTATAACCATGAGCAATAGGTTTTTAGATCGTGGATATCCAATAGGTGTGTTGAAAAAGCATTACGTCGCGCACGTTCTTCAGATAGGGAGTCCCTTTTAAAAGGTCATACTCAGGAGAAGACCAATAATATAGTATGTACGCTTACTTTTTCTACATACTTAAGAGAGATAACTCGTATCTTACGGAATGTATGGCACATTCTGGAGCCCTTGCCCTTTCTAAAAGATACAAAGTTACTAGTGGCTTACAAGAGGAACTCAAATTTAAGAGATATTCTGGTTCCATCAGCTTTAAGTAAACCTCCTTTTCCACCTAAGGCTTATGGCCAATTTAAATGTGGTAAATGTACGGTATGTGAGAACGCAATAGTTACCAAAAAAGAATTTATTCATCCCATCACCTCCTATAAAACAAATCTCTGTGATTTTTCAAATTGCGAGACATCAAATGTTGTTTACTTAATACAATGTCCCTGCAAGTTATACTACGTAGGAAAAACTGAAAGGAGTATAAAAACATGTATTATTGAGCATAAGAGTTGTCTCCACAGAAATGTTGTGGACAAATCGTTGGTACAACATTGGATTGAAGCACAACATTCCATTTCAGACCTTCGCTTCCTTGTTTTGAAAGTAGTTAGACCTCATTGGCAAGGAGGTAACATCAGCAAAATTCTCTTAAGGATAGAACAACGTTTGATATATGAATTGCGAACATTACACCCACAAGGTTTAAATCAAGATATAGATTTATGTGTTTTTCTGTAAGGTTCCCCTCCCCCTTCCCTCCCCTCTCCCCCTCTTTCCTTTTCCTCCTCCTAGTTTCCTGTTGTTTCAAAGCATTATCTTTTAACTATTGTGGTTATATATAAAGTTCCTTTACACATTCAGACAATCGGTTCAATGAGAAAATAATGCTATAGTGCATAACAAAAGAAGGACATACAATCGCACACGGATGGGATAACAACAGCTTATATTATTTTTCTTTATGATTAGATAAGTATCATATTGTACTTTGCTAAGACATTTGAGAAATGACTTTTCACCTCGGTTTGCTCCCTCATTCGATATCCCCCTGAGGAAGGCCAATGGCCAAAACATGCCGAGCAATGTTTTGACCTGATGCAGGGGTAGTACAGGCATTACCCCGAAACGTGCCACGTCGTGATCTTGGCATTGCTGACTGGATGGAAATGGCCTCTGCTCTACAATCTCAGCTAAGTGAATGCTGGTTTTTAATATATTGAATATTTAAAAGGAAAGGCCACAGCGGTGTGAGGATTTTTCCTCTCTACTGGGCTGGCTACTCCGACAAAAGAAGTTTTCTTTGTACTGACAGTGTTTTCAGGCTTGGCTTTGATCTTTGGATTTAACTAGTGTTGGGTCTTGGTATTTGGTGGTGTTTCAAAACATGTAGGGGTCAATTAAAGGGGTTTGCGAAACCTGAATATTCTGCCAGTCTTGGTATCTGTTCTTTTGTTCCTACGTACTCTCCAGATACTTTTGTTGCTTCTTGTTGTTTCTTCTTGGGTTAGCGATTTACACATGTACAGTATACGCCCAATTATACACATGTAAATCACAAATGAGGTTTCTAAAATAATCCCATAAATGTTAAGTGAGCTAGCAAGCATTAGTGTGCACTGTCTGTCATCATGCCCACAGGAATAATATAGGCCCAGCAGCAGATAGTGCACGCTAATGCCTACTAGCACACATTAAGGTTCAATAAACAGGCTCCTTAGCTGGCTCCAGGACATGTTTGAAAGCCGTTATTTCTGCCAAAGGAGAGGTTACAAAGTATTGATTGAAAGAATTGCCTAGCTTTTGTACCCACCATATTCACTCTCTTCTTATTTTGAACCTATAAAAACCAGCAAATGGTTATTATGCATTAAAATTTATAGAAAGAGGTCATGTTTAACTTCGTACCTTGTAGAGTTTATGTCAGCGTCCGTTCACTTAGGAATTCATCGAAACATGCAATTTAATTAGGGGTACCTAAACATTCTCACTCAACTGCATTTTTCCACTGGAATCCACCTTGGACCACAAGATAAAGTGGAATATAAATATTCATATTAAATTAAATTAAAATAAAGACGTTCACAAATTAAAATGCATTATATTGAACAGTACAATAATAGTATTAGATGTCAAAGATAAAATCCAACAGTATATAGAGGCTTCAGAGTTTATAGCTGAAATAAAAACAAAAAGAAAATAGCATTTTCTTTTCTTCATATTGATTTTTATTTATTTATTTTTTAGTGCCAACAAGTCAGTGTTGACTCATAGGGGTATGTTTACTAAACCGTCTTAATGTTACCGGCGCTAGTTGCAGCGATAATGTGAAGAATGCCATATAAGGAGTGGATGTTCCAGTCCTAAGGAAGAAGGAATCTGTATCGCGCGATAGTGGGCGCCGTGGCATGTTAACGCAGTGCTAGGAGCTATAAAGATGTAGCCCACTCGTTACTGCAATGACAGTGGAGGCAGAGGTCATGGGTTCTATCCTGCAGTGGTGTAATCTAAAAAGGCTGTCTGAGGCATTTTCTTTTAATTTAAATCAGTGCTGCCAGCAAAAACACCCTTACAGTGCCGTAACCTAAGGTGCATCATAAGGCGCCCCATAAGTCACATTATAAAGTGCCCTGTCCGCCAAGGCACCCTATAATGTGCCCTATAGGGCGCTGTATAGGGTGCCATATAGGGTGCCATATAGGGCCCCTTATAGGGCGCCTTAGGCTACAGCACCTTGAGGGTGTTTCTGCTGGCAGCACTGATTGAAATGAAAAGGAAAAGCCTCAGACAGCATTCTTAAATAACACTGTGGGATCAAACCCACGACCTCTGCCTTCATAGTCATTGAAGTAACCAGTGGGCTACATCTCTATAGTGTCTAACACACCGCTAGCTGGCTACAGAAAGACTGCAGGTCACCACACAAACTGTCTGCTGTGGTTACTAGGATAGGGTAAACCCACCCGTACCCATGATGCACTGCACATGCAGATCAGCAGCCTACATCTGATCACAAGATGGGGTATGCATCTCTATAGCACCCCGGCCTGGTAGGGGGAATTGACTGTGTGTGTTACTGGCACAGAGTAGCTACAGACCGTGACACTGTGCGGTTCCTGTGCTCACCCTGAGGGTGAAGTGGGGGGCTCAGTACCAGGTCCGCAGCACATGGCATGGCTGAGACAGGCTGCGCTGCAGGTCCCCATCAATGCCAGTGTGTGATGGGTAGTTCCTGCAGACACACCTAGGATACACCTGTGTCCATTTGTATTTCCCAGTCATGTCTAGGCCTTGTGGACTACGATGTACCCAGAATAGTACATATCCTGTTTGGGTGCCATGGTCACATGTTATAAGTGAAGGGTGGTGTTCAGACCCCAAAGTGGATTATTTAGCACCACCCAACCCGCCCCTGTGGGTCAAGGTGGGGGACAGGATCTCCCACCAACAGATCCACATCTCTGCAATGGTGGCAGTAGAGGGGAATGGGCACCCTACAGGGAGGTCAATGCATATCTGTATGCACCACATCGGGCAGTAGGCCTGGAAAAGCTCAGCTACCCCTCACCCCTATCTGACATTCACCAGCAGAGGGCACAGTCAGTCTCCACCTGCTGCACCCTGCAAGATGTTCCAGCCATACACATGCTAACTGCAGACAGTCCACTAGCTCGTACATAGTGCATGTTCCTGGAGGAACCGTGTGCACCCAAAAATGGGATGCGAGCACACACACCAAGCAGGTATGTCAGTGATTGGGCCCCAGAAAAGGGAACCCAGAAATATCACATGAGAGAATTACTATACAGCACTATGGTGTAACCTAGCCATGCCGTGATCACTGCTCAGTCAGGGTGAGAGTGACCTCCCAGCATGACATGCTGTGGCCACCCTGTCCGTGCAGCTGGTGGCCGGGCACTACAATGCTCCAGCCATTGCCCTATACCCTGTGCAGATGCTATCTACCCAGGCCGCCCTGTCCGGGCCATACCCACTGTACCTTGCTCCTCATTATGTACATTGGCAGGCTAACACTGGAAACAGTGCAAGCATTGTAAGGTGTAGGGGTAGCTACATAACACTGGATAGACATACGCACACTACCACACCTATTTCAGCATTGTGCAAATATGGAGGTGGTTGGCAGCCCTGGCCGCCACACCAGTCCTGGGCACAGTGCAGCCATTGCTATGGTACTCAATACTGTTAGGGTCACTCCCCGGGGGAGTTAAACACTGTCAGAAACAAAACCTGAAACACATTCCACAGATATCAGAAAGGTTGATATGATGAATCCCTGTCAACAAATTGTGTTCAACTTAGGATTTGTTATCTGACATTATTCATAGCAATCTTTTGATATATGTGGAACGTGTTTCCATGTTTAAGATGGCATTGCTAAGATATGCAGGTGCTAGTAGTGGTAGATGTTGTTGCGCGCAGGGCCCAACAGCCTGACTCTCCATGAGCCGCTGCATAGTGGGGCCTGTGGGTGTGGATGTTTGTGACCCTGTCGGCCACTGCTCTAGGGCAGAGGTTCCCAACTCCGGTCCTGGTGGGCCAAACACGGTTCAGGTTTTCATGCTGTCCCTAATGAATATGCATGGACACATTTGCATATAATGAGGGTGGGACATGCAAATGCATCTGATGTATATTTATTAGGGACATCCTGACAACCTGAATGGTGTTTGGCCCTCCAGGACTGCAGTTGGGAAACTCTGCTCTAGGGATTGCACATGTTTATGGTGTATGTGCTCTGTAGGGTACAATATAGGCGTTTATGATGTGTTACTTTAATCTGCAATAAAGATTCCCTCTTTATTACCACGGTTTTATAAGGGTAAAATGAGGGGACATGGTCTGCATGAGCCACAGCTGGGACTTGAACCTGTGACCTTCTGCCTCTGAATATACTGGCTGTGTGTACTGCACCAAACTGTTGCCACAGAGGCAGGTTATTCCCTGGGGATAGCATTACTGCTCATCAGACAGCCCTTGTCTGTTGCACTGCATGCCACCCACCTGAACAGGGCTTGGCCTTGATGTGCTGTGGGCAGATTCTACTGCCCTCTCCACCACCAGTACCCCTCCGCCACCATGCTGACATGCGCTTATGCTGGTGATGCACTGTCCCAGGCCATCCAGTGTGCCAGTAGGCGGCTGCCTATGGTGTGGGGTCTGGGTGCCTACATTGACATCCACGCTTCCCCTCCGGCACCACCTGTCAATGTTATGTACCATTTGGAGTACCTGCTGGGTGATGTCTGCTGGGACACTGTATACTGTGGGTCACACACTCGTGGGCATGTTTGCCCTTGGTCAGTTGCTGACTTGCTGTTTTTCTGTTTTTGTGTTCCTATGTGCCACCTAGGCATCTGCCTGGTCAACCCTGTGCCCCAGCTGCCCCACTGCATGTCCCGCCTTCAGCCCCCTGTGCCCCATTTGCAGCCTTACTGTCGTGCCCTCTCATACTTGGCCACTATGCTGCTGCTGCTGCACATGTATCACTACTATCACTTTTCTTGGTTTCCCTGCCTTTGCTGTACATTGCTGACTGAAATGGTTTCTCTCTCCTGCAAATGTTCCTCTAGCCCGAGGTTTTCAATGGTGCTAATTTTCAGACCTTCATTTCATGGCATTAGTGTGCATGGAGCCTCTTCCTGCCCACTCTCCCCTTCTCTCCGCCCCTGGGGAGCCTTACTCCACCCTCTGCGCACTTTAACGCCACCTGCCACATTATTGCGCAATATGTGACATTCTTGCATGGTAATGCACCATTATCACATCACAGCTATGACATTAGTGCCGTTTAGTAAACATACCCCATAGCAGCCCCAGCTACCTCTGGGTTTTCTTGGCAATGTATAACCGGAAGTAGATTGCCAGCCTTTTCTTCCAAGGCAATGAAGGGTAAAGTAACTTACCGAAGGTCACAAGACATGCCAGTGGGAATCGAACCCTTGATCTTCTGGGTACTAGGTAGTTGCTCTACCACTAGGCTACTCCTCAATATTGATTATGATGGGTAATTTTGATCTGTAAAAAAGGAAAGAAAAATAGTCACAGTGTCTTGGCATGTCTCAGAATAAAGGAAGTAGTCCTTCCGGCTGAAAAACTCTTCAGCGCAGGGAATGCAGCTCATTAATTGAAAAGTTGTCAGAGCTTGGGTTAAGGACATTCATTTCTTCTGGTGTGGCTCCCTATGTTGATAATAGCGTACACCTCTTTGTAAGTTCTCAATGGGCCCCCTGCAGTGAGTCCTGAGTAGCCAGTGACTTCCTTTGAAGAGAAGGCAGGTCTGGGCAGGACACTCGTCCTGCAGTGGTCAGAGGACACATGCTGGCAATTCTTTTCTCTTCTCAGATTCTTCCATTGTAAAAAGGGTTAAATGGTTTTTACCAAGCTTTGGCCACCTTTAATAATTTCCAAGAGAGGAAATGAACCTCCAGTCAATTAGGGCAGTCAATTAGGTTATTTAAAATGCTGAACCACCAGTGAAAAATTAGTGGTGTGATCTCTTCCAAATTGCATAGGTGGGACAAAGATACTTATATCGGGGCAGCTATACACACCCCTTATTTTTAAGCTGTTTACTCTGCTTTGATTTAGTTTTCCTCTTTCACTGCTTTTGTTTCTGGTCTTGTGCTCATTTTTTACCTTTAATTATCTGCACACTAAAACAAAGCCCCTAAATATCTGCCCTCTCCCCTATCCATTTATGCTTGTTTTCTTAAATGCAAACAAACAATAGTTGGTCTAAAAACTATCTATCCCTACTTTCAAAAACACTCAAAGAAATTTTTTGTCTGACATGACCAACAGGTGGGGATTAGCCACTACTGAGGATCACGTCCTTTTACTCATTTGCAGTAAAAATGTAGGTGTATCATTTTTAAAAAAACATGCACTTATCTGTAAGGTCAGAGCCAGCCGGAGCCAGTAAATCCCAGTGAATTGGCGCGACACAGTACTATGTTTCAGGTTTACCATTTTCCAAAACTCTGCTTCAGGTCTCCAATCACCAAACCGGCACTCTGTCTTAAATGAACAGAACATTTTATGATGGTGAATAGTGGCCTATGACAAGCTGATAAATGTTTAAGAGCAGAAGACAGGGGCATAGCTGCATGCGTATTATGGTTACACACCATGGGAAACTGATGAGATATTTGCAGTGAGTGGGTTATGCTGCTTCACAGAAACTCCCGCGTGAAACTGTACACTTTGCAAAACTCTAGAATGTTACACCATAATATAGGTTTACCCAGCTGCTGTATACTTCCAAAATGACATTTATTTGTATTTATTGTTCAACTTAGAAGCCTATTTACCTACCTATGGCTAAAGAGCACTTTGTGTGCTATTGGACCATGCAAATATTTACTATAGGATTCATTAATCTTGGATGCCCTTATTTGGCAGCCTCAGGGTACTTCAGTGTATTCTTATTTGGCAGCCTGACCCCTAATGATAGTATCATGACACTACAATTTTGAGGTTGGGAGCTGACAGGGCAGCAGCATTCAAGGATCACTCCTGCGAGCCCACTGCCTACCAGGAAAACTTATAGGTGCAGGGGAGAGAGTGTGGGCTTGGAAAAAGGATTGGAGGTAGAGGGTGTTGGAAACAAGATCAGGGTGGTGAATGCTGGAAAACGTATTAGGGGTGGCAAGTATTAGAAAAAAGACTAGGGAGCTATTAGTAAGCACCAGATTCTTTAAACGCTCCCCAGGAGGCATGTTAGGGTTGATTTTCATGTTATAATGAAAAAAACATGTTAGTCACAATTAACATGTGTTATAGGATTTTAATGTGTGTTATTTGCTGTTTAATACAGTCTACTGCCATAATGTGAGTTAGCAAATAAACTTCTCATTTAGTCATTATATCAGGAGATGCTCATGGCAACTTTAGAGTAAAGCAACTACAGAGATCAGTACTGTATAGCAAATGCAAGGAAAAATAATTGACATTAGAACATGACAGCAAATAAAGACTTGATGGCCATCCACCCTCAATCTGCTCAGCTTTACAATCCTTTCCTCGGCTGCAGAGATCCTCATTGCTTGTCCCATGCTTTCTTAAATTCCAATACTGGCCACCACCCTTTCAGTAAAGAAATATTTTCTTAGATTGTTCATTTTCACCTTCATCCCAATACCCCTTGTTTCAGAGTCTACTGTCCACTGAAAGAGGTCCACTTCCTATACAGTTATTTTGTCAAGATATTTAAATGTCTATCATATTTCCCATATCCATTCTTTCCTCCAGTGTGTCCTTGCTTAAGGGGCTTATTTACTGAAGTGCTTTATGTTTAATGCAGACATGAACACATTACAAATGGTTAACACATAGTAAATATTGTTAACAATGTTTAACATCTAATTATAATCTTCTTCTTCAGCAATTAAGATTTTTTTGGAAACTGTATTGACTGGAAGTGGTTTGAATCTTATTTGGAAGGAAAAGAACACTAAGGGGTACGTTTACTAAACGGCACTAACATCGCAGCAGCAACATTATCACGTGATATGTGACGTTATCAGGCAATAATGGTGCATTACCGTGCGATAACGTCACATATCGCATGATAACGTCTCCTGCGGTGTTAAGGTGCGCCGAGGGTGGAGTAAGGCTCCACAGAGGCGGAGATAAGGGGTCAATGGGCAGAGAGTGGGCGGGGAGAGGCTCCAGGCACACTAATGCCATGAAATGAAGGTCTGAAAATTAACGCCAGTGAAAACCTTGCGCTAGAGGCACATTTGCAGGGGAGAGAGACTATTTCAGTCAGCAATGTGCAGCAAAGGCAGGGAAACCAAGGAAAGTGATAGTAGTGATACATGTGCAGCAACATCATAGTGCCCAAGTACGAGAGGGCACTACGGTGAGGCTGAAAATGGGGTACAGGGGGCTGCAGGCGGGACATGCAGTGGGGCAGCTGGGGCACAGGGTGGACTAGGCAGGTGCCTAGGTGACACATAGGAACGTAGAAGCAGAAAAACCAGCAAGACAGCAACTGACCAAGGGCAAACATGGCCACGAGTGTATGTAACACAGTGTCCCAGGGGACAGTACCCAGAAAGTACCCCAAAGGGTACATAACATTGGCAGGTGGTGTCTCTACTGCTTACCCTCTGCTTGTTTTTGTTTTAATTTGCCTGTATGCTGTGTTTCCCCAGAGTTTGCCCTCTCCACCTGGGCCATCAATCACCTGTTGCCAGCTTGAGTCCTCCCCTTCTGGAAGCACTGCGGCCGCATCCTGCGAGGTACACTGCCCTGCAGCTACAAAACCAGAGTGCCTGAGGCGCTTGTCGCCACGGCACGTGACTCGGGCGTGCACCGAAGGAGCGCACCTAAGGAGCATGTCGTGCTCCTTGGGTGCGCTCCTTGGGGTCGCTCTGGCAGCGGAGGCCACACTGCTGCTGCGATACTTCAATCTCTTTTACTTTTCATTCTTTGTACCCCCACATTACCTGGGACAGATTCCTCACTTATCTTGCCCCGATTTCCTCCCAGAGTCCCCCTTCATCTACCTCCGGTAGGATTTTTGCCTTGTTCCTTATCTCTACCTTCTCCTTTCATCACTGCCCTATGGCTGTTATACCTGTGCTATGGGGCAGACGTCTGGACAAGCCGCCTGGCGCACGCTCTCAATGTCTTTCTAATCTCCGCCCCTGCCTAATCTCTACTTCTCCCTCCCTGTCTCGCTTGTCGTCTACTCTCTTCAAGTCTTCCTCTCCATTGGTCTAGTTAACTGTCAGTCCTTACGTAATAAAACCCTTCTTATTCAAGACCTTGCCCTTCGGTCATCCTTTGACCTTACTCTCCTAACCAAAACGTGGCTTAGGGACGGGGAGGATGCCCTCCTAGCCCGCTGCCTTCCCCCTGGCTTTTCTTCAGTCTCTGTTCCTCGTCTTGGCCAGTCAGGCGGCTGTGTGGCCGCCCTGATACGGCCGACCCTCTCCTTCACCCAGCTCTCCTCCCCATCACTGCATTACCCTGAATCCCTTCTGCTTCATCTTCACACCTCTCCTCCTACACATGTTCTTCTTATCTACTCCCCCCCCCTGCTCTTTGCCCTGATCTGTGGGACTCCCTTCTTTTGACTATCACTGATCTCTCTCTAGCCTTTCCCCATTTACTTGTTGCTGGGGACTTTAACCTTCATGTGGATTCTCCCACTTCATCTAGGGACCGTTCTTTTATTTCTCTCTTACATGATGTATCTCTTGTGCAGCACGTTACCTTCCCTACCCATCAGGCTGGCCATACTCTCGACTTACTTTTGACATCATCTGCCTCTCTTACGCTTCACAATCTTTCCTCTACATCTCTTCCATGGACAGACCATGTCTGCCTCTCTGTCTCCTGTTTTCATTCACGAGGGTCTTCCTCCCCTTCCTCCTCTCTTTCCCCCTCCACTGTGCCCCCTCCCCCGCGGCTTTCTCGTGCCATCTCTCCACTCACCATCTAGCAGTTCCCCGCAGCGACTGAGCTCCTACCCTCAGATTTTCCCCTCCTTTCTCCTAACTCCCAAGCTGCTCTCTGGTCATCGATCCTTTCGGCTACTCTCGACCATATTGCCCCTCTGTGCCCTCAGCCACCTCACTGTCGACCCATGCATCCCTGGTACCATGGAGGTCTTCGGCTTTTGCGTACCCAGCTTCGCAGAGCAGAGCGGTTGTGGCGCAAGGGTCCCTCACCAACCACGTTAGCATTTTTTAAATCAAACTATTCCCACTATCGTTCTAGTGTCCATCTTGCCAAGCGCACTTATTTCTCTAATGCTATCTTGAATGCCCCAAATCAGACCCGTCATCTCTACTCCACCCTCCAGTCTCTCACTTCCCTTCACTCCTCAGCGTCAGCTAACCTGGTCCATCGCTCTCCTCCGCCTTCTCTTCTAGCCTCTTGCTTTAGCGACAAGATTTCTTCCTTGAGAGCGTCTTTACCTTCCTGTCCCCGCTCCAATTCATTCTCCTCCCCCTGTCGCCTCCCCCCGCCCATCTCTCTAACCTCCCACTTCTGGGCGTCTTTCTCCTTGATCACTCCCCCGGAACTTCAGCATCTCATCTCTTCCTCAAAGAAGACCTCCTGTCCCCTAGACCCCATTCCTTCTTCCTGGCTCCTTGACCCCTCTTTAGCACTCCTTCCCCACATCCTTACTATGTTCAATTCTTGTCTTTTCACAGGGACCTTTCCCCGCTCTTGGAAGCATGCTTTAATTCGCCCTATCCTCAAAAATTCCTCACTTGATCCCTCGGTTCCCGCTCACTATCGCCCTGTCTCTAACCTCCCTTTTCTCTCTAAACTCTTAGAGAAATTTGTCTTTGCACAACTTTCACATCACCTTGACTCCACTAACTTTCTCCACCCTTGTCAATCGGGGTTTCGCCAGGGTCACAGTGTCGAAACTATCCTACTTGCCTTTACTAATGCACTGCATGTAGCTCACGATCGTGGTGACATTTCGGTGGCAGTTGCCCTTGATCTCTCAGCTGCATTCGACTTAGTTGACCACTCTCTCCTTCTTCTTCGCTTATGGGAGGCGGGTCTCTGTAGTACTGTTCACCGCTGGTTTCACTCTTTTCTCTCCTCTCGATCTTGTGCAGTCCTCTCCTCTTCCTCTTCTGCCCCCCCCCTTCGGATTCCTTCCCTCTCCCCTGTGGGGTTCCTCAGGGTTCTGTCTTGGCTCCCCTTCTTTTCAACCTCTTTCTGGCTCCCCTTGCCCTCTTAATCCAACAGTCTGGAATATCTGCCTTTTTTTACGCAGATGACATTGTTCTGCTTCATCATACTTCCCCCTCTTGCCCAGACCTCTCCGCACTAAATTCCTGTCTCTCTGATGTGGCTAACTGGTTGACACTTAACTGTCTCCACCTTAATCTTGCTAAAACTATCACTATCTGGTTCTCTCATGGCAATCCACCTCCCCTTCTGGCCCCTTCTTTCTCCGGTTCCCTTGTCCCTTTAGTCTCCACCTTCTGTTATCTTGGCGTTCACTTTGATTCTGACCTATCATTTCATGCCCATATTTCACACGTCACTAAGACATCCTTTTTTTTCCTTCATCAAATTCGTGCGGTTCGTCCTTTTCTATCTTCATCAGCCCTCACCACTTTGTTGTTGTCTTTGGTCATGTCACGTGTGGATTTTGCTAACTCAGTTTTCACTGGTCTCCCTAAATCTCAATTGTCTCGGTTGCAGCGGATCCAAAACACTGCTGCCCGCCTTGCTACCCATACCTCTCTCCGGGACCACATAACACCTCTGCTATTCCGCCTTCACTGGCTACCCTTTCCCTATCGCTCTCAATTCAAGCTGCTTACCTTGGTTCACAAAGCTCTCTACACTGGCACCCCTCAATACTTAACAGACCTCCTTTCTTTTCACTCTCCCATTCTCCCAGGTACACTCCTCATTCCTTCCACCTCAACCGCCTCACCCTTCCCTCCCCTTCCCGTGCTCACTTACAATCCACTCGTTCCTCTGCCTTCTTTTTTGCTGGCCCTGCTCTTTGGAACTCCCTCCCCTCTTCCCTTCATCTGGAACCTCATCACACCACATTCAAACAAAATCTGAAGACTCACCTTTTTTCTCTGGCTTTTGATGTCCCCTCCCCTTTCGTGTAAACTCCACCCCGCCCCCCCGCCCTCTACTTACCTTTTTGTTCTCTCCCTACTTATGTTTGGTCTTGTCTCTCCTGTATCTACTGCTTTCCTATCAAAAAATTGTATATTCCTTTTTCCATTTCATTGGCTTTGGCCTTCTTTTAAACTTGGTTTTAATTGAACACCACTTTGCTTGTTGTAGAAAGGCAGTTTTTATCAAATGTAATAAACATAAACATATGCAGGCACCTCTACCACATATCACGCACCATAGGCAGCCACCTACCGGCACACTGGATGGCCTGGGACTGCGCACCACCAGCACAAGGGCATGTCAATATGGTGGCGGAGGGGTGCTGGTGGCAGAGGGGGCAGTGGCACCTGCCCACAGCAGACCACGGCCAAGCCCTATTTAGGTGGGTGTCATGCACTGCAACAGACAAGGTCTGTCTGACGAACAGTCATGGTATCCCCAGGGAATAATCTGCCTCTGTGGCAACAGTTTGGTGCAGAGTACACTGCCAGTGTGTTCAAGGGCCGAAGGTCACAGGTTCAAATCCCATCTGTGGCTCCTGCAGACCATGTCCCTATATTTTACCCAGTACTAAACCATGGTAATAAATATGGAACCTTTATTGCAGATAAAATAAACATGCCATAAATGCCTATATTGTACCCTACAGAGCACAGACACCATAAACATGTGCAATTCCTAGAGCAGTGTGTCCCAACTGCAGTCCTGGAGGGCAAAACACCATTCAGGTTTCATGCTGTCCCTAATAAATATGCCTGTGCTGCATTTGTATGCACCACCCCCATTGTATGCAAATGTATCTCATGCATATTCATTAGAGACAGCATGAAAACCTGAACCGTGTTTGGCCCACTAGGACCGGAGTTGGGAACCTCTGCCCTAGAGCAGCGGCCAACAGGGGCACAAACACCCACACCCACAGGCTCCACTATCCAAAGCCTCATAGAGAGTCAGGCTGTTGGGCCCTGCACGGAGCAGCATCTCCATATACTAGCACCTGCATACCTTAGCAATGCCGTCCTAAACTTGGGAACACGTTACACATATATCAAAAGGTTGCTATGATTAATGTCAGATAACAAATCCTACGTTAAAAGACAATTTGTTGACAGAGATTCATCATAGCAACCTTTCTGATATCTGTTGAGTGTGGTCCCATTTTTGCTTCTGACAGCGTTTACCACCCCGGAGAGTGACTCCAACAGTATTGCGTACCATAGCAATGCCTGCACTGTGCCCAGGACTGGTGTGGCAACCAGGGCTGCCAAGAACCTCTATATTTGCACAATTCTGGCATAGGTGTGGAGTGTGTGTATGTCTATTCAGTGTTTTGTGGCTGCCTACACCTTACTGAGCCCACACTGCTTGCACTGTTTCCTGTGTTAGCCTGCTAATGTGCATAATGAGAGCAAGGTACTGTGGGTATGGCCCGGACAGGGCGGCCTGGGCAGGATGCATCTGCACAGGGCAATGGCTGGGACATTGTAGTGCCCTACCACCACCTGCACAGACAGGGTGGCCAAAGTATGTCATGGGGGGGGGGGGTCACTCTCACCCTGACTGAGCAGTGACCATGGCATGGCTAGGTTTCCCCATAGTGCTATACAGTATTTTTTTCAAGTGATATCTATGAGTTCCCTTTTCTGGGGCCCAATCACTGACATACCTGCTTGGTGTGTGCTCTCACATCCCATTATTGGGGGCACACAGTTTCTCCAGGAACATGCACTATGTACTAGCTAGCAGACTGTCTGCAGTTAGCATGAATATGGTTAGAACACCTTGCAGGGTGCAGCAGGTGGAGACTGACTGCACTCTGCTGTTGCATGTCAGATAGTGGTGGGTGGCAGCTGAGCCTGCCTGCCAGTGCCCTATGTGATGTGTACAGATCTGCATTGACTGCCCTATAGAGTGCCTATTCCCCAGCAGGACTGGGGTTGATGGTCCCCTCTACTGCAATCATTGCACGGATGTAGAATGTGGATCTGTTGCTGGGAGATCCTGTCCCCCACCCTGACCCACAGAGGGCGGGTTGGGTGGTGCTACATAATCCGCTTTTGAGTCCAAACACCACCCTTCTGTTAAAACATGTAACCATAGCAACCACACCGGATATGCACTATTCTGGGTGCATCATAGTTCACAAGGCCTAGACATGACTGGGAAATACAAATGGACACAGGTGTATCCTAGGTGTGTCTGCAGGGACTGCCTATCACACACTGGCACTGATGGGGACCTGCAGCACAGCATACCTCAGCCAAGCTAGGTGCTGTGGACCTGGTGCTGGGCGCCACACCTCACCCTCAGGGTGAGCACAGGAACCGCACAATGTCATGGTCTGTAGCTACTCTGTTCCAGTAACACAGATGGTCAGTTCCCCCTACCAGGCCGGGGTGCTATAGAGGCGCATACCACATCTGGTGATCAGATGTAGGCTGCTGATCTGCATGTGCAGTGCATCATGCATACGGGTGGCTTTGCCCTATCCTGGTAGCCACAGCAGACAGTTTGTGTGGTGACCTGCAGTCTTTCTGTAGCCAGCCAGCGGTGTTTTAGTAGCTATAGAGATGTAGCCCACTGGTTACTTCAATGACTGTAGAGGCAGAGGTCATGGGTTTGATCCCACAGTGGTTTTATTTAATAAGGCTGTCTGAGGCTTTTCCTTTTAATTTAAATCAGTGCTGCCAGCAAAAAGTACCCTCACAGTGCCGTAACCTTAAGGTGCCTCATAAGGTGCCCTATAGGGCACATTATAAGGTGCCTTGGCAGACAGGGCACTTTATAATGAGCCCTACAGAGTGGCTTATAGGGAGCCTTATGCGGCACCTTAGGTTACGGTGCTGTGAGGGTGTTTTTGCTGGCAGCACTGATTTACCTTAAAAAAAGGAAGTGCCTCAGACAGCACTGATTTAGATTAAAAAGAAATGCCTCAGACAGCCTTCTTACATACCACCACTGCGGGTTCGAACCCATGACCTCTGCCTCCACAGTCATTGCAGTAACCAGTGGGCTACATCTTTATAGCTTCTGACACTGTGCTGGCATGAACTTAGGGTTAACGCGTGTTAGCGTGCCACGGTGTCCACTATCACACAAAACAGATTCTTGCTACCTTGCCGATGGAAGACCCACTCCTTATATGGCATTCTTCACTAGCACCGGTAACATTAAGGGGCATGTTTACTAAAGTGCGTTAGTGCAATTCGCGTTAGGAGCCGCGGTAGTGAAAGAAACCCCAAATAAGGACATGGGCGGTACATCGTCACCACTACCGCGCGTTAGAAAACGTAACGAGCGTTACCGGGCGCCGTGCCGCGTTACTGCGCGTTAAGCATAAGAAGACGTACAGACACAAAGCACTGAAACAGAGCTATAGCACAATGGTTACGGTACTGACCGCTATTACAGGCAGCATGGGTTCGAGTCCCCAGTGTGCCTAACGCAGAAGGCTGTCCCAGGCATCACCCTGCACATTACAGAGGGAAAGAGGAGGCATGTTTTTCGTTACGCTGAGTATTGGTGTCAGAAAAACACCCTCGGAGTGTGCTTAGCCACGTACGTTGATACGTGCGAGGTTGCGTGCATTGGTACGTGTGTAGTTCCGTGCGTAGCTGCGCGCGTACAATTGTGCGTGGGTACGTGTGTTTTTACCAGTGTGGGCATCTGATATTACAGACTTTGTAGGGTGTCCTGCACCTATGCATTATGCTAACAGATGTACGTGTGATGGCCTATGGTTTATCAGAGCCTGTGAGCAGCTGCTGGAGTTTCACAGGGTTGGATTGGGCCAGTCACACCCATGATGCACTGCACATGCAAATCAGCTGTCCACAGATACACACCATGGGGAATGCACCCCCACAGCACCTCGGCCTGGTAGGGAGAACTGACCATGTGCACCCCCCAGCACCTCGGCCTGATAGGGGGTACTGACCGTGTGTTGTACTGGCACAGAGTAGCTACACACCGTCACATTGTGCGGGTACTGTGCTCACCCTGAGGATGCAGTGAGGTGCCCAGCACCAGGTCCAAAGCTGTGTTACTGTGTGAGATAGGTAGGTTCTGCAGGACCACTTTGGACATCTTTGTCTGTTTCAGTCAGGTGTAGCCCCCATGCACCACCACCCCCCTCCCCCAGGGCTGAGGGTGGCAAACAGGGTCTCCCATCAAAAGACCCACAGTCTACCTCCCTGCAAAGGTGGCAGTAGAGGGGAACATTAACCCTAGTCCTGCTGAGGAACAACCCCCCCACAGGGCAGTCAATGCAGTTCTGTACACAGCCATAACACAACAGCAGACAGACATTAGGCCTGGATATGGTATGCTGCACCCCACCACTATCTGATATTCCCCTGGTGCAAGCCATCAGCCACTGCACCCTGCAAGCCACTCCATCACAACACCTACCAGCTGCAAACAGTCTGCTAGTGCCCAGTGGAGATGCCTGCACCCATAACTGGGATGTCAGCATACACAGCAAGCAGATACATCAGTGACTGGGCCCCAAAAGGAAACCCATATTTATCACATGAGAGAAATACTAGATAGCACTATAGGAGTGCCTAGCCATGCTGTGGTCACTGCACAGTCAGGGTGATAGTGATCTCTCAGCAGGATATACTGAGGTCACCCTGTCTGTGTAGGTGGTGGCCGGGCACTACAATGTGCCTGTCACTGCCCTATGCCCTGTGCAGATGCACCCTGGCCAGGCCACCCTGTCCGGCCTATACCCATGGTACCTTGCACCTCATTATGCACATTGGCAGCCCAATACTGTCAACATTGCTGGATAGACAGACAGCCACCCCCACACCTATGCCAGCATTGTGCTACTATAGAGGTGGTCAGCAGCCATACCCACTACACCAGTCATGGGCATAGTACAGGCATGGATATGGTACACAAGGCTGTTGGGGGGTCACTCCCCAGGGTGGTGAACACTGTCAGAGACCAGACCTGCAGCAAACACCGCAGACATCAGAATGATTGTTATGGTGGAGCGCAATGAGCAAACTGTGCTTAACGTAGGAATTGATATCTGACAGTTATCATAGGGAACGTTTGATAGCTCTGTACCATATACCCAGGTGTAGGGTGGCATTGCTAAGGTATGCAACTGCTAGTATTGGGTGATACAGGCAGGGCCCAATGTCTTGCCTCTCCAGGAGGCATTGGCCAATGGGGCCTGTGGGTGGGTGTGTGGCCCTGTTGGCTGCTGCTTTACGGCAGAGTTCCCCAACTCCAGTCCTGGTGTTCCAAACACTGTTCGGGTTTTCATGCTGTCCCTCATAAATATGCATGAGCTACATCTGCATACCATGGGGGTGGTGCATAGCTATGCAGCACAGGCATCTTTATTAGAGGCAGCATGAAGCCGGAATGGTGTGGGGCCCTCCAGGACTGCATTTGCGGGACTCTGCTTTAGGTAATGTGCCTGTTTCTGGTGTCTGTGTTTGGTGTGGTAAACTATAGGCCATGTGTATGTTCTCTGCAATAAAGGAGTGTCTTTACTATCACTGTTTAGTGGTGGGTAAAACTATGGGGACTGGGTTGGCAAGAGCCCCAGCTGGGATTTGAACCTGTGACCGTCTGGTCTTACAGGCACTGGCTGTGTCTGTTGCACCACACTGTGGCCACAGAGACAGTGCACTCCCTGGAGTTAGTTAAACCGGCCTGACGAGCCAGAAACCCTGCTCTGCAACAGGTTTACTGTGGCCTCATTTACCTTATGCAGACAAAGGTGTACATAAACCTCAGAAAAGACCGCAGAAAAGGGGCACACACCCATAACCAAGCTGGGCAACAATGATATCATTGGAAAACATTACACCACAAGCCCAGGACAGCTCCATTACAATGTAATGCTCTTTGAAAGGGTCTGCGGAGCGTAGACCCTTCCACACATCATTTCTTTTTATTTTTGTGCTTTCCAGGGAGTGTTGTTCCTTGTTGCCCATTGCTATCACTGTTGCCCAGCTGAATTATGCTTTTTAAAATGTTTCTTGTGGTCATTTTTAACGTTTTATGTGATATATTGTTCTGTGCACATGTATCACACTGCTCACGTTTTGTGGGTTTCCCCGGTTTTTCTGTACATTGCTGACGGAAATGGTTTCTCTTCCCTTTAAATGCCTTTTAACGACAGGTTTTCATTCGCGTTGGAATTGAGCTCTGAAATTCAGCGCGTTAGTATGAGGGGTGCCTCTCCCCGCCCACTCTCCGCCCATTGACCCCTTCTCTCCGCCCACTCTCCACCTTCTGCGCTGTTTTAACGCGCCGCGGAGCTTTACGATCGTTAACTACGGTTAACGCGCGTAGTATGACGTTAACGGTCGTTAGCGCGTCGGTACGCGCGTTATACGGCACTTACGGTCGTTAACGTCGTATAACGCGCGATAGTCACGTTTAACGCACTTTAGTAAACATGCCCCTAAGACAGTTTAGTAAACATACCCCTAAATTCAAATGGTTTCTACGAGTGTCCGACTGGATTAGGTTACAACAGAGGGATCTGCAAGATTCTGCCTTTTCAGTCTTGCTATTTAATTTACTATCATTTAATTTCATTATTTCTATTTTTCCTTAACCAGAAATAGATCACAGTAGATTACAAAAATGCAGTAAAATACAGTGAATAATACATAGCTATACTAAAATTAAGCAAATTAATTACAATTTATAAAAAGATACAATTAATTCAAAGAACAATAATTTATAGCAAAGAATCAAATTAAAACAGCTATAAACATCCAAAAAAATTCAGAACAATTAAAGAATCCAACAGAAATAAACTATTTCATAGACATTTAGGGGCATGTTTACTAAAGAATAGGTGCTGGTAGCACATGTTTAGGCCACAAATCTAGTGTGGACTAAAAGGGGCGTGCACATGCATCCCCCTGCCATTAGCATATTGCAAATGCTGGCACCGCGCTAACCGGCATGCGCAATCGTGGCCATTTTTAAAAGGCATGATGCTGGAGGCAGAAGTGGGGAGGACTGTTCCTGGCCCGTCTTCCAACTAGACCACCAGAATTTTTTTTTTTTTTTTTATAAATTTTATTTATGATATTTCCAACGTACAACCAATGCAGAAAATCATACACAACAATTGCATTTAAACACAAAACAAAACAAACAACCCTTTCTCCACCCCCCCCCCCACCCTCCCTCCACCCCCGGTTCTCAAGAAGAGGAAAATAAACAGACTTAAAATTAGAAAGCAGCCATCACCCTTCAGCAGACATACCGAAACCAGATTGGTAGTGCAACCAAAGAAAATGATAAGATAATACATTGACCAAACTCGCTATTAGGTCACCCCTGATCGTGCAACATACTGATCCAAATAAGACCATCTATCATAGTTGAGCTCTCCACTTGCAGGATGGTGAAGCTTACTGTATATCCTTTCGTATTTAGCATATTGACAGACCAATCTCCACCATTCTCCTCCTTGCAACTTAGCTAAAGTCTTCCAGTTTACCAATATCAGCTTAAAAGCAACTGAGATCATAAAGTTTAATAAAAAAACTTGTGCCTTAGATACATCCTGGGATAATCCCAAGGATCTCAGGAAGACTACTTTGTCCGAGAGCTTATCTGATATGTTCAGAATTACTTGTATTTTACTCCATATCTCATTCCAAAATCGTTGCACGAAAGGGCATTCATAAAACATATGCTTAAAAGTACCTTTCTCTTTCTGACAGGACCAGCAGGTCCCAGTAGTAGACCGGTCCCATTTGGATAACTTAACCGGCGTAATATGAGCCCTATGCAAAATAAAAAACAGCGATTGTGTAATGGACGCCGAGCGTGAGCCCTAGTTATGGGTCCCCAAAGCTGCGCCCACAATTTAGGGGACAATTGAGAAGATAGCTCGGACTCCCAAATCCTATATAACCCCTTTGGTCCGCAGCAGGCATAATCCCTAAATAGCGCATAGAGCTTAGAGATCATACCCCTCTGCTCACCAATGGCTTTGATACTCTTAAGCAGCACACCCTCCTCCACCAGACCACGAGGATTAATCTTAGCCGCCTGAATACTATGCTTGACCTGCAACCATCGGAACAGGCTGCTCTGAGGCAGGGAGAATTCGCCTGCAAAGGAATTAAAATCTTTCCAACCGTGTTCTCCCATCAACTGCCCCAGCGTCCAGACACCCTTCATCTGCCAACTTTTCCAAGCAAACCTCCGCCCTCGAATTTTGAAGAACGGATTCCACCATAACGGAGTTCCCCTAGAAGGCAGCCCATCCTTACCCGCCAGTTGTACTAGCTTTAAGAAGGCCTCTTGAGTAGCTCGAATCACCCTTCCCTGCGGACCATCCTCCAGATGGAGCATCCCTAATAAATGCCGCAGAGGATACGGGTCCGCCAGACTCTCCTCAACATTAAGCCAACTCGGGTTTGAACGCGCCTCGCCTGCCTCCAGCCACGCTACACCCTGCTTTATTAACAATGCATGATGATACCATTGAAAATCAGGGAAGTGAACCCCCCCCAGATCCTTGGAGGCTTTGAGTTTTTGGATAGCAATGCGCGGTTGTACCCCCTTCCAGAGAAACCCAGTAAGATCCCTTTCCAATTTTACATATTCCTCCGCAGGCAAGGTGAAAGGGAGCATGCCAAGTACATAATTTATCTTAGGGGCCAACACCATTTTTATAACCTCTAATCTGCCCCACCAGGTAAGGTATAAGGGGGACCACGCTGAAATTTTACTACGGATCATGCGAATAAGATCCGCAATATTAACCTGAATAGTGCGCTCAAGTGAGGAACTATACCAGGCGCCCAGGTATTTAAAACCGGCAGGTTCCCATTTGAATGGATATGGGGACATCATGCTAGTGGTCGAGTAGCTGTTAAGCGGAAAGGCCACGGACTTATCCCAATTGATCTTGTACCCAGATATACGCGAATAACTGTTAATAATGGCTAATATCTGTGGGATCTCCTGAGGCTGTACAAATAAAAGGAGATCGTCTGCGTATGCGGATAATTTCACCTTTAATCCCCTAACACTGAAACCACTGATATCCTTGTTTTGCCTAATAGCAATAGCTAAGGGTTCCAAGGCTAAGTCAAAAAGAAGTGGGGATAAAGGACAACCTTGCCTAGTACCCCGATGGAGAGAAAAGGAACGATGCAGCCGACCATTGGCAAAAACCCTCGCACTAGTCCTAGCATAAAGCAGCCTAACCTTACCGATAAAATCCTCCCCTAAACCGAACCAGTGCAAGACGGAGAAAAGAAAGGGCCACTCCAACCTGTCAAAGGCCTTTTCCGCATCTAAAGAGAGAGCAACAAAAGGGGACGTATCTTCCGCTGCTCTATCTATCAGATTACATAACAGCCTGGCATTGTCAAAGGTAGACCTGCCGGGAATGAAGCCACATTGATCGGGATGTATTAGCCCCCCAATTACAAGAGCAAGCCGCTTAGCCAAAATGCTTGCATATATTTTATAATCAGCGTTCAGCAATGATATAGGTCTATAATTCTTAACATTAGTAGGGTCCCGCCCGGGCTTCTCTAAGACCACAATTGTGGCCTCCGAGAACCCCCCAGAGTGCCCCGAATCCTTCTCCAACTCTCCAAAATACAACATTAAATAAGGGATTAACTCCGAGCTCAACACCTTATATAATTCGGCCGGTAGCCCGTCAGGGCCCGCGGCCTTTCCCCCTGCCAAAGCCGTGATGGCATTAGAAATTTCCTTGGCGGAGAAGGACTGACCCAGCTGCCGAGCTTGCTGCTCTCCCAATGTAGGATGACTAAGAGTGTCAAAAAAAATTGCAAACTCATCTGCATCTGCTGTTACCTCAGAAGAATACAATTTCCCATAAAATTTAGAGAATTCTTCCAAAATATGATCATCCTTGACCAAGTTTGCCTGCGCATCATCTACCAAAGAAACAATTCTTGCCCTTTCTCTGGTGCCCCTTAAAGTGTTCGCCAATGACCTACTAGCCTTATTGTGTTCCACATGATACCTGGCAGTTTGTTTCAGCATACCTTGCTCAATTTCAGCGCTTAAGAGCTCATTATATTGAAAGCGCAGCCTTTGCAAGCGTAATAACACGCCGGGGCAGGGTTGCCGAATCCATAACCGCTCCCCCGCTCTAATTTGAGATTCCAAGGCTGACATTTGTTCCGTACGTCTTTTTGCTTCCCTAATTTTATAACTGGTAATAGTTGCCCTCAGAGAAGCCTTGAAGGCTTCCCACCAGGCCCAACAGGCAGTATCACCTATCCTATTATTCAGAAAATACTCCTTGAGCGCGGTCCTTAACTCGCTCTGAAAAAGAGGCTCTGCCAACCATGCCCTATTAAAGGACCATGGGGGTGCGGCACCGGTTGCCAGCCCCAACGGGATGCTCATTGTAACAGCCGAATGGTCAGAGACGATCCCACCCAGGATTTCCGCTTGACAGCCACTCGAAACCAAGGATCTGGAGATAAAAAAGTAGTCTATCCGAGATAGAGAGTTGTGAACCGGTGAAAAGAAGGTATAATCCTTTTCAACTGGATGGAGTAATCTCCAAATATCAACGAGACCGCAATCGTTAACAAGGGCAGCAAAGGCCCCATCTGTACGCGAGGGCCTGCCAACTCTTGCAGGACAACGATCTACTAAGGGATCATTTACCAAATTGAAATCCCCGCCCATAATTATGGGTGCTGTATAGTTCTGCTGCAACATACAGTTCAGATCTCTGAAAAAATCTGGATCATCTCTATTGGGACCATACACATTGACTAACAAAAAACTAGCCTCCCCAAATTCTACTAAGGACCGAGTCCACCTTCCAAAATCATCATTACAAGCATGGGCTACCTTTACCCCCAATGATTTCCTCACTAAGGTGGCCACCCCATTCCTCTTATGGTCTGCGGGGGAGGAGCCCACTACCAGATATGTCTTGTTTGCTAGCTTCATAGTCTCCTGAAAACTAAGATGTGTTTCCTGTAAAAATATTACATCTGCGTGTTGTCGGGTACAATATGTTAATATTTTTTTTCGTTTAATAGGTGTCTTAATACCCTTAACATTCAGGGACAATATTTTTAGTCGATTAGCCATAATCAATCGATATATTGCATCTACCAGAACATAATATACAATAAAACGGACACCTGCTCAGTGCCCGACACAGGCTGCATCTAACAGAATTGCTGATAAGCCCCTCTTGAGAACCACCCAGAAATCCCCAACAAAACATCCCAGGATAACAAAATAAACTTGGGTAAGGCAGCAAGATCAACCAAAATGGCGCAACCTGGCCCCGTTATACATCAACCCACAATAAAACATTGTCAGATATTCATATAAGGACCTGTACCAGATAACTACACAAACAAAACACCATCAGATTTGTCATAATATCCCCCCTATTTCCCGCGCCCACCACCCTCATGTCCCACGTAGCAACTGCGCTTGAGGCAAGACCACCAGAATTTTAAAAGACATGACTATGGGGGGATGTTTATGTTTATTTACATACTTGATATACCGCCCAATAACATCAGTATCTGGGCGCTTTACAATAAAACCATAAAATCAAAATGATAAATGCTGCAGAAAAAAGGAAAAGGAACGCTATAAAATCAAAGAAACAGGACAGAAAAGATAGGAACTGAATAGAGAAAGGCTAGGAAAGGCAAAGTAACAAAAGAACTCTAGTAGGAAAAGACAGTGAAATGTTGTATCAATGAGGAAGTGGGGAAAAGGGAGAAAGGGAAGGGGGGAGGTCATACCCAAGACAGAAAAGGTGAGTTTTTAATTTGGTTTTGAAGGCAGTATAAGACTGTTCCAAACGGAGGGCAAGGGGGAGAGAGTTCCAGAGCTTCAGACTAAGGGAGTAAAAAGCTGAGGAACGAGTGGACTCCAGGTGGGCATGGGAGGGGGAAGGGAGTGACATACAGTTAGCGTGAATGGAACGAATGGTACGAAGGGGAGTGTAGAGGTGAACCTGGTCAGCGAGATAGAGGGGAATACCTGTATAAATTGACATGGATGAAAATAAGAAATTTGAATTTAATCCGAAACGAGACAGGAAGCCAGTGGAGACGAAAAAGAAGGGGAGTGACGTGATCAAAGTGGGAAGCATGGGTGAGAATTCGGGCGGCAGTGTTCTGTATACACTGAAGACGAGACAATTGTGACTGAGGGAGACCAGCTAAAACAACATTACAGTAATCAAGACGAGAGACTACAAGAGAGAGAAACAGGGTAGTCAGGGAGGAAAAAGGAAGAAAGGGACGAATAGCATGGAGTTGCTTTAGGGTGAGGAAAGAACGCTGAACAACTGAAGAGATGTGACTTTTAAAAGAGAGGGATGAATCAAGAGTGACACCGAGATACCGAATGCAAGAAACCATAGGGATAGGTGAAGAAGCAAAAAGGGGAATGAGGGGAGGGAGAGAAGAATGACCAAGAGTAAACCAAATAGTGGAGGTTTTTGCAAGATTAATGTGAAGAAAATTAGAGGAAAGCCAGGAGGCCACAGAAGAAAGACACGTGTTGAAGGAAGTGATGTCGGGAGAAGAAGAATCTGTGTGATACAAGAGGAAAATGTCATCTGCATAATAGTGAGCCGAGATTTCAGTAAAGCCTTTGACACTGTTCCTCACAGGTGACTTATAAACAAACTGAGCACCCTAGGGATGGACCCTAAAGTTATTGCTTGGGTTAGAAATTGGTTGGGTGGGAGGCGACAAAGAGTACAAGTAAATGGAGCTCACTCTGAGGAGAAGGATGTTACCAGTGGTGTACCCCAGGGATCTGTCCTTGGTCCGATTCTTTTTAACATCTTTGTTAGTGATATAGCGGAAGGGCTGTCGGGTAAGGTTTGCCTCTTTGCGGATGATACCAAAATCTGCAATAGAGTAGACACCCAGGAAGGTGTAGATAACATGAGGAGGGATCTAGCTAAGCTTGAAGAATGGTCTAGAATTTGGCAGTTGGGATTTAATGTTAAAAAATGTAAGGTCATGCATTTGGGCTGCAGCAATCCAAGGGAGCAAAATAGTATAGGGGGTGAAGTACTTTTGTCCACTAAAGAAGAGCGGGACCTAGGCGTGGTTGTGTCTGATGATCTTAAAGTAGCTAAACAGGTAGAAAAGGTGACGGCAAAAGCTAGAAGGATGCTTGGGTGCATACGGAGAGGAATGGCTAGCAGAAAAAAGAGGTGATAATGCCTCTGTATAAGTCTTTGGTGTGTCCTCATTTGGAGTATAGTGTGCAATTCTGGAGACCACACCTTCAAAAGGATGTGAACAGGATGGAGTCGGTGCAGAGGGTGGCTACTAAAATGATTAGTGGTCTTCATTATAAAGCATATGAGGACAGACTGAAGGATCTTAATATGTACACCTTAGAGGAAAGGCGGGATAGAGGTGATATGATTGAGATGTTTAAATACCTCCGTGGCATAAATGTTCAGGGAGAGAGCCTCTTTCAATTGAAAGCAAGTTCTGCTATGAGGGGACATGGGATGAGGGTGAAGGGAGATAGATTCAGGAGTAATATGCGGAAATATTTCTTTACGAAAAGAGTAGTGGATCCATGGAATAGTCTCCCAGTGGAGGTGCTAGAGATGAGGACAGTAACTGAATTAAAAAAAGCATGGGACAAACACAGAGGATTTCTAAAGGGAAAAAGGGGACTGTTGTAGTTGTTGATATGGAAGGACAGACTAGATAGGCCATGTGGTCTTTTTCTGTCATCATGTTTCTATGAGATACCATGTTGCTGAACTAATAGAGCAAGAGGGGCAAGGAAAATATTAAAAAGAAGTGCAAGGACAGAACCCTGGGGAACACCACAAGAGAGGGGGGTAGGGGGAGGAGAAGAAGACAACCCTGAGAAAACCAAAAAGGAACAACAGGAAAGAAAAGAACGAAACCATTGGAGAACTTAACCGGTAAGACCGGCATCCCTAAGACGAACCAAAAGAGTGCGGTGATCAACCATATCAAAGATAGATCAAGAGAAACAGCAAGAGAAATAGACCCATGGTCATGTGCAGCATGCAGTTCAGTAAGAAGAGAAAGGAGGACAGATTCTGTGTTGTGACCAGGGCGGAAACCAGATTGGCGAGAGTAAAGAGAAAGAGAGACCTTGAGGTGAGAAGAGAGTTGAGAGAAAACTAGCTTTTCTAAAAGTTTAGAAAGGAAGGGGAGGTTAGAGATAGGACGCCAGCTAGAGAGAGAGGAGGAATCAAGAAAACTGTTCTTCAGAAGAGGATGAGCAGAGGCGTGTTTCCAGAGTGAGGGGAATATCCCAGTGGATAAGCTAGCATTGAAAATAGAAAGAATGAAAGAAGAGAGAGCTAAGGAGGGTTCCATAAGCCAACGGGAGGGAAACTGATCAGAAAGACACGTGGTTTTCCACGTAGAAAGAAAAACTTTGGACAGAACTGAAAGAGAAATAGGCTCGAATGAGGACCAGAGATGAGAGAGAGAGGGGGAAGGAGAAGAGGGAGGGGAGGGAAAGGAAGGCAAAGAGGATAGAGAAGCAGTGATGGGGGAAAGAGGAGGGGGGACATGAGGAAAAGGTAAGACGAAGGGAAAGGACCTTAGAGACGAAAAAGGTAGCAAGGGAGGCGGGGTCAGGAAGATTTGGAGGGGAAGAGGGGATGGGAGTGGAATGGGGGTTGGAGAGGGTACGAAGAACAGAGTAAAGTTGACGAGAGGAATTAGCATAATTAGAGATGAGATTAGAATAATATGATTGTTTAGCTGAGTGCAGAAGGGAACGATAATGACGGAAACATTGGTGGAAATTAATCAAGTTAGAGGAGGAGGGGTGCTTGCACCAAAGGCATTCCACACGACGGAGATATCTTCTGTGGAGAAACAGACCGGAGTGGAACCAGGGATGGTGGATATGATGGGGACGGATAGGTGGTGGTTGAGATGGAGCGAGAGAGTCAAGAGTAGCTGAGAGCGTAGAAGTCCAGACCTGAACTTGGGCATCAATGGAAAGCGAGGAAAAATCAGAGGGAAACAGGACATTGGAAGGTAGAAACTGAAGTAGGGTATTGGCATTGATTCTGTGAGAATATGATGGAGGGGGATGTGCCCCCCTCCCTACTTTGATGGCTGGCTAGACGAAATATTTCTTTGTAACAGGGAGGTGGGAGGGGAAAGGAAGGAGAGGGAGGAGAGGGAGGAGGCACCAACTGGCTAGCTGGTACTTTGTCTAGTGGATCGAGGGGGTGGGGAGGGAGGAGTTTTTTCAGACTGGCTAGCCGAGATGTAAGTTTGGCGGGGGGGTGCATTGATCTCCCCAGGACAGGTCCTGATGAGTATTAGGAGCTGTCCAGGGGGATCGGTGCTGCAGGGGCGGGGGGGTCAGGCCATTGTTTGATCATATTGTCAATGTCATGGATCACAACACCACAGCGCTGACAATATTGCTGAAGAGGGGGCCCGATCACTTCTTTGGAGGCCCAATTGCCTGCAGGGCAGATGGCCACTGCTGATTGGTAGTGGCTGCACTACCGTGTTATTCGGCCTTCTAGCAGATAACGCCACCTCTTGAGGTGGGATGATCAGGTCAGAATTCAGCAGCCACATGAAAAAGGTTCATCTGGTGGCTGCCAACCATTGCCACCCCCATTTCCCCACCCTGATCCTGCCCCAACACCCCTGCAATGTGTGAAAGCCAGATATCTCAGAAAAGTGCCTGTGATATCTGATTTTCTCATGCATTAGCTGGTACCGCAGGGCGATAAATCTGCATTAGCCCTGTGATAGAAGCTAATGCCCTTTAGTAGACATGCCCCTTTGGAGGATAGAAAAGGATGGGAAATCAGCAAGGAGTGCAGCATGGATGTTAATATCCATTATCATAATGCGGCTAACTGCAAGGTGGGCTAGTCATGCAGAAATGCAGATAATTACTTCCATGGCAACAGCTACTGTATTAATGTGGTAGCTGCTTCACCCCACCTGTTTACCACACCTTCCTGACCAAGAAAACATTACCATGGAGATTTTTGCCTGTAACATATATTACTTTTTGATATTAATGTTTATTTTGTATGCTTTTTTTTAAACTCACTATACAGCGTAGTTACTCACCTGTACCAGGTGTTCTCCAGGAACAGCAGGAATCAGTCTTCACATATGAATATCATTGGTATCAATAGAACCCACATAGGAACGCTATCCAGCATCCACTGTGCCTGCGTATCTGCCTTCCCAAGTCCTCTCCTCAGTTCTTTGTTTTTCGCGGAGCCAGCAGGATGTTCCTTACCTCCCCTCTCTTCTATGTTTCTGTGGATAACACTATATTCCTTATTTCCTCAGCTCGTAACCTTGGAGTCATCTTTGACTTTTCTCTCTCTTTCTCTGCACTATTCAACAGAACTAAAATCTGTTGTTTCTTTCTATATAACATCAGCAAAATTAGTCCTTTCCTTCTGAACACATTGCTAAGACTCTTATCCACTCTCTAGTCACCTCCTGTCTAGACTTTTTCAACCAACTCCTTGCTGGTCCCCCTCTGGGATCATCTCTCTCACCTTTAATCTGCCAATGTTACTATGCTCACACAATGCCTCTTCCAAGTCACTTCATTGTCTCCCTATCCGTTTCCACATCCAGTTCAAGCTTCTCCTACTAACCTATAAGTGAATACATTCTGCGGCTCCTCACTACTTTTCCTTTCCTACACCCCTCCTGGGGAACTCCCATCAGATTCTTTTTATCTGTGCCCTCTACTGCTGTCAACTCCAGACTTCGTTCATTCCACCTTGCTGCCCCATATGCCTGGAAGAAACTACCCAAGTCAGTGTGTCAAGCTCCAATCTCCAGGAACAAGCAGGAATGAGTCTTCACATATGGGTACGTCGGTACCGACGGAGCCTGCGCGGGAACGCTCCCCAGTGTCCAATCAGAAAGCTTTTGGGAGCATCCCACAGCGCCTGCGTGCTGCCTTCCCGCCTTTCCAACTGTCTCCCCTCAGTTGTTCTTTTTCTGCGGAGCCAGCAGGTCGTGTTCCTGTCACCGCAGAAGAATTTCCTTATTTTTTCTTTATTTCTTTTCTGTACGCGTCTGCCTTCCTCGACGCTATACCGGTACCGCCGGTTCTTATTCTTTTCTTTAAAAAAAAAAAAAAAAAGACGACCTTTTATTTTTCTTCAGGTGTACTTCAGTTTTGGGCCTTGGGCCCAAAACCTTTTCCTTAAATATGGAAAAACCTGCCTCAGGATTTAAGAAGTGCATAAAATGTGGCGGTACTATTTCCGTCACCGACACCCATGACTGGTGTCTCAAATGTTTAGGCCCTGACCATTCCATTAAAGATTGTGTGTCCTGTTTCATGATGTCTAAGAGAGGTCGACAGAACCGAGCTGCCAAGCTCAGTACCCTGTTTCCCTCTGATGCAGCTTCGGTGGCATCGACGTCTTCCAGGGCTTCTTCTTCCTCACATGGATCTCAGGTAACTAAACATAAATCCTGCCAGTCCTCGAAGGGCAAATCTCCTTCCAAGCATCAAGATGCCCCTGGCCTTGCCCTCGAGGATTCTGCAATGGCAAAATTACCCCGGCGGGAGGCTTCAGCTTCTAAAGCATCATCATCGGGGTTCCAGGACAATCTAGATGGCGTGGCCTCAATAGATCTCCTGGTGCCATGTTCTGGGGTACCATTTTAGATCTTCAGGCCCATTTTAGATCTCAGAGAATTGAACAGATTCCTAGTCAAAGAGAAATTCAAGATGGTTTCTCTAGGAACTCTGCTGCCATACCTTCAGAGTCAGGATTGGCTTTGTTCTCTAGATCTCAAGGATGCGTACACTCATGTTCTCATCCATCCAACTCACAGAAGGTTCCTTCGGTTCCTTTTCCAGGAGAAACACTATCAATACAGAGTGCTCCCCTTTGGCCTGGCCTCTGCACCAAGGGTGTTCACGAAATGCATGGCAGTGGTTGCTGCTTTTCTGTGCACCCTGGGAATATTTGTCTTCCCTTATCTGGACGACTGGCTCATTCGAGCTCCCACTCAATCAGAGGCCAAGACTGCTCTAACCTGCACAATGCGTATCCTTCAATATTTAGGGCTGGTAATAAACATCCCAAAATCCAATTTGATCCCTACTCAGTCCCTGGAGTTTATAGGGGCGCTACTGGATACCACAAAGGCAAGGGCCTATCTTCCCCAGGCCCGTTGCCTTCGCTTGATGCAGTTAGCTTCTCAAGCAGAGTCAAAACCCCTTCTAACTGCTCGAGAACTGTTACAGTTGCTAGGCCACATGGCATCCACCGTTCATGTGGTACCATATGCTCGCCTTCACATGAGAGCAGCTCAGTGGACTTTATCCACCCAATGGACCCAGGCATTAGGCTGCCTGTCAGACAAAATAGCAAACACAAGTCGCCTCATTTTGTCCCTCCAGTGGTGGAAGTCCCCTCAGAACCTGTTGCTGGGGTGTCCTTTTCAACAGTCTCTACCCCAGGCAACTCTTACAACAGATGCTTCTCCAATGGGCTGGGGAGCTCATATTCAGGACCTCTCCACCCAGGGCATCTGGTCCCCACAGGAGACTTGTCTACATATCAGTCTCTTAGAACTCAGAGCAATCTTCCTTGCTCTGCGAGTTTTCCACACCCTGCTCAGCCACAAAACAGTCCTTGTCCACACGGACAATCAGGTAGCCATGTTCTATATAAACAAGCAGGGAGGAACTGGCTCTCTGTCGCTTTGCAACGAAGCTCTGCGACTGTGGGCCCTCGCCAGAGAGCATCACATTCATCTTCTGGCAGTCTATCTTCCAGGGGTTCAAAACTCTTGGGCAGACAGACTCAGTCGAGTTCTGCTTCCACACGAGTGGTCCCTACATATGGACCAGGTATCCAAGATTTTTCAAATTTGGGGAACCCCAGACATAGACCTCTTTGCAAGTCCGTGGAATGCCAAACTTCCCCGGTTCTGTTCCAGAACTCTGGCTCAGGGGGCTCAGGCAAGGGATGCTTTCCTACTTCATTGGGGTCAAGACTTCCTGTATGTCTTTCCACCCATTCCCCTAATTCCCAAAACCCTGTTCAAGCTTCAGAGAGACAGAGGCCACATGATTCTCATAGCTCCACATTGGCTACGGCAAGTGTGGTACCCTCTGCTTCTACATCTCTCTCAAGCTCCCTCCCTAGAGTTAGGGTCTGCTCCAGACCTCCTCTCTCAGGAGGACGGAAAGTTGTGGCATCCCAATCCCCAGACTCTGCATCTCAGGGCTTGGTTGCTGAAGGCCTAGATCTCCAGGATCTTCCTCTTTCTCAACAAGTGAATGATGTTCTTTATGCTTCCAGAAAACCTTCCACTAGACGTTCTTACGCCTTCAAGTGGAAAAGGTTTACCATCTGGTGTTCTGGAAAGGGTCTTAACCCCTGTTCAATACCTCTGGAATCGTTGCTGGAGTATCTCCTGCATCTGTCTAATGCAGGCCTTAAGACAAATTCAGTAAGAGTCCATCTGAGTGCTAATGCAGCTTCCCTCAAGCCTCTAAATGGACAACCTGTTTCCTCTCATCCCCTTGTAGCAAGGTTCATTAGAGGCCTCCTTTTAACAAAGCCTCCCATTAGACCACCTCCGGTGGCATGGGACTTAAATTTGGTTCTTGGTCAGCTTATGAAGCCGCCTTTTGAACCTTTAGCTACTACCTCCTTGAAATACCTTTCTTGGAAGGTTATCTTTCTCATTGCAATCACATCAGCACGCCGCATCAGTGAATTGCAAGCACTAGTAACTAATCCACCTTATACAAGGTTCCATCATGACAAGGTGGTCCTTAGGACTAATCCACACTTTATGCCTAAGGTAGTCTCGCCTTTTCCACCTCAACCAAGACGTCTACCTACCTGTCTTTTTTCCAGGGCCTCATGCATCAAGTGCAGAAAGGAATCGTCATACCCTGGACTGTAAAAGAGCTCTAGCTTTTTATTTATTTATTTAGCAAACACTTATATACCGCTACTTCCAGCGATCAGAAGCGGTTTGATTAAAGTATTGGGATATGTCACAAAATCAAGACAGGAAGATTGGGGCATAGATAGAAAGAAGAGGGGTAATACACAGCACACATCGCAGGGTCTAGATATAGCCCTTCAGTAGGTATCATTCATATGTACAAAAGCGATTATCCTTTAACTATTTACAATTTGACAAACAGCTATTTGTTTCTTTTCATCTTGTTGTATTCACAGCTGGCCATAGTGGCAGTTGAATAGGTGAGTTTTTAATTTTTTTCTGAAATCGAGTAGGTCTTTTGTTGCTCTCATCTCATGTGGTAGGTTGTTCCATAAAGTGGGGGCAGAGAAGGAGAATGCTCTGCGGCCAGTACTGGATTTTACATGTCTGATGCTGTTTGGAACTATAAGTGTGTCTTCGTTTATGGTTCTCCTGCTTCTGGAGTTAGTTTGCAAGGTGATCAGGGTGGAAAGGAATGAAGGGGCTAGGTTGTGAATTAGTTTGAATGTCGTTACCAATGTTTTGTATTGGATCCTGGCAGAGACTGGGAGCCAGTGTAGTTCCATCAATATAGGTGTAATATGTTCGGTGACGCTTGTTCTCATGATGATCCTTGCTGCTACGTGTTGTGCCAGTTGTAATCTGTTGGTCGTTTTCTTTGGTAGACCCTGTAAGATGGCGTTACAGTAGTCGAGGTGAGGCATGATGAGTGCTTGAGCAACTGAACGGAAGTCACATGGATCTAGTACATTCCGTAGGGGTCGTAATACTCTAAGCTTGTGAAATATGGCTTTGTTGGTGTTGCTGAGGTGTTTTTCCATTTTCAGTTTGCTGTCGATTATGACTCCTAAATATCTAATTTCCTTCTTCGTGTTGTACGTATTGTTGCACAATGTGATTGTTGGTGGCGGTTCGAAGTCAGTTTTACTGGATATAAACATTACTTCAGTCTTCTTATGATTAATCGACATGTTGTTTTGTTTTAGCCATCCCAACATCTCTCCCATGCAGGTTTCCAGATGATCGTACTTTGGGTCGACGGTTTCTAGCTGTGTGTACAGCATGATATCGTCTGCATATATGTGGTAGTTGATGCCATATTTCCTGAATATTTCACTGAGGGGTTGCATGTAAATGTTAAACAGAAGTGCCGAGAGCGCCGACCCCTGTGGTATGCCTTGAGTTTGAGTGAAGGCTTCGGCTTTTTCTCCGTTGAATTGGACTTGTGGCTTTCTGTCTGTTATGTAGGAGGAGAACCATTTCAGGGTGGTTCCTAATATACCAATTGATGCCAGCTTGTTAAGGAGGGTTAGGTGATGTACAGTGTCGAAGGCTGCTGAGATGTCGATAAAAATAAGAATAAACATTTTCTTCCTGTCCTCTAGCCCCTTGAGGAGGCAGTTAAACAGTGCTAATAGCAGAGTTTCGACCCCATGATTTTTTCTGAAACCGTATTGCTGTTTGTCGAGGGTTTCGTGGTCATCGAGGTGTTCTTGCAGTTGGATGAGGGCTGCTTTTTCTATGATCTTCGCTAGAAGCGATATGCTGGAGATTGGGCGGTAAGAAGATGGGTCTTCTTTGTTAAGCGAGTTGTTCTTTAATATCGGTCTAATTATAGACTTTTTGAGCTGGTTGGGCATGACTCCCTGTGACAATGATTGGTTCACAATGTGTGAGACCTGGTGGCCAATATCCTTTTTTGCTGCTTTAATCCAGGTGGTTGGGCAAGGATCAAGCATGGAGGTGGTGGTATTTATGCTGGTTATTATTCCAATTGCTTGCTTATCATCAATTTTGTGAAATTCGCTCCAAATCTGTTCTTTCGTCACTGAAGTTTTCGGGTGGGGTTCGGCCGGGCATAACGCAGTTGCGGTTGTTGTTAGTTTGCTCGCGTAGTGATCTGCGAGAATTTGGGGCTGAATAGTGTCACCCCTGTTGTTCTGGTTGTGTTGTTTTGGTTAGTGTTTTCACTATTTGAAATAGTTCTCGTGGTTTATTGATGGCTTTATTCAGTAGGCTGGTGTGGTGTTTCCTTTTTGCATTATCCACCTCGTCTTTGTATTTTGCGAGGATGTTGAGGTATTTATCTCTGAGTTCCAAGGTTTTGTTGCGTCTCCACTTTTTTTCGGACCTTCTAAGTTCTCTCTTCCTTTGGGTTAGCGTAGTTGTATACTTACAGAGGACACAACAACAAAGAAAGTCTTCTCAACTCTTTGTTGCTTTTGATCCTTCTCATTTGGGACAACCAGTCTCCAAGAGAACACTTTTCAACTGGATTGCCCAATGTATTTCTTTCGCCTATCAGAGCAAGAACATTTCTCTGGAAGGCCATGTCACAGCTCACAATGTGAGAGCCATGGCAGCCTCAATGGCTCACCTGAACTCTGTGTCTATCGACGACATCTGTCGAGCAGCCACTTGGGCCTCGGTTCATATCTTCACAGCCCATTACTGTTTGGACAAGGACTCCCGCAGGGATGCCTTGTTTGGTCAGGCTGTTCTCAAACACCTGTTCCATACTTAATCAACTCCTACCCACCATCCCTCAGGGGATGCCAGAGATCCAGGTGGGGAAGTACAGCCCTGTCCCAGGGACACACAACTTATGGGCTCTCTCCCTGGCATCAAAAGCTAGGGAGTCCCCATATGTGAAGACTCATTCCTGTCCTCAAACACCTGTTCCATTCCTAATCAACTCCTACCCACCTACCCTGGTTGGATGCCAGAGATCCATGGGGAGGAAGTGGAGCCCTCTGCAAGGGCACACAACCATGGGGTCTCTCCCTGGCATCTGCAGCTAGGGAGTCCCCATATGTGAAGACTCATTCCTGCTTGTTCCTGGAGATAGCACAGTTACTTACCTGTAACAGGTGATCTCTGGGAACAGCAGGAATAAGTCTTCACAACCCACCCACCTCCCCTAGGAGTTCTCTCTCTCTCTAATCTCTCTTCCTTTCCCTCTTTCTCCCTCTTTGTCTCAGCTATAAAACTCAACTGAGGGGAGACAGTTGGAAAGGCGGGAAGGCAGCACGCAGGCGCTGTGGGATGCTCCCAAAAGCTTTCTGATTGGACGCTGGGGAGCGTTCCCACGCAGGCTCCGTCGGTACCGACGTACCCATATGTGAAGACTTATTCCTGCTGTTCCCAGAGATCACGTGTTACAGGTAAGTAACTGTGCTTTTCGGTCCTATTCAAATTCAGGTTAAAAAAAATACTCTTCAAGACTGCTTTTGGATGCTGATCTTATTCTCCTGTTCACCACCTATATGTATCTTTACCATTCCCCTAGATTTACCCTAGTCCCCAGTTTTTGGGTTGTCTGTTTTGTTTAGACTGTAAGCTCCGATAAGCAGGGACTGCCTCTTACATGTATATGGGTACTCCAAACAAACACACATGTACAGCTATACAAATGATAAGTAGTAGCAGTAATATTCATAAAACCAGCATATATAAACAAACATGCAGTATTACTTTATGCAGCCTAAAACTGAAAGAAACAATTATCAACAAGCCTTCAGATGTTTTCGGAGTCTGTCCTCCTAAGATTTTATTATTGTAAATGACTCTACTGGCCTGAAGGACAGTATAGTAAATTTTAATAAACCTTAAACCATAAACCATAAACCATATGCTTCTTTCTTAATGATTCTGGTATTGTATTCCATAGCAAAAGAATCACAGCCAAGAAAGTAGACTTCCTTATTCTTGATATATAAAATTTCTTTAAAAGATGTTTGCACTCTGTGAGCACAGTACACAGCCTGGAACATAAGGTAGCACTCGATCCCTTAAATAGAGAGGGCCTTTTCCAAGAAGTGCTTTAAAAATCAAAATACAAACTTTAAACATTAATCTTTATGCTATGGCCAACCAATGCAAAGCCGAAAGACCTGGATGACTATGTTCTCCAGCACCACATCCCACTATAAAACTAGCTACAGAGCTAGCTGCAATGACCATAAGGCCAAGGAAAGCAAGCTCATATACAAGGCATTGCAATTATCTAGCCCACTCAGTTCCAAAAACTGTAAAGCAGAATGATAAGAGATAATGTAACTTACAAACTAATTATAATTTTTCAAAAGCAGTTCCTACAGTCATCCTAACTTGTAACTTCAGCTGCAACAGTGAAAAAAGGACCACCCCTAAATTCCAAGCAGAAGACAACAAAGGAAGAGCCTGTGAGCCCAACTGTACACAGTTTACCCCATCTAGGAAAGTTTACTCATCAAAAAGTACCTGTGCTTGTGCCACATAAATAAACAACTTATTTTTAAGCCAAAGCATTTGCCAACTGAGGGAAATAACCCAAATTTCATATGGGATCATCAGCTGAATATCATCTGCCTAAATCCTAAAATGAATTTCTTTACACCAGTGAAAGACAGAATGTAAAGCAGGGTCCCCCCAGAGGCATCTCAGACTCCAAAGGAAACCAGGAGGATTCATCAATATTAACTATGACTTGCTGCTGATGGCCTTGCAAAAAAAGAAAGGAATCATGCCAACCTCACCATCTTCACCACCTTAATGTCATCAGATATGCTTAACAACAGATTCTGCTTTTGCTTTATGCTCAGAGGAACTTCATTCCCTATATGGTACTGTTCCTCTGTTTTTGTGACTGAAATGCATGGCCTTACAGTTTTTAATATTAATTTATTTTAATATAGCATTTTATGTCACTTCAATTAGTTGCATGGTTTGAAGCAGTTTACAACAAAGGCATAAAGTAGACCAAGGGTGTAAGTTTGACTGCTTCATTTGGGGGGGGAGGCAAAGGGTGGAGCAACATATTTGTATATCATTTGCATGCTCATTTGCATATTCATTATGGTTATCTTTTAAAAAAAATACTAGATAGGAAGCCAGTATAACAAACAGATGAGTGATGAGCTGGCGCCCCAAAGATATTCAAAGAGGGAGCAGAGGCTCTTATTCAGTGGCTTTGTCAAAAAAGAGAAAGCAACATATTCCCAGGCTATATAATTCAAATGCAGCAAAAATTGTAGCTGGTTAGTTATTTAGCCTGGCACTCTAACAGGTTTGTTTACTAAGCAGAGGTAGCAGCTTCCAATGGATATTAGAGCCGTGGTCCCATTGAATTCAATGGGGCCGCAGCTCCGATATCGGTCAGAAGCCACTTCCACTGCTTAGTAAACAAGCCTCTAAGATTATGAAACTAATGACACCTGTAAATATATATTCTGCAAGAAACAAAGAAGATGAAAGGTGCTGTAACACCAAGGGACAAGAAGAAAAGAAAGAGAACCACATAACAAGTCCTAATGAATGATACGGTGAAATGACATGAATTTCCAAAATCCTGATCTTTCTTCATCAACCCCATCAGTCCTGAATTCATCCCATTCATAGCAAGTACACCATTAATCATGGTACAGTAGCACATTTTTCAACAAAAAATATTTTAGAGCACTAAAGCAGCTGTGTTTAATAGTGGTATCAATATCTTCTTTTTGACAACAAAATGTTTGCTCAAGTATACAAAGACAACCAACTGGGAGATATCAACAATGTCCGTGGACTCATCTAAAGCTAATGAAAACTGGTCACACTCATGCAAATCTGACATGATTTGCTAAAAAACTATCTTCATTAAGGTTTTCACTCTGTCTGACAACAGTACTTGGAGCCAATTGAATTTCAACAATGGCATTCTGTATTGCTGTAGAACTATACTTACACGCAGAACCTTCAGGAAAAAGAACCTGAACGGCAGCCTGCAAACATTCTTTAACAAACCATCAGTGAAAGGCTTTCTGTTTGAAAGAAGAACTTGTGAAAGTATAAAGGAGGCCTTAGTAGCTCCAACAGAATGTTTTTGGGGTGCCTTCAAAATATTTTGCTTAGTAGTTATATTCCTCTTAAGCTCCAGTAACTTTCCGTAATTCACTAAACAGTGGAAAGTCTTTTGAATGATTTGGATGTCTTATTGTACAATGCCGGCTCAAATTGCATGATCTGAAAACCACAACCATTTCCTGGCAGAGTAGACATATTGCTTTGTTGTGGCTAAGAATGAAGAAGTACTTGTGTTCCCATTTATTGTTAAAGGCTCGATTTTCCTCCTGCAGCATTCTACATTTTCGCAAAACTTTCACGTGGTTTCCACAATCATCTGAACATAATCATTTTATGGGTTCCTAAATTACAAAATTAAATGAGCTAGATTTGCTAAGAGCAATAGAACTATGCCCCTATAACCTTTACAATACGACATGATATAATAGACATGTATTAAAAGTGGAAACTACCAAAAATGTCATCGGTAATGCAAGCATCAAAATAACTAACCGTATGCAGATGGCATATGCCTGTCAATTAGCATTTTATTTATATTGTTAGCATAGTAATTTTAAATCCATTTCTCAGAAATTTAACATGCATGCTAATCGGATCAGTAGGAATTGTGCTTAACTCTTTCCACTCAGATAAATTTTCTGTCACTCATGTCAGATTGGAATACATTTTAACAAACTGCCCAAATTACAACCAATATGACATACACATTCTACAGTAACCACGGGATGGGACTTATGGCCATAAACTAGTATTTTATTCATATGTCCCATAGGGTGGGACACATGATTGGAATGGGAAAATGTAAATGTCCCACAGGGTGGGACAGCGAGTGGAAAGGGTTAAGTTTGTGTTTGAGGCTTTTGCAAGCACAGATATTAGTATTTCAGCCAACTTCTAAATGGCTGAAAGTCTTTGGGGCTGTATGTGGTCTGTGGGCCACACATGAGTGGCTGTAGGAAAGGTACCCTGTAACCTACTCAGAACCAAATGCCTGAACCAAATAAGATGAATTTTTGCTACAAAGAACTCCAACATGTTCCTGGATTCCAGAGACCTGCTGACACTGCCAAACTACTTCCTGCCACGTCTTTCAGAAGACTTGTAGCTTGCTAGCTTACATGCAAGTGCACCTGCTTTCAAGGCCTTTCTCATCTACAGACTGCTCTTGCCAGTCTTGGAAACTTGCAACAGTATAACAATGCACACCATCTACTGCATTTTTTCTCTCATCATGGACCTACTGTCCATGAGAACATCACATGAGGATTACCTTATGAATTATCGATATGCCCAGCAGTATCTCATGCCATCAAATCACCAAAGTGTGATAAGTATTCAGCACAAGGAATAATTATGTATGCACAGAAGAACTGCCTTGTAATCACCTGGTAATCAGTACACCCAGTGGACTGCAAGAGAACACAGCCAATGGAGTGAAGAAAAATTCTGCTTTTCACCGTGGCAGCTGTGCAGAGATGAGCCAGGGCTTTGGGCCTCTCCGGCTCCCTCTGAATCAAGTCAAGCAGGTGTGGGGCTCTTTTTTTTGGGGGGGGGGGGGGGGGGTGCTAGGACGGGAAATGGGATGATGGAGGGGGCAAGGACTGCAAATGGGATTACTGGGGGGCTTAGACTGGAAATGGGCTTATGGGGGGGATTGGACAAGAAATAGGCTGATGGGGGGCTAGGATAGGACTGGAAATGGCTGATGGGGCTAGGACTACAAATAGGCTGATGGAGGGACTAGGATAAGACTCAAAATGGCTGATGGAGAACTAAGACTGTAAATGGGATGATTGGGGGGGCCGTAGACTGGAAATGGGCTGATGGGTGGCTAGGATAAGGCTGGAAATGGGCTGATGTGGGGCAGGACTTGAATAGGACTGGAAATGGGCTGATTGGGGGGGGTTTGTACTGGAAACGGGATGATAGAAGTGGCTAGGACTAGAAATGAGCCTGATTGGGAGGGCTAGGACTGGAAATGGGCTGATGGAGGGCTAGGACTGGAAATGGTCTAATGGAAGGGGCTAGGACTGGAAATGGGCTGATTGGAGGGCTTGGACTGGAAAAGGCTGATGGGGGCTAGGAATAGAAATGGGCTAATTGGGGGGGACCTGGACTGGAAATGGGCTGATGGGGCTAAAATAGGGCTGGGAATGGGCTGATGGGGGCAGGACTTGAATAGGACTAGAAATGGGCTGGATGGGGGGGCTTGTACTGGAAATGGGCCTAACTGGGGGGCTTGGACTGGAAATGGGCTGATGGGGTCTAGGATAGGGCTGGAAATGGCTGATGGGGGGCTAGGACTGGAAATTTGCAGACTGGGAGGGAGCTTGGACTGGAAATGGGCTGATGGTGGGCTAGGGTAGTGCTGGAAATGGGCTGATGGGGGGCTAGGAGAGGAATAGGACTGAAAGCGGGCTGGTGGGGGGGTGTTGGACTGGAAATGGACTGATGGAAAGGGCTAGGACTGGAAATGGACTGATTGGGGAACTTGGACTGGAAATGGGCCGATGGGGTCTAGGATAGGGCTGGAAATGGCTGATGGGGGGCTAGGACTGGAAATGGGCTGATTGGGGGGACTTGGACTGGAAATGGTCTTATGGGTGGCTAGGATAGGGTTGGAAACGGGCTGATGTGGGGGGGCAGGACTTGAATAGGACTGGAAATGGGCTGATTGGGGGGCTTGGACTGGAAAAGGACTGATGGGGTCTAGGATAGGACTGGAAATGGCTGATGGGGGGCTTAGACTGGAAATGGGCTGATGGTGGGCTAGGATAGTGCTGAAAATGGGCTGATGGGTGGCCAAGACTTTAATAGGACTGGAAATGGGTTGATTGGGGAGGCCAGGACTGGACATGAACTGAAGGGGGGGGGCTTGGACTGGAATTGAGCTGAGGGGTCTAGGATAGGACTGGAAAAGGCTGATGGGGGAGGCTAGGACTGGAATGGGCTGATTGGGGGCTTGTACTGGAAATGGGCTGATGGAGGGGCTAGAATAGGTCTGGAAATAGCTTTGAGCCTCCATAGCTCCTTCTGAAGCAAGTCAGGCAGGTGCAGATCTCTTCAAGGGGGCTAGGACTGGAAATGGGCTGATGGAGGGGGCTAGGACTGGAAATGGGCTGATGGAGGGGGCTAGGACTGGAAATGGGCTGACTGGGGGAGCATGGACTGCAAATGAGTTGATGAGGTCTAGGATAGAAATGGAAATGGCTGATAGGGGTCTAGGACTGGAAATGAACTGATGGAGGTGCTAGGATGGGACTAGAAATGGGCTGATGGGGGCTAGGATAGGACTGGAAATGGCTCTTGGGGAGCTAGGACTGGAAATGGGCTGATTGGGGAGCTTGGATTAGAAATGTCTGATGGGGGGCTAAGACTTGAAATGGGCTGATGGGGGGCTAGGGTAGGACTGGAAATGGCTGATGGAAGATGGGACTGTAAATGGGCTGATTGGGGAGGCTAGGACTGAAAATGGGCTCATGGCAGAGCTGTTAGGACTGGAAATGGCTGATGGTGGGCTAGGATTAGAAATGGGCTGATAGGGGGACTAGGATAGGACTTGAAATGGCTGATGGAAGATGGGACTGGAAATGGGCTGACTGGGCAAGGCTAGGACTGAAAATGGGCTCATGGTGGAGCTGATAGGACTGGAAATGGCTGATGGGGGCTAGGATTAAAAATGGGCTGATTAGGGGGCTTGGACTGGAAATAGCTGATGGGGCTAGGACTGGAGATGGCTGATAAGAGGGACTAGGATAGGACTGGAAATGGCTGATGGGGGAGGCTAGCACTGGAAATGGGCTGGGGGCTTGGACTGGAAATGGGTTGATGGGGGCCTAGGATAGGACTGGAAATGGCTGATGGGGGCTAGGATAGAAATGGGCTGATTGGGGGGGGGGCTTGGACTGGAAATAGCTGATGGGGCTAGAACTGGAGATGACTGATAGAATGACTAGAATAGGAATGGAAATGGCTGATGGGTGCTAGGACTAGAAATGGGCTGATGCTGGGGGGATGGGAGAATGAGACTAGAAGAGAGCAGATGCTGGGAGATGCTGGAACTAGAAGGGAACTGATTTGGGGGAGGACTAGAAGAGGATGGAACTGTGGGAGTGAGGATGGAGATGGAATAAGATATGTTGTGTGGGAGGGAAGTAAAATCTACAATTGGCCGGGTATTGGGAGAGTAAGTGGGGATTGAGGATGGAGGGGTGAAATTTGAGTGGATGAAAAAGGAATAAAGAAAGAAATGGAAGGAAGAGCAAAAGGGAAAAAATCAGTATATTAAAGCAGATGTAGAGAGAGAATGGAAAAAACGAATAGAGAAGAAATGACAAATGGAAAACAGACAATGGAGAGTTAGCAGAAGGCACAGAGAAACCAGAAGAAAGTGATTGGAGCAATTGCAACTGAAAAATAAAAAGTCCAAACAAAAAGTAGAAAAATACTTTATTTTGAATTTATTAACTGGAATATGTCAGCTTTGGGAAATGTGCATCGCTCACATGCTTGCTTTTGTTTAATACAAGAGGAAATTAATTTCTAGTTTTATTACTCCAGTGTTGTTGTACATTCTAAGTTTTGTTTTTGGGGTTCCTAGTTTAATTATTGTCTTCATATTTCTAAATTGTAATCCCTTGTTCTATGTTTGGTGATGGTCTGTTTAGCTGTCGGTTGGACTCGGAAATCTTTATATCTGATGCAGGGCCATTTGTTTTTGGTCCAAAACATGACATGCAGTGAGGAGATTCTCTTTTTACTTTTACTGAAGTGCTTTTATCAAGATAAATACAAAAAACGTTTTTAAAGTAATGTTTGAGTAATAAAAATGATTAAAAGGAGAAACCTGCTTTGAGAGGGCGATTTTTCACTCCCTTTCCCGTCTCTCTGGCATTTATGAAAGAAAAAATATAATACTTCTTCGTTCTTATTTGGAGGGCTTTTTTTAATAGTTCTATTGTTTGGCCCATCAAGTTTATTTTGGGTTTCTTTATGGGTTTTAAATGGGCAGGGTTTATAGTACTTCCTAATGTGCCTGGCAGTTGGCCCTGGAGTATAGTAATGTAGAAATCTGGTAGTCTTTCTTTATCCTCACTGCACATGCAAATGGTATTCAGACACTCATTAAGAAGCATGTTTTACTAAAAGTACATGTGCATTTACAATGTTAATGTGCATTAAGTGCAGGAACACCCATTTATTTTCTGTTGGCGCAGTGACACTTAATGCACATTAATATTTAGTAAACTTGCCCCTAAGTCATTACCAGGAGAAAAAAAGAGGCTTGTGAAGGGCTCCTTTGAAAGCCACCTCTAATTTTAGATGGGCAACATATCCATTTTAAAATAAAAGAAAGTAAATTTAAGTAAATGAGGTCCGGTGGATATGCAAATGAGGCTCCTTAATGAGTCTCCACACATGGCTCCGCATCAGCCTTGAGCCGCCCCTGGCATAGTAAGACACATACAAAGCATGTAAAGTGCAGTTAACATGCATGGGCAGCTAAACGAGGTGGGAAAACCAACACTGCATCAACGGATGCACCGCCCAGCAGATGAGGTTGGGTAGCCCCCCCCCCCAAAAAAGACAGAGATTTAGGGGTATGTTTACAAAGTAGCGGGGCCGCGGATCTGATATCACATGGAGGCCGCTACCGCTGCTTTGTAAACATACCCCTTAGTTTTGATTCTCACTCCCGAGGAGCCCAAGGCAGACAAACTACACCAGGCTCAGTGCTACTCCCCTGCTGCCAAACGTGCAGGCACATACATCTGAGGAGCTTTCTTCTAATCTTCGGCAGAGAGCCAAGGCAAGGAGGATGGAGGAGCACTAAGGTTGTGTGAGGCTTGAAGAATTACTTTCCAAACTCCCTTCCAAAACTTCTAGCTGTTCAACTGGTCCTTAGCAATATAAGGATGAGAAGCTGAACCAATTCCCCTCCTCCATATGGCAATACCGGTTTAAGGGCAACTCTAGTGGAGCCCCCAGCACTCTGCTCTAGTGAGAAAGTCACCCCGAGGGTGGTTGTTCACAAATGAAATTAATCTTTCTTAGAGCTTTTTCCCAGATTTCATCAAAGCTGTAAAAGCCTGTATCCATTATCTTCTGGAGACAGAGCAATATTGAAGTAGGCCCCTAGCTGTACTGGCTGTTATAGCAAGATGAGGTTATAAGAAGCTTCTGGAATGTTTCTTGGTCTACACATCTGCTGGTAGGGGGAGTGAACCCACTTGTCTGGACTGGTCTAGGAGGATGATATAGAAACAGCATTCTCCTTCTTCCCCTCACTGCAGTCCAGTATCTCCCGGCTCCCTATCTCTCCATCCCATAGTTCACCATCCCTCTCCTATAGTCTAGTATTTCTTGTCCATCCTTGCAGTAGTTGAGCCCCTCACCCCTCTCTCTTTGTTATCCTTTCCCCCACATCCCGCAGTCCAGTATCTTCCTGTTCCCTCTCTTTTCCTCAGAAGTCCAGCATCCCCCTCACACTCTTAGGGCAGCATCTACCCCTCTCTCTCCCCATCTCTCGCAGTCCAGCATTTTCCCTGCTACCATTTTTCACCATAGCTTCTGACCTTATCCGTCCTGTCATCCAGGATTTTTTTCTGTCTCCTTCCCAATTTCTTGTCACTGTAGTGTTAATCCCATCACGGGTGGAACACCCATAGCTCAGTAAGCAAGCCGACAACTAAAAAAAACACAAGCACAGAGTCTTAGCACCAGCATGTGTTGAGGGCTTGCTGAGTCTCTGCTCACTCCATAACTGTAAGTCTGCATTGGAATGGGCAGAGAGAAGGCAAGCCTTCAGTGGACACTGGAGTTGAAGCCCCATGAACAAAACATCATAAGATATGCCATACTGGGTCAGACCAAGGGGTCCATCAAGCTCAGTATCCTGTTACCAACAGTGACCAATTCAGGTTACAAGTACCTGTCAGGTTCTCAAAAGGTACATAGATTCCATGCTGCTCGTTCAACGGGTAAGCAGCGGATTTCCCCGGTATTCTTTAATAATGGTTTATGGACTTTTCCTCCAGAAACTGTCCAAACCTCTTTTAAATCCAGCTACACAGTAACAGCTTTTATTACACCCTCTGGTAACAAATTCCACAGTGTGATTACGTGTTGAATGAAAAAATATTTTCTCCAATTAGTCTTAAATGTGCTGCATTGTAACTTCATTGCGTGTCCCCTAGTTTTTCTACTTTTTGAAGCGTGTGATAAGGAAGCTTATCATAGCTCAGGAAGGAGCTATAGAAAAGGTGAAGTGACTCTGAACAAGCAACCTGTCAGTTCTGGTAGAAATAAGAAAACAGAATTTTCCCATAAAAGACTACCAGTCCCAGAATGCACCAGGTTTCCAACAGCCATTAGAGGAGCTGAAGTGGGGAAACGTGTGTTCAATCAGGAGGGCTATGAGGTAATCCCTAAGCACTCATCTCAAAGGGCAGGGCCTGATTCAGCACAGCTGCGCTGTGTTAGGGAGGAGCACTCATCTAAGCAGAATAAGAGTAGAGTTTATTCTACAGATGACCATCTTCATGATCACCTTGGATATCCAGAGAATGTCCTCAGTATCCTGAGAATCAGCTTGAGTTTGATCATCAGTTTCATCTGAAGGATCATCAGAAGCAGAAGCCAAACCGGACGGACAGAGAGGGAAAGAGACCCTTTGGAAGAAGGAAGAGAAAAGCCTTTGAGAGGTCTAGAAGAGTCCAAAGCAGTACGTATACTGGGAGGTATTCCAAGGGACAGCATACACCATTGGACTGGGGAAAGCCAGAGGAATGGTGCTGCAGAGCTAGGAATCACCAGAGGCTACCTGTGAGGGAGACGGCTGCACGTGGAAGGGACCCTAAGACCTGTGCCAGAAGGTATGTGAAGAGAGATCCAGTGTCCAGGGATCTGGATTGGAAGGCTGGACATAAGAACTGGACTACATACTGGCCAGGCTATATAGAGAGGAACTGTAGCAGCAATGGAAGCTCAGGTATGAACACTGATCTATGCCCTAGCTATAACCTTGAAAGACAGCAGGGAAACAAGTATTCTCCTGAAAATGCTCCATTGAGAGATTCATCTGTGCCAATCCATGATATTGAACCCATGTTTGTTGAACAAGGGGGAATAATAGCAGATGAGGATCCTGTTTATATGGACTGCTCGCTATCTAAACTCCGTTGATAACTTTCTGTTATAAAGTACAGCAACCATCACAAAGAAATACAAATTTGTTCTTTAATCTACTCAGAAAAGCTCCTGAAGCAGGATTTGACCCACACAGTGGAAGGCAAGCCAGCTAAGGGGTTTCAGCTGGTAACTGCTAGCAATTAAGCCTTACCTAATTGCTTGTGAGCTAGGAGAGAATCACTTCTGTATCTGTGTGGGAAGTAATCAGAAGTTAATCTGAAAAGAACAGTTTGTTTCTTGCTTTGTGGCTTTTCATTTGTTGTTTTCCTGATTTTGACTTTGTTTTTTTCAAGTTAACACTGAAAGCAAGTTACCTGATTTCATGTGCTACCAAGCATATCTGTGTTGGGAGAAATAACCCCATAAATAAATATCTTATTGGCTTTACCCAAGAGCACAACTAAATTATTGTCAGCAGCTGTGTCTGGTGTGAATGAACTACATTGCCCACAATACCTTGCAAATCATATAGACATATGCACTTGCCAAGAGTGTGAAGATTCTCACCCAGGCAGCCATCTGACAAGCGGTAAATAGCCGATCTACATGTACCTGTTCTATTCCATTCATTATTTTATAGACCTATGTCATATCTCTCCTCAGCCATCTCTTTTCCAAGTTGAAAAGCCCTAACCTTTTAAGCCTATCCTCATAGGGATATCCTTCCATCCCCTTTACCATGTGTGTTACTCTTCTCTGTACCTTTTCTAATTCTGCTATATCCTTTTTAAGATATGGTGACCAGAATTGCACACAATATTCAAGGTGTGGTCGCATCATGGAGGGAGAGAGAGGCAATATAATATCCTTGGTTTTATTCTCCATTCCTTTCTTTGATTCCTAGCATTATATTTGCTTTCTTGGCTGCTGCTGCACACTGGGCAGAGGGTTTCAGTGTATTATCCACAATGATGCCTAAATCCTTTTCCAGGGTTGTGGTATTTCCAAGCGTAGCACCTTAGTTGCTACCTTTGGTTCTGAGCTTATTAAATTAACTGTTCTTCGTGCTTATTTTAAGTACAGGGAATCCCTTTTTTGTGGCCAAAAGCTGCAGGTTTTCCCAGATGTGAGCAGGGCTACTCAGGCCCGGCGTAGGCAGTTTTTGCTGTTAAAATCATCTGTTTTGGCTATAGGTGCATGCTTCTACTTAAAATTTCCTTGTAGATGTATAGTTACTCTTGAGGGTCAGTCTTCTGTGTTTACGGATGTGTCCCAACTTAAATTCTTTTTGAATCAGAAAAAGGCAAAGGAAGTAGGCAGTGAGATTTCTGTCTCCCAATAGTGGAGTTTTGTATACTTCTGATTTCCTTATCATGTATTGTATAAATTGGTAGTATGCTCTTCCTTGATGTGGTTTCTTGTTATGTGGTATATACTTTTTCTTGAATATTGTAAACTGTGTGGGTGTTAACTTTATTCTTTATTGTTTGTTGTAATTCAGGAAATTTATAAATAAAAATATTAAAAAAAAAAAAAAAAAACCAGCGGGCCCAGCACAGATTCCTGGGGTAGTCCACTATTCACTTTTCTCCACTGAGAAAATTGGTCATTTAGCCCTACACTCTCTGCTTTTTGTCTTTCAACCAGTTCCTAATTCACAATAGTATTCTGCCTCCTATCCCCAAGAGTCTTTCATGAAGGAATTTGTCAAAGACTTTCTGAAAATCCAGATCTACTATATCAACTGGCTCACCTTTATCTACCTGTTTATTCACACCTTCAAAAAAACATAACAGATTAGTAAGACAAGACTTTCCTTGGCTAAATCCGTGTTGGCTTTCTGCCATTAAACCATGACTACATATTCAGTCATTTTGGTTTTTTTTTTATGGTTTCTACCATTTTGCCCAGTACTGATGCCAGGCTCACTGGTCTGTAGTTCCTGGATCACCCCTAGAGGATCCCTTTTTATTTTAGCTGCCTGCTTATCTGCTGAGCTATGGGTGTTACATTTCTACCTGCCCCTGGCATTGAAGCTGCAGTGCTGCAATTGTGTGGTTTTGGTGGTTGGGGGAGGCCTGACCCAAAAGTGGAGGGTCCTAGGTTCTCAAGATCCCCCCTTGGCTATGCCCCTGAATTGAGTAGTTATGGAATTCTCTATTAATTTAGAAAGAAATTACAGACTGGCAATTGACTGATAATTACTACAAGAGTCAGATGCAGATGCTGACTTCTTAACAATACACATATTTGTATAAATCCAAGCTGACAAACTAAGAAAATCAAACCAAAAGTTGTAATCCAAGGGATAGGGAGCTAATTCACTCCTTTATCTTACAGAAAGCGTAGTTACTCACCTGTAACAGGTGTTCTCCAGGAGCAGCAGGAATCAGTCCTCACTTATGGTTGACGTCGGCGCCGACGGAGCCCTCGCGGAGCAATTTTACCCAGCTTTCAAAGAAAGCCTTTGGGAATTGCAGCGCGCATGCGCGGTCCCCTTCCCGCCCAAGGGTGCCATCTTAGCCAGTCAGATGACATAGCTAAAAAAGACAGCATAAAAATTTGCAAAAAACTAAAGCAGATGATTGCAACTCCACGGGGAGGAGGGAGGGTTGTGAGGACTGATTCCTGCTGCTCCTGGAGAACACCTGTTACAGGTGAGTAACTACGCTTTCTCCAGGACCAAGCAGGAAGTCAGTCCTCACTTATGGGACTCCCAAGCTCAAGGCTACCGGAGACCCTAAGCACAAAAATGAGCTCCCTCTAGCTCAGCAGCACAGAAGGAAAGAATCTTCGCTGAATTATTCCCAACGGTAGCCCACATCCGGGATGGAGGGTAGGAGTTGCTCAGACCTCGAAGAGATTACGGAGGACTGCCTGTCCGAAAGCACTGTCCCTGCGGGACTCCCTCTCGAGACAGTAATGGACCGCAAAAGTCTGGCTCGAAGACCAAGTAGCGGCCCGGCAGATGTCTGCCAGCGGAACAGAGCGGAGGTAAGCCACTGACGTAGCCTTTGCCCCGAACGCAATGAGCCGTGACTCGACCTTCCAAGGAGAGTCCGGCTGCCCCATAAGCCCAAGAGATACAGTCCGCAACCCAGATGGACAGAGTACGCTTGGAGACCGGGAGCCCCAATTTATTGGGGTCAAAAGACACAAAAAGCTGAGCAGCTTTACGGTGCTCCCGCGTATGGTCAAGGTAGAAGTTCAAAGCCCTTCTACAGTCCAGGGTATGGAGGACCGTTTCAGCTCGGCTGGAGTGTGGTCTGGGAAAGAAGGTTGGAAGTACCACCTCCTGATTGATGTGAAAAGGGGAGACCACTTTTGGAAGAAATTTTGGGTGAGTCCGTAGGACTACCCTATTTTTGTAGAACAGAGTGTAAGGGGGATCAGACACGAGGGCCTGCAATTCACTTACGCGTCTAGCGGAAGTGAGGGCTATCAAGAACAGTGTTTTCCAAGAAAGAAAACGGAGAGAACAGGTAGCCATAGGTTCAAAAGGCGGACAGGTGATCCGCTGTTTGTAAAACCACATTCAGGTCCCAGTCAGGCGCTGGCGGGCGCAGAGGTGGTTTAAGTAGAAGGAGACCTCGGAGAAACCTCGCTACGAGAGGGTCATTGGAGAGAGGTCTGCCGTCCACCGGCACATGATGTGCGGAAAGAGCACTGAGGTGAACTTTGACGGAGTTGGACTTAAGTCCCAGATTAGAGAGGTATAGCAAGTACTGCAAGACCACCGACACCGGGCAGGAGAAGGGATCCTGAGACTGTCGGGTACACCAAACGGAAAAACGACGCCATTTAAGGGCGTAGCATTTGCGGGTAGAAGGTCGTCGCGAAGCTAAGACGACCTCCTCCACCTCTGCCGGCAGGAGAAGGGGAGCAAGGACTACCCTCTCAGCAGCCAGGCCATTAGGTTGAGAGACCTGAGGTTGGGGTGTAGCAGAGACCCCTGATCTGAGTGAGGAGATCCGGTTGTAACCCCAGAGGGAATGGATCCTCCACCGCTAATTGCAGCAGGAGCGGAAACCACGGCTGTCTGGGCCAGCGAGGGGCCACCAGGATCATGAAGGCTTTGTCTCGGAGAACCTTGAAAAGAGTCCAAGAGACTAGCGGGATGGGAGGGAAAGCGTACAGAAGGCTCCCCGACCATGAGAGTAGAAAAGCGTCCGCCGCAACCCGAAGGGGGTGTGGCTGACGAGAGCAGAAGCGAGGAAGTTGCCGGTTGTGAGGACTGGCAAAGAGATCCACCGTGGGGAGGCCCCACTTTAGAAAGAGCTTCTGAACTACCAAGGGATCCAGACGCCACTCGTGCGGCTGGAGGATCCTGCTGAGTTTGTCCGCCAGGCAATTCTCTTGGCCTGGGAGATAAACTGCCTTGAGGAGAACGCCGTGACTGACGGCCCAAGAGCAGAGCTTCTGTGCCTCCCGGCAGAGGAGGAAGGAGCCCGTGCCCCCCTGCTTGTTCACGTAGAACATGGCAACTTGATTGTCCGTCTGGACAAGGACGGACTGGTGAGAAGTCAGGTGGGAGAAGGCCTTGAGAGCCAGGCGGATCGCCCTGAGCTCCAGGAAGTTGATCTGCTGAGCAGACTCCCACGTGGTCCAGAGGCCCTGAGTACGTGCCCCTTGGCAATGCGGTCCCCAGCCCAGGAGGGATGCATCTGTTGTCAGCACCCGGGCCGGCTGAGGTGACTGGAAAGGCATGCCGAATATCAGGTTCGGCCGCTGAAGCCACCACCGGAGAGACGAGATCAGCGGCTCGGAGACGCGCACTAGGTCTGCTAGGCCGCCTGTGGCTTGTCGCCACTGCTGGCGGAGACACCATTGAGCAGGCCGCATATTCAGGCGGGCATTGGGGGTCACATGGACGGTGGAAGCCATATGGCCGAGTAGTCTCAGGAAGCGCCTGGCAGAGACCAGGGGCTGGCTGCGAAAACGGTCGGCTAGGTCCATGAGCCGTTGAGCCCTGTCGAGCGGTAGGTACGCTCGTGCCTGAGGAGTGTGCAGCCTTGCGCCGATGAACTCGAGATCCTGTGAGGGGAGCAAAGTGGACTTTGCGAAGTTTATAACAAAGCCCAAGTACTGCAGAAGAGTCACCGTGCGGCGCGTGGCGTTGGTGACCTCCAGAGCGGACGCTGCTCTGATGAGCCAGTCGTCGAGGTACGGAAAGACATAGAGGCCGTGAAGCCGGAGATGGGCCGCCACCACCGCGAGACATTTTGTGAAGACTCGCGGTGCGGAGGACAGGCCAAAGGGTAGTACTCTGTACTGGTAATGATTTCCTGCCACCACAAACCTTAGGTATTGGCGGTGGCTTGGGTGGATGAGGATGTGCGTGTAGGCATCCTTTAGATCCAAGGAGCATAGCCAATCTCCCTGCTGGAGGTAGGGCAGAAGGATTCCAAGGGTAAGCATCTTGAACTTCTCCCGCACGAGGAACTTGTTGAGGTTGCGCAAGTCCAGGATGGGTCTGAGGCCTCCTGTTCTTTTTGGTATTAGAAAATACCTGGAATAAAAGCCTTGACCTTTCAGGTGGTGGGGCACCGGTTCCACCGCCTGTTCCTGTAGAAGACCTGCTAACTCCTGAAGGAGTAATTCCCTGTGCAGAGGGGGTCGTGGAGGTTCTCCCGGAAAATAGGAGGGAGGGACCTGGTGGAAGTGGAGAAGATAGCCTTCTCGCATGACTTGAAGCACCCAGGCATCTGAGGTGATGCTGGACCACCTGTGGGCGAAGTGAACCAGCCGGCCTCCGGTGCTGGGAGGAACCAGCGGGGGGGAGAGGCTATGCTTAAGGAGTCAAAAAACCCCACCCTGCGGAGCAGGGGCTGGTGGTGCAGGCTTGGGGGCTTGCTGCCTACGGGACCCGTTACCCCGTCCCTTGGCCTGCTGGCCCTGTTGGGGAGCTGCAGGGGCCTGATAGTGGGGGTATTGTTTGTAGGCAGCCGCCTTCCTCGGGTAAAAGGACTTCTTTCCCGAGCCCTTCTTTTTCTGGGAAGGGGCGGAGGTCTTCCTAGAAAGCCTAGTCCTGGTGAGAGTCTCCGTCTCAATTTGTGCAGCCTTATCAGCCATGGGCTTGCCAAAGAGGTTTTCGCCTCGGCAAGGGACATCGACCAACTTGTCCTGCACCCAGGGCTCAAGGTCAGACGACTGAAGCCAAGCCTGTCGGCGGGCACCGATGCCGGCTGCGGCCACTCGAGCCGATGCTTCAAAGCCATCATAGGCTGCTCGGGACATGAATTTTGAGCATTCCCGAATGCCAGTGGACAAGGCCAGGAACCTCCGCAAGGGTTCCTCGGACAAACCAGCGGAGAAGCCGGCTAGCTCTTTAGCCAGGTCTCGGAGATACATGCCCATGTATAGCTGGTAGGTCTGGACACGACATGCGAGCATAGAGCCCTGGAACACACTTCTTACCAAGGCCATCCAGGTTACGGGCCTCCCTGCCAGGAGGCACCGAGGAGTGCATCTTCTGGCTCTTAAGACGATGCATGGCCGATTCCACTACCATGGCCCATGGAAGCCAGGGCTCTTGCGGACTCGATAGATAGAATCGACCCGCTTGCTCAGGACCGGCGAGGTGGCCGGACTCTCCCACATGCGGAAGAGTAGTCGTTCCAGCATGGGAGGAACCGGTACAGTAAAGTGTTCCCTGGCGGGAGAGTCATACTGGAGGGCGTCGAGCTCTTCGGCTCGAGGCTCCTCCTCGGGGTCCGCAGGGAAGGCCAAAGCCTTGGCCATATCCCTGACGAAGTCCGAGAACCGGGCATCCTCCGGGGGGGACTGCTTCCGAGGTTCGGACTCAGGTGAGTCCGAGGGGACACACCGAGTCCGAAAAGAATCAGGCGACTCTTCCTCTTCAGACTCCCAGACCGACTCCGACGAGGACTCGGTGGGGTCGGCCCGGGCAGGGCGCGGCACCTGCCGCCCCGACGCCGAGGGAGTCGGCGTCGGCGACCTCGGTCCCGAACGGGAGGCCGAGGGTGACCTCGACCGAGGATCGACTCGAGTTCGCATCGACTCGAGGATCGGCTCCGTCTCCGGGGTCGACTTAGACGTCGACGTCCCGGCGGTCGGGGCAGCGGCGCCAGCGAAGCCAGCGAGCAGTGCCCGCTGCTGGTCCATGAAGGCAGACAGTCTGCTCTCCAAGGCCGTCAACCTGAGTCCGAGCTCAGGTGACCCAGCAGCCCCCGACTCGGGCCCCGACGGCGTCGGGCCCGACGTCGGCTGTCGCGGAGGCGAGTCCAGAAGGACCACAGGACTTACCCGAGCAGGCAGCTCCGACTCCAGGCGAGGGCGCTTCGTGAGGTGCTCCTTCTCCAAGGACCCGGGGCGGCTATCGGGGCTATGCGACCTGGCCCTCGCGGAGCCAGGAGCGTCCACCGACGCCGCCCTCGCGGGTTTCACCTTCCGTCGATGGTCCCCGGAGGGAGAACCCCTGTCGGAGGAACTCCGGCGACGGTCCGAGCTGGAACCCCTGGACGCGGAGGCCTCCGACGAGGTCCGGGTACGGCTGGGGTCAGCGAAGATTCTATCCCGCTGATGCCGCCGACTTCTCAACGCTTTGGAGGAAAGTTTGCCACAAGGCCCACAGATCATTTCTTCATGATCCGGGCCCAGGCAGCGGAGGCAATTGTCGTGTGTGTCAGTTAGTGACATATTTCGGTCACACTGACCACACCGCTTGAAACCACTGGCAGCCATCGGGGGAAAAAGGGCCCCGGCGAGGTCAAAGGACCGGGCTGCCAGGGAAAAACCGAAACGAAAACTGACTAAGTCAGAAAAACCGAAAAAGAAGAAGAGGACTCGTGACCGGCGTCGCGAGTCCGGGCGGGAAAAAGACCGGCGTCGAACCGAAGGAAAAAAGAGTAATTATGAAGAAAAATCAACTTTTTCGCGGGGACACGACGGGTACGTCTGTAGGGCTCCGCGGAAAAAAGAAGACTGGCTAAGATGGCACCCTTGGGCGGGAAGGGGACCGCGCATGCGCGCTGCAATTCCCAAAGGCTTTCTTTGAAAGCTGGGGAAAATTGCTCCGCGAGGGCTCCGTCGGCGCCGACGTCACCCATAAGTGAGGACTGACTTCCTGCTTGGTCCTGGAGAATCTAGCCATCATCATATGTTGACTCTCTTAGAGTCGTTTTGGAGAGTATGAGGTATGTTTACTAAACAGCGCTAACGTTGCAGTGGTGACGTTATCGCACGATAAGTAACGTTATCGCGTGATTTACCACGCGATAACATCTCCGGCGGCATTAAGACACACAGAGCGTGGAGTAAGTCGTTCCAGAGGGCAGAGGAAAGGGGTCAATGGGCGGAGAGTGGGTGGGGAGAGGCTCCAGGCACACTAACGCTGTGAAATCAGGGTCTGAAAATTAACGTCAGTGAAAACCTCACGTTAGAGGCACATTTGCAGGAGAGAGAAACCATTTCAGTCAGCAATGTACAGCAAAGGCAGAGAAAACAAGAAAGGTGATAGTAGTAATACATGTGCAGCAACAGCATAGTGCCCAAGTATGAAAGGGCACTATGGTGAGGCTACAAATGGGGTACAGGGGGCTGCAGGCGGGACATGCAATGGGGCAGCTTGGGCACTGGGTAGACTAGGCAGATGCCTAGGTGACACATAGGAATGTAGAAACAGAAAACTAGCAAGACAGCACCTGACCAAGGGCAAACATGTCCACGAGTGTGTGTCCCACAGTGCCACAATGGACATTACCCAGCAAGTACCCGAAAGGGCACATAACTAGATATTAGGGGAAAGCCGACAGTCGCCCAAGAGCGGATGGTTCGGAAGAATGTATCCTACCAAAAGCAGAGAGGTTCCACAAAAGAGTAAAGTAGCCCAAATGCCCTCAAGTATGGAACAGACAGAGCTTAAAGATCCCAATTTACCCATGTCTAACAATAGCCAAATTAACATGAATAAAATACATTCTCTAAAATGCTTGTATGCAAATGCTAGAAGTCTAAAGAATAAGATGGGAGAGTTAGAATATATAGCACTAAATGAAAGGTTAGATATGATTGGAATATCAGAGACATGGTGGAAGGAGGACAACCAGTGGGACACTGTGATACCTGGCTACAAACTATATCGTAATGATAGAGCTGATCAAATTGGTGGAGGGGTTGCGCTCTATGTTAGAGACTACCTGTCACACACTGGCACTGATGGGGGCCTGCTGCACAGCCTATCTCAGCCAAGCCAGATGTGGTGGACCTGGTGCTGGGCGCCCCACCTCACCCTCAGGGTGAGCACAGGAACCGCACAATCTCACGGTCTGTAGATACTCTGTGCCAGTAACACACATGGTCAGTTCCCCCGACCAGGCCGAGGTGCTGTGGAGATGCATACCCCATCTTGTGATCAGATGTAGACTGCTGATCTGCATGTGCAGTGCATCATGGGTATGGGTGGGTTTACCCTATCCTGGTGATCACAGCAGACAGTTTGTGCGGTGACCTGCAGTCTTTCTGTAGCCAGCCAGTGCTGTGTTTGAAGCTATAGAGATGTAGCCCACTGGTTATTACAATGACTGGGGAGGCAGAGGTCATGAGCTCAATCCCACAGTGGTGTTATCTAATAAGTTAACATTGTAAACACTGTAAAATCGCCAAACCCGGTGGAATGGTAATTGCATTCAGCATTATGTTAAAGAGGTGATCTACAGTACTGAGACTGAACATGAGATTGTAACATTAATAACTGATTACATGCTTATAATTTTTACAGATCAGGTTTATAAAAGGAATGCAATACGATGTATGAATTTAAGATCCCCTGAAGAAACGCTTCACAAGTGAAATGCGATGGCGCTGAAGTTTGGCGTTGGGAATATCTGCAGGATTCATAAGATAAGCATTACCTTTAAGCCTTTATATTAGGACCAGCATTGGTTAAGCTGGCAGGCAAAATCTTTAAATTGTTTTCAAGAATTTCCACATGGGAATATCTGCAGAAGTTATGAGACCAGCATTACCTTTAAAATAAGACCGGCAGGACTCAAACAACGTATGAGACAAGCATTAACTTTAGAAAAGCAACGTATGAGACAAGTATTATTTTTTTAATAAGATTTTAGAACAAGATCAGCAGGATTAAAGCAACGTATCAGGGTCATTGATGCAACATCGGGCATGAATTCTAAACAATAAATGTAACGTTTAGATAACTGCCTGTTCTAGTCTGAGACCCAGTTGCTATATCCGAGTAATACCCGGTTAAAGTGATTGTGATATATACAAATAAAGAAAAAAAGTTACAATTTCAAAGTTGAGTAGTAGAGCTGATACACTGTGGTTACTTTCTAGTTTCTGAAGCTCTGAGAAGTGACGACATATAGTTTTGTTGTGCACTAGCGATGGACAGCCTGCAGCATTCATAACACAGACACCATGCAAGGCACACCACTCCCTGTGCCCACACAACCACACACCATGCCCCCTGTGAATATCACTCCAACTGGCTGCATCCTCTCTGCCTTCCGGGTTGGTAGGACCCACACCTGCACATATGTCCCCCACCACAGAGCTGCTCATACCCCCTGGAACAGCACTCACACAGTCTGCAGCCCTGAGGGCCACCCAGTCACATCCTGACCCATCGAATGACCCCCTTGAACTGCCGGACCCCTACCCTCATGCACCCTCTGGCCCCTTCCTTTTCCATATCCCTGACATGTCAGGACCAGCCAACGGTGATAAGATGTCGCCCCTGTACTATATGAGACAACAGGTGTTTGGTGCAAACACCTGCCCATGGGTAGGGTGTCCAGGCAATCCATGTGAATGGGGACAGACATATGTGTGGTATGCTGATGTGTGCATCCCTCCCTGCTCCCAAGGTGACTGTGGATACCCCTTGAGGACATTGCTGCTCACACCACTGTGATATATGCAAACCCCTCAGGAGGAGTGCTACAATGCTGCACAACAAAGGACCAGGGTTGTGGTGGAACATGTCATAGGGATCCTGAAAATCAGATTCTGATTCCTGGACTGGAGTGGGGGTGAGCTGCTATACAGCCCAGAGAGCGTCTGCACAATATTCACAGCATGCTGTATACTACACAATCTGGCACAGCTGTGTAGAATCCCCGGCCCTGAACCAGAGGTGGCAGGCAATGATGATAACGCAGAGGCAGATGATGTGGGCTGGCAGAGATGAGGACCCAACAGCAGATGGCTCTTGTACCTGACACATGGAAAAGACTCATTAGGGAGTCATTATAGCTAGAAAGTACACACACTAAGCAGGGCCATGTCTGATGATGTGCTGGCTGCATCATCCCCCTCACCAGTGGGGTGGCCCTCCTCAGGCTACTCACAGCCATCTGGCTGTGTCAATAGGCTAGCCCTCTGCCCTCCCCCTGTCCCCTCAGTACCACCATCAGATGGAGAAATGACCCTGAAGTTGTGACCTGGTAGACCACCATCTCCTGCAGAAGATGCAGCTGTGCATCCTGTTGTTGCTGCACTCTCCCATGGTGCTCATGCATTGCCTGATGTGCATCCTCCAGCTCCTGGTGTATGCCCTGCATCTTCCCATGAATGGTGTGGAGCTCAGATAGGATCCTCTTGGTATGTTCCAGCATGTGTGACCCCTCCCAAAGCAATTTCTGGTCAATATCATCCAGACCACTGTCAGATGCCTCCTCCGGGATAGGGAATGCTAGGTCCACTGTAGGCTGCTCCTCTGTTACTGCACTCACTGCCCCGGTGCCCCCCTGGCTTGTACTACAACCAGGACTGCCATGATCAGCACCATTGGCAGGTGGTATTTCACCAGCAGCTTGGGATTCCACTGGCTGGGATGGTCCAGCCACTGCCTAGTCTGTGGGAGGGCAGAAGAGACAGAGATCAGTGCCAGCATGAGTGTCAGGTGTCACAGTGGGGGCGGTTGGATAGCTGCAGTGGCAGTGTGACAGCGTGTTAAGAGCAGCAGGTGGGTACACATAGCACCACTGAGTGCCTACATCATATGTGTTGCGATAGCTACTCACCCTCCTGTGTGGCAGGTGCAGAGCTATCATAGCCAGTCACCCCAGTGATGGTGACCTCATCTATGAACTGGAGGATCTGATCCTCAAGGGGGAAGAGCTTGTGCTAGCAGTCCAGGGCCAGCCTATTGTTCACTGACCTCTTCTCCTTGGCTGTTTGCCGCACCACCCACCATTTTTTCTTGAGGTCCTTTATGTCCCTGTTGTGATGGTGCACCACATTCACCTTCTTCGCAATGTTCTGCCATGCCCTCTGTTGGTCCCAAAGAAGGTGGCATGGTGCCTCAGGATGAGCTCCACGGCCATGGAGGTCTCCGAGGGGCTGAAATTCACCTTTCTGGCATGCTTGTGCTTCTCCCACCCTGCATGCAACATGCTGTTGGTCATGGACTGGCGTGGTGGTGAGTTGAACACAAATTTGAACTCAGTGGGTATGATGCTGAGGCCAGTCACGCCCCATCAAAGCCCTTGTGAGCTACCCGTGTATGACCTTACACACAGAACATATGAATATGTGTGTCAGCACTCAGCACTGGAAGTCGTCATACCTGTACAGTGGCATATTTGGGGATTTCAAAAACAATACATGTTTATGATAGTGCGGTGGACATATACAGGTAAGTACAATCTCTCTCTACATGGGTAGGTCTCTGATCCCCATATCATGTTAAATTGTCCATTGTTGGTGGATCCACATTCCCGGCACATCTAGACCTGCAGGCATGGGTCAGTCACCCGCCCCAGGGGACTGTGGCATCCTGCATAACCAGGGGCAGCGTGCATGTTGCTGTGGATGGAGCCCCCTACAGAGCCAGATGGGTGCATGACTATGTCAGACCCATAGTTGACAGCCATGCTCCCCTACTGTGACAGCAGGGCAGCACACACATCACTGCAGGGTCCGAGGTGAATGTCACCTCCACTGTTTGTCCTCTCCAGCGCTGTGGTGGGAACATGCATTATCATGATGCCTGGATCAGCTGTCATCAGCCTACGCCACCAATGCCAGCACTGCGCTGTATGGGGCTGGTGACCAGCTGGACGGTACCGACCTGGTGGCCAGGCAACTTGCACCAAACGCACAACAGCAACTCCACCATACATTGTCTGTGTCCCCTCTGTGCACTTCCCTCCTGTCACAGCTAGCACAGACATGCCCCTCACTGATTGGGTGGCCATGTCAGCCACCGGCACACACCCCTGCCTACCTGGCCTTGGGTTGGCGCACCTTGGCTCCCCAGGGCAGCCACAGCTATTGTGCATAAGCCCTCTACAATAGCCTGAGTGGGCAGGCGCATCTCCTGGTGGAGGAGCTGCAAATCTGCAACCAGGCTGTCCTGTGCTGCAGGCAGGTTCTGTGGCCCATTGGTGGCAATGACTGGGCCTGATTCAGGTCCCACAGGGCATGGACCTGGGATCATGGTGCCTGAGCTGGGCACCTTGTTTGATCTTGTTACCCTTGTAATTGCAGTGGTACCAACTCCTCCAGGGTTTGGCTGCACCACTCTCATGTGGGCTGCATGTGTGGGCATGCCACTGTGGGGGGTTGATGGCACTGCAGACACCTGCAGCCCCTCCTGAGGCTCCTCCTTTATGCACTGGGGTAGCCGGTAGGTGGCCACCACCTCCTTCCCTGGCCACACAGGGTACTGGTGGTGCAGCCTGGTCTCCTTCCCCACAGCCTCAACTGACATTGGGGAATCTTTGGACTCTGCCAGATTCCGAGGATGCACACTCCTCCCCTTCCCTACCTCCCAAACCTCCTCATCCTTGGACACCTCCTCATCCTCCTCCTCCCTCCCACTCAGCCAATTCTGCCATCTACCTTTCTGTGCCCCCTCATCACACTTACCCTTCTTTCCCTCCTCCTCCTCCACTCCCTCCCCCGCCTCTCCCTCCTCCTCCCCCCTCCCCCCTCCCCCCTCTCTCTCCTCCTCCTCCTCCTCCAGCTCTGACTCCATTCCCTCCTCCCCCTCTGCTTCCTCCTCTGCCCCCATGTCCTCCTCTGTTGCCATCTTCTCCTCCTCATCTTCCCACGCCATCAAGGTGCTGGAGGTGCTGTTGCGGCCACATGCAGCTGCCTGGGTGGGTGTGCCATGTTCTGGCCTCCTCCACCGATACGGCTTGTGGGTGCTCTGGACTGGCAGCTGTGGGGAGAGGGATGTTGTTCTTTTTGAGTGGTTTTTTTTTAATATTTGGATTTTCTACACTCTAATAGTGACCATTTTCTTTTTTGAAACACAACGTGGGGAGAGGGAGGGCATGTGGTTACACGGCTGTCACCACAGACCACAAGGACATGGGGTGCTGTGGTCACATGGCGGTCCCTCCACATATGCATAGACACAGACACACACAGCACCCCCATGGCCTGCTCACTGACAGGCCCCCACAGTCACTGACCCATCCTCTGCACAGTACCCATCAGCTCTCTTGGATGGGGGGTTTCCACCCAGCGCATCACGTACCTGCCTTTGCTGCAACCTGCTCACATAGGTATTGTAACGTCTGGGGTTTCTGCTGCTGCATGGTCCGAACCAGCACTTCAATGCCACCAGTGTGCACCAGACACCAAATTCACTATGGGATGGAGGACACAGACAACATTAGTCCACATGTTTTGGCCCCAAATACCCCAGCTGTCATGTACAGTGGGAACAGATGCCATACCAGCCACACACTGTGCAGCTGCACATATTGTAGTGCTTGGGTGAGTGCATATAGGGCTGCCATCAGTGTCAGGTGGACCACCCCTCACATGCATGGTGTCTGTTTTGAACCTCATATGGGCAGTTGCAGCAGGCCATGGCACACGGCTGCATCTTCATGTTCATCATCCACATGACATGCACTGCTGTAGGCGGGCATATCCCTATCACCCTGTCCCCCTGCTGTGGTGCGAAGAACATACCATTGCCTTTGTTGCCCATCTACCAGATGGGGGCACTGTCACTACAACCCAATTTGGGTGTTCAGTTATACTGTTCTGGGCTGCCAGGGATGGCAGTATGTGTCCTTTGCAAGGCCGGCCTGCCACACTATCCTGCCCCTGTGCAGGGTCCCCTGCCTGTGCCTTGTCCAAACATCTCTGCATGCCTGTACATTCCCACTGCTGGCTGTCAGTGTGTTGGCTGTGGCTTGCACCTCTGCCCTCCCCCTTTCCTGTACCCACTTGTCCCTGCAGCTCCTATTGGCTACTCACCTCCACAGATGGAGCTGTATACCCCTCCATATGGATGTTGAGAGGCGCAGTTTGGCCCTTCTGTTACCCCTGGGGTACAGCACCCCCTCATATTTCAGGACTATCCTGGCCAGGGCTTTTACCTCATTGGGGATAAAATTCTCCGCCCTCCAGGCAGCCATTCTGTTGATATTTATCAGTCAAGCCAGAGGGGACTCCTGTGCTAGCAGGGCAGGTTTTGTCTCTACCCATGTAGGGTGATATGTATCCCCTGCATCCACATGGGTATTCACGGATGCCGGCATCCCATTTCCTTGACAATGTAGTGGTGTGGCGATGGTGACTTCCCTTTTCAGTGCACTGCATAGGTATATGCATCACCTCTGGGTAGATGTGCGCCCATGGTACCTCTCCATTTGGCACCTTGCACAGGTAGTTGTCTTTGTATGGGTGGCTGTGCACAGGACACCAAGCTTCCCTTGGGCGGCATTGCCTGGGTTTCATCTGCCTCCACTACATGGTTAGGCTGATTATCCTCTACCATGTGCTGTGCATTTAGATCCATTTACCCACCTGGTGTGATGGGGGAGCTTGCGCACATTTTCCATACTTGCACGGCTGACTGCCGCCTTTCTTGTGATTTGTGACCTTTGGCTGAACGGGTAACTTTAGCCGCATTGTGTCTCCTTGGGTACCTCATGCAGTATAGGGCCCTTAAATACATATAGGGGATCAATGAACAACCAAAACATTTTCAAGCTGTAGAAACTAGAGCATACGATGAAGCTGCAAGGCAGTAACATTAAAAGCAACATTAGGAAATGTTTTTTCACTGAAAGGGTGGTGGATGCTTGGAATGCCCTCCCAATGGAGGTTGTGGGGGCAAACACAGTGATGGGACAGGCACAGTGGATCCCTTTATAGCAAGTGGATGACATCAAAGCAAACTTAAATATCTTATATACTTCAATAAATAGAGGGGGGCTGACCTACATGCAAGGCAGGTACATTCCTAAACAAAGGCATAGAGGGGCGTGACCTGCAATTACAACCACTCTAGACACCTGACTGGGCAGACTAGATAGACCATACAAGTCTTTATCTGCTGTCATATACTATGTTACTGTGTTAATGGCGAAACATTACTAAACTTCTCCCAAGCATATGTATCTGAAACTTTATCAAGACCAAATTATCCTAAGACGTTTCCTCAAAATGTCCATGCAACCTCCTCTTTAAAATAGGAGTTCTGAGGTCCTTAATATTATCTGCAAAATATTAAGCTAACAAAATTACCTTTATCTCCAGGTAAGAGGTATCAGTTAAATAAGCAATCTCTAGCTACGTGAAACAACTCAGTAGTCTCATTCTTGGCCTTTGTGATCTGATTCTCATAATATGATTTCTTTGCCAAAATGAATTAAAGCATATACAATTTAAAGTTACATTTGCACTATTTTTTTATTAAATTTTAGCTGCCAAACTTCAGACCATTTCTCAAACTTTGTTAGATACCTTCTCATGTTTTCCATGTTTCAGATTTTTGATATCATCGACAAAAAAGCAAATTTTCCCCAATAGCTCTTCCGTAGTATTCCTTACAAAAATATGGACATAGAAACATAGAAACATGATGACAGAAAAAGACCACATGGCCTATCTAGTCTGTCCTTCCATAACAACTACAACAGTCCACTTTTTACCTTTCGAGATCCTCTGTGTTGGTCCCATGCTTTTTTGAATTCAGTTACTGTCCTCATCTCTACCACCTCCACTGGGAGACTATTCCATGGATCCACTACTCTTTCTATAAAGAAATATTTCCGCATATCACTCCTGAATCTATCTCCCTTCACCCTCATCCCATGTCCCCTCGTAGCAGAACTTGCTTTCAATTGAAAGAGGCTCTCTCCCTGAACATTTATGCCACAGAGCTATTTAAACATCTCAATCATATCACCTCTATCCCGCCTTTCCTCTAAGATGTACATATTAAGATCCTTAAGTCTGTCCTCATATGCTTTATAATGAAGCCCATTAATCATTTTAGTAGCAACCCTCTGCACCGACTCCATCCTGTTCACATCCTTTTTAAGGTGCAGTCTCCAGAATTGCACACCATACTCCAAATGAGGTCGCACCAAAGACTTATACAGAGGCATTATCACCTCCTTTTTTCTGCTAGCCATTCCTCTCCGTATGCACCCAAGCATCCTTCTAGCTTTTGCCGTCACCTTTTCTACCTGTTTAGCTACTTTAAGATCATCAGACACAACCACGCCTAGGTCCCGCTCTTCTTTAGTGGACAAAAGTACTTCACCTCCTATACTGTATTGCTCCCTTGGATTGCTGCAGCCCAAATGCATGACCTTACATTTTTTAACATTAAATCCCAGCTGCCAAATTCTAGACCATTCTTCAAGCTTAGCTAGATCCCTCCTCATGTTATCTACCCCTTCCTGGGTGTCTACTCTATTGCAGATTTTGGTATCATCTGCAAAGAGGCAAACCTTACCTGAAAGCCCTTCCGCTATATCACTAACAAAGATGTTAAAAAGAATCGGACCAAGGACAGATCCCTGGGGCACACCACTGATAACATCCTTCTCCTCAGAGTGAGCTCCATTTACTTGTACTCTTTGTCGCCTCCCACCCAACCAATTTCTAACCCATGCAGTAACTTTAGGGTCCATCCCTAGGGTGCTCAGTTTGTTTATAAGTCGCCTGTGAGGAACAGTGTCAAAGGCTTTACTGAAATCTAAATACACCACATCTAGAGCTCTCCCTCAGTCCAACTCCCTGGTCACCCAGTCAAAGAAATCAATCAGATTTGTCTGACAAGACCTGCCTCTGGTAAATCCATGCTGCCTCGGATCCTGTAATCTGCTGGACTCCAGAAACCTCACTATTTTCTCTTTCAGCAGCGTTTCCAATAATTTACTCACCACCGAAGTTAAACTAACCGGCCTGTAGTTTTCAACCACATCCTTACTTCCGCTTTTGTGTAAAGGCACCACATGAACCTCTCTCCAGTCCTTTGGCACCACTCCCGACTCCAACGAGGCATTGAAAAGGTCAGTCAGTGGAGTTGCTAGAACGTCCCCAAGTTCCCTCAGTATTCTAGGGTGTATCCCATCTGGTCCCATCGCTTTATCTACTTTAAGTTGAGCTAGTTTCTCACGAACACAGTCTTCTGAAAATTGTTCAAGATGTCCCTCGCTTCTGTTCTTATTTGTGGGTGTTTTCTGAGGTCCTGCTTCTGGTTCTTCATCTGTGAACACAGAACAAAAATATTTGTTAAGCAATTCCGCTTTATCCTTATCAGCTTCTACATATTCCCCCCCCCCCCCCCTGCACCCTTGAGCCTGACAATACCACTTTTGCCCTTCCTCTTCTCACTAATATATCTGAAAAATGTCTTATCCCCCCATTTTATTGCATTGGCTATTTCCTCCTCCTTTTGGATCTTTGCCTTCTTGACTACTTTGCTAGCTTCTCTAAGTTTTTCCAAATACAGGTGCCTGTCTTCCTCTCTCTGTGATCTCTTGTATTTCATGAAGGCCTCCCTCTTTTTCTTCACTTTTTCAGCTACTTCCTTCTAAAACCATAGCGGTCTCCTGTTCCTTTTGCCTTTATTTACCATTTTAAGAAAAAGGTGATTGCCCTTAAAATACCCCCTTTCAGTTTTGCCCACTGTTTTTCTACATCCCCCAGCTGTTCCCATCCCACTAACGACTCCGTGAGGTATTGGCCCATCTTCGCAAAGTTAGTCTTCCTAAAGTCTAAGATCCTCACCTTGGAATGGATTCTAACAGCCCTAGTCCTAATACTGAACCACACCATCTGGTGGTCACTGGATGCAAAATGATCTCCCACTACAACATCAGAAACACTTTCACCATTGGTAAGCACCAAGTCCAGTATGGCCCCTTCACGTGTGGGGTCTGTTACCAATTGCCTGAATAGTTCTCCCTGTAGAGAATCCAGGATCTCCTTATTTCTAGATGATACTGCAGCAGGAATGTGCCAATCAACATCTGGCATATTGAAATCCCCTATCAGTAGCACTTCCCCTTTCCTAGCAATGCTGCGTATGTCTTCAATTAACTCTCTGTCCACCTTTTCCTCTTGTGAGGGAGTCTGTATATCACACCAATGCAAATAGATTTCTCTTTCCCTCTTTCTAGTTTAACCCACAATGCCTCCTCTCTCCCTTTTAAGCTCTGTAATTCCAAAGCTTTAATAGTAGTTTTTACATATAGTGCCACTCCTCCTCCCCTTCTTCCTACCCTGTCCTTTCTGAATAAAGTATAGCCAGGTATAGTTACATCCCAGTCATGGTTTTCTGTGAACCATGTTTCTGTAACTGCCACTAAATCCAAGTCAGCCACTCCCACCAAAGCTTCAACTTCAGGGATCTTATTTCCCATGCTACGGGCATTAATACACACTGCTTTCCATATGTTCCCCCTGTTACCCATTTCCATAAAGGTATTTAATGAACACTAAACTTTGACCATTTCAATGATTGTTCTTTCAAGCACTCTAATGCTGTGTGAATCAGTGAAACTACTTCCTACTTTAATGCATTCTGACTTGCATTTTTTAGACAATAGATTATGAAAGATGTACAACAGTGAGAGAACTTTTTCAAGGCACTGTGGTTCAGATGAGCGACGCTCTAGGCGATCTAAAGCATTTAGATTTTCAACAGATCTGTCACTACAAAAAATCATCTCTGGAATGATTCCTTCAGTACAGTCTTCTGTGGTTCATTCATCTAAAAAGAACAACCCAACTATTCACTACAGGCGTAATTTTGTAAGGAGAGACCTAGTTTTAGGCACTAAAATATGTAAATGTCAGTATATAATACCAAGTAGTCTAAAAGTACAGGCATTATTTACATAGCGCATACTTTCGCTGCGAGCACGCACATGGGCAGAGGTTTGGCAGCGCATACACAGTAAGAGCACATATGCACACCGACTATAGAATACAATAATTTACAACCATAGTTGCAAAACTTAGGCATGAAAATTTACATCAAGTCAAGGGATCATGCTTTACTTTCAAGACGCGCTCTCTGCCACTAACGCTAGTTTTTATAAAAACAAGTAAGCATGTACGCAACGTTATAAAGGAGGCGTAAAATAGGTGCAGAAAAACACTCACTAACTATGCTTGGCTTTGTAAAATTACCAGCCGCATACCCGGGCTTTAATTTTAAAAAGAATTTGAGTAACAAATGAAAATCGGAATCACCTAATTCTCAAGAAAAAGCATCCACGTTTATTTCATTAGGCATGGTGCATCACTTTGGTTCTTCTGGTCATATACCAAAAGTAAGATTAGGCTTTTGTTTTAAAATGGCAGGCCCCACCGTGAACATTAAAATAAATCTTGAAACAACTATATTTCACTTGTTTTCTTAGGAGTCAGTTTTATCACCCTGAACATGGACAGGATCATAATCGCAGTTATTATTAAGTCCCCTGATTCTGGACTATTGGCAGATGGCAGAGTAGGGAAAAGAGAAACCAAGAGCCAGGTAAACCTAGGGAAAATGTAATAAAATACAAAACCATCTGGATGTAATCCCAGTGAGATGCAGTGTTTGTATTTAGATTAAAGCTTTTGTACAGCTGATCTGACAGGTCAGGACGAGCAGTGCCAATTTGTATCCTGTTCTTTCTGGCAGGATGCAGTAAGGATTGCAGAGCACTTTCATAAAACCACTACAAACGTCATCTGTAAAATATGTTGACTTATTGACAGGGCTGGCCCAACCATAAGGCATGGCTAGGCAGTTGCCTAGCACAGTAGCTTCTGCAGGGGGCAACAAAGAGCAGCAGCAGCCAAAGCAAAACAGATCCTGACAGCTCTCACCACCAATTCAAAGAGCCATCATGTTCTTTTACCTGCAGGAAGGGCAAGCATATACATACAAACAAAGCAAAGTCTAATATTTAAAAGTATGATTTGAAATTATTTGTTTTTACAGGATTGTTGAAAGGGTGGTGTTTATATCAGCATGATTGTTGAGTTTAATTATCAAGATCTCATGGTGAGATATAAGTCTGAAGGTTTCCCTAGGGCGCCCATTACCTTGCACCAGTCCTGGGGCAGGCCTGCTTATGGCGTACTGTAGAAATACTAGTCCAGTAATCTTCATATTCAGTTCAAGGTATACTTCAATATGCTTACAATATTTATAAGAATTTTTATAGGAAGATGTTTTTTTTTAATTAGAAAAGCCCTAAACTGAGGCTTATAATTAATCTATAACAATAAAATATTTTGAATTTTTACACTTCATTTCTTGTACTGAGAAAGCATTCGTTGTGCTTTTTTGCATGCATACTATAAAGATGCAGATAACCCTGTTCAGGTGTGGAGGAGTAGTAGTGGTTAGGGCAACAGCCCCATACCCAAGAAATAAGGGTTCAATTCCCCCTCCTTGTGACATTTGGCATCATGTTATCCTCCATTCCCTTGGAAAAAAAAGGTCAAGAGATCTACTTCTGATCCTACCTTGCCAAGAAAACATAGGTGCTCTGGGTTGCCAGAAGTCAACATTAACTTGATGGCACTTAAAAAAATAAAAATCTTTGGAGACTTCCGGTGGGACTATGAGCTGATCGGACGTGTGCAGATCGGCTCCGGGCACTATTCCCCTGCAAAGCGGCAAAACTTAACATAAATCAGCGATTTAAATCCCCCTGTTGAACGGCGGTTTAGCACAATTAGTGTTGGAAAAGTGGTTGGAACATTTGGTGTGCAAGAAAACCTCCGATGGCTACTAAAGTTACTCGAAGGGAGAAGACCCGAGGCCCGGACACTAAGATGGCGGAAGGGGCACCCAAAAGTCCAGGATCGGACAATGAGCAGAATATGGTGAGAGATGTGAGTGCCGCGGTAGTGAGGGCCCTAGATGACCACTTTCGCGATCTGGGAGATCAGCTGCACACCGTAGCCCAGAACATCGCTGAGTTCACGGGCAGAATGGAACAGGCTGAAACGCGAATATCCGACCTCGAGGATGCCCAACAATCCTTGACTGCCAAAGTGCAAACTCTGGAGGCCCTAGTGAAGCAGCAGGGGGACAAATTGGATGACATTGAAAATCGGGGGCGACGAAAAAACCTCAGATTCATTGGAGTCCCTGAGAATATTGCGGATAATGCTCTTGCTGAGTACCTGCGCGTTTGGATACGCGGGATCCTCCCGAGCGGGCCAGAGAACTCTATCCATCTGGAGCGCGTGCACAGGCTGGGCCCCCGGCGGGAACAGGAGAGGCGGCCTCGAGCGGTGCTAGCACGCTTCCTCGACTACCGACAAAAGGAGGAGGTGCTGCGAGCGGCCCGCAGTCATCGGAGGCAAGCCGGAGAAACGGAACCGCTTTTAGTTTTCCAGGATTATTCTGTGCTGGTGAGCCAGCAGAGACGTGCCTTCTCTGCGGTCTGCTCGCAAATGGTGAGCAAGGGGGTCCGCTTCTCTCTACTTTACCCAGCAAAGCTCAGGGTGGAACACCAAGGACGCACTCGCTACATGAGGTCCCCTGAGGAGGCTCGTACCTATCTAGAACAGCTCACGGAGTCGGAGGCAACCTCCCCCTGAGCGTAGAAGAGTGGATTTCTGGACGCTTACTGGCCTCGGAGTGCGGATTCGCTTTATCGGGAGAACTTCGACTTCGAATGCAGGAGATCCTGTAATTGTTGCACTGTGCTTGCCACAATGTAACCCTGGGTTATAGTGCCTGGACGGTGGCTGGGAATATGTAGCGGGAGGGTTAAGACCAGGGACAATGGAAACTGTGTGGTTGTTGCAATGTGATTGTTACAATGTATTCCTGTGCTAGGGTGTTCTGGCAGCTTATTCTCTTCTGTGTTTCTACTCTTGGGTCTCTCATTTCTCTTCCCCTCCTTCAATTTTATTTTATTTTATCTTATATATTTCTTTTTGGGTTCTTCTTTTTTCTCTTCTTCTGTCCTTCCTGGACGTGGGAATATCGGATCCCTGTAGGCCCAGGCCCCAAAATTATTTTTCATCTGATGGCTCCCCCTCCCCCCCCCGGAGGGGTTAGTGCGCGTAGGGTGGACCCCAGGGGGGGTTGAGGGTTGGGGATGGGCTGCCCGGGGAGCCAACAGGGTAAAGCCGAATGGCGACGAGGCCTATGTCCGGGGGGTTTGAGGGAGGTGGATGTAGAGACCCCAACGCCCGCGGCTTCGCACCCCTTTCATTCGCGAACCCGGCGTGACCGGAGCACTGGGTGTGTCACCAATCTTCGGCAGCTATTTAGCATTATTGGGTCAGGGGGGAGGTAGCCCCTAAGTAGGAAGCCATCCCGGGAGTTGGTTGCTCAGATGGGGGGGAGAGGTGGGAGCAACGCCCCACGCTGGAGGCCCTGGGTTGGGTGGGATGTTTTTTCGGGAGGGTGGTGGTGCTCCTTTTCCTTTAGCCCTGCTGCTGGGGCCTGGTGATGGATCCACGTGGTTTGGGCTCACCCCCGCCCCCCGGTCGGACGTGCAGTCACCCTGGAGTTTTCACGAGGGAGGGGTCGGATGGTAATAGCATCGGGAGGCCGGAGGGGGTCTGTTTAGATGGATGGGGGGTGTCTGCAGGCGGGGGAAGGATGGCTACATGCTGTGACTTCGGGTGTATCTGGGGTGACTGACACGTCTTTTAAAGCCTTCTGTAAGATATGTTTATCCAGAGATACTAGGGTGGGATGCTAGTATAAGTATAATTTGTTGTGGAGGGAATAGACTCCCGCTTAGCTGCTATTACAGGAGGGGTTTCAACTGTTTAGAGTATTGATATGCCATATAGTATTGCTTTTACACTTCTCTGTTAACTAATGCTTTAACTGTTCCTAAAACAAGGGGGTGCTCACTGATTTTTGGGGAGGGGGTACTGGGGTAGTTTTTTCTGTGGCTATGTCCAGGATGTAGCTCTTACAAATATATCTTAGGTTAAGAAGAGGGAGGTGGCTAAATCTCTATTGATCATATGCCCAGTACCTATGTACAGTTGGGATTGTGGGGGCGCTGAGCTGGGAAGGGATTCTACGGGAATGAGGGGGATATAGGGCCCGGTTGTCACAGGAAGTCAACAGGCCTTATTAGGCTGGGTGGAGTGGAACAGGTTGAAGGGAAGGGAATAGATGGGAGGGCGCAGGGTGGGATATTAGGAGAGGGGGCGGGGTATAGGGATAGTGATGGGGCGTGGGATAGGTATAGAGGGGGAAGACAGCGAGAGGGCAGGGGGGGGAGGAGGGAGGAGGGGGGGAAGGGGTGGGGAAGGGTGGGAACAGCCGGGGTGGGGCCACTATTTGCAAGGGAGATTGTTCCGTGGACCCTTTGGAAAGTTCAGGGGACGGCCGCAGGCTGGGACGGCCGCCCTCTTCTTGGTTGGTATTACGGCTTGGGTAAACATGGTACTGCGTGTTAAACACTGAAGCTCATATCTTGGAATGTATGTGGGATAGGGAGCCCCGTCAAGAGATATAAGGTATTGCAGGCCCTAGCCCGCTTTCGCTGTGATGTGGCTCTGCTGCAAGAAACTCATCAAACTGCAGTAGAGCACACCAAGTTACAAAGGGATTGGGTGGGAAAGGTTTGGGGCGCACCGGCCCTTGGGAAAAAAGGTGGGGTAGCTATCCTAATTCATAAGCGCCTACGCTTTGAGGCAATACATGAATACGCCGACCCGGGGGGTCGATACTTTTTGTTATATGGCGCCATCGAGGGGAAGCCTATTATCCTTGGAACGTTGTACAGTCCCAACATATTAGATAGAGCATTATATGCCCGATTGGCCTCCAAATTGGAACAGTGGCCCGATGTCCCTCTGGTACTAGCGGGGGACTTGAATGGGGTACTCGATATAGATTTGGATACTTCGACAGGTGCAGGGGAGAGATCCCGGATGCAGACTACTAAGGCGTTGTGTGCCATGTGTAAGCGTCTAAGACTCGTAGATCCCTGGCGCTTACTACATCCGATGGAACGTGACTTTACCCATCAGTCCCGCGCCCATGGCTCTCACGCTAGGATAGATTATACTTTACTCTCTGAGCGCTTATTCGCACATGTTGAAGATGCGCAAATAGGTCCGTTAGAAATTTCCGACCACACTCCAATCTGGGTTAGCCTCACCTGGGGAACCCAGGCCCCGCGGTCGCGGACCTGGCGTTTCCCGATGGACTTGTATCGTGATCAGGCCTTTCATAGTTATCTCAAACAGCGTTGGGCGGACTTTCAAAAAAATCACGAGCGGCAAGTGGTAGACCCAGAGTTGTTGTGGGAAACTGCAAAGGTGGTGTTACGGGGGGATATTATTGCGTACGCTGCCAAGAAACGGAGGGTTCTGGCTTCTCGAATCGTTCATTTAGAAAGACAGACTACGAAGGAGAGGAGGAGGTGTGCGGGTGATCCTAATCCAACTAATAAAAAAAGACTTTGGGAAGCCCAGGCGGCCCTGAATGAGCTATTGCACCAACGAGCTAAAAAATCTCACTTATATTATCGCTACCAATTATATCGGTTTGGTGATAAACCGGGGAAACTTCTTGCGCGCTGTCTTCGGGGCAGTCAGGGGAATCGTGCAATTGTGGCGGTGCGGGACGAGCGGGGGCAGTTACAAAAGGAGAGTCGGGAGATAGCGCGGGTTTTTCGAACTTATTTTCAAGATTTCTATGCTAGTCGGCCGGGGTCCCCGGAAGACATGGTTAACTACTTTCGGGAGACGCACCTCCCTCAGGTGACTACAGCTCAGCGGGCCCTCCTTGACTCACCGGTGACGGTGGAGGAGGTGTTCCGAGTGATTCAAGGGGCCAATTGTTGTCGGGCACCAGGACCCGATGGATTTGGGGCGGAATTTTATAAGTTGTTAGGAGAGCAAGTGTCCCCTGCTTTACAGGGAATGTATCATCGACGGGTTGCTCAAGGCACCTTTACCTGGGGTATGAATCATGCTCACATTACGTTAATCCCTAAGCCGGGCAAGGATCCAACGCATACTAATTCCTATAGGCCCATCTCCCTGATCAACTTCGATTTGAAAGTGTTAGCCAAAATACTGGCGGACCGACTGGCTGGCATATTGGGCGAGCTGGTGCATGAGTCGCAAGTGGGGTTTGTGAAAGCTCGTTATGCGGTTCGGAATTTGCGCAAAATACTAGCCTCGCTCGAATGGGTCCGGGAGAGGGAATTGCAATCTTTGTTGATAAGTTTCGACGCCGAGAAGGCTTTTGATCAAGTTCACTGGGACTACTTGCAATTTCTTTTACCCAAATACGGCCTTGGGCCGTTGTTTTGTCAAACCGTGGATTTATTGTACACGGGTCCTACGGCGGCCATTCTCTGCAATGGGGTACTCTCGGAGTCCTTTTCATTGGGGCGGGGTACGCGACAGGGATGTCCCCTCTCCCCACTGCTCTTCGTACTGTCCCTAGACCCGTTGGTGCGTAGAATAGAATCTTCTCAGGGTATAGCGGGGGTCCGGCTAGGGGCTCAGACATTTAAATTGGCGGCCTTTGCCGATGATATGTTAGTGCATGTATTATCGCCTCAGGAATCACTTGCTAACCTCTTCGCGGAATTTGCCCTTTTTGGGAGGTTCGCAGGCTTGCGCATCAATAAGGATAAATCTGAGGCTTTAGATGTCGCGGGTTCACTGTGGGGAATGTGGCGAGGGGAATTCCCACTCCGCTGGGCGGACGAATCTTTTGTGTACTTAGGTATTCTGCTGCCCCGTGATCCCCGGATGCTTTATAAACTTAATCTGGATCGTTTTTTTTTCAAGATGCAGACACAGCTGCAAGCCTGGAAGCCCCTGCCGTTGTCACTCTCTGGCAGACTGGCGGCGATAGGAATGGTTATCTTCCCTAGGTTATTGTACTGGCTACAGACCTTGCCAGTGTGGTTGCTCCGCCGGGATGTCCGGAAGATTGAGCGGGAAGTCCGGGGATTCCTATGGGGGGCGGTGAGGGCCCGGATTCCGCTAGGTCGACTACGAGGGGGCTGGAAAGAAGGGGGGATGGGTCTCCCGGATTTGTCTCAGTATGCTCTGGCCTGCCAGGCCCGGCACTTGGGGGATTGGCTAGGGGAGACGGATTATTATACGCCTAGGGCTTATGAGGAGGCTCTTTTGACACCACATGCGCTTCCGGCAGTGGTTCATCTTGAAAGTGCCCTGCTGCCGACTAGGGTGAAACAAAGTGTTTTGGTGTCCCCGCTTCGACATGCCTGGCAATGTCTTAATCGCATGTGGGGCACCTCTCCGAGAGTTTCCAGTTGGCTCCCTTTACGAGGCAACGCTGCCTTTCTGCCGGGAACTGAATCCATGCGCTTTCGGCACTGGCAGGAGCGGGGGATACAGTGTCTAGGACAGGTCGTTACGCTGGTGGGTTGCTGTAAAACCATCGATACACTTTGTATAGAATTCGATTTAGCACGGGGCACTTCCTTCTTTGCGTATCTTCAACTTAAACACTATGTTGATTCGTTGCCACGGGTGGGACTACATGAAACACACTCCGCACGTATTATAGCTTCACTGGGCTTGGGGACGGATTGTCCGCCGAGCATAGCGGTACTAAAGAATGGGCTAGCACAATATGTTACCCCGGTGGATTACTCGGGGGAAGAGGCCGCTTGGGCAAGGGAGCTGGGTAGCGAGGTTCCACCGGGCTCGGTTGGGGCGGCTCTCAGGCGGATTGCTCGGTTGGTAGAGGGGGCTAAATGGCGGGAAATGCAGTTTAAGTGCATTACACGGGCCCATTTCTCTCCGAGGCGGGCATTGCGCACAGGGCTTACGGATTGTGGGGGGTGCCCTAAGTGCACCCTACCCCTGGCTGATTTGGGACATATGTGGTGGGGCTGCAGACCCGTCAAGGCCTACTGGCGGCGTATTGAGACCTACTTGGGTGCTTTATTGTTACACCCTGTTCAGTGGTCGGGTGTATTAGTTGCACTGGACTATTTAGGCCCATCACAGCTTAAGGGGCGATGGGGACGCATTTTGGTACGAAAGGCTTGTTTGGTGGGAAAGGGTCCTATCCTTCATAAATGGCGAGAGTCATCAGCACCTACATTCTGGGAATGGCGGAATAGATTTCACCATCTCATGTTAATGGAATGTAGGGCAGCTCGGGGGACCCCGCAGCGTTGGGCCTCCTCTTTAATGGTCTGGCTGCCTTATATACAAAGCTTGGGCCCTAAAGCCCGCAGTGAAGTCCTAGCGCTGGGGTAGGGGTGCGGCTAGGTGAGGGAGAGGCATATTGGAGGAGGGCGGATAGGGGGATGATACTCTCCTTGTGGTTAGTGGTAGGGCCCTGGCTGTGGGTAGGGGGGGGGGTGGGAGGGTTGGGAGGGAGTAGGAGGGGGGAGGGGGGGTTAGGGTACACACCCCTCGGAGGCATTTTCATACCATTGTGTGATTGGGGGGATTTTCCCCCTTCTTTTTATCCTCCTGCTTCCCTCCGTTGCTGGGGGACCTCTGGGTAGGGATCAGAAACCACCCTATCCAGAAGACTGATATGAACGGGCTGTGGATACATAGATGCCCCTGGTGGGGAGGGGGGAACGGGGGGGGGGGTGTGGGGAGAAAAGTGTGAAAATATGTTCTTACATTCGTTGACCCTGTTGTAAAGATGTTATGTTGTTCAATAAAAAGATTTTGAAGAAAAAAAAGAAAATAAAAATCTTTTTCAGTGCTGTTCAAAATATTCCTAATGTTAGCTAGTGCTATATGCCTGGATAAGATAAATATATAAGATAACAGCCTGTTGCCCCTGTGGCTGCCTTCTTGTTTGCCACACTTGGGTATAGTCAACCTTCTTAATGGGAATGTTCCATATGGCCTATTAGGAGTTTATTGCCAAGATAACAAATTGTGTTATGCATTGTACTTAAACAATAAAAACAGTCGCAGGGGGCATGCAGCAGCTGGATAATGACCATAACAGATTTATATGCATGAGCCAAAGTGGAGGACATGCAGTGTCACCAAGGTCATTATCTTGATGGTACTGTATATGCCTGCTCCCAAAGGTTTTTATTACGATTATAAATCCCTATGCATTCATACTTAATTGAATCATAGAAATCAGCACAGAGCCTTTGCCCTCCCTCAATCTGATCAAAAAGCAAGATTCAGTAAGCAAAGGACGGCATATTAAAATGTCTATTGAATTTTGATTCAGAATCTTCAGCAGCTTTCCATTTTTGTGATGTGTTACAGTATATATTGACATTAAAGAAAAAACAGAGAAATTCTCTCAGCAATTGCACTTGTCTGGCTTAGTAAATCAGATGCCTAGGGGCAGATACACTAACAATGAACACACATATACGACATGCAAATGACCCAAATGTAAAGTATGTGTGCCCTTTGCCTATGAATGATATTGCAAAACCTTAACTATACCTCTCTGAGGTGTAATGTTTTGTGCATTAATGCAACTGTGAGGTAGTTTTGACATGCACTTTACTGCCTTATAGATAAATAATTTTGCATATCTTGGAAATGAATGACTTCATTAAAAAAAAAATAAAAAAATATATATATAGTTATATATAGTTATATTTAACTCATGACTTTCCAGTAGTAATTCAAGGTGATTTACACAGGTATAGTAGGTATTTCACTGTCCCCAGAGGGCTATGATCTAAGGGCTGGATTTACTAAAGTGCACGACTGTATTGCTAATGCTGTTAATGTGCTTTATTAGTAAATATGGAACCAGTAGTAAATAATTGTGCATGACTGTGTGTTAGCATGTGGAAACACAGTAACGCCTTTTAGTCAATCTAGCCTTATGTTTATTCCTGAGGCAACCGAAGGTTAAGTGACTTGCCTAAGGTCACTAGATCACATTATGGGGATTATATTTGGAAGCCCTATTCGTACCTGGGACATCTGAGAACAGGCATAGATATGTCCAAGAAAGAGAGACATCGCCAGAGCCATTTTAGAAGGCAGATCTGTGGATGTCCAAGTCTGAATGAGGGTATGGCAGAGGCATGGACAGGGCATTCGCAAGAACTGGACATCTCCACCTGATCTCAGAAATGTCTTGGATGTCCAGAGTCATGCTTAAGGTTATACTGGCTCCAGACATGAACAGACACCTGAAAATTGCTCGTTTCTCAGGCAAACATCTGGAAGGTGTGGAGAAGGAGCTACACTATTACCCCCTCTATGTTACAATATATCAGTGAACACTGACAGGGAATGGCGGCTCATGTTTTCATTTTGCTATGCCACTGGACATTCCCTTATGCTAGCTTGCATGAGATGGCCATCCCTGCCCCACACTTTCCTAAGGGGGATGTCTATGGTGGCTTCCGACATGAACGTTCACATTGGATTTGTCTATGTTCCTAAAATCTGCGGAAACAAACATCCCTGGTGTTTTTCTGCACATTTCACCCTGGACATCCCTGATTAGACTTGGACGACCTTTCTAAAATGCCACTTAAAGCTATCGCTAGCTAATATATGCGTATTGAAAGTGCTGTTAATCCACAGAAATCTAGCTTAAAGGTGCTAATAGGGCTTCCAAAATGTATTAGCATAGCATTAAGCCATTAAGGGGCTAATATACTCTCTGTATTTATACACTACTGACATGCACTGTCAGTGCCACATAAAAGTAAAATAATAAACATAACAGCAACTAAATCAGTGCAAAAAGAACTCTGAACACAGGCCACTGTTAATCATCTTTCTGCATCTTAAGCAACAGTATGTTCTGCAAGTGTGTGTGTGTATGGATATATATATATATGCATATAAACAGTCACTTAGGGGCATGTTTACTAAAAACCGCCAATGTGCGTAGCCGCACAATAGCGCACTAAAAGCGTATTTAAGAGCGCTTAAGCACCCTGCAAACGTGCGATGAAGCCCCGCACCCTTGCGCGTCACAGTAACGGGTGCCGCAGAAGTACGCACCCGCAAATGTCCGATAGAGGCGTGGAAAGGCTAACGGAGGGCGGAGGAAGGCCCCGGAGGGGCGGAGAGAAGGGGTTAATGGGCGGGGAAGGGGAGGGGAGAGGCCCCTCGCACAGTTGCGTTGCCGAATTTACAAGGGAAAAATAGCGCGAGTGAAACACTCGCGGTAGAGGGCATTTAAAGGTAAGAGAAACCATTTCCGTCAGCAATGTACAGCAAAACCGGGGAAACCTGAAAAACGTGAGCAGTGTGATACATCTGCACAGCCCAAAAGTGGAATTAAAAATAGAAAAGGACCACAACAAAAATTGTAAAAATAGTAAGTAAGCTGGGGAACAGTTATAGTAATGGGCAAAACTAAAAACCACACCCAGGAAAGCTCCAGCAAAAAGAAATGATTTTTGGAAAGGTGTACGGAGCGGAGACTCTTCCAAAAAACATTTCCTTTTTGTTGGAGCTTTCCTGGGAGTGTTTGCTATGGTTGCCCATTAATATCACTGTTGCCCAGCGTGGTGATATTGTGTCCCCCATTTTCCGTGGTCATTTCCGGGGTTTATGTGCACGTTTGTCACCAGACAGGGTGCATGTGCCCACAGTAAAAATGCGTAGAGCAGGGTTTGCGACTCCATCCTGCCAGATTTACTACCTCCAGGGGCTGCACTGTCTCTGTGGCCATAGTGTGGTGCAGCGGACAGAGCCAGTACCTCTAGGACCAGAGGGTCAGAGGTTCAAATCCCAGCTGGGGCACTTGCCAGCCCAGTCCCTATATTTTACCCACCACTAAACAAAGATAGCGCAGAATCCCTTGTATTGCAGGGAACATAAGCATGGGGAAAACACCCATATTTTATCCAACACCGCACACACACCACAACAATGGGCATTACCTACAGCCACGTCCCCCAAATGCAGTCCCGTACTGCCACATTGCAATCAGGTCATCTGCTTTTTCTGAGAGAGGCTCATTCCAGCATGTTGGCGGACGAGTACATGTGGTGCAGGGGGCAGTGGCTGCTAGCCACAGAAGACAGAGGCCTAGCCATGTGCAGGCTGGCACAGTCCACTGCAACAGACAGGCCCTGCCGGATCCACAGTCATGGATGTTCCAGGGAATCCAGCCAATCTGTGGCTACACGGTGGTGTAGTGCACACAGACAGTGCATGCAAGAACAGAAAGTCACAGGTTCAAAGCACAGCTGGGGCTACCACCAATCCTGCCCACATATTTTTCCCACAACTAAACAGTGATAGTAAGGACACACCTTTCGTGGCGAGGACATATGCAATGGTACTACGTCTATCTTTTACCCCACTGAGCACAGACACCATGAACAGGGAGCTCCCAAATGCAGTCCTGGTGGGCCACACACCAGTCAGGTTCCATGCTGCCACTCATACAAATGCCTGTGCTGTATATCTATGCACCACCCCCATGGCATGTAGATGTAGCTCATGCATATTCATGAGGGACAGCAGGAAAACCCGAACAGTGTGATGCAAACCTGGACTGGAGTTGGGAATCTCTGCTGTAAAGCAGCAGCCAACAGGGCCAGACACACCCACACCCACAGGCCCCATTGGCCAATGTCTCCTGGAGAGGCAGAACATTGGACCCTGCATGCATCTCCCAATAATAGCACCTGCATACCTTAGCAATGTCACCCTACACCTGAGGTATACGGTACACAGCTCTGAGACGTTTGCTAGGAGTACTGGCAGATAGATATCCATACGTTACGCACATACTGCTAGTTGACCCCATCAGAGCAATCAGTTAGGTGTTTGCGGTGCGTGCTCCAGGCCTGGCCTCTGACGGTGTTTACCACCCTGGGGAGTGACCCCCAGCAGTACTGTGTACCATATCCATGCCTTGCCGTGCCCAGGACCGGTTTGGTGGGCAAGGCTAATTACCGCCTCAATAGTAGCACCATGATGGCATAGGTGTGGAAGTGTGTGTCTGTCTATACAGGAGGTGTTGGCTGCAAGCCCCTTCCACAGCCCACACTGCCAGCACTGTTGCCAGTATTGGCCTGCCAATGTGCATAATGAGTAGCAAGGGACCATGGGTACATCTCAGACAGGGTGGGCTGACCAGGATGCAGCTGCACAGGGCATAGGGCACTGACAGGGACATGGTAGTGCCCGGCCACCACCTACACAGACAGGGTGACCTCTGTATGTGCTGCTGGGGGATCACTCTCACCCTGAGTGTGCAGTGACGGCAGCATGGCTAGGCACATCCATAGTGCTGTATTGTGTTTCTCTCATATGATATATATGGGTTTCCTGTTGGGGCCTCTTCACTGACTTATCTGCTTGTGTGTGCTGCCACCCCAGTTGTGGGTGCTTGCATTTCCATCAGGACCAACCAGCAGACTGTGCACAGATGGTATGTGTCTTGATGGAGCACCTTGCAGGGTGCAGTGGCTGATGGCTTGCTGCAGGAGAATATCAGATAGTGGTGGGGTGCATCTGTGAATATCCAGGCCTAATGTCTGTCTGTTATTGTGTGTGGAGCTGCTTGGACTGCCCTGTAGGGTGTCTGTTCCCCAGCAGGGCTGGGGTTGATGGTCCACTCTACTGCCATTGGTGCGGGGGGGGGGAGAGAAATGGGGGAATCTGTTGGTGGGAAACTGTGCTTTGTCCACTGGGGGGGTTGGGGGGGGGGGGGGGGGGGGGGGGGGGGGGGTGGGGGGGGGGGGTGTGTTCCACTAACTGAGGCAGACAGAGATCTCCAAGATGTTTATGCAGCACCTACCTATTTCACAGAGTTATTGCTGCTTTGGAGCTCTGGCATGGCCGCATTCAGCCATGGAAGGTGTTGTGGACCTGGTCCTGGGCGCAACATCACAAACTCAGGGTGAGCACAGTAACCGCACAATGTGATGGTGTTTAGCTACTCTTTGCCATTTGTCCACCCACTCAGGACACCCTACCAGGCCGAGGTGCTGTGTGGGTGCACACGGACACCTCCCCCTACCAGGCCGGGGAGCTTTAGGGGTGCAGTTCCCATCTTGTGTGCATCTGTGGACAGCTGATTTGCATGTGCAGTGCATCATGGGTACGGGTGGCCTAACCCTATCCTGTTTACACCAGCAGACTGTCTGTGATGTGACGTGCAGGCTATCTGCAGCCAGGCAGGGGCTTGCTTACAGCTATAGAGCTGTAGCCCAATGGTTACGTCACTGCCTGTGCAGCCACAGGTCATGGGTTCAAACCCACAGTGGGGTTCTGTGATAGGGTTGTCCAAAGCATTATTTTAATTTACTGTACATATGTTGATGCCTGCACTAACACCCTCAGCGTACTGTACCCATAAGGTGCCTCTGAGGGCACTTTATGGTTGGCATCCATATAGGGTGCACTATACATTATCCTGTGTCGCAACATACATGCTGCCCTATAGGGGACATTCTAGGGTGCCTTGGCGGACGGTGCACTCTAACATGTGCCTTATGGGCCGCCTTATGTTAACATGCTCTGAGAGTGCGTTTGCTAGTAGTTATCACAAAATAAAATTAAAAAGCCTCCTACAGCACTCCACAACATAAAACATACTGCCTCAGCTAGCCTTTTTCACTGGGCATTATGAGGGATTGAACCCCTGGTCCCTGCACCATTGGTCAGTGTCTTAACCATTGTGCTATGGCTGTGTTCCTTTGCTTTAGCATCAGCGCGCCGCCTTGTGCCCATCAGCGCGCCGCATCCTGCTGCCCACAATTAACAGTGCGCCGCCTTATGCCGCCCAAAATGAACAGTGCGCCGCCTTATGCCGCCCGAAATGAACAGTGCGCCGCCTTATGCCGCCCGAAATGAACAGTGCGCCGCCTTATGCCGCCCGAAATGAACAATGTGCTGCCTTATGCCGCCCAAAATGAACAGTGCGCCGCCTTATGCCGTACAAAATTACTTTGCCTCCTGACACACTTTTCCACATTCAAGGTGGTGCCTCAGCCAGCCTTTTTGGGTTGCACACACTGGGGGATTGAACCCGTGGCCCCTGCACCATTGGTTATTGTCTTCACCATTGTGCTACGGCTCTGTTCCTATATGTGCCCAGCTGCCCCCACTTAGCCTTCTCACGCGCTAATGTGGGCCCCGCACATTAACGCGACGCGCACACATACGGTCGTTTTTTTTCCTTTTTCGGCCTGAACCGCCCACTCCTTATATGGCACAGGCACAGGCACACTACCGCGGCCCCGCACATTAGGAATGTTTAGTAAACATGCCCCTTAGTCTTCACACACTTAGTATTTTTTAGACAGCAGAATGTAAAAAATGTATATTTAAAAATCATTAAAATAGGAGCTTTTCACTGACCTATACAACACACTTTAGACTTTCAGCATGAACGAACAATTAAAGGAATAGTCAACAAATGGGGAAGTACGCCACCCCTTGATATACTGTATGTGTGTGTATACATGTGTTTGTATCTGTGTTGCCTCTGTGTGTGCGTGTGTCGCTCTTTGACCTAGAGGGGAGGGGTGGTCTGAATGGAGGGGTTCCCAACCTTTTCACTGGTTTGGAGAGAATAAATGAAACCAAGTGTGATAGTATAACTAACTCTTGCAATGCATGCCTTTGAGTCAAGGCTGACTCCTGGGTTTTCTTGGCAGTGTGACCAGAAGTAAATTGCCAGGCCTTTCTATTAATGGAGAGTTAAGTGACTTGCCCAAGTCCACAAGGAGTGCTAGTGGGAATCAAAGCCTGGTGTTTTGGTTATCAAGCCAGGGGTCTAACCATTAAGCTACACCTCACTCCTTTAAACTAGCCATTAGAAGACCCATTTTATATACGTGATATCAATTAGAAAGAAAATATCTACTGATATCCTTACCGACAATAAGCCTGACATCTTATTTTTAACAGAAACATGGCTCACAGACCAGGATACCATTCTCCTAAACCAATTGCAAACTGATGGCTATGATATATTACACTGCTCTGGGGCATTAAAGAGAGGTGGTGGTGTCATCGCTATTATAAAGAACAATCTTAAAGCCAGCCTCATATCTACTAACAATATCGAGAACATGGATGTACTTATGTTTGAAACAACAACACACAGTATTGGTCTTATATATAGACCTCCATCCACTGATATCATATCTAATATGAAGGTTAAAGATTTTGTATGTGCCCACAATACAACAAAAAACAACTAGTAATTATTGGAGATTTAAACCTCCCCTCAACTAAACCAACACACTCTAAAGCATTCATGGAAACTATGTCAGAACTCGACTTTGAGCTAATCATAGATTTCCCAACACATAAAGGGGAACACTCTCGATCTAATCTTCATTCAAAGATCACCAAATTACAGACTCAATCTTACACAACCCCAAGCTACACCTGTTCCATAGTCTGACCATTATCTAATACAATTCAATTTTCCACAACACAATAAGATTTCAACTCAACAGCCTTTTCAAAGACCTGCTACAATGTTCAGGAAATTTGACAAAGACAAATTCTTAGAGCAGATAATGCCACATATTCCCTTAACAGTAACTGATATCAATGCCAGTACTGCAAATTGGAATGAGACTATCAAAAAAGCAGCTGTACTCCCCAACTCTAAAACAAACAAACCTAGATCGAGGCAAAGAGACTCCCAACCTTGGTATTCTCAAGAAATAAGACAAATAAAGAGAGATCTAAGAAAGATAGAAAAAAGGTGGCGTAAAACAAACTCAAATAATGACAGAAAACTTTACAATGAGAAACTAGTCTCCTACAGGAACACAATAAATGCATCAAAAAAAGCCTTTCATACAAAATTACTGACAAGCTCTCTCAGCTGCCCCAGAGAATTATTTGAAATAGTTAAAAACGTATCAAACACACATAATAAGGATATCAACACCCTTATTAACCCACAAACACTAGCTATTACATCACTAAGCTCTCACCACTATCAGACTCTCCAATACCACTCAACTACTCCCAATTGAAGCCTAAACAAATATGGCATAAATTCCATACTGTGACACTGAAGGAACGCGATAGGGTGATCTCTAATATTAACACAACCACCTCTAGTCTTGATCCATGCCCAGTTAGCTGGATCAAAACCACCAAACCATTTCTAGCACCTTCCATACTAAATATAATAAACTTTTCACTCACACATGGTACTATGCCCACCATCTTAAAAAGGGCCTCGATTAGACCTATTCTGAAAAACAAAAAACTAGATAACCTTGATCTTCATACAGGCCTATTTCTAGCCTACCATTTATGGCAAAGATCATAGAAAAAATTGTGCATAATCAATTACAGGACCACAATGAGCTACTGTACATGCTCCCCTAGACACCCATCAATACAGCTTTAGGCCGCACCATAGTGTGGAAACACTGCTTACAGGGATCTTTGATGATATTCTAAAATACATTGACAAACAAAAGCAAGCAGTACTACTAATATTTTTGGATATAACAGCTGCCTTCAATTCAATTAATCACTACATCCTCACTGAAAGACTCAAACAAGTTGGAATACATGGTACCATCTTTACATGGTTCCAATCATATCTCACTGACCGATACCAACAAGTGAAAATAGGACAATATACATCTAAAACCTATACACAAAAACAGGGAATCCCACAAGGATCTGCATTGTCAGCACTCCTTTTTAACATATATTTACAACCCATCTGTCGCATCATTCAGCAGTGCAACATAAAATACGCAATATATGCGGATGATGTCATGATTTACCTCCCAATGGATATAGACTCCCTGGACTTCTCTAGTATCAAATCATGCTTCATCAAAATGACACACTGGCTAAATGAACACAATCTCTACATTAATTTTAAGAAAACGGAAGCATTGTTTGTATCAAGAAATCAAAACTTTACTCCCCCAACAGAGATAAAAATCGAAAATACAAGTATTTGCATAAAAGACGAAATAAGATATCTTGGTGTTATAATGGACAGAACATTAAGCCTAACAACACACATTAGGATCACAACAAACACAATATACAATAAATTAAGATATCTTAAAAATCTAAAACCTTTATTATCACAACAGGACTTCAGATCAGTCCTCCAAGCACTAATCCTGCCTCACATAGACTTCAGTAACACAATCCTTCAAGGTATCCCAAAACATGCACTACACCAACTAAAAATAGCACAACATGTTGCTGCCCGAATGCTTACAAAAGCAAGTGCAACTGAACACATCACCCCAATCCTGTTTAAACTCCACTGGTTGCCTATACAAAGCAGGATAAAATATAAAGTTATCATGACAACGTTCAAACTGTTAAGAGATAACACACCATCGTATCTATCTGATCTACTAAGAAACCACACAAGGAACAGAACAGTGAGACAACGGAAACTGAACACTCTACTCGTTCCCAACTCCTTCACAATATTCAATAACACCCCTTCACTATGGAATACACTGCCAGACAAACTTAGAATTATTACTGACCTATCAACCTTTAGAAAAAAGCTCAAAACACACCTTTTTATAGAGTACTTTGGCACCTCAGAACCAAATGATGAACTACTCCCCACTTAAACCCATGCGTACTCCTATCCATCACAATACAATCCACCTAACACTATCACACTCATCTCATCTGATACAACACCCAACTCTCCACAAAGTCTATAGCAAACAATCCGAATAATCGTCGCATAGAGAATTCCAGTGATATACAATGCAACATGTTACACCCAGAAAAGACGAATAGGCAAATATAAATTTGTAAATATTGTAAATTTGTAAATATGTTTAGAATGCAACCCTATAATCAACCATGTAAATCATTAGTGACATCCTACCTTTCCTTTGTGCGCTGTTAGGTTACCTGTTTGAATAAGTTACAATGTAATGTTCTAGTTTTATTCGATGTAAATCGCTTTGATGTTGCTGAAAGACGGTATATAAAACTGTTCAATAAATAAATATAGCATGTTGAGATGGGAATTAGGGTTAGATGCACCCGTGTCCAGTCAGAGTAGTTGTGTAGATTTCAATACTACCTGCTGAAGAAACAAGCTCTTTCTGTTGTATGAAGTGAATCTGAGACAAAGGTTTTAACATACCAAACACAGCACTGCCAAAGGAACTCCAGGATAAAGTTATTCAAAGGTACAGGCTGAGAGAGGGCTGTAAACATTATAGTGTGTTTGAATATCCTTTGGGGCACACTTCAGGAAAGTGGAAACAGTTTGGCATCAGCAAGACACTGCCTCATTGAGGTCATCTTTCCAAAGTTACTATGTTTTAAGGAAAGTCCTGAGGATGGTCATTGTGAGGTCTAATATTTGGGAAATGTTGATGGGTCCATTTTCAAAAGCACTTATCTGCCTAGCAGCACATGCTATATGGACAAGTGCTGCCAAAAGGGATAGTCAGCCATCCAATATGGATAGTGCCACGGAATATCCTGCCTGACCACCTCAGTACTATCAGGATAGTGCTGGGTGATCTGAGGGCAGAGTGAGGGTGAAGCTGAGTTATCCGTATAGCAATAATATTCAGTGCTGCTATATATATAGAAATTTGTATAGCTTAGGACAGCAAAATGTTGTCCTAGGTGGCTATCTGGATAGCCTATCCATATAGTAGCAGTGAAGATCGTCGCTGTACATATAATGCTGGCGCAGGCTGCAGTATCCACATATTCAGCGCTGGCCACTATCTAGATACCAGTGTTGAATATCTGGATTTAATTTAGCTGCAGTGGCCAGCATTAAAAAAACAAACAAACTGATCTTCATGGCTAAATATTGACCAATTGACTTTCAACAGAGTGGAGGAGTAGCCTAGTGGTTAGAACACTGATTTGGTAACCAAGCAACCAGGGTTCGATTCCCACTAGCACTCCTTGTGGCCTTGGGCAAGTCACTTAACCCTCCATTGTCTCGGAAGAAAGGCCTGGCAATCTACTTCTCATGACACTGCCAAGAAAACCCAGGAGCTTCTGGGTCGCCAGGAGTCAGGACTGACTCGAAGGCACACATTGCATTTTTGACTGTTCAACAATTCCAGGATTACACTACAAACTTGGCCTGTATGGGAGGGTGGCAAGAAAAGACATATGATGTGCTGCATAGTGTTTGCAAAGAAACACTTCGAAGACATTGCACACAAGTGGGAGTGGAGGAGTGGCCTAGTGGTTGGGGCAAGGTACTTCAGGCCAGAAGGTCAGGGGTTCAAATCCCACTAGAGGACAGCAACCTTGGGCCGGAAGGACTGGGGTTTCTAGTCCCACAGGTGCTCCTTGTGGTCTTGGGCAAGCCACTTAACCCTCCATAGCCCATGTTCCCTGTAAAATAGTTATCTCCAAGTTATAATACCCTGTTCAATGTAATTTCAGTTTGTTCAATGTAAACCGCACTACTGCAGAATAGCGCGGTATATAAGAGAATGTAAATAAATAAATAAGAAGGTTTTATGATCTGTGGTATAAAACAAGCAGAGCACATTATCCTGCTAATAGCATCCCTAGATGCTTTAGATTACAGGAGTAGAGACAGGGAGGCTTGTGAATACTTTATTCATTCAACCAATTTATATCCATCTTTATCTACAGTACATAGTCAAACCATGTAACAAGGAACATTTACAGTAAATTATAGCAGACATCGGACAATGACAAGACTAAGACTACAACATTAAACATCAGTTTACTCACTGTGCACGGGTAATCCGCCGCTCACTGATAACAGCGGTGCAGATGCCCCCAGGCCCACATCTTCTTGGCACGGTCATGTCTCACCCCTGCAGAGGGGAATAGCTTCCACTGCCTTAGGGCAATCAGGTCCACCAGGCGATGCATATCCGCATCGGAGAAGCATGGGTTCCTCACTCGGGCTACCATGTCCTCGAAGATGCAGGACACCAAGTTGGTGACGTCGATAACATGGGATCCACAACAGCTGTTACCAGCGGACTCTTCATAGGGTGCCCTACACCCTTGAACACCATGTATCCCAGAGCTGACTGGTTAAAACACAATTGTGGGAAGCAAGGGACCTGGGTTCATGTCCCACCAACACAACATTGGTCCCTGACCACATACCGCAACCTCCTATTGACTCAGAAGTGGCCACACTACCTGTGTCCCTGTTTAATGTATCGGACCAGGGTACATTGGCAACTGCTGTGCCAGCACTCGAGCAGCTCCTTGATGAGATTGGCACAAATAGTGACCACACACCAACAACACTCCGTATTGCTAGCTGTTCATAATGCTCATAGGACCCTAGCAGCCAGTGCATGGCGGCTGTGTACTGCAACGGCCATTGTTGCTGCACGTTCTCTGTTTAACCCTAAAGCATGACTACCAGTGGATCTGGGGTGCCCTGGCACACTTGCCACTGATACCAGTACCCATGCCATGCATTCTAAATGTCTGCACTCAGAAGGTACAGACTATGGTGGCACGCACAGTGTGCCCAGGCGGCCATCCACAGGATGGCCAAGGTAAACATATGCCGCACTGTGAGACAGGTTGGGTAGTCATCCAGGAGGATATCTGAGATGGGTCCCTGTGTATGTGGGTGTATGTGCACAATGGGCTGCCCCTGCCACCACATGGGACACATAGATGCATCAAGGGTATCACGATACACTGTCCTGAGCGTTAGTAAAAATCAGAGATCACAGCTAGAGACGCCACAGCCATGGCAGGTCCTTGTGGAGACACCAACAGTAAAACAGTGACTTACCTACCATGGTGTGGAATAGGACTCAATCCACTGACCTTCCCATCACTAGGTAACCAACCATCTGCTGCTGCTGCCACCCAGGCTCTATATGCTTTTTGCACTCAATCATACAGCAGTGAATGAGAGGCCTGATGCCACAACAACCTTCTCCCAGGCTGCGCCTGTGTGAATAGCCAGAATAAAGGCCCAGGAACAGAAACACAGTTCCTGAGAGACCTTCAGAAACATAGAAACATGATGACAGAAAAAGATCACATGGCCTATCTAGTCTGTCCTTCCATATCAACAACTACAACAGTCCACTTTTTACCTCTAGAGATCCTCTGTGTTGGTCCCATGCTTTTTTGAATTCAGTTACTGTCCTCATCTCTACCACCTCCACTGGGAGACTATTCCACTGACCCACTACTCTTTCCGTAAAGAAATATTTCTGCATATCACTCCTGAATCTATCTCCCTTCACCCTCATCCCATGTCCCCTCATAGCAGAACTTGCTTTCAATTGAAAGAGGCTCTCTCCCTGAACATTTATGCCACGGAGGTATTTAAACATCTCAATCATATCACCTCTATCCCGCCTTTCCTCTAAGGTGTACATATTAAGATCCTTACGTCTGTCCTCATATGCTTTATAATGAAGCCCACTAATCATTTTAGTAGCCACCCTCTGCACCGACTCCATCCTGTTCACATCCTTTTGAAGGTGCGGTCTCCAGAATTGCACACTATACTCCAAATGAGGTCGCACCAAAGACTTATACAGAGGCATTATCACCTCCTTTTTTCTGCTAGCCATTCCTCTCCGTATGCACCCAAGCATCCTACTAGCTTTTGCTGTCGCCTTTTCTACCAGTCAGACAAAGTACGTTGTTTCACTGCAGTCTCCATAGAACATAAGTCCACCAAACCACCATCCATAACATTGATATGAGGATATGGCAGACCCCACTGCTCGAAATAATGTAACCTCCATAAGGAGTTAAGATTTTTTTACCTGAGAGGCAGGCAGCAGCGTCTAGCCGTGATCTTTTCCGACGCAGGGAGGGGCTGAAATGGGGCAGAGAGGCAGCCATGGTTGAAGAGGACGTCGGGCCATGCATGCGCGCGTTCGCGGTAGGCCCGGAGTGAAGCCGGGGGCCTCGAGTTAGCTGCTGCTCAGGTAGTGTTCCTGGCAAGTTGGAGGTAGGTGCCTCGGATTTGATTTAGGCACCCGATGGGATTTAGGGGTCCTAGAGACTCGGGAAAAGGGTTGACTTTCAGTAAAGGGACCATGGGAAGTCCGATTCCGGGGTCAGAATTTGGAAAATTTTAATATTTTATGGCTCAATTTTACAGGGTTGGTAGTAGAAGGGGTTTAATTGGTTGGAAAATTATAGATTTGGACTCATATAAAATCGGGGGTCCTAAGTAAAACATTAAAAGCAAGTTTGGTATGAAAAGTTTACTTTTTTTTTTAGTTATAGCCTATTTTCTGTAATGGGGGAGTATGGTGGTTCCGATACGCCGATTTTAATTTGGATTGCGTGAGGTGAAAGCTGAGATTCCAATTTAATTTTAGAAAATGAAATGGGATTTCAGAAATTTATTGGGTAATGTTAAATTGATGAAATGTCATAGCGGAGAGCTGCTTAGGGTTAAAAACTTGTGAAAACAGTGTTTAATAGTCAGTCGGTGATTAATAAGAGAGGGATAATTGTTTTTTGGAGTATATACTATTTTTCCTGTTTAAATATGATATAGAATTTTGATACCATTATTTCTAATGGGAGTTTTGAAAGGTAAAATGGAGATTTTAGCTGCAAAATAGAATTCATGGCAACTGATGTTGGAGTGCTGGTGCAAGCATGCTTTTCATTGGCTGGAGGACCCTGGATGATGTCATTTGAGGCAGCGTTGCCTTGGTTGCGGCTGGGAGAGAGTAAAAAAAAAAAAAAAGAGAGAGAGCTGTTTGAAACCGTGGGCAAGTGTGTATTAAAAAGAGCTCCTGGGGGAGTCTAGCGACTGAGTGACCTGTGTGAATATGATTTTGGTAATAGAGCGGAACTTTGCTTTTGTATGGTGGCAGAGTTTCTGAAAGGGGATGCAGAGATTTGGAAAACAGTGAGAATCACACCTTTACTTATAAAAAGCCTTGTATATTATTATATACTGTATAATTGACTCAGGTGAACATATCTTATAGTGATGCAAGTAATAGGGCTCACTACAAAAAGGTATGTTGGTTTAAATGCTCTAAAGGTGACAAGAGTAATGAAATGAGCTGAATAGACATTTTAATGAGAACAGGTGTAATATAACCTGTACCAGAAACTGTTGTTTAGGGAATAAACCCATAATGTATGTGTAACAGCTCTACAGAGACTACATAAGTTACTACAGTTTCAGCTATGTTGAAAGATGGAATGAATTTAAATGTTGTGCAATGGACACGTAGTACTGTAGCACTGAGTTCAAGTCTGAGTAAATAAGGTGCAAGGATGGTTGTATGAAAGTAGGGGGTTCATTAAGCTCTTCAGTATAGGGACCTAAGTTCAGACAGGTGACCTTAGCTAGGGACTTTGCTTAATTTTATTTCATTAGTTAGGGAACTTAACAAAGTTTGAGGGATAAGAATAAATTAGGTTGTTATATACCTACATTAGGGAAAAGTTAGGGTTTTGCTTCCCTTTATTTTGATTAAGTTAGGGAGCCAGGTACTCCTGATTCCGAGGATACAGAGATGCGGCGGTTCCTGCGCGAAACCTGGGCCCCTACACTTCAACCTCGCAGTTATCTGGACAAAGAGTCAGCTTCACATCTTACCTGAACGTCTGAATAAAGTTAAGTGAAGTACTTAACATAAGCTTTGTTGTTTAAAACAAGGAAAAGGAGAGCAAAAGAAAGAGTGAACAATTCTTACCTGTTACTGATGTAATACGTTTTCACCCTAAAGAAAAATAAATCTACAAAAAGCATCAGAATTTACGAGTTAACAATTGAAGTTAACAGAGAATTACACTTCATATGCTGCATTAGCCAGAAGAGATACTTTTCTGGTTAGAATAGTTAGGGTTTCCTTCATTAGAGTTGTAACGTGTTGTGGTTGATCTTCTGTAAAAGAAAATATTGGGTTTTTTTTTTTTAAAATAATTTATACTTACCAGTTGGTGCAATAAAAGATGAAATGTATGCTGGGTTATTCTTTCATGTCCTCCTGAGAAACTGGAAAGATTATTTCAGCTAGAAATACAAGAAAGTGTCAGAACCTGCGTAAAATAAATATCAAGACACTTTGCAATAACTTTATTGGTAAACTTCATACATACCATCTATGTTTACTTATTATATATACTTCCCCAGTTCCTTTTTGAAGGAACTGGTGTGTACTGTACCTTTCCAATTCGTAAACCTGGTGATAACACCTTCCCTTACGGCCACTGACTACACAATTTTAGTAAGGAAGCTACATCAGGGTGATATATGTCACATGGGGCCAAATCCAGCACATGGGGTGGTCTAGTAGACCCAAGACTACAACCTATGTGGTCTCACAAACAGCAGGGTTGCAAATGATGGGCTCTGGAGGATTCTCAGGGCCCATCGGAGGCTGCACCAGTACACTGTTCACCAAATTGCATGAGGGGATATGAGAACAATCATTTTGGAGCAGTCACATGTAACCCCGAGTACATGGATTCAGAGGGTCAGCCAGCTGCTGAGGATTATTGGTGCCCCCAAAACCTTGGCTGTTTGAGCCAACGCTATGTGGAAATGTGGTTAGGATGCAAAGTGGAAGAATCTCTACTGAGGACAGAATGGGCCAATATGATCTTTAACAGCAGTCATCTACTATGTCCCATTGTATAAAGATGCTTCTGTATTTAAAAGTAAACCTCTTAAAAAGCAGGCCCAGTTTGTTACAGTAGATTTCACTAGACAATTAGAACTCCAGTAATAAGAACATTCTACTTATAAGAACTCTTTCAAAAGTCCCAATATGGTCTGTCCCAGGGGAGTAATTCTTGCTAACTTATGGGGTCTATTCGACCCCCTGCCATCCTCATCAAAAGCCTCCCCATACGAACAAGGTGTTTGTATGGGGAGGCTTAGATGGGGCATTCCAGAGGCAAAGTGAGGGAAGGGCATTGGCAGTCCGTGACCCAAGACATACAGGGTTGATTCTGAGGTCGGCCCTGTATGTCCAGGGTCAGCAAACTGGACGGGAGATGTCAGGCCTGTAGGGCTGGTACCCCTGCAATTCTACATGCAAATCTCCGGCCTGCTCAGCAACTCAGGCCTGAACCAACCTGCACAGACAAGATGGATTCTTCACTTCACTTTTGCTGTGTTCAGCTACAAATGACCTAAGCAACTGCTGGATCAGCGTTTCTAAGCATACATACAGAAGCTATTGTCCGTGGCTGGCCTTGGACACTTGTACATGCCCAGAAGTTACATACTGTTGCCTCTGCCTGACTTTTTACTATGGCTCCTTTGTTTGCAAGAAGCTGCTCATCATCTACCTCCTGATTCGCTGAGAACACCTCAGACTGCCTGGTGCCAACCAATCATCGGACCTATGATGGAGGATTCTTACACAGAATAATGCAATCTGCGCTGGAAACTTTAGTAGTAGTAAGAGAGAGTTGGGGGCTTTTCCCACCTGTTCATACAGACTCCTGCACTGGTTCCTCTCTGCTGTGCACTGCGTACCTGATTCCTGCGACCTGACCCTTCCGCAAGACGGCCACTAAGTGTGGGCTAGGCCGTCCTCCACAGGTCTGAGATAAGACTTTCACAGATACCTCCGGTTCGGACTTACTGCGGCTCGCCTGTGACGGCTGGAGCCTGCATCAGCTAGGAGCTGCCTCCTTGGACTGCGAAGCTGTTCCTGCGTGCCCGACGGAACTAAGGTACTGACTTATCTCTCCTCCTCCGGCTTGGGCAAGGGGTTAGCAATATATTTCTTACTTTTCCTCAGTGCAGAGTGAATCAGTGACGTCTGGTTACTAATCAGTGATTTAGTACGTTGTCCAAGTGTACATCTGTACTATAACAAATTTCTACCTCATGTTTCTAATTAGCTATATATGTGTGTGTATATTTTTTCTACATGGTTGCCTATAATAAAGTCTAATATATATCTGCAGACCAGACTTCTTTCGTGGCTCATTGCCAGAATAACTCACCGAACTTTGGGCTGGGAATTAGTAGCTACATGTAGAATTGCAGGGGTACCAGCCCTACAGGCCCGGGCAGTGTTAGAAAGGTGAGGAGGTGCAGGGGATTCCCCGCAGCCCGACCCTGGCCATGGAAGGCCAGATCGGGGGTCAGGCTGCGGGGAAAGAAGATTGAGGTTAGCAGCCAGGGATTGCGGCTCTTGAATGGAGCCGCAGTACCATGGCAACAGGGCACCATGGCACGGCGGCTCCATTCAGGAGCCTGACTGAGGTAGCTGGGCAGGTGGTTGTATGTGCAGGCCGATCGGAATCAGGTCCCAGCCTGCATGTACAGTCTAGTCCCCACAGGATCAGAATCTGGTCTACCCCTGGGCCTCCCAATTCCGATCGGATGCACAGGGGCCTGGATGCACACATTAGAATGTGCCTCTATGCTTTATCTTTATTTGAACTTTTAATAGACTGCCGATCGGAGGCCATCTGGGCAGTTTACAATGAAAATAACAGCAATACAAAAAAGAACAAAATACAGAAAAGAACTACAATTGCAGACAGGAAAGCGCACAGCCACACCAGACTAAAGAAGAGAAGAGCCTAAGTGGAGGTGGAGGAGGAAACAGGGGAGTCAGGAATAGGAAGGTCATAGGCAGTACAGAAGAGGTGGATTTTTAGGAGGGACTTGAATTTGGGAAATGATTGTTCTTGACGGAGTAGTGGAGTGGGAGGGAATTCCAGAGTGACAGGGCTAGAAAAAAGAAGGCAGAATGCCAAGTTTGCTCCAGGCAGGCATGGACTGGGGAAGGGAGGTTAAGGCGGTTGGTGTGTAGTGACAGGAGGCTGCGAGGTATAGTGTGAAAGTGTAATGAATCTGCAAGATACTGAGGAGTGTGCTGATGCAGGGCCCTGTGGGTCAGGATTAGGAGTTTGAAGGTAACTCAGTAGGGGAGGGGAAGCCAGTGTAGGTGGATCAAAGAGAGCATGATGTGACTGAAACAGGGGGTATGAGTGAGGAGATGAGCGGCAGCATTCTGAATTAACTGTAGACAGTGAAGCTGATGGTGGGGAATACTGGCAAAAACAACATTACAGTAGTCCAGGCACAAGAGAGAGAAGAAGAGTTGTGAGAAATGTAGGAGAGAGTACTGGACTAACGGCTCAGATATGACGAAGGAAAAAGTGAGAGTGGTGCACAAGGGAGGAGATGTGGGTTTGAAAGGAGAGGTTAGGATCCAGGGTGACTCCGAGATATCAGAGTGAGTTTACAAGGGGAATCGGGGCATCCAAAAGAAGAGGGGAGAGGGATGGTTGGGGACCACTGCAGGTAAACCACATTGCAGATGTTTAAACTGGGTTGAGATGGAGTAGATTGGAAGACAGACAGGTAGTGACAAGTGAAAGACAGGCATTGATGGGGGAGAGATCCAGATTCACAGGGGAGGTGTGGTGTAAAAGAATGACATCATCAGCATAATAGCAAGCCAAAATCCCAGACTATTGCACCAAGAGAGTGAGGGGAGCCAGAACAGAACCCTGGGGGCACCCCACAGCTGAGTGATATAGGGAAGGAGGTGCAGGCATTAAAAACCACAGAGAAGGAGCGTGAATGGAGGAAAGAGTGGAACCATCGGAAAACTGTTCCCCATAGACCTGCAGTCCTAAGGCATAAGAGTAGAATGTAGTAATCAACAAGGTCGAAAGTGGCAGAGAGATACAGTGAAACAGCCAGGGAAATGTCACCACGGTCATGGGAGATGTGAAGTTCATTGAAAAAGGACAGAAGCATGGTCTTGGTACTGTGGCCTGAAAAGAAGCTGGATTGACGTGAGTGGAGTGCAAGTGAGCGGAGAGTTGTGCAAAGATGACCTTTTCAAGGAGTTTAGAAACAAATGGAAGGTGAGAGACAGGAGGGTAGCGGGCTGGATCATCAGGGCTGAGGGAAGGATTCTTAGTGATGGGATGCACTAGAGCAGGGGTCTCAAACTCAAATTGCTTTGAGGGCCAAATGAGGACTTGTAGAGTAACCCGGGGGCCGCATAAGATGCAGGCCTCATTTGCATAAGGGCATCATTTGCGTAAATATTTGCATAATGTTACCATACACTAACTTTTAGTAAACATGCCTCTTAATGAGTGTATGGATAAAGAAAGACTAAAAGATTTCTACATTACTATAAACCAGTGCCAACCGCCAGGCACATTAGGAACTACTAGAAACACAGCTCATTTAGAACCCATAGCAAACCTGCCGTGTCCTAACAGCACTACCAGGACTCACAAAGCACCATACCCTAACTATCAAAAGGCAACACTGCAAATATTAAATCAACACATTTCAGAGAATAACAATACATGACCTACTCGGGAAAGAGAACAAGTGGCAATGTCAAATAGGAATTACATAAACAGAATACCTCAGCTCAGTTACACATGCAGAACATACACCATCACCAAACAAGGAATCACAATTTAGAAACAGGAAGACAATTAAACTGGGAACCCCAAAAGCCAAACTTAGAATGTACAACACTGTAGAAATAAAACTATACATTGATTTCCTCTTGTATTAAATAAAGTGCAGACGTTAAAGAGGCACATTTCCAAGAGCTGACATATTTCAGGACAGAAGAACAGTACCAGCTGTGAGACAGGAGTTGATCATGGTAAATAGGACTGGAAGAAGTGCATGGGAAGATTCTGGCAACCAGTTGGAGGGGACCAGATCTGGGCACAGGTAGTTTTATGAGGACCAGTTTGGTAAATTTGATGGCAAAGACAGGCTGAAAGGGAAACCACACATGGGAGAGAGATGAGGAGGGAGGTGGGGGTGAAGGAAGTGGCAGAGGGTTTGCATCAAAGGAGGAATGAAGTCCATGGACTTTAGCAGCAAAGAAAGAGGCAAGACAATATTTAGACCTAATTTCAAAACTTTTTGTTATAAGAGAATGCTAATACACCTGTGGAAATTTTAACAAGCCTCTCCATATAATTATAAGTGCCATTATGGGAAATTCCAATAGAATAGTCTTGCTTAGATGTAGGAAAATTTCCATGGAGGGTCCCTCGGTAATGAGAAGGTTTCTCACAGACTACAGAAAGTTTGTTTATAAGAAAGTTGATTTCATCAAACTTCGGTGTTTAAAAGAGATGAAAAATGTAATATTAAACCAAACCTGGAATTCATTTCTAAAACGTCTATTTAAGTAAGTCTCTAGCCCAACCATCAGTACTATATCAACAAACAGTGGTACTGATTCCAACAACTTAACAAAAAGCCTTCTTATAAATTTTTTATCCAACGTATCTAAATGTAGCTTGATATTTTGTCTAATAAAATGCATAGTTAGCTCTATATTCAGTCACCAGTATAGTTAATACAAAATTTTGCTTACCAAAATTAAAATCTAAAAACATAATTACATTACTTAATAAAAATTGTAGTTAATTCCAGGATAGAGTAGTTACTCACCTGTAACAGGTGTTCTCCAGGAGCAGCAGGAATCAGTCCTCACATATGGGTGTCATCGGCGCCGATGAAGCCCCAGCGGAGCATTTCCCCAGCTTTCCATGAAAGCCTTTGGGAATGCTGGCACGCATGCACGGTTCCCTTCCCGCCTAAAGGTGCCATCTTACCCCAGTCAAATGACATAGCTAAGAACAGCACACAAAAATGTAAAACAAATTATGTACAACTGCAACTCCAAGGGGAGGAGGGAGGGTTGTGAGTACTGATTCCTGCTGCTCCTGGAGAACACCTGTTACAGGTGAGTAACTACTCTTTCTCCAGGACCAAACAGGAAGTCAGTCCTCACATATGGGTGACTCCCTAGCTCTGGGCTACCAGGAACCCAGGCTGAACAAGAGAACTCCCTCTAGTCACAGCATCAAAGAAAGGCTTTTCAAGGACACAACCTCCACCAGTAGCTCAACAGAGGGCAGGAGGGCAGGAGTTGCCTAAACCTCAAAGAGATTCTGGAGTACTGCTTGGCCAAAAGCACTGTCCCTATGGGACTCCCTCTCCAGACAGTAATGGGCCGCAAATGTCTGGCTTGAAGACCAAGTTGCAGCCCTGCAGATGTCTACCAAGGGCACAGAGCGGAGATGAGCCACTGAGGCAGCCATTGCCCTGACACGATGGGCCGTGACCCTACCCTGCAAAGGAAGGTCAGCCGCCTTGTAAGCCCAGGTGATACAGTCAGCCACCCAGATGGACAAGGTACGCTTGGACACAGCCAACCCCAACGTATTGGGGTCAAAGGAGACGAAGAGCTGAGTAGCCCTTCTATGTCCTTGCGTACAGTCAAGGTAGAAGGATAAGGCCCTCCTACAGTCCAGGGTATGCAGGACTGCTTCAGCCTGGCTAGCATGAGGCCTAGGGAAGAATGTTGGAAGAACCACCTCCTGGTTGAGGTGGAAAGAGGAGACAACTTTAGGGAGGAACTTTGGATGAGTCCTAAGGACTACCCTGTTCCTATAAATCCTGGTGTAAGGTCTATCACAGACCAGGGCCTGTAGCTCACTAACTCGCCTAGCCGAGGTGAGGGCTATCAGGAAGAGAGTCTTCCAGGAAAGGAAGCGTAGAGGGCAAGTAGCCATTGGCTCAAAGGGTGGGTGAGTCAGTTGCTGCAAAACCACATTCAACTCCCACTCAGGAGCAGGAGGACGGATGGGGGGCTTGAGCAAAAGCAAGCCCCTGAGAAAGTGGGACACCAAGGGGTGACCTGACAGAGAATGTTCCTCCACCAGTGAGTGGTGAGCTGCTAGAGCTGAGAGGTGGACCCGAACAGAATTGGACTTAAGTCCCTGATTTGATAAGTGCAGTAAGTACTGAAGCACTACTGGCACAGTACAGGAGAAAGGATCCTCTGTATGAAGCTGACACCACACAGAAAACCTCTTCCATTTGAGGGCATAGGTTTTCCTAGTGGACTGTTTCCTAGAGGCTAGGACAACCTCCTCAACTTCCTGAGGCAGGCCCCAGGGAGCCAAAACTACCCTTGCAGCCTCCAGGCCATCAAATTGAGAGCTTTGAGATTGGGATGCAGAAGGGAACCCTGCTCCTGTGAGAGAAGGTCGGGTTGCAACCCCGGAGGTAGTGGGGAATCCACTGCCAGTTGAAGCAGAAGTGGAAACCAAGGCTGCCTCGGCCACCTGGGAGCTACCAGCAGGACCGAGGCCTTGTCCTGAAGAGTCTTGAAAAGAGTTCGGGCCACCAAGGGCGTGGGAGGAAACGCATGCAGGAGGCCCTGAGACCAGGACATCAGAAAAGCATCTGGTGCTATCCTCAGAGGATGCGGTTGCCTGGAGCAGAACTTGGGCAGTTGCTTGTTCAGTGGACTGGCAAAGAGATCTATCCAAGGGAGACCCCACTTCAGGAATATCTTCTGAACGACCAAGGGATGCAGCTGCCACTCGTGGGGCTGCAGAATTCTGCTCAACCGGTCGGCCAGGCAGTTCTCCTGGCCTGGAAGGTACACCGCCTTGAGAAGCATGTTGTGCTTTAGGGCAAAGGAACAAAGGTCTTGAGTCTCCCGACAAAGGAGCTTTGACCCAGTCCCTCCCTGTTTGTTCACATAAAACATTGCTACCTGGTTGTCTCTTTGAATCAAGACTGAGCGGTGAGCTAGGGCAGGAGAAAAAGCCTTGAGAGCTAAGCGGATAGCTCGAAGTTCGAGGAGATTGATCTATTGGGCTGCCTCCCAGGAAGACCAGAGGCCTTGAGTGCACTTGTCCAGACAATGAGCACCCCAGCCCTGCAGAGAGGCGTCGGTGGTGAGGACCACCGAGTATTCTGGCATTTGGAAGGGCATCCCCCTTCAGCAGATTGGGTGGATGTAGCCACCAGCTGAGGGAGGCCAAAAGGGGTTTGGACACCCTTATCCTGTCTCGTAGGCGGCCTCTGGCCTGAGACCACTGAGTCCGAAGGCACCACTGTGCAGGCCTCATATGGAGCCTGGCATTGGGAGTCACATGCACTGTCAAAGCCATGTGGCCCAAAAGCCTGAGGCAGAGTCTGGCGGAGACCAGGGACCTGTTTAGAAACTGTTTGGCCACATCTATCAGTCTTTGAGCCCTGTCTTCTGGCAAGAATGCCTTTGCCAGTTGAGAATCCAACCCTATGAACTCCAAGTTCTGGGAGGGGAGCAAAGTGGACTTTGCGAAGTTTATGACAAAGCCCACGTTTTGAAGCAGAGCAATGGTTTTGAGGGTGGCTTGTCTGGCCTCCAGGGACGTCTGACCCCTGATGAGCCAGTCGTCCAGATAGGGAAAGACAAAGATGCCTTGATTTCTCAGGTAGGCCGCAACCACTGCCAGGCACTTGGTAAAGACCCTGGGAGCGGAGGTCAGGCCAAAAGGTAGTACTCTGTACTGATAATAGTTTCCTCCCGCAATGAACCTGAGGTACTTTCTGTGGTCTGGATGAATGAGGATGTGAGTGTACGCATCCTTTAGATCTAAGGAGCATAGCCAATCTCCCTGCTGGAGGTAGGGCAGAAGTGTTCCAAGAGTAAGCATCTTGAACTTTTCTTTCTCTAGGAACTTGTTGAGGTTCTTGAGGTCCAGAATGGGTCGAAAGCCACCGGTCCTCTTGGGTAGCAGGAAATACCTGGAGTAGAATCCGTGACCTTGCAAGTGGGGAGGCACAGGCTCCACCGCCCTGTCCACCAACAGACCTTGGAGCTCTCGAAGGAGAAGGTCTGTGTGCAGGGGAGGTCTCAAGGGCTCCCCTGGGAAGTAAGGAGGAGGCAGTTGATGAAAATGCAGGGCATAGCCCTTTTGGACTATGTCCAGCACCCAACTGTCGGTGGTAATGAGAGGCCACTGGTGGGCAAAGAGTACAAGGCAACCACCTGTGCAGGGCTGGGAAAGCAGGGACGGAGTGGCTACGCTCAAGGAGTCAAAAAACCCCACCCTGCTGAGTGGAAGCAGGGGCAGAAGGCTTGGGGGTCCTCTGCCTATGGGGCCCATTACCCTGGCCCTTGGCTTGCTGACCCTGGGGGGCAGCTTGGGCAGCCTGATACTGAGGGTACTGTTTGTAGGCAGTGCCCTTCCTCAGGTAAAAGGACTTTTTACCCGAGCCCTTCTTTTTATGTGAAGGGGCAGAGGTCTTCCTTGACAGCCTTGTCCGGGTAAGGTGCTCAGTCTCGAGATGAGCGGCCTTCTCGGTCACGGGTTTGCCAAAAAGGTTCTCACCTCGGCAGGGGACATCGACCAACTTGTCCTGAACCCATGGCTTGAGGTCCGATGACTGCAGCCACGCCTGGCGTCGAGCCGCGATGCCGGCAGCCGCAACTCGGGCCGAAGCCTCGAAGCCATCGTAGGCGGCGTGGGAAATGAACTTTGAGCATTCCCGAATCCCCGAGGACAAGGTCTTAAATCTCTGCAAGGGTTTCCCGGAGAGACCAGCAGAGAATCCAGCCAATTCCTTGGCCAGGTCTCGCAAGTACATGCCCATGTACAGCTGGTAAGACTGGACACGGCAAGCAAGCATAGACCCCTGGAAGCACTTTCTACCGACGCCATCGAGGTTGCGGGCCTCCCTGCTGGGGGGCACCGCAGAGTGCATCTTCTGGCTCTTCAGAAGATGCATGGCCGATTCCACAACCATGGAATGGTGTGGTAGCTGTGCTTTCTGGAAACCAGGGCTTTTGCGGAGTCGATAGATGGAATCGACTCGCTTGCTCAAAACCGGCACCAAGGCCGGTGCCTCCCACATCCGGAAGAGGAGCCATTCCAGGATCGGAGGAACCGGGACAGTAAAGGCCTCCTTCGGAGGAGAGTCGTACTGTAGAGCATTGAGCTCCTCGGCTTGAGGCTCTTCCTCGGGATCAGCAGGGATAGCCAAGGCAGCGGCCATATCCCGGACGAACTCCGAGAACCTAGTGTCCTCCGGAGGGGGATCTACTCCGGGGCTCAGACTGCGGTGAGTCCAATGGGACGCACCGAGTCTTAAAAGTATCGGGAGACTCCTCGTCCTCCGTCTCCCAGGCGGACTCATCCGAGGAGGAATCAGGGTCCGACCCTGCGGGGCCCCGAGGCACCCACCCTGATGCCAGGGGCACCGGCGTTGACATCCTCAGTCCCGAACGGGAGGTCGAGGGAGACCTCGACCGAGGACGACTTCGAGCCACGAGGTCTCGAGTATCGGCTCGGTCTCCGGGGTTGACTTCAAAGTCGACGTCCCGGTGGTCGGGGCAGATGCACCAGACAGACTGGCCATCAGTGCCCGCTGCTGCTCCATGAAGGCAGACAATCTGCACTCCAAGGCTGTCATCCTGAGACTCAGCTCGGGAGACGCAGCAGCAACCGACTCGGGCCCCGGCAGTGCTGGGCCCAACGTCGGCTCTCTGGGAGGAGAGTCCACGAGGACTACGGGGCTTACGTGTCCAGCAGACTCCAGCTCCACGCGAGGAACTTTGGCAGGCTTCTCTTGGTCCACGGGCCCGGGATGGCGGTCGGGGGACTTAGACCTGGCCCTCGAGGGACCAGGGACCTCCTCCGACGCCGCCCTCGCGAGCCGTTTCTTCCTCTTACGTTCCCGGTTGGGGGACCCCCTGTCCGAGGAGCTTCGACGGCGCTCGGGATCAGAATCCCGAGATGTCGAGGCCTCAGACGAGATCCGGGCCCGGCCGGAGGCAGAGTCTGAGAAAAACCTCTCCTTCTGACACTGTCGACTTTTAAGTGCCTTGGAAGACATCTTCCCCACATGGTACACACGACTTGGGGTCGTGGTCAGGGCCGAGGCACCGAAGGCAGCAGTCGTGTGTGTCGGTGAGAGACATAAGTTTCTTACACCGATCACACTTTTTGAAACCACTGGAAGCCATCGGGGAAAAAAGAGCCCCTGCGAGGTCAAAAGACCGGCCTTCCAGGGAAAAATGAAAAAAGGGGCGCGAACGCCAGCCATGAAGGGCAAAAACCGAAAAAGAAATAAGCGGGCTCGATACCGGTATACCGAACCCGGCGGGAGAGGAACTGGCGTCGAACCGGAGAAAAATAGCAAAAAATCGCCGAAGAAAAAATCACTTTTATCCGGGAGAACAGGACACACGTCCAGTGGACTTCTCGGAAAAAAAGAGACTGAGGTAAGATGGCACCTTTAGGAGGGAAGGGAACCGCGCATGCGTGCCAGCATTCCCAAAGGCTTTCATGGAAACCTGGGGAAATGCTCCGCTGGGGCTTCATCGGCGCCAATGACACCCATATGTGAGGACTGACTTCCTGCTTGGTCCTGGAGAATAGTATTTTCATTTTTAGAAATTATGACTCTAAAGTAACAAATGTGTGTATCTTGAGAAGACAGGGGCAAGGAACATCTAATATACTAAGGTGGTTATTTTTATTTATTTAACCAGATTTTTATACCACTTTCTCCTTAAATCTCTTTTCTCCTTTTAGAAGCGTTATTGTCAATTTCCATTTGCAAACCACCATTTTAGAAAGGGCTAAATTTACATGTGATGTCCATAATATATAGAAATGTCAAGGGGGCATATTAGGGCGTGACCTGGTTGGGTCAAAAACCTACACATGTATTTCCCATTACATGCAGGGAAAGCACATGCATAACCAAAATTGCCCAAATTGGGACTTACGGTTGCTCCTTGGCACGAATTAGCTTTTAAAAAGTGCTCATTTTGGCCATTCCTTTACAGGAGAGATTAAGGGGGTTATTCCCCCCTCCAAGTTGAAACCAAATAACGATAGTGACCTTTTGTAATTAACTGGCACCATTTATATGTGTAAGTTTGCAACATACCAATTTATGTATGTAAGTTGCTAAGTTTCCTCCATTTATTTTTCCCACATGTAGATTTATAAAATTGGCTCCTGCAGCTCTGTATGTTGGCAAATATATGGACACTCCTGCACTTCCTTATATGTATTTTAGAAAAGGCTTTGCATTTAGCAGAGCCCATTGGAATTGTGTATAATCCCACCTGGACCTTTCAATTCGGAACTCTGTGAACCATCTAAAATTTACCTCAGGTTTTAGAAGCATCTCCAAGAGTGAACTGCAGCATTTACCTATGAAGATTGGACAATCACTGAGTTTTTTGCAGTATTTTTTGACAATTCTTGACTTTTTTTTCCACTTCTCTTCCTTGTCTCCAGCTAGTTACCATTATTCAGTTGAGACTGTTGTTCTTTTCATCCTTCCTGATGTTCCCTGCTGGTGTATGTCATGTCTTCATACTTACCATTTGTATTTAATAATGGCATTTTTCTTATTGTTAACTGCTTTCATTCTGTTTTTTTGTAAACCACATTGATGGAAAGGCACCTTGCTGAACTGTGGTATATCAAAAGAATTGTAAATAAGAAAAAGTGATTTTAGAAAACCCTTATTTAGATATGGTAGACTAAACAATTTCCAGATTTCAGGGGATCATGTTTAGGGTGGGCCTACATTATTGACATGTATTCTCTAACTCACAAGGGAAATCCACGTTGATTTAAGACAATCTAGACATCGGCAATTACAGTCCTAAGGCACAAATAAGTGCCTACTTGAAGCAGCAGGTGTATAGGCTGAAACCAGGTCCCCAAAAGCTCCTCCCAACATCTGATCTACCCCTGAACCCCTCCCCCCCTCCTTGTAATTGATATCCATAACACCCCTCCTGGTATCCAATCTCCCACCTCCCAACCAGGACACCTTTGGCATCAGGATCCCTACATGTGAACTCTCTGGCATAATGAAACCCAACAATAGGATTCCAGCAAACCCCCACCCAACCATGATACCCATCCCCTGGCTCTTACTAGGGTCCCTGGTGTTTAATGGGAGCAAGAGCAATCTCCAGTTCCTCCTGCTCTTCTGAGTCCTGAGTTCAAAATGGTGCCAGTGACCCTTAGCAGCAATCTTCTCAGGAGCAGCCCGTTCATTGTGCGAGAATGTTGTTCGTACAGGCCCCGCGTGAACTTCATTCACATACAATGAATGGCTTCAGAGGTGAGCCGCTGTGTTACTGTGAAGTGTGCAAGTGCCAGGAAATGCCCATTAACCTTTCCTGGCTTTCAGCATGCTTCAGAGTAACACAGACGCCAGCATGAGGGAAAATGGTGCTTTTCACGCTGGCAGCTGTGCAGAGGTGTGCCTCATGCAGGCTTTTCCAGCTCACCTCTGAAGCAGCTTAGATGGGTGTGGGGCTCTTTGGGGGAGGGGAGTCTAGGTTAGGACAGCAAATGGCCAATGGGGGGGCCAGGATTGGAAATGGGTTGATGGGAGGGGCTTGGACTGGAACTTGGCCAATGAGGGTTGGAATAGGACTGGAAATGGGCTGATGGGGTGGGGAGCTTGGACTGGAAATGGGCTGAGGGGGCTGGAATAGGACTGGAAATGGGCTGATGGGGTGGGAAGCTAGGACTGGAAATGGGCTAATGGGGTGTGAAGCTAGGACTGGAAATAGGCTTATGGGGTGGGAAGCTTGGACTGGAAATGGGCTGGGGGGAGCTTGGACTGGAAATGGGCTGATGGGGGGCTAGAATAGGACAGGAAATGGCTGATGGGAGGGCTAGGATTGGAGATGGGCTGATGGGGGGAGCCTGGACTGGAAATGGGCTAATGGGAGTCTGGACTAGGACTGGAAATGAACTGATAGGGGGTGCTTGGACTGGAAATGGCCTGATGGGGGGCTGGAAAAGGACTTGAAATGGCTGATGGGAGGGCTAGGATTGGAGATGGGCTGATGGGGGAGCTTGGACTGGAAATGGACTGATAGGGGGGCTGAAACAGGACTGGAAATGGGTTGATGGGGGGCTGAAAGAGGACTGGAAATGTCTGATTTGGGGGGGGGGGGGTGATGGGAGAATGGGACTAGAAGGGAGCTGATGTTGGGGGAGGACTAGAAGGGAATGGGGCTGGGGAGTGAGAATGGAGAGGGGAAAAGATATTTTGTGTAGGAAGGAAGAAAAATCTCTGATTGGCCAGGTATTGGGAGAGTAAGTGGGGATTGAGGATGGAAGGGTGAAATTTGAATGGATGAAAAAGAAATAAAGAGATGGAGGAAAGAGCAAAAGGGGAAAGATCAGTATGTTAAAACCAAATGTAGAGAGAATGGGGAAAAAACTAGAAGAGAAGTAAGGATAAATGGACTGCAGGAGCAATTGCAACTGAAAAATGAAATACCCAAACAACAAAAGGTAGAAAAATTCTTTTTTATTTTGAATTTATTAACTGGAATAGGTCAGCTCTGGGAAATGTGTATTGCTAACATCTTTGTGTTTTTGTTTAGTACAAGAGGAAATTAATTTATAGTTTTATTTCTCCAGCATTATTTTACGTTCCAACTTTGAGCTTCCCAGTTTAATTATTGTCTATTTCTAAATTGTGATCCCTTGTTCTTTGTTTGGTGACAGTCTATGTTCTGCATGTGTAACCGAGCTAAGGTATTTTGTTTATGTAGTTTCTATTTGACAGTGCCTCTTTATCATCATTTACTATGTTACTTGTTCTCTTTCAACAGTAGAAGATGCATTGGTATTCTCCGAGATGTATTGGTTTAATATTTGCAGTGTTACCTTTTGATAGGTAGGGTTTGGTGCTTTGTGAGTTCTGGTAATGCTGTTATGATATGACGAGTTTGCTATGGGTTCTACATAGTCAGTTTATAGTACTTCCAAATGTGCCTGGCGGTTGGCACTGGAGTATAGTAATGTAGAAATCTGGTAGTCTTTCTTTATCTAGACACTCTTTAGGAAGCATGTTTACTAAAAGTTAGTGCACATTAACATTATGCAAATAAGGCCCCACAATGAGTCTTCACACATGACCCCACATCCCCCTTGGGCCGCCCCTGAATCTTGTAGTACTACTATTACTTATCATTTGTATAGAGCTACAAGGCATATGCAGTGCTGTACAGAGGCATTAAGAGACCGTCCCTGTTCATAAGAGCCTACAGTCTAGTCAAGACAGACAACACAACAACTGGGGACTAGGCTATATCTAGGGGAATGGTAAAGAAACTCAAAGGAGGTGAACAGGAGACTAAGGGGATCAGGATCCAAAAGCAGTCTCAAGATGTGAGTTTTTAGCCTGGATTTGAACAGGGCCACAGATGGAGCCTGATGCACTGACTCAGGTAGTTTGTTCTAGGCATAAGGAGAAGCAAGGTAGAAAGATCAAAGTCTGGAGTTGGCAGTGGAAGAAAAGGGCACAGATAGAAGGGATCTGCCAGAAGAGCAGAGTTCCTGAGGAGGGGTGTAGGGAGAGAAAAGGTAATGAGGAGCAGCAGAATGAGTGCACTTATTGGTCAATAGTAGAAGTTTGAACTGGATGTGGAAATGGATAGAGAGCCAATGAAGTGATTTGAGAAGAGAGGTTACATGAGCATAGCGATACTGGCAGAAGATTAGCCATGCAGCTGAGTTTGGGACAGACTGAAATGGGTAGAGATGATTCAGAGGAAGACCAAAGAAGAGGTGACTAGAGAATGGATAAAGCAGTTACTCACCTGTAACAGATGATCTCCGGGAACAGCAGGAATTTAGTCTTCACATATGGGTATCATCGGTACCGACGGAGCCTGCGCGGGAATGCTCCCCAGCGTCCAATCAGAAAGCTTTTGGGAGCATCCCACAGTGCCTGCATGCTGCCTTCCCGCCTTTCCCAACTGCCTCTCTCCAGTTGAGTTTAAAGCTGAGACAAAGAGAGAGAGAGAGAGAGGGAAAGAGAAAGAGATATACAACTCCTAGGGGAGGTGGGTGGGTTGTGAAGACTAAATTCCTGCTGTTCCCGGAGATCACCTGTTACAGATGAGTAACTATGCTATCTCCAGGAACAAGCAGGAATGTAGTCTTCACATATGGGGACTCCCTAGCTTTGGATGCCAGGGAGAGACCCCAGAAGTTGTGTGTCCCTGTGAAAGGGCTCCACTTCCCCCCATGGATCTCTGGCATCCAACCAGGGATGGTGGGTAGGAGTCGATTAGGTATGGAACAGGTGTTGGAGAAGAGCCTGACCAAACAAGGCATCCCGGCGAGAGTCCTTGTCCAAGCAGTAATGGGCTGTGTAGGTATGAACCGAGGCTCAAGTGGCTGCTCGACAGATGTCGTCGATAGACAGAGTGCAGGTCAGCCATTGAAGCTGCCATGGCTCTCACAATGTGAGCTGTGACATGGCCCTCCAGAGGAAGATTCTTACTCTGATAGGCAAAGGAAATACACTGAGCAATCCAGTTGAACAGTGTTCTTTTGGAGACCGGAAGTCCCAAATGAGAAGGATCAAAAGCAACAAAGAGTTGAGAGGACTTTCTATGTTGCTGTGTTCTTTGCAAGTAAAAGACTAAAGCTCTTTTACAGTCCAAAGTATGAAGATTCCTTTCTGCATTTGATGCATGAGGCCTAGGAAATAACACAGGCAGGTAGACCGCTTGGTTAAGATGAAAAGGCGAGACCACCTTTGGCATAAAGTGTGGATGAGTCCTAAGGACTACCTTGTCATGATGGAACCTTGTATAAGGTGGATCAGACACTAGTGCCTGCAACTCACTGATGCGACGTGCTGATGTGATTGCAATGAGAATGATAACTTTCCAAGAAAGGAATTTCAATGAAGTAGCAGCTAAGGGTTCGAAAGGTGGCTTCATGAGCTGACCAAGAACCAGGTTGAAGTCCCATGCCACCAGTGGTGGCCTAATGGGAGGTTTAGTTAGAAGAAGGCCTCATAAATCTTGCTATAAGAGGATGGGAGGAAATAGGTTGTCCATTTAGGGGCTTGAAAGAAGCTGCAATAGCACTTAAATGGACTCTTACTGAGTTAGTTTTAAGTCCTGCATTGGATAAATGAAGGAGATACTCCAGTAATGATTCCAGAGGTATTGCAAGGGGGTTAAGACCCTTCTGCGAGAACCATATGGCAAACCTTTTCCACTTGAAAGCATAAGAGCGTCTTGTGGAAGGTTTTCTAGAAGCATAAAGGATATCCTTTACTTGCTGAGGAAGGTTAAGATCTTGGAGATCTAGGCCTTCAGCAACCAAGCCCTGAGATGCAGAGACTGGGGATTGGGATGCCATAACATTCCGTCCTTCTGTGACAGGAGATCTGGAGCAGACCCTAACTCTAGAGAGGGAGCTTGAGAGAGATGTAGAAGCAGAGGGTACCACACTTGCCATGGCCAATGTGGAGCTACGAGAATCATACGCCCTCTGTCTCTCTGAAGCTTGAACAGGGTTTTGGGAATCAGGGGAATGGGTGGAAAGGCATAAAGGAAGTCTTGCCCCCAATGAAGGAGGAAAGCATCCCTGGCCTGAGAGCCCTGAGCCGGAATTCTGGAACAGAACCGGGGAAGTTTGGCATTCAACGGACTTGCAAAGAGATCTATGTCCGGGGTTCCCCAAATTTAAAAAATCTTGGCCACCTGGTCTGCATATAGAGACCATTCGTGTGGAAGCAGAACTCGACTGAGTCTGTCTGCCCAAGAGTTTTGGATACCTGGAAGATATACTGCCAGGAGATGAATCTGATGCTCTCTGGCGAGGGCCCATAGTCGCAAAGCTTTGTTGCAAAGCGACAGAGAGCCTATTCCTCCCTGCTTGTTCACATAGAACATGGCTACTTGATTGTCCGTGTGAATGAGGACTGTCTTGTAGCTGAGCAGTGTGGAACACTCGAAGAGCAAGGAAGATTGCTCTGAGCTCCAGAAGATTGATGTGTAGATGAGTCTCCTGTGGAGTCCAGGTGCCCTGGGTGGAGAGGATTTGCAGATGAGCTCCCCAACCCACTGGTGAAGCATCTGTTGTGAGAGTTGCTTGGGGTGAAGGTTGTTGAAATGGGGACCCCAGCAACAGGTTTGGAGTGGACTGCCACCATTGGAGGGACAAAATAAGGCAATTTGTGTTTGCTATTTTGTCTGATAGGCATCCTGATGCCTGGATCCACTGAGTGGATAAGGTCCACTGAGTGGATAAGGTCCACTGAGTGGATAAGGTCCACTGGGCTGCTCTCATATGGAGGCAAGCATAAGGGACCCCATGTGGCCTAGCAGTTGTAACATTTCTCGAGCAGTGAGATGAGGCTTCAGCACTGCTTGAGAAACTAACTGCACCATGAGAAGGCAACGGGCCTGGGGGAGATAGGCCCTTGCTTTTCTGGTATCCAGCAAAGCTCCTATGAACTCTAGAGACTGAGTGGGAGTTAGACTGGATTTTGGGATGTTTATGACCAGGCCCAAATACTGAAGGATACGCATTGTGCAAGATAGAGAAGTCCTGGCCTCTGACTCTGATGGGGCTCGAATGAGCCAGTCGTCTAAGTAGGGGAAGACGAATATTCCTAGAGTGCGAAGAAATGCTGCTACCACAGCCATGCATTTCGTGAACACCCTTGGTGCTGAGGCCAGGCCAAAAGGAAGCACCCTGTATTGGTAGTGCTTTCCCTTGAAAAAGGAACCGAAGGAAGTTTCTTTGAGTTGGATGGATAAGAACATGAGTGTACGCATCCTTGAGATCTAGAGAACAAAGCCAATCCTGACTCTGAAGGTATGGCAGCAGGGTTCCCAGAGAAATCATTTTGAATTTCTCCTTGAACAGGAATTTGTTCAATTTTCTGAGATCCAAAATGGGTCTGTGTCCTCCTCTTTTCTTTGGGATAAGGAAATAGGAGGAGTAAAACCCTGTAAGCCTGTTGAAGAATGGGTACCTCTTCTATTGCCCCTTGGGCAAGAAGCTTGGTGACCTCTTGATCTAACAGGTTGATGAGAGAGGTCTGAGAATTGAACTGTCTTACCATTGTAGGAGGGGGCAAGCAGAGGAAGTGAAGCTTGTACCCCTCTCTTATAATGGAAAGAGTCCAATGTTCTGCTGTTATTTGCCCCCATCTGGGGGCAAAGTGGCACAACCTTCCTGGGATAGTGGAAGGTTCTGGTCCACTGAGGGTCAGGAAGGCTAAGTTCTCTAGATGGAAGTCAAAGGCCTTGAGGAGGCTGAGACTGCTGAGACAGTTGAGGCTTAGCAGTCTTTGTTTTCCTTTGTTTAGGTGGTTGCTGACTCTTCCGGACAGGCTGACCTGCAGAACGTCCCTGCTGATAAGAGGGATAAAACCTCTTCTTTTTGGAAAAGAATGTTTTTTTTGAAAGATTTCTTTCTTGCAGGATCAGCTGTGACTTTGGATAACCTATCCAAAGTGGAGTTATCAGCATCCAACTCATTGGCCTTTTCTTGCCAATCTTTGCCGAATAGATTCTCACCTGTTCAAGGAATATTGCCCAGTTTATCCTGCACCCAGAGCTCCAAATCGGATGCCTGGAGCCAGGCAATTCTACGTGCACCTATGGCAATGGCAGAGGTTCTGCTTATGCACTCAAAACAGTCAAAAGCTGCACGATCGACAAATTTAGAAACATCCTGGGCATGTTTAACCAGTGTGAGAAAATCCTGCCTCTTATCTTCAGGAAGAAGAGGGCTCAAAAGCTCTAAATTCCCTGTGACTTCCTTAAGGAACATTCCCATATATAAAATATAGGAACTGATCCTGGCAGAAAGCATGGAAGCCTGGAAGATACGACATCCAAAGTTCTACACTCACGTCCTGGAGGATTAGAGGCATGCCTCTTTGCACTTCTGATCCTTCTCATAGCTGACTCCACTACAATAGAGTGGTGAGGCAGCTGAGTCTTCTGGAAACCAGGACAGGGAGGAACCCGATACATGGTATCCAGATGACAGGAGTGAGGTGATGTGGTCAGGGGGTTTCCCACATTCTTAACATGAGATCATGTAAGATCTCATGGATAGGCAAGGTAGCTGCCTCTTTAGGAGCTTTGGGATATTGCAGAATCTACAAATCCTTTGCCCTGGGCTCTGTTTCAGGAGCCACACTAATGGACAGACCTCGAGCCACCTCCCTGATAAAATCCTGAAAGGAGATATCTTCTGGAGGAGACATCCTCCGTTTGGAAGAGGAAGGCTCCTCGGGGAGAAGCATTCCAGTACCGAAAGAGCTGTCAGAATCCTCAGAGTCCTCTGAGGATTCAAAGTACCTTCTGTCTGTATGCTCTTCTAGAGCATAATACCCGTACCGACCGAAGTCGGTACCGAAGGGGAATCGTTACCGGTGTACCGGTACCGGAGGGCATGGCTTGACTGGGTGCCGGCAATGCGGACACCGAAGGCGATGCCGATGCTATCGGTACCAGTGCCGATGCCGGCGCCGGTTGAATTATCTGATGCGGTTCCAAGGGTGTCGATGCCGCAAGGAGAGCCGCCAGACTGCGTTCAATAGCCAGGAACCTCTGGCCTATCGACGCTGCCGATGCCTGGGTATCGGTACCGGAGAAGACAGCCGGTACCCCAGAGCATGGCACCAGTAGTTCTGCTGAGGTTGAGGCCTCGAGAACGTCCTGGAGCCCCGATAATGCTTTGAAAGCCGAAGCCTCCCGCCGGGGCAATTTTGCCGGTGCAGAACCCTCAAGGGCAACGCCAGAGGCATCTCGATGCTTAGAAGGAGATCTAACCTTTGAGGACCAGCTGGAGTTATGTTTAGTTACCTGAGATCCATGGGAGGAAGACGAAGCCCTGGAAGACGTCGATGCCACCAAGGCTGCATCCGAGGGAAAGAGGGTGCTAAGCTTAGCAGCCCGGTTTTGTCGACCCCTCTTGGACATCATGGCACAAGCCATACACTCCGAGATGGAGTGGTCAGGACCTAAACATTTAAGACACCACTCATGGGTGTCGGTGACGGATATGGTACCGCCACACTTGGTGCGCTTCTTAAAACCCGAAGCGGGTTTTTCCATAATGGAGGAAATTTTGGGCCTAAGGCCCAAAATGGCACGTGCACCTGAGGAGAAAAAATTGGAAAAAAAAGAACTAAATATATATTTTTTTTCTAAAAGAAATAAAGAATCACCGGCGGAACCGGTATAGCATCGAGGAAGGCAGACGCGACCACAAAAAAGTAGGAGGAGGAAAACTTTTCTGCGGTGACTGGAACAACGACCTGCTGGCTCCGCGGAAAACGAAGAACCGGAGAGAGGCAGTTGGAAAGGCAGGAAGGCAGCACGCAGGCGCTGTGGGATGCTCCCAAAAGCTTTCTAATTGGACGCTGGGGAGCGTTCCCAAGCAGGCTCCGTCGGTACTGACGATACCCATATGTGAAGACTACATTCCTGCTTGTTCCTGGAGATTGGTCTTAGTAGTGTGTTCAGAAAGGAAGATACTAGCACTAGGGGTCAGGATGCCAAATAAGGGCAAAAATAAGGCCTGACTCCCTAGGGGTAGTAGACAGGATTACTGCTCAGGATCATGGGTGCCACTTTTAACCCAGTACTAGGAATAGCAGGAACGACTGGGCATTCCTCCTGATCCACTAGAGACCCACGAACCCTGATAAGGTCTAGAGGAGTAGAATCGGAGATGGGGAGTCTGCTGATGGTTTGCTGGGAGAGAATATTCATGCTGGGGGGATTTGGGTAAGGGGCTTGATATGGAGGGATGTCAGGTGGGGGCATTGGATATTGGATGCTGGGTGGAGGGTTTTATAGTGAAATCAGATGTTTCGGGGCAGAATCTTGCTACTTTAGAAGAAAAAGAGAGAGACAGAAATGTATCTGGGAGAGGGAGAGAGAGAGAGAGAGAGAAAATGAGCTGGAAGTTGCATAAACAATGCATAGATCATCTTTTTATTCTATGAATTTTATCACCACAGACATTAAAAACAAAATTCTTCATGTTAGCAAAAGCTACTCATCTCAAAAATGTTGAGCATACATTTTTGTTTAATTTGGATCAAGATTTTCTCTGAAAGTGATTTTAATAATAATTGGATTCTCTAATTTTCCAGAAAAAAAGCATAGTTACTCACCTGTAACAGGTGTTCTGCCGGGACAGCAGGAATCAGTCCTCACATATGGATGACATCGGCACCGACAGAACCCACGTAGAACATTTCCCCAGCTTTCAAAGAAAGCATTTGGGACATGCTACCATGCATTTGTGGTTCCCTTCCCACCCAAGGGTGCCATCTTGCACAGTCAGACAACATAGCTAGGACGGTAGTAAAAACTAAAACAAGGTAGGGAGGCAACTCCCAGGGGAGGAGGGAGGGGTGTAAGAACTGATTCCTGCTATCCCTGGAGAAAGCATAGTTACTCACCTGTAACAGGTGATCTCCGGGAACAGCAGGAATTTACTCTTCACATAGGGGTACCGACGGAGCCCGCGCGGGAACGCTCCCCAGCGTCCAATAGGAGCGCTTTTGGGAGCATCCCTCAGCACATGCATGCTGCCTTCCCCCCTTTCCAACTGTCCCTCTTCAGTTAAGCTTGAAGCTGAGTGAAAGGACAGAGGGAGAGAGGAAAGAGACAGAGAGATAGAGAGACAACTCCTAGGGGAGGTGGGTGGGTTGTGAAGACTAAATTCCTGCTGTTCCTGGAGATCACCTGTTACAGGTGAGTAACTACGCTATCTCCAGGAACAAGCAGGAATGTAGTCTTCACATATGGGGACTACCTAGATGAAGATGCCAGAGAGATAGCCCCAGGAAGCTGCCACCTATAGTAAGGTGGGCCATGCTTCCTCCCCATGGATCTCTGGCATCCCACCAGGGTTGGTGGGTAGGAGTTGAATTAGGTCTGAAAGAGATTTTGAAGAACAGCTTGGCCAAAGAAGGCATCCCGACAGGAGGCTTTATCTACGCAGTAGTGGGCTATAAAGGTGTGTACCGAAGCCCAGGTGGCTGCTTGACAGATGTCATCAATAGACAGAGTGAGGGTTAGCCATAGAGGCTGCCATGGCTCTCACATTATGAGCTGTGACATGGCCTTGAAGAGGAAGACTCTTACTCTCATAAGCAAAGGATATACATTGTGCAATCCATTTGGATAGAGTTCTCTTGGAGACTGGAAGTCCCAAATGACTAGAATCAAAAGCAATAAAAAGTTGAGAAGACTTTCTACGTTGCTGTGTTCTTTGTAGGTAAAAAGCCAAGGCTCTTTTACAATCCAAAGTATGAAGGTTCCTTTCTGCGTTAGAGGCATGAGGCCTTGGAAAGAATACAGGAAGATAAATTGACTGATTTAAATGAAAAGGCAAAACCACCTTTGGCATAAAGTGTGGATGAGTTCTGAGAACAACCTTATCATGATGAAACCTAGAATAAGGAGGATCAGCCACTAAAGCTTGCAATTCACTAATGCGACGTGCAGAGGTGATTGCAATTAGGAAGATGACCTTCCAGGACAAAAGCTTTAGGGTTGTAGTTGCTAAAGGTTCAAAAGGCGGTTTCATGAGCTGCCCGAGAACTAGGTTTAAATCCCATGCCACCGGTGGTGGCCTGATGGGGGGGCTTTGTTAATAGAAGACCTCTCATAAAACTTGATATGAGTGGATGAGAGGAAATTGGTTGTCCATTTAGAGGCTTATAGGAAGCTGCAACTGCACTAAGATGGACTCTTACTGAATTGGTCTTTAGACCAGAATTTGATAAATGAAGTAGATACTCTAGTATCAATTCCAAAGGTATCATAAGGGTGTTTTTAACCCCTTCTGTGAATACCATATAGTAAAGGCGTAAGAGCATATAGTGAAGGCATATAGTACCATATAGTGAAGGCGTAAGAGCATCTTGTGGAAGGTTTTCTAGAAGCCTGAAGGATATCCTTTACCTGTTGGGAAAGGTTGAGATCCTGAAGGTCTAAGCTTTCAGCAACCAGTCCCTGAGATGCAGGGACTGGGGATTCGGGTGCCATAGCATCCCGTTCTCTTGGGAGAGGAGATCTGGATCATAGCTTAACTCCAGAGGTGCAGCTTGAGAGAGATGTAGAAGCAGGGGATACCACGTTTGGCGTGGTCACTGTGGCGCTATGAGAATCATACGACCTCTGTCTCTCCGAAGCTTGAAGAGTGTTTTGGGGATGAGAGGAAAGGGTGAGAAGGCATAGAGGAAGTCATGACCCCAGTGAAGAAGGAAGGCGTCCCTTGCCTGGCAATTTTGAGCCGGAATTGTGGAACAGAACCGGGGAAGTTTGGCATTCAGTGGGCTTGCAAATAGGTCTATGTCTGGGGTTCCCCAGATCTGAAATATCTTGGCCACCTGGTCTAGGTGGAGAGACCATTCGTGAGGTAGCAGTACTCGGCTGAGTTTGTCTGCCTAAAGGTTTTGAATGCCTGGAAGATATACCATGAGAAGGTGAATTTGATGCTCTCTGGTGAGGGCCCATAGTCGTAAAGCTTCATTGCATAACGACAGAGATCCTGTTTCCCCCTGCTTGTTCACACAGAACATAGCTACTTGATTGTCCGTTTGGACTAGGACTGTCTTGTAGCTGAGCTGGGCATGAAATACTCAAAGAACTAGATAGATTGCTCTGAGTTCCAGGAGGTTTATGTGAAGACAAGCCTCCTGTGGAGTCCAGGTACCCTGGGTAGAGAGATGATGCAGGTGTGCTCCCCATCCCACCTGTGATGCATCTGTTGTTAGGGTGGCCTGGAATAGGTGTTGCTGGAAAGGAGACCCCACTAGAAGATTTTCCAGTGATTGCCACCATTGGCGGGACAAAATCAGTCGTCGTGAGTTTGATATCTTGTCTGACAGATGTCCTGTAGCCTGTGTCCACTGTGTGGATAGGGTCCACCGGGCTGCTCGCATATGAAGGCGAGCATAGGGAACCACATGAACCATGGATGCCATATGTCCCAATAGTTGTAGTAGTTCTCGAGCAGTTAAGGAGGACTTCACCGCTGCTTGAGAAGCTAGCTGCACTATGCGAAGACAGCAGGGTTGTAGGAGAAAAGCCCTTGACTGTCTGGTATCTAAATGAGCTCCTATGAACTCCGGGGACTGAGATGGAGCAAGTTGGGATTTTGGGAGGTCTATGACCAATCCCAAGAATTGAAGGATTCGCATTGTGCGAGACAGTGCAGAGCTGGCTTCTGGAACCATGGGGGCTCGAATGAGCCAGTCATCTAAGTAAGGAAAGACGAATATCCTTAGGGTTCGCAGAGATGCAGCTACTACTGCCATGCATTTGGTGAATACTCTTGGT